>CM036324.1:13787892-14387892 GCA_020567845.1 Rhododendron henanense subsp. lingbaoense | reverse complement strand
GGCCACCGTTTTATCGTTGTCCATCTTGTTTTTGCTGTGTAAAAGAAGTGCCATGATGTCAACAGGGTTGTGTATGTTTATTTGTACCTTCTTCGTTATTGGCGACCCTCTCAGTGTCGAATTATCTATTGTTCAATCGGTGTTTTAGGCATGAGTGACAGGACAATTCTATCTATGCTAGAGCTTCTCCATCCACAAACATGGGAGGTAGCCTCGACCCCCTTGATCAGCGCAGGGGCACTCCCTAGAGTGTTATTATTTTACACCCTAAGTTATATTTCCATCTTAACCTCCCCCAGAAAACAACAAAAAGAAAATGGAAAAAGAAATTAAGTGAGAAAGGAACCAATTGCGATTTCTCCGATTAGGAATTACATTGTTCCTACATGGAATGGAAGATTGCATTGTCAAGAAACTTGAGAGGCTCAATTCACAAACCAAAAATCACTCCATGTTGCCATTGGAAAGAAATACCCAACCATCATCCTCGAAAAGGGATGAAGAATGTCAAAATTGAAGCTGACTCCATGGCAGCTGTGAAGCTTAGAAATGAAGGGTCCCCCACATAATCACATTAATGGGGAAGAAGCAAAAATGGTCCTCACAAGAACCAACGTACACCACGCCCGCACACCTATCGGCAAGATAATCAAACGGCGATCAATCTCACGCGTCTGGGAGATGAACCAGCAGAGGAACTAGCGGTCACAGGACAAGTTCCTCCTTCAGCTAGGGAGTATTTGATCGCAGATAGCCTAGGAGTGGGGCAGTTTAGAACCTTAGTCCCTTGTTTTAATTGCGTTGCTTTAGTTTGCTCAATGCTACTGTTCGGTTGTAATGACTTTATCTCTTTAGTTTAATCGTGAGTCACATAATTCGTGTGCATGAGCGGAAGCGGGAGCGCAAATGCGAGTGTGGAGTGGAAGCATCTTTGAACACATACCAACCTACTAAAATTCGGGAGAGCGAGGATTGAGAGCGAGAGCATGCTCTGAAGGATTATGTAACTAAGGTTTAATGTATCAATTTCCCCTTATCAAAAAATAAATAAATTAAGAATCAGTGCATTGTATAACCATGCTGGTTATGCAATAAAGGAAATGCTGAAGCAGCCACCCAAAAATAAAGACATAAAAGAACTCAAGTGTTTACCTAGATGGATCCCCATGAGCAGCCAACCAAGGCTCCACCAACGACGCTCCTAATCCATCAGCAAGCTGCTGCGGCCGCCGACGACCATCAAACCTCCTAAAATCCCCACCACCACGACCAACACAATTCGCCAAATTCGCCTGCTTCCCCAACCAATTCAGCACTGCCACTCCGTCCTCGAACGCCACCGGATATCGATTCTCCGGCGCAAGCCTGTACCCGACCGCCACCACCACCGCGTCCAACAACCTCGCCATCCGCCTGCAAAACAAGTCATTAGCCACCCCATCATTCCTCCCGCTCACAAACCCCCCGCCGTGGAACTGCACGACGATCGGCAGCTTCCGGTAGTGGTTACGGCCGCGCGGGTTGTCGACGGCGGGGGAGTAACCGGAAGTCTTGGAAACAACAACGGAGGCGGGGGCGGTGTTGGGGAGGAAGATTCGGACGGAGAGGGAGGTGAGGGGGTCGATGTGGATGTCCTTGGTAGCGACGCCGTCGGGGGCGGAGAAGGTGGGGTTAGCGGCGGCGGCGGGTTCCTCGGGGCGGGCGGTGGTGCCGAAGGGGTGGGTGGGGTTGGAGTAGAGGAGGGAGGATTCGATTAGGGTTTGTAATTGGCGTTTTAGGAGGAACTTGAAGAGGACGCTGTAGAGCTTCACCGTTACGCTAGGCATGTGGAGAGAGAGAGAGAATTGGGTTTGGGTTTGGGTTTGGGTTTGGGTTTGGGGTTTTACTAGTTTTTACGAGTATTTGTTAAGGGGACATTGACTATGAGAGAGAGACGTATTCAATTCAAAGAGCCTGTGTTGTATCGTGTTGACATTTTGATGCAGGGCGTCTTCTAGACAGAGAGAGTATTCGTTGGCGAGATGAGGGACTTGTTTGTGTATGACGCCATTGATGATATTGATGATGATGAGAGTGAGAGAGAAACGGACCTATTCCATTCAACGACCTGTATCAAAACACAGGACGACGGAGAGAGAGAGGGAGAGGCGGCTTCGATTTTGAACAGTCTTCGTTAGGGAGTTTATAAATGAAACTGCAAATTTACTGCATGTAGCCTTTTGCTAACTTAAATCACAAATCTTATAAAAATTTGCTATCATACAACCTCAAAATAGCTGTAAACTTCCAAAATTATTCTTCCCTACTTCAACCAAGTACTTCGGCCAAAATTTTCAGAACGTCTGCTTTATTTTCTGAAACCCACCTCTGAATATTCAAACTCTAGAGTTTGAAATTTTGGAAAAATTCCAAGTTTTAGAATATGATATTATCAGTTTGAAATGTATGTTGGCCTAATTTCAAGTTTTATAATCTGACAATGTCGTTTCAGAACCAGGTTTAAAATGGAGGGGTGATTATTGTCGACAAGTTTCGAACTCTAGAGTTTGAAATTTTTGCAAAATTCTGAGTTGTAGACTATGAAATTGTTATCCATTTTCAAACTCTAAAGTTTGAAATTGTGGCGTAATTTCAAGTTTTAGAAGATGACAATGTCGGGACAGAACCAGGCTAAAAATGGAGGAGTGATGAGTTATCTCTTGCTGTGATTTTGGCTCTGAAACTACAACATCCATGGCTCCCTCTTCCTTGTCAACTTCCATTTCCATTGCACAATCATCCAATCCCCAATCAAAATATACATTACTCTCAGATGTTGGGTCAAAGACTTCTTCTTTACCAATGGAGGGAGAGGAAGCAATAGAGCTTTCCATTGAGTGTTAGGAGGTGTGAGGTGAGAGTTCGAAGGCAGATGTCGACTGAGTTTATGGTGGAAGGTGGGAGCTCAACAATGGTGGTGGCCTGGAATGCAACCAGAAGAACCAGAAGATTTCCCCCGGAAGAAGATGGAAAAAAAAAGGAGGGAAACGTGGGTGGGTTTTGGGGTGTATGTGTTTTGGATGTGGTTATATGTTTGTGGTTGTATGTAATAAAAGTAGGGGTATTTTTGTCCATTTTTATAAGGGCATTTTTGTCTGAATATTATTTACTTAAAAACAAGTTACATGCAGTAAATTCGCAGTTGTATTTATAAACTCCCCTTCGTTATTAGAGGAAAGAGATTAACACGGCCGTTCCATGAAGAAATGTTTACAGCATCCAAAAAACAGCGCCGTTTTGGAGATGAAAAATTGAAAACAGGGGACACGTTCCTCAAGTCACAATCGCTTAAATATTAAAAAATTAAGTAATCCAATTTTTAATCCGTTTGAACCAGTGCAAAGATCGATCATTTTATCCTATAGGATCATGATTAATTATTTGCTTTTTATTTGGTTCTACAGCTATCTTAGGGCTCTCATATGAGAGTTTTAGAGCCAAAATCTAATCATGACCCTATAGGATAAAATGATTAGAAAAATGAAATCTTCGCATCGATTCAAACAGATTGAAAATTGGGTCACTTAATTTTTTAACCATATTTTTTAATATATAAGCATTAAAAAAATTAAATGCTCTAATTTTCAATCTGTTTAAATAGGTGCGAAGATCTCATTTTTCTGATCATTTTATCCTCCTATCATCATTAGATTTTGGCTCTAAGACTCTCATATGAGAGCCTTAGAGCATCTCCAATCCAATACTCTATTTGAGAGTATCAAAATACTCTATTTTATTCATAAAGTGATTTTGGAGGAAATTACTATTCCTATTTACTCCAATCACAAACCCTCTATCTTTTCCTCTAAAATAGAGGAGATTTGAGAGGATAGGTTGGAGGAGTTCCATACTCTCAAATGAAGGAATAGAACATGGGTTGGAGATACTCTAAGGATACAAATGCCATTTTAAAAGGTGAATAGTGTTATAGAGGGGATCCTCTATATTTTCTCTCATCCTCTAAATATGGAGGATCAAAATCTCATCCTCTCAAATAGAGGAGGCTTGAGAGGATGGGTTGGAAGAGTTTCATACTCTCAAATGGAGGAATAGAGTATGGGTTGGAGATGCTCTTAAGATAGCTGTAGAATCAAATGAAAAGCAAATACTTAATTACGAAAGTTCTAAAGCCAAAAATTAATCATGACCCTATAGGATAAAATGATCAGAAAAATAAGATTTTCGCACTTGTTCAAACGGATTAAAAATTGGAGCACTTAATTTTTTAATATTTAAGCGGTTGTGGCTTGGAGAACGTGTCACTTGTTTTCAAATTTTTCCTGCCCAAAATGGCGCCGTTCTTTGGGCGCTGTAAACATTTCTTCACAGAACGGCCGTGAAGAAGTTAATCTCTAGTGGAAATTACATTTTAGCGGTGGTTGGGGCAAACAATTCACAAGTGATGGATAGATTTTTTGAAATTAAGAAGTGATGAGAAGGAAAAGAATTATTCCGGATACATGGTGTTGAAAATACACTCAGACAAAACTACCCCTCTCATCTATACTACGTCGTTTCAACACAACCCCCCCTAATAATAAAGACAAGAAATGAAACCTGCAATCTCTCTCTCTCTCTCCCTCAAATCGATCGTCTCCCTCTCTCTCTCTGTTGCTCCCCAACTCAATCTCGTTGTCTCTCTCTTCCCCCGTTTAGCTCTCAGTCCAAATATCCCTCTCTTTGCTATCCGATCGTTTCTCTCTCTCACTCTCTCTGTTGCACAAGAGTGGGTGAGTTGATAGATTTCAACTGCAGTTCGTGTGAAGCGGTACAATTAAGTTTGATTTTCAGTTCCATTGTTTGAGTTCGTTTAGACGATTGGCAGAGCATCTCTAAGGTTTGTTAATTCCCTAAATTCTCTTTATTTTAGTTGTTATATCAATGGATTGCAATTTTCTTACTTCTAAGCTTCACAAATGTTACGCAACAAAAGAAATTAAAAGGTTGTATACGATTGTTATTAAATGTTTCGAGAGGCCAGTCACCTTTGTTGACAATAACTTAATTAGTGCTTATGTTGAGAGTGGCTGATTTAACTGACGCGCGCAATGTGTTTGGTAAAATGTCGCAATGAAATGTTATATCTTGGACTGTTATTCTTAATGTGTATGTGAGGTTTGGGTTAGAAGATGAAGCCTTATGGGTGTCGAAGGACTGCTATTCTTAACTCACCGGGTTTATTTGCAGTAGTTATATGGTTTCGGCCCACCTCCACCATTCTACAATTCCTTATATGGTTTCGGTCATCTAGTCCATGCATAAAGTTTGTGCTTCCTTTCTAGCTAGTTTAGGCGGGATGTGAGTTTTACTCAAGTTTACATGCACTTCTCTTTGATTTGAACATGAGTTTTGTGCTGCATTGATTTCATATGCAGATATCTTTATGATGGCACGTTCAAAGAGTCAAGCTAGAAAATCAGTAGTACGACCTCTTCAAGGTGAAGGTGAAGAAGGCTGGGCTCATGAGGAAATTAGTCCAAAAAAATCCCAACGGAAATCAAGTGGTTTCGCTTTTTATGTGTGAGTTTTAATAAATTATATTTTATGTCATTTGTTATCCCTCTTACCTATTGACCACCCAATACGTGGTTAAATGTAGAAAGGATATGACTGAAGGTTTAAAGGATTCATTTGGAAAAGACCATATTATAAAACAACTAGAGATTAGGATTGAGGGATGGAAATAATTTGTATTGTTTTTATCAGTACCATTTTTTAATGTTGTCCATGATATTCATTTCCTATGTAGGTGATGGCAGTCATGTCGGAATGGTGGCATGAGGGATTGTGGCAAAAACACTACGACAAAACCTATAAGGGATTAAATGATGAGGAAGAGAATGATGATGAGGAAGCAAGTGAATAAGAGGCCAACAATTGTTCACTCCCTCCAAAGAAGAAGAACATTAAAGGGGAGAGTAAAAAAAAGAAGAAAGTACAGGTATATCAATCTAAGGCCAACAATTGACCACCCAATACTTGCTATGAAGAATTGTATTATTAGTGCTCTTGCATGTCCTAGTTTGGGAAAAGCTTTTTTTCTATTATTTGTTTAAGTTGAGTGCAGTGATTAGCACCTAAGATTGTAAGATCGTGGTGCTAATGATCTCTCGCTTGTGGCGTTCTTTTGCTATTATCGTCTTTTTGTTGTTTTGTTGCTCGTAAGGTATTTTGTTTTGTGTTTCAGGCGAAACGCCCTTAAAAGGCGTGTTTTGATTGCTAAGCCGTCCCCCAAGTGAGTTCAAGCGATCGTGCCCGATGGAACTCGCGCCAAAGTGACTAAAGAGTGAAGGCGTGAGGCGTCGGGTGCCAAGTCAAGGAGGCTGGCCTGGATTGCCAGAGGAAGCCATCCCGTATCGATACGGCGTAACGGCGTATCGATACTATGTGATCTCGTGGGAGATCAGAGGCTCCCGTATCGATACGGTTCTAGTAAGTATCGATACGGGATTGCTACGTGGAAAAATGACATTTTGAGGATAGCTATGTGGTATCGATACTTTGCTTAAATAGTATCGATACGGAGGCTTGTCGGCCAGATATTTAGTATCTTTTTGGCTTTCCACTAGTGGAATTTCCACCTTTTAGGATATTTTGGGAGAGAGAAACTCATGTTTGTATAAATAGGGGGAGTCTTCTCTCTCATAAAAAAGGAACAATTAATTTTAAGTGTTTCAAGTTTTTAGAACTCCATTGTTGTCTTCTCCAAGCTTTCCTCTTTTCCAATTTCTTCAAGAACACTAGTAAGTATTTGGTTTTGTTTAATTTGCCAAGTATTAATGTTGTAGCTCTTGATTAGATCCTTCTATAAATCAAGTTAATTTTCGATTCCATCGGTTAATTATGTTTTCCAAACTTGCCAAGCTTTCTAGTCTTTTCATGTCGCGTGAGTAGTCGTTTAGGCTTGGCCGTGGGGCGATTAGTCTCGTGACTTATGTTTTTCTTGCCTTCTCAACTCTCGACTCGAAATTTGGTATGGAAAATGAGAAGGGTTCGCCTTTATGTAACAAAACTAGTCGATGTTAATCTCCGGTGATCATATGCTCGCTCATATGGTTCCGTGAGCGATGTCTCGGCTTGTGTTTGCCAAAAGAATGAAAAGAGCTCACTTGTTTTCCATACTTCATTTCTAGTCTTTAAATAATTTCAAAGCTAAATCTTCCGGTTGATAGCCTAAGCCGTGCGAATCAACCGAGTTTTCGTTGAGAATGGTTCGAAGGCCTAAGTTGCGGGCGATAGTAGTTTCATTGCCATGCCGCTTGTCTAATCTAGTTAAAACCAAGTTTCTAGTATTTTTCATCACTTTCCAAAGCAAACCGATAGTTGGCCGTCTGAACGCCCAGAACACTTGCATATACAAATCCTAACAAGCTATCGAGATTCTCTCTGTGGGAACGATTCCGGATTTCCGGTATCTATGCTACAGTGACCTAGCCCTACGCTCGGGGAATTCAACCTCTTTCGGAGGCGAGGTTGTGGACGAAGCATGCAGTATATATTCATGCTTTACTTCTAACCATCTAGAGATCAATTGCTTGTCCTTGTAACCATGTCTTCAGCACATACCATAAGTTTGACGTCACCATGGTTTGGATTTCGTTTGTCTAAATACCCATATTGAGCATTATTTACGTCAATCGAATTGTAGAACACTTAGTGGGAGAAATAAATATGGTCAATTGTACCCTTATGACATTTGTTGACTTGGTGAGATTGCTCGAGTCTTGTATAAGCTAGCAGTTCTCCTCTTTACATTTTCTATCATAATGATAATGTCATTTGCTACATATGAGAATATGTTTGACTTGCCGGATGGCTGAATTTTTACTCCAAATATGAAGGAAGAGTGGAAGATTGGACATTTGTGAATATAATGAAAGTCATTATGGCCATTGGGTGTAATGTAATTCTTCCTTCATTTTTTTTTTTTAGGAAAATGTGACATAATGTTTGATGCAAACCCTGATGTACTAAATACAAATCTCATAATTGTTTTTCATGTTTATACTTACAACCTTTTATAAAGACGAGGTGTTTTCCAAGAAAATTCGTTGCTTTGATTCGTAGTTTGACTGAAGACCAAGTTGATGCAATCAAAAATTTTAATCCATTCCATACTCTACTCGATGTCAAATGTGCACATTTGCATAAAGCCTTTGCTATGTAGTTGGTGCAACATTTTAATCCAGACAATTGCAGCATTGAATTGACGAGGAGCGTAGTTTTCCCAATTACTGAAGATGATGTGGTGAGAGTTTTGGGAATGCCGATCAGGGACACCCATGCCCATTGAATGCCTTGAGTCACATAAACATAAAATTCAGAAGGACTTTGAAGGATGTTTTAAGGGCATTGATATATTCATATTGGAAAATGTGATTCGGGAATGGACGACTGATGGGACGTTTCAAAGGACTTATATGCTATTTGCTTTGGGATGCTTGTTGTGCCCCACAACGAAGGATGTCACTGGGAGTAGATTGTTCCCGAGGGTGGCTGACGACAACATTGAAACTTTAGAGACTTACAAGTGACCTGCCTTTGTCTTGAATTGATTGGTTAATGAGATTCGAAATTACAATGATAGGGTAAGCAAATGTCGTGGACGGTTCGGGGAAGGAGTTGGTGGTAGTTTGTTCATTTTGATGGTATGTATACTTAATTTTTCCATCAAATTGTATTTAACCCTTTTAGAGCATGTTCACCAATAAAATGTAAAATAGTTATTCAAAATATTGTCTTCTGTACTTTACCCAACACTTTTTCCCTTACCTCTACAGCAAGGGTAGGTATTTTATCTCTATTTGATAAAAATATTACTTTACATAGTTGCCACCTATATAAAGTAGAGAGAGAGGAGGGGTAAAGTACTGCAAGAGGCTAAAGAAACATTTTTTTATTCTTTACCTTTGCAATAGTTCATCGCTTAAAGTGCTGAGGTTTTCTAGAAAATGTATAATACCTAGGGTAATACCTAAGCTGCTGTAGGACTATTTTCAAGATTTGCTTCAAGATTTGCTTCTCTAGTTCACCTAAAAAGTAATAAATACAAAATCTGATGTACATGCTCTTAATAACAATATTATGGTTTATGTAGGAAGTTAAAAATTAAGACTTATTTGTTTTGCAGGTCATATACTTCGACCTAAATTCGTTGAATGTTAACATTGGGAAAGAACCTCAGCCTCTAATTGCCTTATGGACAAAGGAATTGATGAATA
Organism: Rhododendron henanense subsp. lingbaoense; assembly: GCA_020567845.1. Classification (NCBI taxonomy): domain Eukaryota; kingdom Viridiplantae; phylum Streptophyta; class Magnoliopsida; order Ericales; family Ericaceae; genus Rhododendron; species Rhododendron henanense. Next base: position 14,378,632 of record CM036324.1, on the reverse strand, counting down.
TTTGAATTAAGAAATAGCCGAAGGATAACCCAGTTGAGGATTCTATTTTTTCTCAGTTTCCTCCCCATCATTTGAGGAATTAGGTGATAATATTGGCTTAGTTTCCATATTTTCTAGATTGATGGGTTTTTTTTATATTGCTTACATTAGTTTTCACATAAACTCATATTTTGCTTTATCTTCTACCATTTCAGCGCTTCATTAAAATGTACAAAGATTTAATGTGTCAATTTGTTGTTAAACGTAAAAGCTTGCATGAAATGGATGCTTCTATGACTGAGTCGAACAATGGAAGCCCTGTTGGTGGAAGTCCTTTTGGTGGTACCTCTGAACATGGTTCGTTCCCTGATATGTCACCATTAACCTCGTCTCAAGATGGTCCATGGCAACAAAATGTAGGGCCTCAAATTGCTCAAGATGAAGGTCATTCACCATCAATTTTTGAAAATTTCCAAGTGGGTCAGCTTGAGGAGGGGGAGGTGGGGGACAACTCAAAAATCATAGATTATCCGGCGTGCCACAAGCGAAAGCAGGAACCAATCTCGACTGATCCAACAAAGAGAAGACATCGAAGAAATGTGAAACTGAGCCAATGTATTCAATCTCTTTATGTTTCACAACCCTCCGTTAGGATAACAAAATTTATGCAAGGGAAAATGATTCAAGTTATCTTTATCTTTTTCGGGGACATACCATATCACTTGCAAAAACCATCGGATAGATTTATAAAACCATGCTATCTTTGGCAAGTAAGTGTATTAACAACCATTCAGTGAGATAAAATAAAGGTCAAGACAATAGTCTGGTACATACATTGAAACACAGAAAGCAACATTCTTACAAGGACCAACATTAGTTAACTTAGGTGTGGTCTCAAAATGCAGACATAACACAAATATTACATATTAAATTAAATCACCAAAAGTATCACTTTTGTTCATATAAAGTGATTCTTCCTCTTCCACAATTTGATCTCTTTCCATCTCATAAAACTCTGTCTCGACTTTAGTAAAATTCATCCCAAAGTGCTCAAAGTCACTTTGCAGAAGGGGGGAAAAAAGTCAAAAGGAGAATGTTTTCATTATCATTATAGTTATAGAATTCATCTAGTTATTTAACAACAAATCATCAATACCCACTGCCATTTGTTGATAGGAGAATGAAAGACCCACAATATCCTACGTCTAAATGCACGAGATGTAATTACTTCTTTCTCTTCAAGACCCACAATATCCACTCACTCATACAATGAAAAGAATAAGTTTTGCCTTTGTCTTAAGTTGCTTACAAATAGAGAGAGAAAGGGACGAAAGGAGAGAAAGCTGCGAAAAAAATGAAACACCCAAAACCTTACCAGATGTGTACGATTATAACGTACGACGACGAGCTCGCTTGGGGAAGGAGAAGATGCTGCTTCTTCTTGGGTGGAATGGAGAGATTAAGCTACAATGGAATAGAGAGAGGAAATGAGAGAGGAAGAAGAGGTGAACGAAGGAAAGCAGAAGCAGAACCCTACCTCTGTTGTTGAGGGGCCTACGAATGAAGGGATGAAATGAAACGGTGGGTGGGGATTTGTAACGCCCCGATTTTTCAAGTAATTTTCGGAGGCAATAAATAATAAAATTTTATTGAAATAATTCCAGAGCGACTCTAGTCTTGATACATATTCCAAGCATACTCGATCACTACCCCTGGTATTCCTCTTGCGTCCAACTGCTTCTCCATTGAATCCTGCACCCTCTGGCAAATTGATTGCCGAAGCAACCGATTTACCAAGATACAAACGTATCCGTGAGTGATAAATCACCCAGTAGAATAATCCAACCCAATTACCCCTCTTACTTTACAACTAGCAAGTAACATGATAATAATGATGCGAAGAAGTCAAACAGAGATTTTTCACATAAACCGGTTTATTACTATCCATTAACTTAACGTGTGATCTAAGATCTCATCAGCGAGATCCTTCCTCCCCAACTGCTAGCCAGGCCCCGTCCCATGAGATCACTTCCTTTCGCTGTCGCAAATGACACCTCAGTTATATACCAAGCGTGCATCCCAATAACTACAAACGAAGGGAAGCTTATCATGCCGTGACATAACTAGGGTTTGCGTGTTCTAAGATCTTTCCACAAGATCAACTGCTAATCATGCCCTGTCCCATGAGATCACTCACTTTTACTATCGCAGATGACACCTCAGTTATATACCAAGCGTGCATCCCAATAACTACAGACAAAGGGGAAGCTTATCATGCTATGACATCACTAGGGTTCGCCTATCTGAATCACCACTTCACAATCACCACTGGACTCCTGCCAGTCAATTCAAATCTTCACTGGGCTACCCGCCAGTTGATTCATCTCAATTCACATCTAAAAAATCCGCCCGCAGGCAATCCAGAACACGACTCGACAACTTTCCAATTTATCCTTTACCTAGCACGTCTAGGTGAATTCGCAAACCAACTCATGTCTCTAGGGTCCAATCTAGCATATCAATCAAAAGTTGAAATAATAAACAAGCAATCAGAATGATAATTGAAATAAATAATGAGCGAGACAATCACGTAACTTTTTATGAATGAGCCGTTGCCCTTAATCTTGTATGACCAATAAACATTAGCGGTTTGGATAATCATTGTTATAAAGATATGTCCGTTAGTAAAATAATTAGGAAATAAATAATTTTATAAATAAAATAGTTTGAGATTAACAAGATTTCATCTAAGGAGTATAAAGAGTCAAAAAAAAAATATATTCGGGCATTAATAACATGGTTTATGAGGTCGCAAAGTTCTTTTTTTTCTTTCGTTTGAAAGCCTTGAAAGATATCTAATAATAATCAATAAATAGATAATTTTAAAAAATATGATATTAACAAGATATGATCTTTGAGGTGTGAGGAGTCTAGGAAAAGTGGTTCGGGTGTCAAAATGTTGTTCGAAAGGTCGCAAAGTGGTTTCAAACACTTTTTAAATAAAACTGAACGGAAATTTCGTCTGGAAGTTGCCGAAACATAAACCTTAATAACTAAAGGGTCTATCTGTAATATGTTATTAGAACATTTGGGCTGAGAACATATGTTAAATAACCTCAGGGTTTAAACTGTAATTTAAGTGTCAAATTTTTAAAAGAACAAACGGTTATGCACAGTTCGAAAACATGAATACTATTCACGCCTATTAACAGGGAACAGTGGATTTTTCGGAAAAACTGGGTTTCATTCATTCGATTCCAATTTCGATTCCTTTTAATTCTAATCATAAAAACTAACAACTTAGTACATTAATATACTTAGGGAGAGATAGGGGAGCAATTAATCTACCTCAAATTCGGCCGAGACGCAAAATACGGTTTCCAAACGGTTTCGGTAAAAACTGGGAAGACGACGGAGACAGGGTTCCCGGAGCTGACTTCCAACGAACGAAGGGTGGTTTTGAACTGCTTGAGATCGCTACAGGAGTTTGGAGGTCCGAATTCAGGTGGTGGGGTGGTGTAAGTGTAAAACCCAGTTTCATTCTCTCTCTAGACCACCATGGCCGATAATTCTAAGCTCGCTCTTCTTCATCTTATTTTGTTTTCTACTGATTTTCCAATGACCGAGTGAGGTGTTGGGTCTGATTTTTCAGAGGTGAGAGGGTGGTATTTGTAGGAGATGGGGTGGAGTGGGGAGTAAGGAGAGAGAAGGAGAGAGAGGGCCGGTTGGGAGAGAGAGAGGGGGTAGGGTGATGGGCAAGAAATGGGGTAGGGGGGATGGATGCTGAACAAGAGGGGGCAGGGTGGATGGTTTTCTGGGGGAGGAAGGAGATAGTTTAATGTGGGGGGGGGGGGGGGGGTTAGGAATTTTGATAAGAGGGTGTGGAAAAATACTATGGTCCATGTGGCACACCACACACCTATAAGGAATTTCGATAATTCGATTTAAACTAATATAGAGTTCAATCTATAATTAATTAACTAACTTTATAAAGAAATATTTTTTTATAAAATTATAATTTAACTTATTAAATTTTTTGGATAATATGGGAAAAAAATATATTGTCGAATACTAGTCAGTTTAATTATTTAATAAAATTCAAAATATAAAGCTTTAATAAAAGGCAAAAATTAGGGTCGTTACAGGATTGGGGATTTAGGGTTTGATTCATTGAGAGGCGTAATAGTCATTTTAGGTGGCCCTCTCCATGGATTAGAAATTTCTTTTCTCCTTTTCATATCTAGATGAATTTGATAAAAACCTATCCATCACTTATGAATTGTTTGCCCCAACCACCACTGAAACGTAATTCCCCTTTGTTATTAATCTGGTAAATGGGACCGATTTCGTTCAGGTTTTGGCCATTTGAGGACCGGACCAGATATTTCGGTTTCATAATTTTGTTAATCGAGTCACGAGTGGTTAAACTAGGGCTATCCAAAAAAAAATTGAGAACCGTTGTAGGTGAAGCGGGTTCCTGTGGGGATGCTTACGTGTAGAAAAGTGAGCTGGAGAGGTGCGATTGGCCAATAATTAGTACCGAGGGGAAAAGATGAATGATCTCGTGGGGTGAGGGATGGAGCAAGAGGCCGGTACGGAAAGGATAAAGGCAACGTGTCTCCTTTGTTCTCCGCGGGGGATGACGTCTGCCTTCTCTGGAATCAAACGAGTAAGGTCACCTTCTCTCCGGGGAAGAATGTTCTCCTTCCTCAGAATCAGTGCTCACACTCTCATTTTCCAGAAAAGTCAGCCTCTGGCAATCATTGAGAATGTCAGGGGTATTTATAGGGCACCTGGGCCTAGGTCAGGCCCAAAACGGCGCTCCTATAAGACCCCAACACGTGTCCCTCCCGTGCCTCCAGGTCCCGGATAGACTCGTCTTCCCGCGGAGATCTTTCCGCGGGAGGACTCGTGCTTCCGCGACGCTACCTCCATCCCAAGCCACCAAGCCACAAGAGCTTCCCCAATTCCCGCAAGAGCAAGGTCGCGACCCGCGGCAATCGTTTTCCTCCCGTGGGGTCCCTTCCGGGCCCTGCCTTTTAGGCCCGAATAGGACCCCGGGGTCTTCCTGTAGTTTTCTGTACCGATCCTGGCACGCCTTTAGTTCCTCCCCGCGGGGCCAGCGGGGTCTTCCCCTTCCGCGGGCATCGATCTTATGGGCTACACGTGTTTCCCTTCTACTGGTCAGTTAAACGCCTTCTTAGAATAGAATTTTGGTTAAGACTGACTTTCCGCGGGGTCCCATCCACCACGTGTCCGCGATCAATTGGCTAGTCAAAAAATCTTCTCTGATGACATGTCAACAATCTTGACCGCGCCTACAACCGTGAAACCAGTCCGAACAGAATCGATCTGTGCATTTTGGATTTTGTCCGTGGATTAATGGTCCGGACACGGATTCGAAAATTAAAAAACCGTGAGATACGGATTAGGATTAGATTTTCATTTCAAAATCGTGGATTAACTGAATCAGATCGCGAGATATTTTAAAAAATAAAATTAAAAAATATACATGTGTATGTGTAATATTTATAAATAATTATAACTTTACTAATTATTATGAGTTTTTTTTAAAACAATTTTACATTAATGTGACGATATACAAAACTTAAGGGAAAATAAGTGTAATGTTATGGAATGTCATAATTAATAAGTGTTTGCACTTTGCATTTTTAGTTAGTAGTAGTATCATTTTATTTTGATGGAAGGAAATCTGTACATAAAACTGGGACCGAATTGTGAGTCAAGGTTTGAATTGGATTGTATTTTCTAAAAACTATGAGATACTGATTAGGATTGGATTCAAAGGAATCCGATCCAATCCGGACCGTGGACAGCCCTAGGTTAAACTAGACCAGTCATCGAGTAAATTGGGCCGGTTTGGTTAGGTTTTGGACGAAAATCTCAAAATGTTACATGCAAGGTGCTTATTAGGAATTGCAACGGGGTGGATCGGGACAGATATAAGCATATTCGTACTCGATCCCTGAAACCTAAAAGCCTACTAGAATTCGCTTCGATAGCCGAACGAGGGGAAAAGAAATAAACTGTAATTCGGGTTATTCTCGAACCGAACCGAATCAGTCACAAATTTTCAAACATTGTCATTTAAAAAAGAGTTGATTTTGTTTCTATCCCCTAAACTATTTCCATTTTTGTTACTTCACCTCTAAACTATGAAAATGATTTATTTCATTCCTCAACTTTTGAATTGCAACCCTTTTGGTCCAATAGATGACAAGAGTCCAAATCTTGGACGGAAAAAAAGTTCACGTAGCCATTAAACAAAAAGACTACATACACATATAATTTGTGGGGCTCACTTTTGAGTTCCACACTAACAATCTAATACGTTCTTTAAATTTAAAATAATTTTTCGATAAGCCCAATTAAAAATCAGGTCAATCAAATGACTGCAAGTTATTGATTCAATTTTCTTACTTTTCATTCAGAATTCAAGATCCTAATTACGAATCAAAAGTTAGCAGATTAGACAAGAACTTGCGGTCATCCCATTGACCTGATTTTTTGCGGTCATCGTGTACCCATTTGTGTGTGTTTCACAGCCAAATATATGGCTACAAATACAAATATAGGTAGTATGTACCAAAAAAACCAAATATAGGTAGTGAAAAAAGCCAATGGAACACCAAAATGGCGGTAGTCCAATAGCACTGAATAATCAGTGACTTCTCGTGTGCTCCTTCACTATTTTACTGGGTAAAAGAAGTTGTGGATAACCTTCCGTCTACCATCTATGGTGGTGTGCTCCATCCCGTGAGGAGAAGAAACCAAACTAACAAACAAATCAGTGCATTTTTAGAGAGAGAGAGAGAGATGGAAGTGGGTATGTCGTTGAACGCGCTGGTTCGGCTGCCAATTTCGAATATTTCAAGAACAAGCGAAGAGGGTCTAACCAAACACTCCTTGTTCTCTTCTCTTTCCACGACCCCAAGAAAGCCTGCTAGGCACGGGCAGCGGCAGCGAATGTTGGTGGTGAAAGCGAAGGGCAAAAAAGGGATGATGAATCGTCAGTTCCAACCCCGTACGCCTCCCCCTTTGCCCAAGCTTGAAGACGATGGCAACCCGAAATTCGTTCTCTTCATCTGCTCGGCCAAGGTCTGTATAAGTTTTGTTGTTTCAGTGATTCTTTTTTCTCGAATTCGAAGTTACTTTCTTAATTCACCTAAATCATGTGTGTCGATTCCGGCACTACGCTCATGCGCTTGCGAATTTCAGTTGTTTGATATGCTTTCATGCTCACGCATTATGTCACTTAGGTGTTACCTAATTTAGAGAAGAAATTCTCTGACTCGGTATTACGACACTCAAAATTCGAAAAGATGAATAACACTGAATTAGGCATCAATCGCAAATCAGTGGTGCTAGAACCACAAACATATGCACAAACAAATACACAAGCATATCGTTACACCTTCTTCGCTAGCAGGGCTTTGGCCCATCGCCCCATCCGAATTGGAAGGTGAATTGGAATGGATGGTTGGAGTCAACGGAAGAATCAGTATGTAGGAATTACAAGCATCGTTATGTCCTTCCCCTTTGTTTTGCTGTATTCAGTGCATCAGGGAGGTGAATCACGATTCCCAAATATAGTTGCTTTAGTTGAATTTTCGCGTACATGTAATCAAAGAAGTGAAGCTTGCGAAGAAGCCCATGGTATTAAGCTTCCTTTAGCAGATATGGTCGGTATATTGTGTCTGCAAAGTTATCAAATTCCAATCCTTTCGATCAGAAAAATTATGTACCTCAATTTCCATTTATGGCTTACCAATTATTTGTATATGTTGCTAAATTGAGATACATCTACGATTTATACCATGGTTTCTATCTAGTGTTTAGAAAAGCGGGTGAGAATTAGTCAGGCAGAGAAAAGAAGGATTTATTTGTTACCGCTTGGTTTTCTTGTACTACTAGAGGATTGAGGTTTGGGTTTGTTCAATGTAATTGTAAATATACAATGATTCAAGAGAGAAAGGTGGAGAGAAACAAAGAAGAGCTAAGATTACTTCTGTGGGGTTCCAAGTGAAAGAGGAAGATAGATGAAATGTTCTCTCAAAAAGTTTCAGATGTGAGTTGTGGGAGTCATTGATCGCATTAAATAACCGTTGTGGAGAAAAGCCAACTTGAGATGGATTGTGTCTCTAGGAAGACTAGGATAACGTGGGAGAAACAAAATGAAAGACTAAAGAGAGAAAGAACGAAAAAGATAGAAAAGAGTCTGCCAGAAGTGGTAACTAGGATATTCGTCCAATGTATTTATTTCCCATTCCATGGATGCATTGAAAATGTGCTTCATAAATTGGGTTTAGTGAAGAATGTCTTAAGGAGTTTCGTCTTCAAAAACGTGCCGGGCCATTTTTGGTAAACATTCTCTTCTGCTTTTATTGTGTATTATACATTGTGGGCTTTTAAAGAAGAGGAGTGATTGTGGCCACCCTTGGCCCATTGTGTCATCCCTTGCTGTTATGGATACTTGTAAATTTGTAATTGTCATTGTATTTATTTCTAATTAAAGTTGTTCAAATCCATTTTTGCCTTGTTGCTGGGCTTCACTTTGTCTGTCATGGGTACTTGCTTAGTATGCTTCAAATGAAACAAATCATTACTATTAAGTCTATGTGCTAGTGTTATTAACTTGTTGCGCTAGTGTTATTAACTTGTTGCGTTTACTCTTTTACTTGGAGCTATACTTTTGGATTCATTTAGGATCAAATGATGCTTTGTATTTTGGGCAGGTTGGTCTTTGGTACCCACTCAGTATAATATCCGGCGGTACAACTGCCAAGATTATGGTTGCAGCTAAAGATAATTTTCTTGGGAAGTATATATATAAAGATACTATTGCTAGGAATCTTGCGGCAGTTATTTACAGAGTAAGATTTCTTTGAACCGAGTTCTTATACTTTCCATGCTTGGAATTCGTAGGAAAACAAAATCAATTGATGCTGGGTCCTGCCTTTTCTGGGATAACTTTAGCGGTAGTTTACTTATTTGAGTTGTGTTTTATTCCATAACTGAAATGGATCCTCGTGTTAACATCTACTAGTGATATATACGAGTACAAGTATTTAGTTTACTACAGATCAGTCGACATTGTTGAACCTGATTTCTATGTTGGGTGAATGTACAAGAGGGAGATTGCATTTCTATTAGATAAATAGAGTTTGTGAGAACTAATTTCTCGGTGATCGCTGTAAGTCTGTAACCTATGCTGCAAGGACTCCTCACACTGAATCAAGTCTCCTGTCAGACACTGGAGTGGTGTTCTGGTTCTATACTTCTCATTGGACACTTGTTATGCAAATGTATTCAACATTGTCTTTCATATTTATTCTTTGCTACAGCATTGATATAAAATAAGTAAACTGTCTTTCGTGACACTCTCTAAGTTTCATAAAATGTTTTTATCCCCCAATAGATTAGAGTATGAAAAATATGAATCCTTCTTTTGTTACTCCGCATGCCCTATATGAGAGACTTGCTGGGTCCAACCAGCAGATATGCACTCGCACTTGACACCCGTACCCAAGTACATGGGACATATATAAAGCCTATCGAAGAATCAACCAGGAAAGATAACCATTGAGTTATAAATAAAGATAGGACCGTGTGCATCAAAGCTCATAATATCCGCATGGAAGCAATTTATTTTTATTATTATTGAAGACCAAGCAATTTATAGTTTAAGGGATTCGTCCATTTCTACCTGTATGTCATGACATAAGAGCATGTACGTGTGTATTTTAATTTTTTGGAAGGTTTTGTCATTATTTTTAGGGCAGACTTTTCGCTGCTATCTGATTGGATGGTGCCATTTGTTCCTTTCACCACTCAAAGGAGGGCTTCTTTTGCTTTTCTACCAAGCCCTTTCTTGTAGCTTCTGGTAGTTTCATGATGGCATTTCTGGTGATTTATAATTTTCATGTCTGCTATGGTAGCTTAAGCTTGTTCCATGGGGAATGTTTCCTGAGTTTGTCTTGTGAGCTAGAATTTCTCTTTGCTTGAAGCATTTGGATGAGCATTCTTTCCATTTCTCTTTACATCCTGAAAGTAGCACTGCTCTAATTTTCAAATCCGACTTTGTAGTCATGGTTTTTTGCTTTAGGAATTTTTTTTCCGTCCTGTGATGAAGTTGGTTTTTTAATTCTCATCAGTCATCATTGGTTTCAATTGAGCTATTTTTGTTTATTTTGATTGCATGTTCCCATTTTAGAGTTTGTTCTGCTGTTGCCTAGACTTTTCCAGCTTTGACTTAATCCCGAACTGGTTAAAAGATGTTCTCTTATGGTATGGGCAGACATTTATAGTTGGTCATTTTGTAGAGTGGGCATTCCGTGTTCTTTTCCAGTTTCCTGTCTTCAGTCACACTGTAGTACGTGTCTAATGGTATATAGCTGACAGGTGGTCTCTATTTAAACAGGATGAAAAGGAGATACAAAAGACAGCACTTAAGCAGCACAGTTCGTTGCGTTCAGCTACTGAGTTCAGATATGGCTACAAACTTGTTGTAATGTCCTCAGAAATTCACGTCACTAAATATTGACTTGCACAAGCCAAGCAGTTCTGCTCTAATTTTCCACATGCTTACCATGCAGGAGAATAACAATTTGAGAGCTGCACTTGCTTCTTCTGATGTAATTGAGGTAGTCAATGGTCCTTCCATTTTAGTTCTGTTGGTTTGGTGATTTTTGTATTAGATAAAGGGAATTGGATATGTTTAGGTTACCACAGGCATAAAAGGCAATATCAAAATTCAGACCCCATATGAGACTTGTTTATGGTTTTCCACTTTGTCTTTCTTTTCGTTTGGTCAGTGACTCAGTGGAGAGAACAAATGAACATCAAAGGGTCATACCTTCTGAGTTACACACAGAATGGCCTAACTTTTGGAGGGAAGTGGAGCATTAAATCTCTTAAGGGAAATGGTTCAACCTTACCCTCCATTCCTCCAATGTGGATACTGGATAGGCCTTCCATTCTTATTTTTCTTGTCCTTTGGTTTGATGAAAACACACGCACTCATACGGGCAGTGGTGTTATAAAAGGCTTTGAGCGCACTTGTAACCACGCTCACAAAAGGGCCAAACTTTTGAAGGGGGAATGGAACCTTAACCTTCAATCCCACAAGATAAGTGGTTCATCCACTGATATGGGACAGTGCGTAGGCGTCTGTTTATTTTATTTATCCCAGTGGTCTGAAGAGAACACAAACAATTGGGATAAGAGGCTTAAAACCCCCTTGAAACCAGCTTACAAATGGTTTTAACTTCTGGTGGGAATGTGGACGGTATCACAATAGAATTGGTTCTCCAGCAATTTGTCAAAGGAGTATGGATAACAGCTTTGGCATGGACTTGAGGCATTTGTCATAAACTGTGCTGTGAATCCTGGTGTATCTATGTACAAATTTTTTATCCCGAAACTAGAAGTTAGTGACGTTTATACTTTTCCTGTTGTATGTCTGTGTTCAAACTTTGATATGATCACTTCGGGGTATCTTGCTTTTGCATTTCTGATACACACACATGTATATATGTACCCCTATATATATTTTGATACCTTGCAACCTCTTCATTTAACTTTCAGCTCCCGACAAAAGACAAGCTCAAAACAGTGCTTGATAAGGTGAAGGACTTCTTTGGGGATGCCAAGGAATCTTTCGGGAAGCTGACAGCCCTAAATTTAACCACAACAGAGGAGTTGGAGGAAAAACCCGAAGAGCAATCCAAGTGAGTGAAATGAAAATCACAGCAAAACAGCCTGATGGGAACAAAACAATAGAGAGGAAAATCTGAAAGTCTCTAATCATTGTTTTGGCGGTTTTTCCCATTTGCCAGGGTTAAAGGCTGAAGCTGAAATCATTTGAATCACATGTTTCTGTAGCTGGTGGTTTTGGGAGATCAATGAGCTTTATGTGGGACAAATTCACTTGCCAGCAAAAAGAGTGAGGTTTTATACGCAACATTTCTAGTGCAGAATTTGGTTCATATATATCTCTTTCTATTAAACAGAATGTTGTCGATTCTGCTAACTTTATCTTTATTTGTGCAATGAAATGTCAAAATACTATTTTAAAAATGTTGGATCTGAATAAAATCACCATGAGTTTGCAATTTTCATGTAACATAATCGCAGGTACCGAGAGTACACAATTGCCATGCATCGGAAACCCTGTGTGCAAGGAAAATGCTTTTAGGAGTCTTTTTACGTACAAATGTAAGAACTCAAAGCTCCATTCCATACTGATGGTAGGGACAAGTTCTAAAGATGATTAGATAATCCAAAGTTTTCTTTCAAGTCATCGGCTCCTTCCTGTTGAACTTGAACCATTGTGGAAACTGGTGGGATGAGTCTGCTGTTAATTTGCTTTCACGCAGCTTTCAGACTTTAAGGCGCTAGAACTAGTCCTCGCCATCTCTGACCCTGTAGCTTCAGTTTCCTGACCTTCCTCTTGATCTAAGAAGCACATTAACGCGGATACAGGGGTGGGCGCATACACATAAAATTAAGAATGCGGCTGCAGCGGGAACATTGCAATTTTTTGTATATAGTCTGTCATATGTTAGGCATATTAATAGCCACAAAACATAACTTGCGAGGTCTTTTGTGATTTTGGGCTTGGTTGGATTGGTCCTTCTAGTATAAGCTTTTTCCTCTTTCCATATTTGATTTAATTTTCAAGTGTTACTGTTTCACCCCCAAAAGGCTAGCATGCCTATAGGAGCTAATGTTGAATCGGAGCAAGTCTGTTTATCTAAGAAGGAAGGTGGCTTAGGTTTGAAGGTTCTTGAAGTTGAGGAATGGGATAAGGTCACTATGAGTAGGCGTATTGGGCCATCTGCAATAAAGCTGACATCCTTCGGTTCAAATGGATACACTTTTGTGATAAAATACGACAGTTTCTGATTCATGTCCTTCCCCCCTCAATTGTCTTGGACTATGAGGATGATTTTCAATCATAGAGGCTGGGCAAGGATGAATAAAGTATGGGATTGGTGATGGGAGGGAACTCTGCCTTCTTATGGGTTGACAACAGGCACCCTATAAGAACTTTGTACCAACATTTTGGGGAAAGAGTGGTGTTCTATATGGATAGATCTCTAGCAGCCATGGTGAGCTCTGCCATGGTCAGTGGTGGATGGGCCTGGCCTAGGAGAAGAAATCATGTCACTATGGAAATAGTAAACCAAACTCTCAGGTGGAGGATTCTGTTCTTTGGATTCTATCCAAGAATGGAAAATGCTTATCAATGGCTGGCAGTCCATGGCATAAAATCAGAACCACCCAGGTTTGTTGGAATGATCTGGTCTGGTTTAAGCAAAACATACTCCTAGATGGGCCATAAGTCAATGGCTGGCAGTCCATGGGAGATTAGCCACCCGTGACAGGCTGTTTGGTGGGGAAAGTCATCAGCCTCTATTTGTTGAGTGCACTCTGTTCAGGTTTAAGCAAAACATACTCCTAGATGAGCTATAAGTCGATGGCTGGCAGTCCATGGGAGATTAGCCACCCGTGACAGGCTGTTCCACTGGGGTGTAAGTCGAGATCAAAGTTGTGTGCTCTATGCTAGTGGTGGGGAAAGTCATCAGCCTCTATTTGTTGAGTGCACTCTGTTCAATTTGGTCTGGAAATCTGTACTGTCCAAGAATGGCATCACTAGAACTCCAATGGGGCTTCTATGGAATATAGCTAAGGAGCTAGTCTTGAAGCTCTCTGGCTGCTATGTATCAAGCATGGGTGAGAGTAAAAAGGGGGATTCCGCTAGCTTGTTGCATAAGATCTTGGAAGACATCAGAGCTTGTCTTTGTGCTTGGGGTAAAGTGCCTAATCGTCCAGCATATGTTTCTGGTTTGTAGGAGCTGGAATTCAGATTGTGTAATTAGGGTCCGTTTGTTTGGACGTAAGATATTTCTGTGTAAAATATTTTACTTATTTTCCCTTGTTTGGTTAGACAAAAAATTAGAAAACTTTTTCCGTGGTAAAATATTTTTCATGATCCGGCTGAAAATGATTTCCTTTTCCTTTCCAAACATCGGTAAGTTGTTTTACACCAGGCGAGCTGATGGATTTTTCCCGTTCCCCACCTATCGAAACCCCCAACTGAGGTGTTCACTATTAGGTCCGTTTGTCTAATAGTCCACCAAGAGATTTATAGTGTGCAAAAGTTTTGAAATCTGGACTTGAGTAAAATCTACAACCACTAAAGCATTACTAATTTGCTATACAGGCAAGCGTATCCAACAGAAAAATAACGCAAAAATCTATTTAGAAAGAAAGGCCTCCTAGGAAAGATAAAAATAAATAAATAACAAAAAAGAAAGGCCTCCTAGAATGCGACAGCTGGTGCCAAATCTCCGCCTCCGGATACACAAATAAGTAAATTTTGGAGCCTAAAATAACCACATCTCTAGATTTATCCTGGGCCAGCACGGGGTCCATACAAATGTATGGTAGAGAAGAGTTTGGGGCACTGCCATTTGATACCCGTCGGGCACTAAATAATTACTCCCAAATTCTACACCATGATGATGGAAAGGGGAAAGCAGAGTCCCATTCGAGTTCTGATTTCTCTTATGTAGAAGTCGGTTTCTCCAGCTTTGTTGATTGACAAATCTTGACCTAAAAAATTTCTCATTCGAGTCTTTGGAACTTCAGATTGTCAACTTGGTCTCTCGCTCGCATATATACACGAACTCTCTATTCATTTCTCTGTAGGTTTTTCTTCAGGTCTTGAGGTTGAAAACATGGTGGAAGTGAAACCAATAAGAGCCCCCGACTCATGGCAAGATCATCCTTGGGCAATATTTGCAAGGGCTTGTTTTGGCCTCTATATTGCTGGCGTATTCTTATCTCTAGCAGTTCTTCTCGGTGCGCTTAATCATATGACGTTCAACGAAGTTGGCTCTGCCATTGGCAGATTCTTTATTGCATCTCATCCTTGATAACTTCGCAATCTTTCAATATGACTTGGTTTAAATTATTTTCTGCATCTTTGAATACTAGAGACATCGAACTCTAATGATCATCAATAGACGTTGATGCAGTCGACTCACTAGAAGACTCGGACGACAAATTGGAGACCTTTAAGCCCATTTCAAACACAGGATCAACAGTCAGTTCCTTCGATTCTCCCGCAGCAGCAACATCCTTTGGCTTCTTTTCCTTGTATTTTTCCATTTCAGTTGTATTCATTGGCTTCAAAACGATCTCCTTGTTCTTGAATGAGAAAACATATGTATTTTCTTTCCCACAATGCCGCACATCTCTATCATAAAGCCATGGTCTCCCAAGAAGGATATGTGTGACATTCATGGGAATTACGTCACACCAAATAGAATCACTATAGGAACCATAAGAGAAATAAACTAGGCAGCGCTGAGTTACCGGAATGGAAGTGTTGTCGATCCAAGCTACCTTATACGGATGAGGATGTGGTTGAACAGGAAGCTTAAGACGCTCCACTGTGGCAGCGGATACAACATTCATGCAACTCCCACCATCAATAATAAGCTTTCGGGCTTGGTTTCCACAGCGGACCAACATCTGAAATATAGAAGTACGCCTCCAGTCCTCTTTTTCAACATTAGGTGCTGTAAGGATACGTCTAACAACGGAGATCAATGAATTGTCCACCTCCTCTTCTTCTAAGTCATCTGTATTTAGAACCCCAACGTCAAAACAATCATCATTGTCATCATTATGTTGTTGGTCAAATTCAGCTTCTTGTTCCGTTCCCATGTGTGTAAGTTCCTCTTTGGGCATTGATAGGCCATATGACCAGTTTCACCACATTTAAAGCACTTGTTGTCCTTTCCTCCCCCTTTGTTGGCTGCGTGATTCTTGCCTTTTGGATTAGCCGTATTGACAGAAGTTTGATTAGAAACACTGGGCTGGAAACGACTTGCATCATTGTACCCTTCAACTGTGGTTTCCCCAACTTGAGACCCAAACTTTTTAGAAATTGGGTATTTCAAATACTCCTCCATATTCAAAGCAACCTGGAAGGCATGTTTGAGACTGTACAAGGGTTGGCGAAGCAAATCCCTCCTTATGTCTGGCCTCAAACTAGCCTTGAATCGAGCAAGAGTTTTGACTTGAATCTTCTGTCACTTGACTACTCATCTTCAACTCATCAAATTTCTGCATATATTCAGCCACTGACATGTTGTTTTGCTTTAACTCGATGAGTTGTTCACACAACTTCTCATGGTAATTTAACTCGATGAGTTGTTCACGTATTATTGATGTAGGACAGAATTGATAGAAGGCTAAGTATAATCAAACACAAGAGGAAGGGCTATTTTGGGGCTGTGAATAGTAATTTGTAAGAAGAAGGAGATGAAGAGTTAGAGAATGATAGATTTAGGCCTCACACCTAGGTTACCAAAGGCATCACACCTAAGGCCTCTTTAGCATCACATGCACCAAAGAATGGGATTGCATCACACAATCATAAAAGCTTGAAGCTAATTTTTCATAATTCAAGCTCTTGAGATTACATGACTTATATAGACTCCATAACACTTGAATGCAAATAACTACCCCTATGCCCAATATGTCTAGGTAGAATGAATGTGTGAATGTAGATAACTATTCCTATTCCATAGATGGATGGATAGGATGAATGTGTTACATAATGGTTGAATGCATTTAATATGTGGTCAAACTTCCCTAAATGAAAAGACATAAGGCTCATGAAAAGTCATAGCCTTTAATGTTCTAGTCATAGCCTTCTCTCTTTCTTTAATTCTTAGTGTTCTCATGCTTTAGTTTTTTGGGTTCGCGCGGTAATTTTTTTCCCCAGCAAAATAAAGGATTTTATTTAGCATGGAATGAACAAGGACATACGATGATTAAAGGGATTATGGAATATGCTCGCGTCACTACCCAAATTAGGACGTTGGCACTTTTTGCCTGGGTATCGTCCAAAACCAGAACTACTAAGGTTTGTTGGCATGATCTGGTTTGGTTCAAGCAAAACATACTCCTAGCTGGGCCATAATTTACAATTTGAGTATAATTTGTATTCTAAATAAAAAAAAATTTACTTATTTTAATTATATGATTTTGTGACTAAATAAGATGTAACTAGAAACCCTAACTATTAAATTCCTAGCTAACTAGAACCCTAAACTACATTACTTTCTAATCTAATCCCCATTCCCATAACCATCGTCTCCCACATCACTCCTTCACCTCCACGTTTCTCCATTTTTGGCCTCCTCTTTTTCTCTAGCCAATAGGAAGCCAACAACCATCCTAATAGCTTTCTTCTAACCCTTGGACCAAAGAAGAAGAAGAAGGAAGAAAAAGGGAGAAGGAAGGAGAAGAAAGACCACCACCGGATTCCACCGTTGCCGCCACCCCTCACCTCTGTTCTTATTGTTTTTCAATCCTAGTTAGAACTCTAAGGACCAAGGTAGATTCCTCATTACCTCTTAATTCTAAGTATATCAAATATGTTCCGTAGTGTAATCGCGGCTTGAATCGAGCACGTGCAATGAAACTAGAACCCATAGAAAATATTTCGGACCAGTCACTACCTAGGTACACGAGCCACGGCCTTATGGTCACCACCTCGTAACCTCCGGCCGTAACCCTTTGACTTTGCAGCCGTACACTATGTTCTGGAGCAAAATTATTTTTGTACTCGTGTGATTTTATGAACTGCTAAGTGTTGTTGGGTTTTGTTTTATTAAGTACTAACTGTTCTTACTCTTGCAATTTCCATGAAGGTTGATAACGCAAAGCAAACCAAATATAATATTCTCTCCGTCTCTTTTTAAATATTCACTACAATTTTGCATGTCATTTTCAATTCTCTATATCTCCCAATGTATATTGCTAAAAATATGCAATATATATATATATATATCTTGTTTGATAGATTTCCAATTATTTCTATAAGACAATGATTTTAAAACATAAAACATAATATACGTCGAGAGATATAAGTTATTGAAAATGACATGCAGAACCGTAGTAGACACTTAAAAAGGACAAATGGAATATGTAAGATAAGACTCATACGCATATTAGTGCAGTGCATGTCTTTCCCCGAAAAGTTAAATCATATAGTAAGTAAGTTATCATAAAGGTTTTGATATCATAATAAAATAAAAATATCAATATGGATACATCATTATAAGCTGTACAGAACTTAATGAAATGACTAGGGTTACATAAATAAAACATTTGAAGCTACTAACATGCATAGAAGAAAGGGGCAAATATGTTTAGGAATCCAATTATTATACAAATGACATTTGTCTGAATCTAGAATTAAGACTTAAACTATAAAGATACATCAATCCCCATTTATACTCCCGATCTTTTTGGCTTCTTTCCTTGATTTGATTACTATTTATACACAAAGTTCTATTAGCTAACACTAATATAAAACAAACAGTGTTTGTGGTGCTTAACTACTATATTTGACAAAAGATTTTGCCCTACTTTGGAGATTGTCAACACTAATTAGTTTGATTAGTGGTCTTATCCTTGTATTGTCGTTCCTAATATAGAATAATAGTGGTTATTTCTTAATTACCAGGTCCACGTCATGTATTGCACATATTTAATAGACCATCCTTTACACAAAGTCTAAAATATGGACTACTTTCCAAACTTATTAATAAATAGGTTAATAAAGTAGTACTCCCTCCGTCCCACTTTGTTGCGTCTGTTTCCTTTTTGGGATGTCCCAAAAAATTGTCTATATCTCACAATCTATAATGTTTTTTATGATTTCAAAAACTTTGTTTAAAAAAAAATTGAGATCTATCAAACAAGATCCATATTGAATATATAAAATATTATAGATTATGAGATATAAATAATTTTTTGGGACATCCCAAAAAGGAAACAGGCGAAACAAAGTGGGACGGAGGGAGTAACTTTTACTTTCCACATCGTGTATTGTACATGTGTTTTTTTTGTGGGCTAGAGGGGTTTGTGTATTCTGAGTTTTTGAAGCAGCTTCATTGGGTTTTCGTGAGCTTTTGGTTATGAATTTGGTTATAATACTCTTCTGTTTCATTACTGTTTATTCTATATTGCAGAGAAAATGGAGACCACATCTGGGATAATGGAGATCTCACCGCGGACCAGCCACCTCTCCCTGGAGTACTCCCAAGCGGCGACAATCACCCATAGCTCCCCCGAGAGCGCCCACACCCCGGAAACCCAAGGGCAATCAGTTCTTGGTTCACCGCTCATATGTCTGGCATCGGTTTCTTAGTTCATTGCCCATATGTCTATGTAGACACCCCAATTTGGAAATCCCGGACACCTTTTAAGTCTCTAATGATGATAAACAAAGCATGATTTAAACCTTTGGATTGATCTAAACCTTTTGGAGCACTACCCTTTGAAAACCGTAGACAAATGGCCGATAAGCTTCCCAATAATGAAAATGTGCCTTGAAAGCTTCAAACAATGCTCTTTGTACTCAAATGAGTGAGGAAACACCTTAGAACTATCAACTAGGTATGAGAGTGCCAAGTGACACTTAGAATGAGTGAGTACGTGTTTTGGCCATCATGGCACCAACGGTCTTTGGTTTAGTCTGCTTTCAGCCAATTTTTCATAAATCAAACTTCCTTATTTTTATGGTTGGAGTCCACCATCTTATAGTACATTCAAAACCCTTTTTATCGATATATAATAAGCCTTAATCCGATTTGAAATGAGAGAGATACAAGGATTTTGCCTAAACGACTTCTTTTTTGACTATCTGAGGGTAAAATCGTCATATCTTTTTATGTACTAAATAATTTTTATCCAAACCACTTGGGTTAGAAAGTAAACTTAACGAGCTTTCCGACGGTCCAAAGAAAATCCAAAACCGAGTTCGGAAGTGTCTGGGGCGGCCTTGCGAAGTTCGACCTGTTGAGCAGTCAACTGTACCGTACGGTGTTCAACTGTGCCGTACGGTGGACAAATATCTACCGTACGGTAGAGTTTTAAACCGCCTTAACTTAAGTCGGTTGGGATGTGCCGTACGGTGGACCTTATGTACCGTACGGTGGACTAACTTTTGGTCAAAAATGTCAGGAAGACAGTAATCAGTTGAAGGCCGAAATGCTTGGTTTGCATGCCAAGTTTGCTTGGTTTCCAAGCCATTTTTACCCTATAAATATCTCCTCCCTATCATTACACAAGATAGAGAATTTTTGAAGAAAAAAAAGAGAGAGATACAATTTTTGAAGAAAAAAGAGAGAGAGGAGACAATTTTTGAAGAAAAAAGAGAGAGAGAGGACATTTTTTGAAAAAAAGAGGAGAGAGATATATCAGAGAGAAGAGAAGTGCTACAATACACACCCCTTATTTGGGTGTGTATCATATGCACCCTCTTTGATTACCATTAGATGCTTGAAAAATAATCTGGATCCTTTAAAATGTTACGATAGGTTACTAACAAAAGACATGTTACCAGTGCAACAGGTAAACCCTGTGAATTAACCAAAATGGAAAGAAAAATTAGGCCCAATTTGGGCCATAAGTTTGGATTGAAAGAAAAATTAGGCCCAATTTTATTTTTTAAAAACTTTGAAGCTAAAATTATTTCAAGTGAAAATAATTTACTTCTTTAAAATAGGTTCTCGATAATTACTAAAGGAAAAAGATACTATCATTATCATAATGTAATAAAAAGTCAAGTTAAGGCATTTTTTTACAGGATTTTTAAAGTGTTTCATATTTGTAGCCAATTTTTTTGAAATATATATTATGATGTTTAATATTTTTCACAATATCTTTTATTGCATAGTGAACTTTCACATAAATAGTCCAACTAAAAGGAATAGCGAAGTCGATCATTGTATTAATAAGTAGGAAATACTAACAAAAAAGTTAATAGGTGATCAAGAGAGTGATGGTGACGAGATAAATTTACCAATACATTTTAGGTTATTTGTAAATGACAACAATATTTAGGACGTGATATTTATTTTTTGGTCAATATACGTACTACTAGTGTTTTGTGAATTAGTGCAAGCATCCGAATTACAAATAACTAATACTCGTATTTGATAATGTAATTGATTACAAGTGTTATCAATACCAATCAATTACGTAATTGAAACCGCAGAGAAATATAATCTATCATGTAATCAATTATTCGTGTTATTCAGGACAATTGATTTTTAAATCTATTGTAATGTTGTTTCTAACTTATTTCACAATTGATTAGAGGACTTACTGAGACCCATCAATTAGCAAATCGATTGAGTAATCAACTTCACATTGTTACCCAATCGTACTCAATTCAATTACAAAATCGATTATATTGTCTAATCGATTACATAATTGAACATAATAGAATTGATTACATATTCAATTATGATGTCTAATCGATTATAATTTCTATTTACAAAATTGCAAAATCAATTACTATGGAGTATTTGATTTTAATGTCTAATCAATTGAAAAATCAATTATAAAGTCTAATCAATTATGGAATTGAACATTCACATAATAGATTGCATATTTGATTAATTAACAACCGTTAAAAAAAAATTTGATTAAGTAATCGGTTGCACAATTGATTATAGAAAAGTTATAAAATAGACTAAAATGTTACGATTCCGTAGTGAAAATGTTAGGAACTGAAAATGTTATGATTTTTTTTATAAAGTTATGAAACACCCCAAAATGTTATGATTCTAAAAATGTTATGAATCTGTTGCTAAAAAGTTACGATTTATTAGCGTAAAAGTTACGATATGTACTAAAAGGTTATGATTTGTAAGAAAAATGTTATGAATCAAAAGTTACGAATTTTTGGTATAAAAGTTACGATAGACCTAAAATGTTATGAATGACCGGTTCAGCAGGTAATTTTTTATGAGGTGGCACAATATGGACCACACAATAGGTGCATATGATACACACCTTAAAGGGGTGTGTATTGAAGATTTCTCCCAGAGAGAAACATGGTTCGAATTTTTTATCGAACTAATCTTTTTTTTAGAACTATTGGTCGGAATACTCTCATTTTCAAGCTATTTTTAAAACTAATCGGTAGAGCCACTTCAACAAGCGCTACTTGAGTAGCGCTATTCCGATTGGCGCCACGCGGCTGTATGACGTGGACTAACGCCATTTGAAATAGCTCTACCCAATCAAGTAGAGCCACTCGAACTAGCTCTAGCCCTTTAGAACAACGTTTTCCCCAATAGGACTAGGGCTTGTATACCACTAATCCCAACGACGCTTCTTCTCCCTCTTTCATCTGCTCTGCTCTCCTCCCTCTCTGCGATCTCTCAGGTCCCCCCCTCGCGCTAGCCGAGACTGCTCGACGGACGCCGTCAAACACCGACCACAATTTGTCGCTGGCCGTTCACCGTATGTATATATCTCTCTCTCTCTCTTCGGCTCTCTCTGTGCTTTCTTTGTATTCTCTACCCTCTACTATTCTGATTACAAGCATTTATGGAGAGGAGTAAGGAAGAAATCCAAGGGCATTAATCCCCAGTCCACACGTGAGATATGACTTTGGTGAAAGGGAAAAATACCTGTTATAGATTGGTGAAAGCTACGGAGGGATTTTTTTTTTCTTTTTTGGACACAGTCAAACCAATTCCAATTTGAATAATGAACTTAGGTCCAGTTGTCAACAACAGTAGAACTCTACTTGGATCCACGACAATAAAATTCCTTTTCTGAATCGTGCTCCATCCTAAATCGTTATCATCAAGTTCTTTGCGCGTAAAGTGGATTTGTTTTCAAACAGCTTTGTTTGTTACTGTGTGCTGATTTACATACCTTTTTCTGATGTTCTAACTTTGTCTTCGACATACCATGTGCCAATCAGAATAAAACTAATGCTTCAAAATCTTTTAGAATCTTGAAAGTTCATAAAAGAATTTAAATTTTTGTCTTAAATCTTTTGGGATTGGAGGATAAGATAGTTTTTTGGATTAGTTCAAGCAAAATGGAAAGCTAGCCACTTATGATTCATAAATCTGTTGTATTTTTTTTTAAAGAAAGTTCTTAGTGAAGTATTGTTGTTTGATCTATGTAATGCAAATTTATGAATTGTTGGTCATTAGTTATATTATGGGCAATCGTTTTATTTTGTTCAATTTTAAGCAAAGTAGTTATTGTCAATCCATCTTTTCTTAAACATAATACAATAGGTATGGAATGGCAAGATATACAGTCTACATGGATATTAATAAGGCTGTATAAAAGCTTAATACAGTCTACATGGATAAAGTTGTATAAAATGACAAATAAAACAAAGATGGTTAAAAAAGTTTGTACGAATTTATTAAGGCTGAAAAAGGTTGTATGAATTGATGATGTCTGAAAAAGCTGAAAGAATCGAAAAGTCTGCAATTGAAAAGACTAAACCCATTGAATGAGAGTCAGGGATGGCAATCGTATCCGCCCCGCCCCGTACCCGCCCCGCCCCGAACGGGGCGGGTTTTCCACCCCATTTTCAGGTATCGGGTCGGGGTCGGGGTAAAAATTTCCAAACCCGCCCGAGTTCGGGCGAAGGTACCCCGCCCCTAAACCTGCCCCGAGATACCCGCCCCGAAATTACCCGAACCCGCCCCAGTGTATTTATATATATATATTTATTTATTTATATATGTATATATACTTATATACATGTCCTTTCATTTTTTTTAGCATTAATCCAAAAAACAATGTCTCTTTCCTGTCAAGTAGCCTAATTAAATTTAAAAAAGAAATAAAAATTGATATTTATTGGTGTTTAGTGGATTTTTTAAAAAGTTTTCTTCAAATATTTATAATAAATTCTACACATAAAGAAATGAAATGAGGTATCTAAAATATTGTTTGCAATTAAAAGTCTAGATAAAATCGCAATACCAAAAGACACAAAAATAATTTCAAAAGTTTTATTTTCTAGATAATTTTTATTCTTATTCAGCATTTTTTTTTTACTTTTTTAGTTATACTTTAATTTTTTTAATTTTTACGGGGCGGGGCGGGTAAACCCGTTCCCCGATCGGGGCGGGAACAGGGGTACCCCAAAAAAACCCGGTCGGGGCGGGGGCGGGGCAGGTAATGATTTTCGGGTCGGGGTATGCAAAAACCCGCCCCGCCCCGTTGCCATTCCTAAATGAGACTGAAAAAAGCTCAATGATTTGAATAAGGCTGAAAAAAACTGTAGGAATTGATTAAGGCTGAAAAGGCTGAATGCATTGAACATGGCTAAAAAAGCTGAAGAATTCATAAGGGTGAAAAAGGCTGCAGTAATTGAATAAGGCTGAAATAGGCTGAAGTAATTGAGTAAAGGTGAAAAAGCATGAACGAATTTAATAAAGCTGAAAATGGTTCTATGAATTATAAATACAATTTTTTAGCGTGAAGTTAATAAAACCCTAAGGCATTCCTAAAGTGCATCAACATTTTTCCATATATAATAGTTATATTTTGGACAATCATTTTTTTTTCAATTTTAAGCAAAGTAATTATTGTCAATCTATCTTTTCTTAAACATAATACAATAGTTTCCGCTATTCACGTTGTAACGGCCAGCCAAATATTTTACACTACAAACGTGGTTCGCAATTTTTTTTAACAATTTTACTTTCGTTGTTTTTAGTCATGTTTCATACCCATATTCACAAGACAAGTGATCAAATTAATGAGATTGTTGGGATGTTATTTTATAAGGTAGAGCCAGTTGAAATGGCGCTACCTGATTAGGTAGAGCTACTTCAAGTGGCGCTAGTCCATGTCATATGTGACCAACGTAGCACATTGCAGAGCGCCACATGGCATCGCAGAGCGCCACATGGCAAATAGCGCGCGCCACATGGCATCGCAGAGCGCCACATGGAAAATAGCGCCAATTGTAATGGCGCTACTCAGGTAGCGCTTGTTGAAGTGGCTCTACCGAGTAGTTTTAAAAATAGTTTGAAAATGAGAGTATTCCGGCCAATAGTTCTAAAAAAAAGATTACTTTGATAAAAATCTCACATGGTTCTATATATCAAAAACAGTTCACAAATGTCTTGAATACCAATGTCTATCTTCCATACTTTCTTTCAAAAACACCATCTTCTTTCCAAAACAAGTCTTCCAAAAGTTATCAAAATCATAGCCAAACTTCGTGCACTACTGTTCTAGTCTGTCAAAGTTTGCATACTAGTCCAAATCCACACCAAAGGCCACCACATTAGCTACAACTTTCCGAAGAAAGGTTTTCGCTCCAAGGGGTATTATAAATCTTTTATCCAATACTTGTCTCTGTAATCTGAGGGGAACCACATGGCCTAGACTGGTTCTTTATACCAGCTTTGGGACTAAATGGTTCAAATACTGCATGAAAATTAAAGTTTGAATCCCACACATCTCCACCGTGTGGTACACATTACCACCGCACGGTAGAGAGTTCTCAAGGGAACAGTTTGTTTGCAATTTCTTTTCTTCTGTTTTATCAAAGCAAGTATGACATGCCATGCCATCTCATGATCTGTTTTTAGAGTAGTACATACCATGCTAGTCAGAATTCATGAATTGCATCAAGTCATACGTCCATGATTCTCACATGAGCTCTATTCATTTAAGTATATATATGCCCGTTTTAGATTTTTACATGCTCTTTTTTTTTTTTGATAGGCAACAAAAGTTTTATTAAGAATACTTGACAAAGGGTACATCAAGTGGGGGGAGAGGGAGAGGGGAATCCAACCAAAAGTTGGAAAAAAGAAAATAAAAGATGGGTCAAAGCCCACCGACACCCAAAGAACCAGGCCCCAAAAGATAAAAACCCAGAAGCTACATGGGCCTGGCCCAAAACAAGATCCAAAACAAGCCCTAAGTCCAATCCAATTCAAACCCAGCAAAAGACAAATATTCACGTCCTTATTGGATAACCTATCTTCCGATTCTTTAAAACCATGACATGCCGTATCCATGGTCCAAACACATAGTCATGCCCAGCCACATAGATATGTTACTCTTGAGATCAAGTCAGCTTCATTATATCAGAGTAGCTTCACCAGCACCAACAATTAATAGCAGATAATCGAAACCATCTCTATTAAAACATCCCAAATGTCAGTTGTGTCCCATCCAGAAGTGGACAAAAACCTACATGCACTAGACCTGACCATACTCAGAGATCAGCATAACAGCATGGCCTTCCGTGAAAAAAGATCTAATTCAGAGCAGGGGAAACCATCTATGAGTTGAGCAATTCAGAACACCATTCACTTCTGATCCGTTATCAACAAAACACAGACGTTTTCATAAGGGGTGATTATAATTAAGCATCAAATTCTAGCCAATCGAAGTTGGTTGCATGGCTAAATTGTCTCTTAGCCCTCCCCATAGTTGGGAGTTGAAAAGAAAGAAAACTCATAGCCCTCCCACAGCTAGGAGTTGAACAGAGATACCACAGCAGCAGCAAAAATAGCAGACTAACCTCAGGGTATGTCAGCAGCTTCTACCAAATTGTCTCTTAGCCCTCCCCAACTTTGGGAGTTGAAAAGAGAAACTCGAAGTCCTCCCACAGTTAGGACTTTGAAGTTGGTTGCATGACTAAATTGTCTCTTAGCCCTCCCCATAATTGGGAGTTGAAAAGAAGAAAACTCATAGCCCTCCCACAGCTAGGAGTTGAACAGAGATACCAAAGCAGCAGCAAAAATAACAGACTACCTCAGGGTATATCAGCAAGTTCTTGACATCTTGACCAAGTCTTTTAAATCTCCTGTACCCTCTTAGCCCTCCAAAGACTTAGGAGTTGACAAGAGGAATCTCCCATTATGGTAACTTTGAATACTACCAGGACTAAGTTCGAGAAATCGTGTCGATTGAAACTCCAGTGCCCTCTTAGCCCTCCAAGTACTTAGGAGTTGACAAGAGGAGTCTACCATACTGGATGAAACTAACAGCCAAAACCAAAAAAAAACAGAGAAACTTCCTATTGACCCCAGACACGAAAAAAGACTAGAAAAAAGAAACAGAGAAGAGAAAAACAGCACCCACTCCAACCGAGCAACATACTGGACCCCAAAACCCCAAAACAACCCTAAAACTACCCAACAAACCAAAAACTAAAAAGCCAGCACTACCCCACAAGGACACCAACCAAACCAGGAAAAGAGCAAAACCAAAAAAAACAAAACAAAAGATTACAGAAAAGAGCAAAACCGCAAGACTAGGACCCCAAACCAGCCCCCACCCACCCCACCCAGCCCAAAAGAGCTGAGAGAAACCACCTACACCTTCAGTTTCCTGATACCATCCAAATTCCACTTGAAGTCTTCTACAGAGTACTCATGTAGATTAAACTTGCCTTTTATCCACAATGCTATTCTAGTTTTAACCAAATCCACAACGTCTTCTATATCCCATGCTTTGTTGTTAAACACTGTGTCATTCCTACATAGCCAAATAGTCCAGAGAGCTGTATAAAAAGTGGCTTGCCAGCAGAATTTTTCCAAATTTTTGAAAGCAAAACTATCCCAAAACATAAAAAGGCCTTTCAGGGTTGGAGGGCAAACCCATGCAATGTGCCACCAAGTCATCATTTCGTTCCATACCCTTCTAGCTCCGATACATAGGATCAGAAGATGGTTTGGTGTTTCCTCCTCAGTGTTGCAAATAGGGCAGTATCCAAGTTCATTAATAAGAATCCCTCTTCTCACCAGTACAGACCTGGTGGATACACATTCCTGTACTGCCATCCATGCAAATAGTTCTACTTTAGGGGGGCAAATGTTCTTCCAAACAGCAAATAGTTCTTTCTCCTTGCTGAAATTTTGTTCCTCCCACTTGGAGTATGCAGATTTTACTGAAAAACTGAGATTCCTGCTCCATTTCCATTGTATACAATCCTCTTGATCATCTTGTAGTTGTACTACACTCAACAGCTGAACAAGGATTAGTATTTGCTGTTCTTCCCAGTCCCGTAGAAGTCTTGTGAATTGGAAGTCCCAATTATCTTGGTTGCATTGATCCACCAAATCTGCTATTACTGCTTCCTTTTGGGTTGAGATCTTGTACAATCTTGGAAAAACTGCTTTTAAACTCTCTTCCCCTAGCCATTTATCTGTCCAAAACTTAATGCTTTTCCCTGAATTCACCTTGAATACAAAACCTTGAACTACATATTCTCCCATGTCAGCACATAAACTTCCAACTGAGCAGATATCCTTCCATACTATGGATGACTTTCCTCTGCTTGGTAGTTGGGGTAACCAAGTGTTTTTATCCAGCCTATATTTGCTCAATACTACTTTAACCCACAAAGCATCCTTCTCCTTATTGAACCTCCACCACCAACTGGCAAGTAGAGCCACATTATGTTCCAAGAGCCTCTTAATCCCCAATCCTCCATATTTCCTGTTTCTTGTTAATTTCTCCCATCTTATCAAATGCAGTTTCCTTTTGCCCTCTGACTCACCCCAAAGGAAACTCCTTTGCAATTTTTCTATCTTATTTGCAACTGCAGCTGGCATCTTGAATAAAGACATGTAGTAGATGGGGAGACTACTCATGTTTGAGATCAATAAAGTGAGCCTACCACTTGTGGACATGGTACTTCTTCTCCAAACCTTCAGGGCTTTTTCAACCTTCTCAATAACAGGAGCCCATGTTTGAATTCTCCTTGGATTGGCACCAAGAGGAAATCCTAAATACTTCATGGGAAGTTTTCCACTATTACATCCTAATACAAGGGCCAACTTATCAACAATTTGATCTTGGATACGCACCCCACATAACATACTCTTTGACATATTGATCTTTAGCCCTGACATCTCCTGAAAACCCCTTAAAACTCTTTTAATGCTCAGAATTTCAGCAAGATCATTATTGCAGAACAGAATTGTGTCATCTGCAAATTGGATATGTGATATAGTAATCCCATCAGACCCAATCTGTATACCTTTGATTGACCCCTCCTCCTTTGCTCTTTCCATCAAGATGTTGAAAGCTTCCACCACAATATTGAATAGGAATGGTGAAAGAGGATCTCCCTGTCTTAGACCTTTTTGAGGAAAAACTTCATCAGTTGCTGACCCGTTTATTAGTATAGACAACGATGTAGAAGAGATGCACTGCCGAATCCATTTACACCATTTTGAACCACAGCCAAGCTTTTCCATCAAATCCAGTAGGAAATTCCAGTTAACACAGTCATAGGCTTTCTCAAAGTCTAACTTTAAGATCAAACCTCCGGATCTGCCTTTTTTCCAACAATCTATTATTTCGTTTGCAATGAAAACTCCATCAAGAATTTGCTTTCCTCCAATAAAAGCTGCTTGTGATTCTCCTATAATAGTAGGTAGCACTTGTCTTAGTCTGTTGGTTAGAACTTTGGCCAAAATTTTATACACAAAGCCCACCATACTGATCGGCCTAAAATCACTGAAACAATTTGCACCATCCTTTTTAGGTATCAGAGCAATAAATGTACAGTTAATACCCCTAGCAAGATTTCCATGCTCATAGAACTCTGCGAAGAAGGTCATAATGTCCTGTCTCATAAATTTCCATGCCTTCTTAACATAGGAAAAATTGAAACCATCTGGGCCGGGTGCTTTAAGACTATTACAGTCCTTTATAGCTGCTACGATCTCCTCTTCCTCAAATTGCTTTTCCAGAATTTTCACCTGATCCAGTTTCAACACCCTCTTGAAAGGTCCTTCCAATACTGCTCTGTTTTTCACATCTTCTTGGAACACTGCCTTGAAGTAATCCACAGCTGCCATTCTTATTAACTCAGGTTCCTCCAACAGTCTGCCTCCCATCTTAATGGAGCAAATGAGGTTTTTCTTGAATCTATTATTGGCCGAGATTTGAAAAAATCTGGTGTTCCTATCTCCAAGTTTTAACCAATTAATTCTAGATTTCTGTCTCCATATGCATTCAACCAATCTTGAGCATTTCAGTGCTTCACCTCTTATTTCATTCCTCTGGTTCCTCTCATCATCATTCAGTCTCCTCGTTTCACTGACCAAATCTATCTGATGAAGTTTTTCTTGTAACCCCTTCAACCTGATATTCATGTCCCCAAACTCCTTTTTATTCCAGATCTTCAGCCTTCTTTTAACTTCTTTTGATTTCTTGACAATCTGACAGCCGGCCCATCCATAAGTTGATGTGGTCTCCCAAGCTTCCTTTGCTATTTGCATACATTTTGGATTAGAAAGCCAAGCATCCATGAACCTAAAAGGTTTTGGTCCCCAATTCCAGTTGTTGTTAGATAACATGATAGGTTCAAGTTCATTTTAAACTGCAAACCACAATGACATGTGTTGTACGGTTCAAAGTTCTACCGTACAGTGGTGATTTATGTGGAATAGAGTTCTTATTTGCTTCTTGCTGTTAGGTGTTTAATTAAAGGATGCTTATGAATATTTCCATCTGATATAAGCTGCTCACATGCTGTAATTGTTTTGTATGCAAAATCAACCACAGAACATGTACCGTACGGTACACCCTTTTGCTGTACGGTTGAGTTTACGTGGGAAAGTATGTTGTTTTCTGCATGATTGTTAGCTTTCTGTTGTTAGCATATTTACAGTTAACATGTTTATGTTCCTAACATGTCTACCTGTTTTACTTATTGTCTATTTATGTTCCTGCCATTAAACTGCTTACGTGATATAAACTGTTTATGTGGCATTAAAAGTTAAGCAATAAAATGATTTTCAAATCCCACAAATATTAGTGGAGACCGATTTTATCGGGCGAGGGGGATGCTTTTCGAAATAAAATCTTCCCCTCTCGTAACCTGGCTCCCGAACCCAAAACTCTTTGTTTTTAAACCAAAAACCTTCCCAAAGGCCAAAAGAGTCATATTTTTCAATAAACGGTTTCTCAAGGATAATCCTTTTCAAAACCCGGGTGGCAACTCTCAAACGGACCATTTTTCCTTTTTGTAAACTAAAAATACAAAAAGAGATGGAATTTTTCCGGGCATCCTGCCCACAGTCTGCCTTCGGTTCTTGGTTCACCGCCCGTGTGTCCGCCTTTGGTTCTTGTGTGCACAAATTTTTCCAACAAATGTGATGAGATATAAGAAGAATCATTAAAATGGTATTCTTCTTACACTTTTACTTATAACTTGTTGTTTTATCACTCCATGAATGATTTTTGAAATTTTCAGTCCAAAAAACATACAGAGTGTCATAGATTAATAGTAACCAATTCAATAACTTATATGTATCATTTTTAATACCAACTATGGAAAGTTATATTTCTATTCTCTAATTGTTACACTATACAGGTGTGTGTGTATATATATATATATAAATGGCTATACATTGAAAAGCTAGCCTCAGTATTTCAACTTGAATGTTCAAAGTAAACCATTTAGTATCACCACACCTCACCCATAATCAATTAAAATGCATACATAATCTAAATTGTCAATATAAATTAAATAAGGGTATTACAAGTTTTCCACTTTAAAAAAATGAAATTAAAAAAAAAACACTTAATAAACAAATTTTAATTTTTTATTCTTATTAAATTAATTAATAAACTAAATCATTATTGATTAATTATGAAAAGTAATTAATTTTATTGAATTTTGTTATTTTATATTTAATTTAAAAATAATCTAATTTAATATTGCAGAAGGGCAAAAGAGTCATTTATCAGCTTTTTACATCATTCACCCTTTCTTATCCCTTCATTTTATTCTTCATCCAAACAAAGTACTATTTTATCCCCCTCTCTAATACCTCATCCAAACCAATTACTTTTTAATCCCCCATCTATAAAGTCATATCAATGTGGGCCCACTCTTCTTAAATAATACCCCCTACTATCTTATCTCCCTTCTTAAATAATACCCCCAAACCTTATCCCGTATTCAAATGGGCCCTTAGTGGAATGCGGTCTTACTGTCTAATAGAGTATAGATTAACATCTCTGTGAGATACTGATATGGTTTGACAGCACCACCAGAAAAAAGAAAGTAAAGAGATTTTCAATTTACACGTATTCGAGACCCTTGAACGGAAACTAATTTTTAACACATGTGTTGATAAAATCGTGAAATTGTTAATTCATTGTTAACCCAAAATGGATCCTATCTTGGGCACAACAGACTACTTGTGCACTACAAATGGACTTTGTCCCGTTCACCTCACAGAGAACACATGCCCCGTGTAGGGGATAATTTCATATATATATATTTTTACTTTATAATTTTAAAGTGTGTTTGAGATATTTACTGTGGGTAAAGAAGTTAGGTTAAAGTGAAAAGAATTGATGTTATGGGAGTTGGTGAGGTGTTACCCCCCCCCCCCATTTTTTTTCTTTTTCGCTCACGTCTCTCTCTTGCTCTCATCCTCATCTTCATCGGTCTCTCGATCGACCTCCTACTCTCTCACTCTACTTCACTAAAAAACACTAAGATCAGGGTCGGCCCAAAAGTTTTGAGTGCCCAAGGCCAAATTAAAAAAAGTGTACCCCTAATACTCTGATCCCACTGTAAGACTTCTGAATGAGAATACTCTGTTCCTAATTAAGCCAAGAGGCAGAGAAGAACTCAAACATTCTCTTCCACGGTGATTCCCAGCCATATTTTTTCTTTGTGAATCCGTTGACGAAACCATGTCAATTTTGCTTTCGTTCAACACCAGATTTACGCTTTGTTTGGATAGCTGGCAAATAGCTGAACATACCTTGCAAATTAAAAGTCCCAGAGAAAAATGAGAATCTTTGTTGACATTGGTGTTTATGAATTAAGTCCAGTTGTTGAATGTATCGAGTAATTTCTACAGATTCATATCATCCTTCAAGTCTTGAACAAAAGTTCAGGGTTTGCAAAGCTCTAGGTTTTTCCTTGATTCTTTAGAGGCAATGCAATTTGAGTCAAACATAAAATCTTTTTAATCCTAAAAAAACAAGGATATTTTCCCCAATTCCAACACAACGCAAAACTCCGAAACTGAAACAATTAAACTACGGGAACATCAGAAAGACTATGGGAACAACATCTGTGGATACACAAACTAATACACCAATATATGTATGTAGATTTCTCTAATCCGAAATACAAAAGTTATGATAAAAAAAAATGCAAAACAGAGGAACCACAATCACTGCCATCTTCACCAAAGCTAAACATATTGAGGAATGAGGACCCAACCTCGACTTTTGTCACTCTGCTCAACAATCCCTAGAAAAGCACCAGGGGAGAGAGAGAGAGAGAGAGAGAGAGAGAGAGAGAGAGAGAGAGAAGCACTGGTAAGAAAATGGGTGCAATGATGGCAAGGGAAAGGCGGGATGGCAAGAGATAGGCCGCGGCGGTGGGAGGGCGAGAGAACGGCGGAAATGATAGATTCGGTGAAATGGGGGTGGGCGTTTGATGGTGACGGGATTGGGTGTCGGTGGTGGTGATGAAGATGAGAAGCAGACCATTCGATGGGGAAAGAAATATTTTAGAGAGAGATAGAGAGACGAGAGGGGGGAGGGAAGGAAGAGGATGAAGATTTTAGGAGTAAAATTGGTGCGCGGGCCCTCAAATTTCAAAATCCCCAATTTTTTTGAATTCTCACTAAATGTTGATGAGTGGGGCCAAACGTGCCAGAGCTTTGGTTTTCTTTTTTTTCGAAAATGAACCAATTAGTTTTCTGATTTACAAAAATGCCATAGAGTTTTTAGGTCATCTGAATTTTTGGGCCTTTATTTGCATGTTGGATGGGCATTTTTTTATGGTATTGGGCTAAAAAAGAGTCATAGTCAAACCCAAATACTAAAAAAATTGGAGTGCCACAAAAATTGGACATTTTTAGGGTGCCCAAGGCCCAGGCCTCTTGGGGTTGGGCCGGCCCTAACCAAGATCCATCTAGAATCCAACACAATGGAGTGATCCTGAGTCGCTAATCACGTATTGAGGGTTGGAGAGGGAGTATTCGGTTAATTTCAGCACTTGGAAGTCTAGGGCTTGATTGGGTTCTCTGGGTTTGCTATCAACCCTTGAGGTAGGGATTTCTTCTCTTTTCTCTATATGCATATGCGTTGATTTGGTGTATAAATTAGTCTTTGATTTTTGTTCCTCATATTGTGGAAAAACTGTCAAAAAATTTCCAGAACCACTGCTCGAACCTGTTCGGGTTTCGATACCCCAGCAAATCTAGCTGGTATCACAACTGTCTCGGTAACGATACCCATGAGCAGGGTATCGATACCACTGTGCACTGGATTAATTTTCAAGCCTCTCTAGCAATTACCTTTTGGACTTCCTCTCTTTCGGCTTGTGTGCTTTGAGGCCTCTTCCGATTATTTCACAGTCGTCGTATGAGCATAGGAGAGAAGCGTTTTATAACTACTTTTGCTTTAAGGATTATCATTATATGAGTGGTATCTTGAGTGTGAATTGTAGACATAATTGGGTTGGACATGTAGTGCGTCATTTAGGGCCTTGAAGAAATTAGTTATTGTTAAATTGAAATGTTTTCTATTGCGATTATGGATTGGAGTTTTCTTGTACAAGTTTGATATATATAAGGGTTTAATAAATTTGACAAGGTTAATGTTAGTACTTGCAAACCGTACTTATAAGAAAGAAACAAATGTTTAGATGATGAAAGTTGAACGAGAATGTCGAAGGAATTATGAAGTCCAAAACGTCCGGCATATTTGTCATATTGATATTTATTTGGTGAAATATTTAGTATGAATGCCCTTGGTTGTTTATATCGTAAATTTATGTGATAAATGAGAAATGGTCAGAATTTCTCACTCTCTTTGCATTTTATGGGGTGATAAGTGCGTTGTTTGGTGTTGGGATAGTTGTACTTGGTTTGGGTGAAAAATTGTTGGACTTAAAACTCAAAATGCTAGGTGCCTACCGGGAAAGCTTGTCACTCTCATTAATTGATTGTTGTGAACTATGAGATGGTTTGGTAGATGTGATGAATATGTGTCAAGATGTAAGAAAGTATAGTGAATTAACGATGCTGTGTTGATTTACGACATCTTGTGGTTGCTATTGAGAAGGTGAATCCGTGTGACATATATTGTGACGCAAGGGGTGGAAACACAGAAAGGGTGTGTATGTGCAGTTGGTGCCGAATACTTGGTAGTGTTGTTTGTTATACTTAAAGCTAAAGTGCCCTAGTTTATGTTCGGAGTTTCATAGTTGCTTGTGGTTGAGCTTTAAATGACTTACGTGCATAGGTGTGTTTTCACTTAATTCAAATCATACCCTGATATAGTGATATTGCTTGTTCTTATCATGTTTTTTGTTTGCATATTCTTATCACTAAATGATGCTAATCATTTCATACACATGTAGAATTAGTCAAGATTTTCCTATTGGGCACTTGGAGGATTAATATGAGAAACTGTGAACGTTGAACTAGGGTTGGCATCTTGAAGAGTTTGAAATGTCGATACTTGCTTTATTTTCTTTCTAATAAAATTCCCAATTAGTGTGGCTCGTTGTCCTCATATCAGTTTGATGATTCTGTGGTATAAATGCACATGTGGTACTCGAAGTGCGATATATTTATATAAACATAGTGGAATGTTTATTTTGGTATTCAAAATTCTTAGCCTCATACAGGAAACTTAATAAAAAGGTGATAAAAAAGGGGCACGATAGAGGTTAATAAACTCGAGACCTAAAGGATTGACTTGGTTATGCGGATGAGCTTTGAATATCGTGTTGTGGTATTGTTCTATGTGTGAGTGCTCGCGTTATGTTCCTCCTCCTTGTGTGTGTGTTTATATATGTAAGAGGGTGGTGAGTGAAGCGGGCCAGAAAAGACAAAATGATTGATATAGAAAAAGAAAAGGACTATCTCTAAATCATTGAAATGAACTGGTAGTCTGGTACTAACAAAAACTTAAATTCTAGTAATGAAAATTTAAGATTTCAAGTATGAGGTGTGCGTGAGTAGGAAAAAATGTGTTGGTGTGTCAATGTCTCTACTAAAGTAAGGAAAGTGTTATATGTACCACCTTCTTACTAAAACGTCATTACTCTTATTGAACTATTTTCCTTAACACTTCGTCATCTCTTACACATATAGAGTTAGTTGGAGATTTTTCTACTGGGCAAGTGTATGATCAACCCTTCATTTTCAGGTATGGACGAGAGGTGGTTGCTTAGAGTGCTTGGTGTGCATGTTCAGACATTTTTTTTTATTTTTTTTTTAAAAAGGGGCTAACTTGAAGGAGTTATTTTATCATCCTTGAAAAACCATGTTTTTGGGAGATGTACTTGTAACTTTCATATCATTTTCATTGACATCGAAGGACGGTAATAAACTTAACTTTTCCACTGATCTATTCATTACGCAACTTTGGGCCGGAGTCCCTGTATTGTAATATTTTGAATTGTATTATAACTTGGGGAAATGTGTATGAGAAATTTGTTGTGAAGTTATGCACGATTTTGCGAGGATTTTATTCATGAAAAGTTATTTTTTTTTAAAAAATCTATGTTTAAAATCGAGGGCGTGACACCCCGTTTACTTCGTAGAGCTTAACGCTTAGAATGATCTTGTAAAATATAAGTTGATCAGACATCAATAATTCATGAGAGAAACATATTTGTCTTGAATCAATGAACGACAAATATGATTTTAAAAATACACCACCAGGCTACTTTGGTTTGATTAATGAGTTACCAATGTCCAATCAATTTATTTTTGGCACGCAGATATCCTATGCGTCGAAGTCTATGAAGTGAGCGGTTTTTCTTAGTACATTTTTGGGCGTCCTTGCTAACTAACCAACGTGAGCTCGAGCTCGAGGAGCACATTTGCAAGAGTTAATAGTATTACATTCCGCGCCAGATGGTAGAATGAAAGATACAAGAAGTCGAGGGGCACATTTGCAAAATATGAAAACATACTACTGTATCTTCTTTCTGTAACTGCCGCGAGTAACGACAAAAGTTTGCAGGTAGATATTTTCTGCTCATACCTTTTCCTTTCTCACTCTACAGAAACCGCGAGGCCCTAATTTTCGTTTTCCCAACTCTCTACCAAAAAAAATTGCAGCAGACGAGCCATGAAATCCTCCACTAAACCCTAAGGTATTTAGTAGTTTTTTTTTTTTTTTTTCACGTTTCGACGTTTCATCTTCTTCCTACATTGTGCCGGTTGTCGTTTCGTTCTGTGGGAAATTCCAAAACGAAATTCACTTCGTTGCATTTTGAGCCCTAATTGTTGTCTTGCCGAAATTTTGCTTCATGTTTGTTTGTTTTCGTCGTTCTGAATGATAAACAGGTGTTGCAAGTTTAGTGTTGGTTGCATTTGAACTGTAATCTTTTTAGGTTTGGCGAGCCTGATTCGTAGTAGATACCGATCACCTCACCATTTGATGCATGTATGGATATCTACGTGCCGCGAGGATAAATTTCTTTTAGGCACGAAAGGTGTTACAGAAACATTCGTTGATCTAAGACCAAGCCAGTAAAATGCTACCTAAGAAGCACGGATACTACAAAAGGTGGCTTGTTGAGTCGGACAATGACACGAAACGATACTTTGTAAGATTCTTCTAGATGTGTTTTTTGGATACATGTCCGTACATATCCAGCTATTTCTTGAAATTTGTGAATACGTTTCGTACTCCTAGAGAGCATGTGCTATTGTTTAGATTCATATAAAATCCAGTTATTAAAGAAAAAAATTGGAAGTTTGTACACGTTTAGAGTTTTTTTTTTTTTTTTGAAGATGACACGTTTAGAGTTTGAAGTTTGTACACGTTTAGAGTTTATAGAATAGTCAGAGTTACATTGCATTTTCTTTTTTATCTATGTAATAACATTCATAACATTTTATATGTTGATTGTTCACCCTTATAACTATGATAGACAATAAATCACATGAAACCAAGTGTTTTGCATGTGTCCCCCATGATCGCTTGCTACATTTGTTGAAAGTTACATGCCAGCTTGTCTGCACCTTGTCACATTCTGTGTCTTTGCTTTTTAGCTAGCTACTCTAGTAGCCAGTTTTCTATTCCTCTTCAGTCATGAATGATGAATGTAATGAAGGCATGGATGTAGGCAATCGCTGTGTTGTGCTTTCTTGTTGTGATTGATTTGATTCTTATTGCTATTCTTTGTGTGTGCTTGGTTCGTAGCCAAACAAGTCTGACCATTTCTTTTACTTTTACTTACATATAGATAATCTGGGGTTGGATTATTGATTAAGATGATAATGCGGTGGCCCCAAATTTATTAGAAGACCAGTTTACCTTAGATGACTCCTGATTATTAGTTGTTATTCTCGTCTCTTTGTTTATTATTATGACGAAAAATATATTACTAATTACACGATTCACGAATTTCATTTTGGAAGAGAGTGGGGATCACTTCTTAGGTACTCGTTCTCTCTCAGTTTCTACTGCAACTATGGCATGATCATTTCTAACAATGAATATTCTTTGTTTTTTTTTTGGTGCTTTGGAATACATTAACAATGAATATTCTCTAAGCTACGCTTTTCAACAAAATAGAGGCTGATTCTCTTGGAATCTTTGGTTCTATACAGTGAAAAAAAACATCTTAAAAAACCTTAACACAGGGTGGCCCCAAATTTATTAGAAGACCAGTTTACCTTAGATGACTCCTGATTATTAGTTGTTATTCTCATCTCTTTGTTTATTATGACGAAAAATATATTACTAATTACACGATTCATGAATTTCATTTTGGAAGAGAGTGGAGATCACTTCTTAGGTACTTGTTCTCTGTCAGTTTCTACTGCAACTACGGCATGATCATTCCTAACAATGAATATTCTTTGTTTTTTTTTTGGTGCTTCGGAATACATTAACAATGAATATTCTCTAAGCTACGTTTTTGAACAAAATAGAGGCTGATTCTCTTGGAATGTTTGGTTCTATAGAGTGAAAAAAAACATCTTAAAAAACATTAGCACAGGGTCTTCTGAATTTGAAGAACGTCAAGTTATACGTGGTAGAGGATTGAGTTCAAATGCATGCAGTAATAATGTTTTCTTGCTAAATGGGTTCTGTTGTTGTTGTTAATATGATAGCGGTTTTTTTCTTCTGTAATGATAAAAATAGAACCTTAGTTTAAACCTTCTTAAAGATGGAGAAAAGTTCATATCAATTGATTGGTTTCTCTGTGATAATCCCATGCATTGATATCGTCTATTTTCTCTTCCCAGTGGGTGTTTATACATATATCTATGTCACATTGTTTATTTGGTCTCATAATTCTTTGCACTGCCAGAACCTGGTTATCCATTGTGCTACCTTTTATTTTAAATTTAACATTATGCTGTTGTGTTTGATTACAACATATTTTTCTCTTCGCTGCAGTTTTTCTTGACACAAGGGAAGAGTAAGTTCGCTTGTTAGTTACTAAGGAGGATGGGATCCATGATGAATGGTGGCTTATGTGATTGGAGTTTGAACACGAGGCCACTGGAGAATGGTTATTGCACCTCTTT
Organism: Rhododendron henanense subsp. lingbaoense; assembly: GCA_020567845.1. Classification (NCBI taxonomy): domain Eukaryota; kingdom Viridiplantae; phylum Streptophyta; class Magnoliopsida; order Ericales; family Ericaceae; genus Rhododendron; species Rhododendron henanense. The sequence continues at coordinate 14,339,243 of CM036324.1, read as the reverse complement.
TGGTGTTTTTCTCAAGTTCAAGAAGCCGAAGGTTTCTGCTATTCGTGACTTTCCTCCCGGGTGCGGACCATACATGCTGCTTAACAATCTGATGTCCCAGGATACTGAGGCAGGAGCATCATGTATGCAAGAAGAGAATTCGGTGGCTGATGAAAAGACTGCGAATGGTACAGTATATGACTCTGTCAAAATTTCAGGAATTCAAAATGGATCATTATCCCCTCAGTTGGTGAAAAGTTCAGTGAAGTCAGAACTGCCAGGCTTGCTTGATTTGGAGGTGAAGCTGGTGGCTGCAGCTGAGAAGGTCAAGCCAGAGAATTCAGAATGTTTGCATGAAGTGGAAGCGCAGGCAGTGGTGAAGAGTGAAGGTGTACCAGAAAGAGACAAAGGTGCACAAGAAAGAGACATTGCTTCAGATATTAGTTCTATGGTCGATGGGATGGTTCCACCTGGTGGTTCAAAAGCACAGTCTCCGCAACCGTGGCCTAGTAGTGATGCGACCATCTTGAAGGAGACTGCCCTGAAAAATGAGTACCATGGGAGAAGGGTTTCCGCTAAACGCGACTTCCCTCTATTTTGTGGAAGAAATGCTCCACGGGCGACTGAAGAAGAGCGCATGGTTATTGTCTTGGGAAATAGGACTTTTAGTGCTCCGTTTGAGGCATCAGTTCAGGGTGGGTTGTTAAGAGAGAGAGTGAGGGTTAAAGGAGAAAGCTGTTCAGTGAGAGAGACAGAATGGAGTCGCATTGAGGAATTGGATGGTGCTGTTCAAGATGGAAATGCCCTCAAAAGGGTGTTGAAAGGACTTGTGACTGACACAAAGAACAAATCTCCAGAAGCTGTTGCGAAAGGCAGGGCATTGACAAAGACTGTGAGGGCTGAGGTGGTAGGCGCTCCACTGAGAGTGATAGCAAGGGCTGGTGATGGAGATGTTAGGGATGGAAATGCCCGGAAGAGGAAGTTGGAAGGGAGTGTGCTTGAACCAAGGACCCAGTTCCAAAAAGTAACTCAAATGGGTCTTAATAGAAGGCCTTCTGGTGGTGGTGTTGCTTTGGGACGTGGAGCGGACAAGGTGATTGTGCAAGGCTTGATGGCTGCAACAAATCATTCAGGGAGGTGTGGGAATGAGGGAGGGGATGTCGTTAGTAGCCTGAATGGTTTGAAGGTTGGAAACAAGGTGAGGAGACATGAGGTTAGCTGTGTCAAAGGCCGCAACTTATCTACATCTTTCAGCAGGGTAAACTTTTATGAAGGAGATCATACAGGACAAGGACGAAATTCAATAAAGAAGAAATTGCTTTCTTCTAGAAAGCATGAGAGTGTAGGAAAGCTTGATGTGGTCAAGGATGAGGCAGGTTTTGCTTTACAGTGGAAGAATGGAAGTTCTCCCTCAAGTCAGAGAGAACATCATGATCTCGAAGTGAAACTTCCTCCTTTTGGTCCCAATAGTTCGAGTCATGGTAACATGGCTAACAAAGTGAGGGAGACCCTTCGCTTATACCAAGTTATCTGCAGAAAGCTCTTGCGAGGAGAAGAATCAACAGTGTGGACACAAGGATCCTTGAGAAGAAGGATTGATCTGCAAGCAGATAAGATTATCAGGGCTAGAGGAGTTAAGACAGGCAAACAGCTAATAGGATCAGTGCCAGGAGTTGAAGTGAATGACCAATTCCAGTATAGGGTGGAGCTTGCACTTGTTGGTGTTCATCGACCCTACCAAGGCGGCATTGATTACATGAAACATGGTGAAATGATCATTGCAACAAGTATTGTTTCCTCTGGCAGTTACGCCGATGATTTGGACAACCCTGATGTTTTGGTTTATTCTGGTCAGGGAGGAAATGTAGTAGGTAAGGTCAAACGACCTGAAGACCAGAAGCTTCAAAGAGGGAACTTGGCTCTGAAAAATAGTATATCAGTGAAGAATCCAGTCAGGGTAGTCCATGGATTTAAAGAGACAAAAGCCTCTGGCTCGGATGCATCAGAAAAGATTGTTCTTACATATAACTACGATGGCTTGTATACAGTTGAGAAGTACTGGCAAGTGATTGGACCACATGGGAAGCTGGTTTACATGTTTGAGTTGAAGAGAATGCCGGGCCAACCAGAGGTTTCTTGGAAAGAAGCAAAGAAATCGAAAAAGTACAAAGTACGGGAGGGGGTTTGTGTTGGTGATATATCAGGAGGGAAAGAGTCATTTCCCATTTGTGCTGTCAACACCAAAAGCAAAGAGAAACCACCGAAATTCAATTATGTAACTCTGATGAAATATCCTGATTGGTACCACTCTTCTCCTTCTAGGGGATGTGATTGTATTGGTGGATGCTTAGTCTCTAAAAAATGCTCATGTCTGGTCAAGAATGGTGGAGAGTTTCCATATAACTACAACGGTGCTATCGTGGAGGCAAAGTCTTTGGTCTATGAGTGTGGTCCAGCTTGCAAGTGCCCTCCTTCTTGCTATAATAGAGTCAGCCAACATGGAATTCGAATTCAGCTTGAAATCTTCAAAACACAGTTGAGGGGCTGGGGTGTCAGATCCCTAGCTGCTATTCCTTCAGGAAGTTTTATATGCGAGTACATTGGGGAGCTGCTTGAGGACAAAGAGGCTGAACAAAGACAAAACGACGAGTATTTGTTTGATATTGGGCAAAACTATAGTGATTGTTCTCTTGTTGGACTTTCTAGTGGAGTTGTGGAGGGTAGTTGTTTCACGATAGATGCAGCACAGCGTGGTAATGTGGGGAGATTCATCAACCACAGTTGTTCCCCTAACCTCTACGCACAGAATGTCCTCTATGATCACGAGGACAAGAGGATGCCCCACATAATGCTCTTTGCTGCGGAGAATATTCCTCCCTTGAAGGAATTGACTTACCACTACAACTATGCAGTGGATCAGGTTCGAGATTCAAACGGTGAAATTAGAATGAAGACATGCTACTGTGGTTCTGCAGAGTGCACCGGCAGGATGTATTAACTTGGGGAAGAGAGAGGTTGGATCTTCATCCAGAGGTGGGGATCCCTTGGTTAGTGCAAGAGTTGTTTCTGTTTTTAGGATCTGCTTATGGTTTTTGGTCATATGAGCAAGAGTTGAAAGAAGGATTAAATTTTTTTTAGTCTTTTGGGAATTGGGACAGTGTTCTTAGTTGGTGGCAGCTGAAACATAAGTCTTCCATCAATTTTTTGACAGTAGTTTCTCAAGTTGTTTCTATATGACACATTTCCGATTAGGTATGGATTGCTTGGCAGCTATTTTTAGGCTACTCCCTACTACAGGTCAGACCACCGCACTCTGACAAGAAATTAGTTAGCTGATATAGCATGTTGTTTGGAGTTATTATCTGTTCCTTTGGATTAACCATCTGATTTAGCATGTTGGTGATTTTGTATTTTGTTTGGAGTAACAAGAAACTAGTGAAACGATATGTTTGAAGTCTTTGGAATGATGACACTTTCTTCACGAATTAGTGATTGTGCATGGCTTGGAATTTCTTCATAGAATCTTGTGGAAGCTAATTATAAAGTAATCATTCCCGGACTTCCAACCCAAAATTCCAATTCAACTCTAGAAACCCCCCCCCAAAAAATCCGCTTCCTCCTGCTCAAACATCCCTTCTTCAAAAACTGTTCCTCGCCCTCCTCTCTCTCTCTCTCTCTCTCTCTCTCTCTCTCTCTCTCTCTCTCTCTCTCTCTCTCTCTCTCTCTCTCTCTCTCTCTCTCCTCGGAACCCTAAACCCTATCCTCTTCGCTACCCAGTTCCCATACTCTCTCTCCCCTCCCTCCACCACAATGCCGCGCAAGTGCAAGTTGAGGTAGTCTTTGAAAGCAGCGTCGTTGTCCAACAAGAAGCAGTGTTGTCATCCAACAAGAAGCCTAAGACAGATGAAGAAGAAGCTCTGACTGTCGTCGGGTCCTGGTCTCCAATGAACCGGCAGTTGTCTTCGCAACCCGGACCCGACGACAGTCAAAGCAGCTTCTTCATCTGTCTTGAGCTTCTTGTTGGACGACGACGTTGCTTTCGAAAGCCTGGCATAGGTGGCCTCATTGGTGCACGGGGAAGGTATAAGTCTTAACTCTTTTGATGTGCTTAGATCTGATCCTATATTCGCCAAGTAAATAGCTTTACCATTGTTTGTAAATACGCATAGACATGAATATATAGTGTTTACCACTTGGAAGTTGGAACTGCTATTGTATTTCTTCTCGTAATATACATCTTGTCGTCTTCTTGTTTTACGCGCACACACCCACACCCACACCCTATCAACGAAGCAAATCTGCTACTTGTTCTGAATAAAGAAATACTCTTTACAATTAAATTTTCTGTTGAACCAACTTTAACCGAAGGGCCATTCGTATACAACATATATTGTACACTTTCATTACTTGAAGGTGGAAACATTATCTTCTCTACTTTGTTTCCTTTTCATGGGTAAGAAGTCATGGTACTTTTTTGTGTAAATTTTGTGCACATCCTGTTGAGAGCTGGGTACTATCTCCTGAGTCCTGAGGATCGTGACGCCTCTGGGCATCTCCCATTTGCACTACATCCAGCTTGCCATACGTCTACTAGCTACCTTCTTTCTTAATTTCTATACAGGCCACCAAATCTAGCTGTTCCTGAATTACCTTTCGCTCCGCCACCTGAGTTCAACTATTTTTAATTAGATTGAGAGGATTAGCTACATTGGCTAAAGGAGATTGGAAAGGCTCTTATAGGAAGTGATATTTCTAATACTTGGGCATGTGGAGTCTGACATTTTCAAAACTTCTTTTGTTCTCTTGAGAGCAAATCACTTTTTCTTTAACTTTGTACGTATCTGTTTAGCGCCACAAGTGCACATCAGGGTCCCTCTGTTCCTTATATGGAAAGAAGCAGAGTCTCTCATATATGAGGTTTGACCCATTGTTTCTCTCCCAATTTATGTGGGGCTTTATGTTTTTCTGCATAGTTTAAGTAGACTAGCAGTTTTTGGTTGGTTTTTAGTGTTAATTATCTAAGCATGTTTGTCGCTGAGCATCACATTTACTCCCTATTTCAAACATTTATTTTCATTAAGTTCTCTTGCTGTAAAGGAAACATTACAAAACATTGACATGTTCATTAAAGTTGCTAGGAAAGAGAAGGTTGAAGAAGATGGATTTGATTTTTCAGCGTTAAATGAAAATAGTTAACATTTCCAGAACTTTTACTCCATTTTACGCGGATACTTAATGCAGAGAGCCTGTTAATGCTAAACAATTTGGAAAGTCCTGAAAATACAGTTGTTAGTGGCCAGAAGAAGAAGAACAAGGAGGAGGAGGAGGAGGAGGAGAAGAAGATGGAGCAAGAGGAAGCAGGCAGTACATACTACATAGTGTCTCACTCTACATGAGCCTTTTTTGTAATGCGCGGAGTTGTCACTTGCTCAGGAAGGGCTTAGTTTGTTAGGTCATGGAAATAGGAAAAGAAAACTAATTTGCATTAGTATGGTCAGTTTTCAGATTATTTCAAATTAAGCTGTGGCTTTTATATTTTCCTTGGAGAATGTGTAGGAAGTTTAGAGCAAGTCACTTTTCTCTAACTTAATAGATAGATTTTTTTTGGTGCCTCAAATGGCAAGAAGCTTATGAGGTTTGATCTATTATTTCTCTCTCGACTTGTTTGGGGCTTTATGTTGTTGTACATAATTTATTTAAGGTGAAAGTACATAAATACCCCATCAACTATCTTTTTTTCTCACGGAGATCTCCTCACATTTAAAATCGCCCATACAGTCCCCTTCAACTACTGGAAACGAAAAAAATGCTAACTCCGTTAACGGAATGGAGGAAATGACTAAGATACCCTTTTTTATAAGGCAAAAGTACATAAATACCCCCTCAACTATCACTCTGTTCTATGGAGACCCCCTAACATTTATATTATATTCTTATTCTATCGGTCGTTGTTCTAATCTTTTTTGTTTTGTTTTATACAATTTCTTTTTTCCTTACATCAATCATTTTAAAAAGAACCTTCTATATATAACCCTAAAATTGCATCTTCACTTATTTCATCCATAAAATATCAGATTCCATCAAAAACGGCGCGAAACCCGTGGTGCGAGTTTTATGTCTGTGTCTAGTGAGGGCCAAAAGCGGATGGTTTTCACGGTGACCTCTCTACTGTTACCACTGATCCAAAAGTTTTGGTCCGGTCCAAGGGCCACAAAGTTGCTTGAGTGCATCATGATTATGATTTTGTCGATTGTTTCCTCTCTTAATCATGGGCTCTGAATATTCAGTTTTGAGGTCGTTTCTTTTTGCTCCGATCTGCGGGAATAAATATGTTGATGGATTGTTGGCATTAGAACCATCTGGTGCGGTGGCCGCTTTTGTGGTTGGTAAACCTTTATCAATTCTATGCCGTTTGATCATGCTTGGGTGTCCATTGAGAAAATCATGTTCTCTATTATACGTATCAATCTTTGTACATGTATTTGATATGCCTAGCTCTTGGAAGTTGGAACTGCTACTGTATTTCTTCTCTTCGTAAAATGCATTTTGTCGTCTTCTTGTTATGTAATATCGATGAAGCAAATCTGCTATTTGTTATTGATAAAGAAATACTCTTTTACGGCTCAATTTTCTGTTGAACCAACTTTAACCGAAGGGCCATAACTACGTGACATATATAATGTACAGTTCCATTAATTGAAGGTGCAAACATTATCTTCTGTACTTTGTTTCCTTCGCATGGGTAATATGTCGGGTCATTTTTGCATAGTTTTTTTGCACAGCATGTTGGAGCCGGATACTATCTCCTGAGTCCTGACAATGGTGATGCCTCTGGGCATCCCCTATTTGCACTGCTTTCCAGCTAGCCATAGGCCAAATAGCTACCTTCCTCCTTAATTTCTGAACAGGCCACCGAATCTATCTGCTCGTGGATTACCTGTTGCTCCACCACTTGAGTCGACTGTTTTTTTTTTATTTTTTATGTAGAATTAGAGAATTAGGTACATTGGCTAAAGGAGATTCGAATGAATCTTGGATCTCTATGGTATAGGATTGTGATATTTCTATTACTTGGGCATTTGGAGTCGACATTTTCCAAACTCCTTTTGTTCTCTTGGATTTATGTCAATTTCCAATTTCCAGTTGGGATGGTGCCTCTAGATGCTCTCTGTTGATCAGTTGGAAGTATACCTGGTAGGACCCTCCGAATAAAGCCCATGATTTTTCTCTCAAGTATCCCACAAGCAGTTCCAACCAGAGAGATACTATTCCCGGAGTTGCAATACCGTAGGCACCAGTGGAGTGAAGTCCTCTTGGGTAAATTGCAAGATGGACGACTCGGATGACGCACAACCACCCTGTTATGCACCCCGGGACTACATGGTCTCTGGTTCCGGGGAAGAACAACTTAGAGATGACTTCGGGATATGTGCGGCTGGGAGATTTGGTGTTCCTTTCATGTAATTTGCCCAAATTCACATCAGAAAGCATGCTAAAAGTTTTAGATGATATCCATTTCTCCTTCCAATTAATTCAAACCTCGTGGCCTCTCCATCTTTTTTCTTGTTGCTCGATCGACGTGGTAAACGGAACGGCATTTAGTTTCTGGCAATTGAGTATTTGAACACATTGCTATGTAAAGGTTCAACAATCTTGTAACATGAATATCAACAGAACTACTTTGGGGCATTTCTTGACAAGAAATATCGGTAGGAGAACATTGTTAAAAACTCGTTTGGTAACTTAATCTATTTACTTGTGTTTTTTAATAGAACATGAAAATGAGTTGCGTTAGTTTGATTACGTTAGAAATCAGCTCTAACGGATATCGGTAAATATTATTTATGGGTTCGTATGTTCGAAACTGCGCAGTTAAACATTTTCGCTCCTACAAATCTAAAAATAATACTTACCGATACCCGTTAGAGCTGATTTTTTACAGGGCCCCCTAAAATATTATTTTAAAATTTATGGATATTTTTCTGTATTTTTTGTGAGACCCGAAATGAGTCCTATAAAAAATGTAGTGAATGGTGTAGTGGTTTAGTGTAGTGTACCAAGATTTATTGTTCCATGAGAAATTGAGAATGCAAGCCCACCAAATCTCACGGAAAACTAGCCGTTATGATCCCATAAGTAAATTAGTTGTTGTACTCTTTTGAAATTCACATCAAGAAAGGATTAGGACATGTAATGGAGACAAGAAGATTCCCTCAATCTTCTTATCATAATGACTTCAATGACCCCTAGAAAATGCAAAGATGGAGAGTGAGTGAAAAATTAGACATATATCACGTCAGACAGATTGTCCCATGAGCTCTCATTTCTTGTTTTTTGGAATTATTTTCCTTCAAATACCAGTTGTCTTTATTGATTTTTTTTTTTTTTACTTTTTAAATTCGATTTGGCGAGAGGAACTGAAGTACAAAAAATTGAACTAAAAAGATTTACAAAAGACAAAAATATCACATTTTATATTTTCATTTTTACTTCTAGTGACTAGTGAGCTTGCAAGATGATAGTAAAAAATAGCTTACGGGATTTGTTTTCATTTTCTCTTACTCTAGCGTTCAGTGCAGATTATTTTGGATGATTCTAATTTCGAATTATATATTATGAAACTATTTGGCGTAGATTCTAAAAATGAATTTTGCCGGAATGCATTTTCAAAACAGGCATAAGGAGCCACAATTTGAGAAAGTAGCTCCACAACTACTTTTAGATTCTAATTCTAGATTCTCAAATTTTGATGACTCTTTTCTTTCTCTCTCTCTCTCTCTCTCTCTCTCTCTCTCTCTCTATATATATATATATATAGTTTGGATCAGGTTAGGACCCCCGCATTTTAGCTTAAAATGCAGACCTGCTGTTGGGCGTTGGATCATGTTAATTTTCAACCCTTCCCGGTCATTTTTTTTGTTGATTTCTCGCAGGTACCCTTTAAATCACATTCTGAACACATTGAGCGGCTTAGATCATCGAAATTCGATTGGAAAAGGGGAGTCCGCATTTTAAGAGGTCCTCATTTGAAACATTCTCTCTCTCTCTCTCTCTCTCTCTCTCTCTCTCTCTCTCTCTATATATATATATATATATATATATATATATTATTGTGATACATATTTATTACTGTAAAACATAATATACGTATATGTACTTTATATGTATGTATGTTATATTGATACGTATTTATAATTATATTAAAAAAAAATACATATTATGTTTATACGTATTTTAGTTAGTTATATGATATGCATTCATTTTTAAAATACATGTGTATACAAATATATGTATATATATATATACATATATTATTTATACATATGTATCTATTCATATATATAGTGGTTATCCTATAAAGGATTCCTTAAATTGCTAAAATGCGGACCTTATAGATCTCGATCAAAATTTGATAATTCGAACCGTTCAATGTGCTTATAACGTGATTTTAAGGGTTCCGTGAGAAATCAGCAAAAAAATATGATCGAAAAGTGCTTGATCTGAGCAGTTTTTTATGGAACCATTCAATAAAAACTGCTCAGATCAAGCACTTTCCGGTCATATTTTTTACTGATTTCTCACGAAGACCCTTAAAATCACATTGAACGGCTCGGATCATCAAATTTGATTGGGATCTCTGAGATCTGCACTTTAGCAAAATGCGGGATCCCTTATAAGATAACCAATATATATATATATATATTTGATAGGCAAAAAGTTTAGATAACCACTATTCATGTACATAGTTTTAAATGTTTACGACAATGTAAAGTATGAGAAAATCTTATCTAGTATTATTTTGCTATTGCTTGATATTAAATTTATTCAATATGAACTGTATGCACATTTTGTATCTTGTGTCATATATTTGAATAATTTTCTTAAATGCGTACAAGATTATATTCATAATTTAACAAACAAGTAAGGGTACTATGATCAAACGTCTACTCATAATCTAGTAATTTGATTACATCATCAAACATTTTCAAGACCCATAATTTAATTCTCATATACTCTCTAAACGCTTTTATATATTCAGATTATGGGGGGTTCAGAAATTTATAATCCATAATCTTTAACCCAACAAAATACAGTAATCGGCAGGGAAACTGAAAAGCTAAAAAGTACTACTAAATAGGAAATTGATTTTAGCACTTCAAAAATTGATGGAGAGGCTTCAAAACGACGTCGTTTTTTGTATCAATACAGTTCAGTTTTGGAGCCCCTCCATCAATTTTTGGAGTGTTTGGAGTGCCAAAATCACAATCCTACTAAATATCAATAATAATGCAATATTCTGACAAAAGAAAACTTTTTGCACCTCCAAACGGGTCCTAACATAAAATATTCTTCAAAGTTCAAAGATGCACATAATCCTGATTCCTGAGCAACATATTAGAAAAAGGCACCCAAAGATTTCTGGTTTACTGGCATTGGTATATACCTATACATTTAAAAAGCTTTCTGCTTACTCGTATTTTCCTGGCCATGAAATGGGTCCAAAGGCTTGAGATTCAAAATTCAAAGAGGTCAAGCGTATAGAAGAAAGAGAAATCCGGAGAGAGAGAGAGAGAGAATGGGTGAATCTTCGGCTTGTCTCGTGCGATCATTCTCTGCTGGCACTTCCACTGAAGCCAAAGAGGTCAGTCCAAGCAAGCACCAGTTTCCAAAATTTATTTCCCTTCTTTTTTGTCAACCAAATTCGTTTCGACTTATGGGTTACTCATGGTCACAGGAAACAATAGTGGGTTTCGTTTTTTTTTCTGCTGTTATTCTTCTCGCTGTTATTTATGCCATATGGGTTCGCTTCATGTTTCTTGATCGTTCTTGATTCTTGAAGAATACTTGCTTTTCTTCATTTCTAATTCTAGTGTTGGTTCTTCAAAGGAACTTTTCATTTGATCCATTCACATTCTTCTCTATTTACTGACTTAAATAGCTTGATTGAGGATTTCATGTATGTCATACTCTGCTTGTAATTCTAATGCAATCGCATCACTGTATAGATTGGTAAGATTAGACAAAATTTTGAAGGTTTCAATTGAAAGGCCCTGAAAAAAATCTCATTACAGGGGGATTCTCTTCGGGGCCTAACTACATCAATCTCATTTGGAAGGTTCACATCAGAATCATTGGATTGGGAAAAAAGGTCATGTTTCTCATACAATCGATATCTGGAAGAAGCGGAGAAATCCTCGAAGCCGGGTTCAGTTGCGGAGAAGAAAGCTTACTTTGAAGCCCATTACAAGAGAATTGCTGCCAAGAAGGCAGGAGCATTGCTTGATCAACAAGTTTTAGCAAGCAATGAACTTGATTTGCCTGAATCAGACAATGTGGACGATTCTCCCGACAGGTCTTTAGTGGTCTCAGAGCCATCGAAATCAGACAGTCCTAAGACTGAAATAGTTCTCTTTGTTGATGAAAATGTGAGAGAACCTAATGTTGAAGGAAACGAATTGAAAACTGAGGAGGCGGAAGAGACAAAAATAGCTACCAAACAACTTGCTACCGACGAGAACTCTATTCAAGTTGAATTGAGTAACCGCAATGAGAATGTTGAAATACGTAGCAAGGTTGCGTCGTCTCAACAAGAGAAGATGGCCACCACGGTGCGTATCAAAAGTATTTTGATTTTCCACATTTTTGGATAATTTGGATCAAGGATTCGATAGTAAATGACCAAAACTACTCTTAGGGTTCTTATTCTTACTGAACAGTAGAAGCCAATTGTAGAAGTAGAATAAGCAGTTCCTCTCCCTTTCGGTGCAGAGCAGTGTAAGGAAATCGAAAAGTTGATGGATCTTACGTTTGAGCTGTTAGATCCTTTGTATCTTTTCTATTCCTTTTTGTTAAGAAAACTCATTTTGACTAAATATGGCCTTCAAATTTCAATATAGTTCTTTTTTATTACCTTATTAACTTTTGTTTATTTTCTAGCTGTCTTCACATCAAGGGAATTCATCTTCGACAAGCAAGAAGAAACTATCAATTCGTTCCTCAAATTCTTTCACAGGCATTCGAGCATCAAAGCTCCGATCTTCTGTCAAATTGAGTCCTGTTCAAGAAAGTAAAGAAGACAGCACCACTCAAACCTGTAAAAAGGCTGCAAGCAATTTGGTGGAAAAGAAGAGATCAACACTGAAATCACTTCACATGTCAGTCAATTTTGGTCCTCGCGCTAGTGAAACCAGTAAAGCACAACCAATTATCCACAAGATGGGGAATTCAGAAACGGTTAGAAGCTTTGCCAAGGCATCCAGAGACAGCTCAACCCTACAAATTCCAACTCGGGTGCTTACTTCAATTCCTTGGTTTCCAGTCATGCACCTTGTTTGTGCATGTGCATGAGTGTGCCAGTGCATACACAGGAATTCATTTGAACAATCTGTAACACATAGCTGAGATTTTTTTATCTAACTTATGTTCTGGCGGTAAACTGCAGGCATCAGTGAACAGGTTTTCAGTGCATCACTCACAAACACACCTACCACTACCAGAAAGAAGACGGTAATTTGTTTCGATAAATTCTGAAGATATCTAGTTTTTTGTTATGCTATTGCTGGGGATATATAAGTACTGCATTCAAGATCTTACTGTTATTAACATAAATTTCATTGTCCACAGAAGCAAACCACTAGATGATTGCTCAGGTCCTGGAAGGAGGGCAGCAGTTGGGAAATCACAATCTCCATCAACAGGGTACGATCTTCTGCTACTTAAATTTCTATATCTAGTCTAAAGTTGTCAACATTATGATCATGTTCTCATTAGATATGGACACAAGGCTAAGTTTGGCTTGGCTGGTTTATTTGGTAATGCTGTGCAAGAAGTCTGAGTCTTCTTCATCACTGTGTGCAGCAGTTTCAAGCCCGCAGGTGCATCTGGATACAAGGGACGACCTCCCATCGTAGCTTCCTCTTTTAGATTCAGGTGTGAAGAAAGAGCTGCAAAACGTAAAGAGGTAAGTCTACAATCCATATTTGAAACCCTATTTTTGCAGTTTTACCCCCATATCTCTTCATTTTCATTTATACCGAATGTTTTTTTTATTTATGATTTTCTGTTAAATTCTTTCAGAAGCTAGAAGAGAAGCTAAATGCTGGAGGAGAAAACATGCGCCTCCAAGCAAAATCTAAGGTTATATCCTGACCTCTACTATAGTAATGACGATGAATTGGGAAAGGACCACCAAATATAAACCTGGGCAAGGCCAATAGGAGACCAATCTCTCATATACGTAAATAACCAACAAGAGCAACTGCCTGATTCTTACTGGGTCCAATTTCCAAGCATTTTCTTGATCAAATACTTGGGAAACACAATTAACCTCAGTTGACCTTCATTTGAGTCGAACATGTTCCCTTTGAACATGGATTGAGTCCAATATGTGCCATTTGAATGCACAACAAGTACATCGTTATTTGTGTCTTTTAAGTGTAAAGAATCTTGTAACTGTGGTTTGTATTTGTTGTAATGCAGGAGAAAGCAGATAACTTCCTAAAACTGCATCAAAGCACTGCCTTCATAGCTAGACCAATTCCAAACTCTCATCGTGGAATAGAATCACCAAACAATCACATGAAGAAGGTATACAGTATACACGGTTCTGTGATGCATTTCTAGGTAATATATTATGTGAAAACACCAAGATCTGATTGGATCAGTAACTGCGGTAAGTCTGTGTGATGGTGATTCTGCCATATGCTTAAACCCTCAATTTGTAGATATCCATCGTAGTCATATAGATGTAATTCTGCAAAGAAGATGAACTCAATTCTGCTTCATAGGTTGAACTACTTGTTGCATGGTCTTCGGTAGAAGTTAGAACTCAACCCAAAATCTAGCTATTGAGGTTATGGCACACCATAATATAGAGCACTTTACTTTCCTACTTGATGAGTTGATGTAGGATTTGTTTCACATCACCTCAAACGCGTTGTGCTTTGCTTGGCTGCACTAGTTGGGTGCAGGCCAATGACATGCACCCTATTCATCATTTGATCATTTGACTTTGTCTTGGGTATATCTCAACCCGGAGAACTAGCTATTGAGGTGAGCATGGCCATTATGTCGAACATTACTTGCGTACCTAGGCGATAAGGGACTTTGCTTCGCCCTATTGTAGCATACAAAACTTGCACCCCCAAAGTGTTGGTCATGTGTATTAAATTTATGTACCTTTTCTCTTTTACCTTTCCCGGCAATATCAATCCTAATTTACACACGTAATGTATAATTGCAGATTCCTCTGCCACGGCCTCGATCACCGATACTTGGAAGAAAGCCAACTCCTAGCTTGGTCAAGGATACTGGTTCTCTACCTCCCTGGAGATCCTCAGTTAGTATGGATGGCTCCAAGCATGGTACAGTGAAAAGTAATCGAACACTATTATATTCTATAAACACAATGTTGACAAAAAATATACAAGAGAATGCCTCCCCAAATATCCAGCTTTGAGTATGGAGCAGTGGGAGTGTCTTCCCAAGTTCTCAAATAGAACATCGTCCAGGAATCCATTTGTCTTGTTTGTAGTGGTCTGTTTTGTAGAAATACACACTGTGAAATGGATATAAACTTCGCATGCTGATGGATCCAGATGCAGAAAATGTATTGGGTTGTTCCGGGTATGTGACAATGTGTTGGTGCCTGCTTTCAAACTTAAGCAGAGGTGGAAGTGGAATTTTGTAATGGTTCTTGTCATTCCCTTATATCAGGATAGTAGAACTTTTTGTTTTTTGTTTTTTGCTGAAATATGGTATTAAGGGTCACAAGTTTTGTATAGCACATTCAAGTGGAATTCTTGAAAGCATCGGTATTCCCATTTGTTTCGGCTGGTACCCAAAACAAATAGTAGTAGCTACACAATTTCTGAATTGAAGTCTTCTCTTTTTCTTCTTGTTTTTGAATTGTATGTGGTGGTTGTGGGAGTGGAATTTGGAGGGGTGTGGCGATGCTAAATGGTTTACTTTGCACATTCAAGGTGAAATGCTGAGGCTAGCTTTTCAATGTATAGTCATTTATATACCTGTATAGTGTAACAATTAGAGAATAGAAAAATAACTTTCCATAGTTGGTATGATTCTAGGGATATGTCCAGCAAAAATTCTCCGGAAATGAAAATTCTGAGATTTTTAAAATATTTTTGTAAGGCAACCGGAGAGGATGAGATCTTTCGACTTATGGCATCTTTCAACCCATTTGACAGAAATTCAACCTCTATGTAGGGCTTGTATAGATGAAAGAACCATACTCCGATTGTGTTTTGCCTGACTTTTCCTTCCCTAACAAAGGGAACATAAAGCCTTAATGTAATAGGCCTTAGTTGAGAGATTTGATTTTGCATCTTAAATATATATTTTTTAAATGTAAGTATAGTTTGTTGGTGTTATTCAGTGTATCTACTTTTTAATTGTATATTAATTATGATTAACGTTGTTGAAGCATAAACTAAATTTAGTATTTTGGCACACAAAATTTAAATACAAACAAGTCTAATTGACAAAGGTCCAAATCCAAAGATGGAAGATACTCCTATTATTGAAGAAGATATAAATATCTAGTTTTTAGAAACTCTAAGGCTTCGTTTGTTTTGATGTAAATGTTTTACAATGTGAAATATTTTCCATGTAAAATGGTTTTTCTGAAAACAAACTTCAAACTTTTATTTTTTGGTGTTTGGTTAGCACTTGAAAATATTTTCAGAAATTGACAAAATAGTGTAGAGAGAGAGATGGGGGGCTTAATCGGTGGAGAGATCTGAGAATATTAGAATTGAATGTGGGTCAAGACCGACAATCGAGGAGACTGAGCAGTGAAAATTGCAGTAGAGGGCAGAAGGTTCATTTCGGAAAATAACTTACGGAAGATTTAAGGGTAAATCATTTTCATCCAATTAATAGAAAATATTTTACATGTAAAATGTTTTCCTCATTTTTTACATAATCAAACACTGAAAAATAGATAAAATATTTTACCGGAAAATATTTTACGCCCAAACAAATGGAGCCTAAAATATCTAGCTCTAACTCTAGAATATCCTTGTGAAATATCTAGAGTTTTTTGTGAGAATTTTAGTCACATATGTAATTCTAGAATTACCTCAAAATTTATCTTGTATGAAAAAATCTTTGTACTAGTCTTCCATGTAGTAGTATAAATAGGGATATTGGATTTTAGTTATTTTGTACCAAGCCAAAAAAGTTTTCCCCACTCTTGTCTTTAGTATTTTTCCTCTTCTAAAAATCTGTGTCCAACTAAACAATAGAAACTTCTACTCTTCCAACAAATGTATCTCAATACGTTATATACAATTGAAAAAATGATACACAGTGCGTATCTCGATTTGAAAACACTGCATAAAAATGTTCAAAATAGTTGCTACTTCATCTGCCGTGGCTTGCTATTTATGGTCATTGTGTTTGACTAGGGTTAGTTTGATATCAACTCTAATCAAAGAAAAAGAATGTAATGTGTTGGAGATAGTGGAACTTATTTTTGGAATGCTTCACACAGTATCATTCGGGACGGATTTAGTATTTTTAGTTAAAACCGTGAAACATGTAGACGAAGTGGAGGAATTCATTGCGTTTGGTGTTAGCATGATTGTTTTTTTTTTGGCTAAATTGGCAAAACGGAGAGCCTTTTTAATTGACAACGAGGGGAGAAATATTGAGCTACTTGTACTTGAATACCAAGGTGGACAAATTTTGTATTATATGGATGAAAATGGTGATGTGGGAGGTGAAGTACTTGGGGAATCCATTTAGGAACGAAGAGACATGGCAGAGCAAGAAATATTAAACATCGAGGAAGGAATAAGTCATGCACCAAAAGAAGAAATATATCATGACGTGAGTTCGGGCAAAGTGGAATTAGCACTTATTAAAAATATTCTGACTTTGCAGCAATTTTGTTTGGATCGTGCACCACAACCTCTCTGTTAAGCTCATTTTGCTTTGCGCAATTTTCACCCTTCGGTTATAAGACATTGCTTTGCGCAATTTCCCCCCAACGGTGGTTATAAGACATCTTTTGTTGCTGATCCAAAAGCTTAGACATTTATTTTGGATACTTGGCCATTGTTTGTTAATCTGTAGTTGCAATGTTTTCCGGTTTTTTCTTCTTTTTTTGTACTATTTTGTGATGTAAAAGGTTTTAGTAGGTAGAGGATTTAGGGTTTGGTGGTTTTAATGTGTAGTTGGGGACCTTGGGATGACTTTTGAAGATTGCTATACATGTTTAGGTGCAGTTTCATGGTCTTATTGTTGCTGCTACAAGTTATACAAATTTCATTTTGTTAAAATATATTTCTGCAATACCTTTTTTTTTTTAATGGTTCTTTTCATTTCCCTTTATCAGGATAGCAGAACATTTTGTTTTTTTTTTCCTGAGATATCGTATTACGGGTCACAAGTTTTGTATAGCACATTCAAGTGGAATTCTTGAAAGCTTTGGTATTCCCATTTGTTTCGGCTAGTACCATACACAAATAATAGCAGTTATACTATTTCTGAATTGAAGTCTTAAAGAGCTTTTTACCACTAGGTATAGAAAATTGCACATAACTTTCCATTAAGGTATAACACTCTTTTTAAATACCACCAAGTCTAGGCATGTGTTGAGAATGTTCTAAGAGCTTAGAACGTTAGAGAACAAATTACCACTAAGTCTAGGCGTGTACTGAGAATGTTCTCAATGCTGAGAACGTCTGAGACTGTTCTTAGAATTAGAGTGTCTAAGAATGAATTACCTCTAAGTCTAGAGGCGTGTGGTGAGAATGTTCTTAGCTCTGAAATATTCAGAGCTGAGAATAGGCGTGTGCTGAGATATAGGTGTGTGCTGAAATATAGGCACGTGCTGAGAATGTTCTAGAACGTCTGAGAACTTTCTCAACGTTGAGGCTGATATTTAAGGGTTTGGGCCTAACCCAGTGGAAATTACTTTGGATTTTCTATACCTACACGTAAATGGCTTTTTTGAGTTGTATGTGGTGGTTGTGAGACTAGAATTCGGAGGGGTGTGGTGATGCTAAATGGTTTACTTTGCACATTCAAGTTGGAATACTGAGGCTAGCTTTTCAACGTATATTCATTTATATACCTGTATAGTCCAACAATTAGAGAATAGAAATATAACTTTTCATAGTTGATATGATTCCAGGAATATGTCCAGCAAAAATTATCCGAAATGAAAATTCTGAGATTTTTAAAATATTTTTGTAAGGCAACCGGAGAGGATGAGATCGATCTTTCTGCTTATTTTCTAAAGCCAAATGTTATCAAGTGAAATTAGCAGGCAGTAGTGCTTAAATTACACAAAACAAGTGGATTCGTAGCTTTAGAATTCAAATGCTCAGCAACTACGAACTTCTTTTTACAAAACTTTCAACGGTCATTATGTGCAAACATGCGCGATACAAATACATACAGAAATGCAACACATCAGACGAAAACATCTCATAAGTCATACGTTCTAAGCACTCCCATGAAGCTTGCTTATTAGTTATTACCGTCACTCCGATTCTACGTTTTCCAAAGTTAATGTCCAAAGTCATAGGGAAATACATACATACTGATTCAAGGGAAGAAAATATTGAGTTCCCTTTCGTAGATTGAAGTTATCTAACAAGGAATAGCTCCCATAGATCAATCAGACAATGAATAGGCCTTGATCTATCACAGGATACTCCATCGTTTCCAAAGGATACTCGTAGTCAAACCTCTGCGCATCATACACGTACGCTGGAGTTTCCGCAAAGAGATCTTGACTGTTGTGGTTAAGAGATTCTTTGTTCAGGAGTTCAACATTTGTTGTACAACGGTCACCCTGAAGTAGACAAGCGAGTAAATCCCCATCCATAGATGCAAAACCTGAATTACTTCCCAAAATTAGGTTTCGTTGGGCAGCTTCCATATTGTTTATGAAAATCTGACTTAACCCGTGATTCTTCATGCTCCATGTAGTAGTACTGAGAGTTTGCTCAGCAGCTTGAAAACTCGTTACGTGGTTTTCAGATTGAACATGAAACGAGTTGGCTCCACTTCCAATTGGGATCGCTTGTCTTACTTGTTGGTTGCTGCACTTGGTATAAGGAGGCTTGATGTCCATATATCCCGGTTTCTCTCTTTCTCTGGTAAAAGGTCTGGAACTAGCAGATGCGAGATGGTTGAAGCCATTATCTATCTGAAGATTCACTTTGTGTTCTTGTTTAAACTGAATTTGTGGAACATCACACCAAGAGTACTGTTTCTGCACGGGAGAATCAAATCTTCCATACTTCACATCTGGTTCCAGTGGTCCAAACGTATGATTGGGGCCCGTCCTTGAACTGCTGGCCTTTGGAGGATCAGGAATATCATGAATCGTAGCTTTCTTGGATTCTATCAGTGGCACTGAAACAATACCCTTTAGATCACCTTCACAGAATTTTGGATTGGCATTCTGCGTAACAGGCATATTGCCAGATATTCCATAAATTCCACTAGCAGCATCAGTTTGTTGGGTATTGAGTGAATTCTGAAGGCCAAGGCTTCCATGTGAGTCTTGAGAAGATAAATCCGATTGCTTTACCACACCAAAAGCAGCTTTTAGGTCGTTGTCCCTCGGCAACCTGCTCAAGTAGAGGCGGTACTTCTACACAATGTAAAGAAATGACTGTCAAATTCCCATTTACTATACAGCATACATCTCACAAACATATTGCCCTCCTGTCTTCAAGCCTATCTCATAGTCGGATTTGTGCCTCCAGGTGTATCTCCGCTTACACAAAATTTAATTCAGCTGGGTGGATGGAATGACTGCTTAACAATTTTCAGTTTCATGTGGTGTACTTGGAGGGAAAGAACTTCTAGGTCGTTTGAAGAGAAAGAGTGCTCTATCGAAATTCAGGCAGTTCCACATGATAGAATGACTGAAAGTTCCTCTCAGTGTTCTAAATGGCGGCCGCCGAGGCCGCCTAGGCGCTTGGAGGTACCCCGCCGCCACGCCAATACCCCTTGGCGTTTGATTTGGCACCCAAGGAGGTTTGGCGGTGTTTGGCGGCCGCCTAGGCGGCCCTTGGCGGACCTTGGCGGGCTCGGCGGCGTCTTTGGAGGCCTAAAATGTATACTATTAACCTAAAAGGGCTAGGATCAAAAGTACAAAAACTAAAAGGGCTTATTATGTAATTTTACAAAATCATATCTATATATATTACAATTACATTTACATCCCCCATTCAACACTCCACATTCCAGTCGATCAGAGATTTAGAGGCGGGAGACGAAACGAAAGTGAAGAACTCCTGTCGATGCCATCGTCTCTCTTTCCCCCGCCGATATGTCTCTCTCTCTCGCTCTCGCTCTCGGCTCTCTCTTCAGTCTCGCTCTCTCTCAGCTCTCTCTCTCGGCTCTCTGAGTCTCTCTTCAGTCACTCTCTCTCTCTCTCACTCTCTCTCTCTCTCTCGGTGACCTGCTCACACACACAGTGATCGTTCTGGTGTTGGGTATTTCGCAGTCCCCACAAATTGTGCCTGAATTTCGTAAATCGCCAAAATGTCAGTTCAAAATCATATCTATATATATTACTACTTAATTTCATTTGGGTTTGTACTTTGAAGTTTGAACTTGCATTATGAATACATGAAATATAGTTTGATTGGATAATGGTTTGTTTAAAAAAAAAAAAAAAAAACGCCGAATTGCTTGGCGGCGCCTAGGCGGCCGCCAAGGCAGCTTGGCGCTCGGAGGTGGGTCTCCGCCCTACTAGCGCCAAGCGCCATTTAGAACCTTGGTTCCTCTTCATGCCAACATAAATTACTGTCGAGGATGAATAATGCTTACTCATTCTGTAGAAAAAGGGATTGTCCTCTCTGAACAAAATATTCAGAGAGGCTCTTCCCTTTAGCTGATCAAATATGTAGAGTTTTTTTGGGAGAGTTCAATGTCTCTATGGGTAGTTGAGGTCTTTGGGTGTAGTTTTGATGTAGTAATTTTATGTTTGTATTCTCTGTGTACAAGGTCGTGTCCCTTGTGCCGTATTTTGATGATAATTCTCTACAACTTGGTGATATGTATACATAGGTGCCTATGGAATAGAGCACAAGATAAGAATCTACCTGCAAGTGGCTGGCTACATTTTCTCTCGTCAGCCATGGTACGCTCATCAAGTCAAGAATTTTCTTAGGACCGACTTCTGCCAAGCAGAGATGAAAATCATCACCTTCTAGAAGATGATAGCTGAATAACTGAAAACCACTTAGATTACCACAATAACAAAAAAAAAAAAAAAAAAGGCGCCGAAAACATACTGAATTCTGTTTTATGATAAGAACAAACTACTTCAAAGAAACAGGTTAAGCTTAAACTCACTATCGAACCCAATCTGATTTACGGCTCTGACAAATTTCTGATGCAGATCTACTGTCCAAACCACTCTAGCTTTTTTTGCTGAAGAAGGATCACCGAAGTCTTTGTCATCATGCTTGTTTTCAACATCTTTTCTTTTCTTTCCTGAATTAAGCTCGCCTCCACTGAACGAGTGCCATTCATCCGATAGTTCAGATCCATGTCTCATCATCTGGATTTCCTCCATGCACTCTTGGCCTTCAATATCTCTCACTTCATGTATCCTCTTTCTAAAGACATGTTGCCATATGTTGCGAAGTTCTTTCATTCTTATAGGCTTGAGAAGATAATCACATGCCCCATGTTGCACGCCTCTCATTACCCTGCTTGTCTCCCCATCAACGGACATCACTGCAAAGATTATGAAGGTCAAACCATTAGACAAACAAGAAAAATTAAATTGAACTCAGTGGACATGAATGGAAGTCACATTTCACTGACTAATGACAGGAAGATCCATCTCGAGTCCAACATGCTCAAGAAGCTTAAACCCATCCATGTCAGGCATGTTAACATCACTGATTACAATGTCAAATCCGTCTTTTCTTTCACGAAGCAAGTCCAGAGCCTCTCTAGCCAGACAACATGTTGTCACTGAAACAACACAAAAGCAGCAGGTAAAACGTATAAAACCTTAAACAGATACAGATTCTGCAGTTTCATCGGGAAACAAAATAAAACTAAGTTGAACTAACTAAGGATATCCGGATCACAAAGATCATTTACTGAACAAAACTAAGATATTTGGAGGACATGGCAATAAAATATACATCTTTTTTGAGAAAAAGAATGTAATAGTGTCTTGATTATACAGGATCAAGCTTTTCTAAAAACAAAAACGGCTGAGATATCTTGAGACTTGTCGATAAGGACGCAGAGTTATAAGCCGGGTAGAAGGTACACTCTTTCCTTGATGTGTCAGGAAGAAACGGTGGGCACAGGCAAGTGTTAGTAAAAGAAGTTATACTTTGAAGACGAATGGTGGGGTTTTTTTTTTTTTTAATAGGCGACTAGAATGGTGGTTTCTGGGACATTTAGGAACTAATGGACATATAGAAACAGCACAGAAGAATACTTCAGTGATTGGAAAAGTTTCGACTTGGAAAGCAATCGGCAAGACTACTTCTTAAACAACTAAGCACCCACGGCACCGAAAAAGCTGCACCAATCTCCAGACAGATCCCTTGCTGAACAGTTCCTTCCCTATCTTTTATAAAAGTGACTATGCCAGGCCATTCAAAAATGTGCACAAAATTAAATGTGTTGCCAAGAATTGAATCAAGGGTTCAGACATATTCACTTTTCACCATGTTGACAAGCAAAATAATAGAAACCTGATGATTTTGAAGACTTGTGGTACTAAAAACAATGCAGGTGTATTTTTCAACTAACTTCTTGTACGTCTCAGCTACATCAAACAAATAAGGAACTTCATAAAGTAAAGGAAGATTGTTAGCCCGTTACTCATTGGCAAACTTGACACTAGATGACATCAGCTATGTAGTACGGACACGGGACACAGACACGACATGACACGGACACCCTGACACGTAAATTTTCAGAAAATGGGGGACACGACACGTTTGGGGGCACGTCTATATATATATATATATATATATATATATATATATATATAAGAATAAAAAAAAATCAAATAAGATAAAAGTTAATAATATTATATCCAGATAGCCTTGTTTTCACCTTTGCAGTACATTGTTTTCCAAATCATTACATATTTACATCTATTATCTATACCTTGCAACAAAAAGTGTCCGAAAGTGTTTGTCAAAAGTGTCTGGAAAGTGTCCCCGAAGTGTCCCAAAAGTGTCCGAAAGTGTCTGTCAAGTGTCTAGAAAGTATCGGACTCCAAATATTGCCCAAAATAACAGGACACTTCTAGAGAAGTGTCCGACACGTGTCGGCCGCGTGTCCGGTGCGTGTCGGTGTCCGACACGTGTCCAACACCGGTACGTCACCCCTGGTGGAGTGTCGGTGCTACATAGATGACATGGAATAAATGCCCAAGTACTAGAGGTCCCAGGTTAAACCCTCCTGCATTTACCCGATGCACACTTTTGGTGATTGCGTGCATCGACAAGGATTAAAATCAGCTGGAGATGGTCAGGGGAACCTTGATGTAACCAAAAGCAAGATGTTCACTGCCGACAAAACTTGTGTGCACTGGAAACTGGATGCAATGATCCTGTTTGAGAATTCTGTCACTTGACAACTTAATGTTAAAGTGAAGGAATCACTCGTGTTGCTTAATCACTACCACTTTGGAATCAAATCAACTGTACCACAAAGTGGTAAGATAAAAAGTTACTAATAGTTCCAAGCGGTACAGATAATAATAGGCGAATAAAAGACTATTCTTTCTTTATGTCTCCTACTTCATATCACTTTGTTTGCAAGTTGTCAGGGAGAGGCACTGTAATATCCACCGTTTCGCCATAACTAACAACCTTCGTTGATGGTAAACATGTGCACAACCATAAGTCGAGATTTTCGTAAAAAAAAACAATTGCAGATAGCGATTCCAAAGCAAAATTGACAAAGCAGAATTCGTAGGCAGCTAAGCGGTAGAGTTGTGGGGAGGGTGCAGGATCAACAAAATGAATCAATCACTTGCAACTGCTGATCTTATAACTTGTCGATAATACACGGGCTTTGAGATGAATTATCCCTAACTTCACCGAAAAAAGCACGAAATGCAAAAATACAGCGGCCTATCTGTTCATCACAATGAGGGAAACAACACAGAAATCTAATCAAAACAACTAAAGGCTCTGTTTGGATGGCCGAGGGTTTCAAAGGAACGGACATAATGTCCAAATCACTCCCATTAAGTAGAAATTTCACCACTATCATCACAAAGCTCCAAAACCCAAAAAATCAGACACAACATGTAACCAACCTATCAAACCAAAATTTGAGTTGGCCCTAATAATAATGTAAAAATCCCTTCAATTTAAATCAAATCTAACAGACCCTAAGGGTAGAGAAGGGAAACTCATGAATCCCAGTACTTCAAAACACAAGTAATCAACGCACATACCACGAAACACATACAATCATCACGAATACACGAAATCTAATAAACCAAAACCATAGCTAACGAAGTAGCCGAAACACAAGTAGTAATTGTTTTCGACAAAAGATAAATAATCGACCTTCGTAAGAACACTTCTTGAGCATTTTTTCAAGGATTCTAAGCCACGCTAAGTCGTCGTCGACGACGAGAACGCGTAGTCCGGCGGGGAAGGAATCCGCTCGAGGGGAAGAAAAACTGCCTTCCATGGCCAAGACTCAGCTGCAAAAAGAGACAACAACCCACCTAGTACATATACAGAACTTTTCTATACATATATATGTATAGAGAGAGAATAACGGAGATCAGTTATATTATGAACGAGTTTAAAGTGAGAGAGAGAGAGAGAGAGAGAGAGAGAGAGAGTTCAAAAAGGAGTGCGCCTGGTTTTAAGGGAGGGTATAGAAGGAGGACGAATATTTGGCGCTAGTTGTAGATAGGCGTGTTAACGGTCCCCACCTGTGCACGATAGCGTTGCTACTCCTTTCTGCAGTCCGTTCAAGTCCACACCATCTTACGGTTTGTATCGTCTGCATCTCTTATTTTCTGATCAAATTTTGATGATCCAAACTGTTCAATATGTTTTAAACGTGATTTTAAGGGTACCCGTAAGAAATCAGCAAAAATAATGACCAAAAAGAGCTTGATATGAGCAGTTTTTCATAAATGCTGACATAAATTATTTTATAAAAAACTGCACAGATCAAGCCATTCTCGATATTTTTTGAGCTGACCTCACGCGCGTACCCTTAAAATCACGTTTTAAACACATTAAACGGTTCGAATCATCAAAACTTGATTGGAAATGAGAGGTGCGGACAGTACAGTAAGAAGTGTGGATAAGAACCGAACTGCTCATTTGTATTTCAGGTTAATGCGAAGGTGGAGAATAAAATGATTGGAGTAATTAATTAGGATAATTTTTAAGGTAGAATCAAACAACTGGAGTACTCTACTAAACATGAATGACATTGGAGCCTTAATTCTGTCGTGGGAATGTTTTAGAGCATAGTCTACTTTTATTTTATTTTTTTTGCTTTCGAAGAAAGTGCGCTAATCATTTCAATGCCTGGTGAGAGTAACATTGATATTGACACCGTGACTGTGACGGTCCAATGAATTAGTAAAAGATTAATGAATTATGAGAACATTTTTCTTTTTTGATCAGCGAATTATGAGAACATTGTTATACATTTTCTTGAGAAAAGGATAAAGTTGTCTGGATTTTGAAGAGCTATTTTTTTTTTTTCAAAAGTTAAGAGGTAGTATTCATCAAAATATCTTTACGGGGGAAGGTTAGGAGTCCACAGATCGGACACTTCAACATAAAGAACATATAAATTTGCCGCCTTACAGAATGAGAAGAAACTCCCATAAGGAGGACAAAACCCCCCGAAGGTGGACATTATTAAAACAAATAACAACATAAAAGAAGCACCGCCGAGACATCCATCGCCACTCTTTTGCAATCACCTTGATAGACTCGTAACCACCACATCTGCTTCACAAAATAGGATCACATCATTGGGAGGTGGTCGCCCAGCAAACGCGGTAGATGGCGTCAGGTCATAAATCTGAGAATATGGAGGCTGAGAACGGTGGTGGACAACATCTTACCCGCTACCACTGAAATTGAAGCCCCGGAATGTCGCTAGAAAATGATCTGGCTGAAAAGTTCACAACGGATGCTTGAACTTCAGTCGTGGTATTGAGAGAAAATACAGTTCGGAGAAAGATCAGAGGGGAAGGAGGGAAAGAGCTGTTGGTGGCTAAGGTTTGGAGATTTTGAGAGAGAGAGCCCTGAGGTATTGCCTATCAAGGTTCTCGTTATTTGAAGAGCTAATTGAGTACAACAATTATTCCATCCGTCCCATAATGTTCGTCCGGTCCGCAAAACGAGAACGTAAAAATAATACAATTTTTACAAGAAAAATTCAAAAAAAAATTCAACAACTCACTAGATATCGATGAGTTCTTTTAATTTATGAAAAAAGTTTGAATTTTTCTTGAAAGAAATACATTATTTTTTAGTTCTCATTTTACGGACCAGACAAACATTTTGAAACGGAGGGAGCAGTTACTTAGAGGGGCTGGATGGGATTTTACTTTTAAAAATTTGTTACAAATACTAGTACGTAGACATGTGAGTAAAAAGATCAAAAATTAAGAACTCACTAAGTTTGTCCGTCCCTCCTGGATGAAATAATTATTCAGCTGTATCAATGATCTCGTTCATATACGAAGCGAAAAATGGGGGACAAAGAGAGGAAAAAATGTAAGTTTCTCAAAGAATTTACGTTTTAGGTGCCCCATCAAATTTTATCTAAATTCAGCAATTGTGATGATCCAATGGGCCAGTTCCACTTACTTTTTCTTTTACTCCATTTGTTAATTTCTAATTTTGATGTAATCAAAAATAGGGATCTAGCTTCATTGTTGATTCAAGAGAGGACTTATTTATTTGAACAATTGATACAAATATTGGCTTAGTTTTGGAACCTATAATACTTTACTTTGGATAATTGATGTAATGTTAGTGTTGCAACCTCTTTTCAAACTTGTGGAATCTGATATCTAAGTGTTTATTGTAATCAAGTTTTTAGAATATGGAATCAAGTATTTACACGTCATGAAGAATTTGGTTGATGTAATTCGTGAATAAAATCGGCACTGAACCGTGAGACTTTTGGTTCGGACACTGATTTCATTGTCTAAAAACATGTCTCACGGATTAAGATTGGATTCATAGGAATCCGATTCGATCCGGACCATACGCAACCCTTAAAAAAAAAAAAAAAAACCAACAAAATTATTCAATATTATACCATAGGTTCAAAGACGCCAAAAACTTTTGTCCAACAACAATATATTGAAAAACCAAACACCTAATACACCATATGTTCAAAGTCACTACATATTCATTGTCAAAATAACAAAATAAGGGTATATATGGGTGTATTTTAGTATATAAGGGTATTTTTGTAATTATATTCCAGTTCGGTAACGGTTCGGTTTGGTTTTCGGTGCGGTTATTATATAAAATCAAAACTGAACCGAGCAATTTTTTAAAATCAATAACCAAAATTAAAACCATAATTAAAAATTCAGTTCAAAACTGCACCAATCAATTTGGTATGGTTCAATTAACCAATGGTTCGGATGGAATTGTCATCCCTACTCCTTATCTCCCTCTCCTATACCCCTACCTTGTCTCACTCTCCTATACCCCTAACAAATGGGGCCCGGTATGTGCTGTCCTTATTAATTTGATTGGAGCATGTTTTTCATGCCGTTTTGTGGTAACATTTTCTACAACTTGAATGAAGTTACATGAAGATACCTTCTAATTAACTTTAATCCACCTTTCATATTGGCTTAAATGCTTAATTTTCTAAATACTTTGGAGACTTGATTATCTCTAATTTGAGTTAACTTATCCTCAATGTGATTTAATTGGGATCTAATAGTGCCAAGATGTAGATTAGTATAATTATTCTATTTGTAATTTTTTTTTCTCACAATCACTATTTCCTTCCACTAGCTTTATGAAAGCTACAATTTTCTGTAGAAACCTGTATTTAATTAAAATAGTTTTAATGTTTTATTAATATTTGTGTTGTGACAAAAGATGAAATATGTTGTGGGTAATGTTGTGTGAGGGCTTTTGTGTAATAATAGGGAAACTTGGCAAGAGGGTGTGGTGTTCTTAATGTTGAGGGGTGGTTGCATAATTTGGGTTTTGTATATATATGTATATAATGGACAATAGGAGGTCCACATTACCTCTTTCTCCCATCTAACACCCATATCTCTCCTCCTCTTTTCCCACGCACGACGCCTCACTCTCTCATTCACACCCACACAAAAATCTTGCACTACCCCTCAAATTCATGGAAGCCCAACCTATCTCCATCATATTCAAGCACCCTAGGCACGTGGGTTGCGTGACTCAGCTCGGAGGAGGTGTGTTCCGGTTGAATTCGAGTTTGGAGAGTTAGGATTTTGCTTGGATCTTTGGGATTTTGCTCAAAATCTATAATGTAAGGATTTCTCCTCTCTCTCTCTCTCTCTACATGTCTATGTGATGATTATGTGCTTAATTTTCTTATAATCGCGTTCTTGAGCTGTTACCCGGTTGATTTGAGTTTGGAAGGAATGTTCTTGATTGATCTTGAGGTTTGGGGTCCTAGGGCTTGAACCAACACCATATACTTCACTAACTGATGTCTGATGCTTCCAAATCCCATTAAGGGCCAAGAAAGAAGATAACTGACTATGACTTCCTTAGTATCAGTAATTAATTTAGTGCCATTTTGCTGTTTGTGTACAATAATATGTTGTCTGTTGGTGCACTATAGGTACCAATCTTAATTTTGATTAAATATCACTCTATCCCTTTCTATCTATGTTGCGTTCTATGGCTTGGATTTTAAATTTGTAACACCTCGTCCCACATCGAAAGTCTACCTGGATGATCTTGGGCATATAACAAACCTTGTGGGCTACTACTAATACCTTGTGCTTAAGCTTTAGGGCCATGTGGTGTGGCTTGTGGATCAAAATCAAGGTATTGGGCCAGTAATCTGCTTGGGGCGTTACAGGTGGTATCAGAGCTATCCATGTACACGACCATGTGGGCCTTGGAGTTTGATTTGATTTGGTTGTTGGTTTGATTTGTATTGGTGATTATAGTGCTCAACCCCTCGCGAGGGCGCGAGGCTATAAAGTTGGGGAGATTGTAACACCCCGTCCCACATCGGAAATCTACATGGATGATCTTGGGCATATAACAAACCTTGTGGGCTACTACTAATACCTTGTGCTTAAGCTTTAGGGCCACGTGGTGTGGCTTGTGGATCAAAATCAAGGTATTGGGCCAGTAGTCTGCTTGGGGCGTTACAAAATTTGTTGGAACTCTCAAAAACATTAGGTTACAATTGTTCAAAAGGCTTCAAGTGGCAAATGGGTTGAGGCTACCCAAAAATCCGTGCGCCACTCAATGGATCGTATTTTCCTTACGTTGACATGAAGCGTGGTGGTGACAAGTTAGTACAACATGAATTACAGTAGTTTTAAAATATCCTTGTAGATTATGTCTAATGCTTATAAGATCTAGGAGATTGTTTCCACTTGTTAAATGTTTCTTGGTTGAATTGTTTCCACTTATAAAATGTTTCTTGGTTGAACAAAGTACTATTACCCGGATACGTTACGGGTATGAATACGTCGGGGTTTTAGAAGTACCCGCGCTTTATAGTATTTAACTTAATGGCATAGGGTTGTAACAAGATCCATTCTAGATTTGAAAGCTTGGATCAATTTGAAGGCCAATGAGTTTTAATTGGATAACAATCGAGGATCCTAATCATATGACCTACTTGATTCAACGTCTTAGGTTTTGCAATGTAACTCTCGCGAGTCGCGGCCAGTCTCCTATGTAATTCATAAAAAAAAAATCAACCAAGAAACATTTAACAAGTAGAAACAGTCTCCTTGATCTTATAAGCATTAGACATAATCTACAAGGATATTTTGAAACTATTGTATTATATTCATGTTGTACTAACCTGCCACCACCACGCTTTATGTCAACGTAAGGAAAATCCGATCCATTGAGTTTAGCACAAGCGCAACGGTTAGGATCTATGCAGGCATCTTTACAACCACATCTGGGCACCGATAAATTTTTGGGTAGCCTCAAGCCTTTTGCCAAGGGAAGCCTTCTGAAGTACTTTTAACCTAATGTTTTTGAGAGGTCTAACACCAATAGAAATTTGAAATCCAAGCCATAGCGACATAGATGGAGAGAGATAGAGTGATGATTTAATTAAAATTAAGATTGGTACCTATAACGCACCAACAGATAAAATATTACTCCCTCCATCCCAATTTGTTTGTCCAATTATCGAAATTCGTGTCTTTCAAAAATATATTTATATCTTACATTTTATAATTTTTTTATGATTTTGAAGATTTTGTATAATAAAACTAATTGAAATCTATCAAACAAGATCCATATTGCATATTGAAAACATTACGAATTGAAAATTATAGACAATTCTTTAAGAGGTCAAACGCTCTCAAAAAATCAAAAAAGGGACAAACAAACCGGGACGGAGGGAATATTGTATAGAAGCAGCGAAAGTGCACTAAATTAATTACCAATACTAAGGAAGTCATAGCCAATTATCTTCTTTCTTGGCCTTTAATGGGATTTCGAAGCATAGACATCAATCTTGCCATTTGATCTGAAAAATGCTCCTTCGGAATTTCAAAACATAATGAATGAGATATTTTATATTTATGGAAAATTGGCAATCAATAAATCTAGGAGTACGTATCTGCCTTTGGCATGCCAGCTGTACTGGTTGGATCCACTTCTCTCTTCAGTCGTCTCTCTCTTCTCTCTCTCCTTCCGGAACCCACTATCTTCTTCCCTAAAGAGTTCGAAAAATCTTGCAAAACCTCGAGCGGGAAAATCCCCATTCGCCCAAAATCAAAACTACCTCCACGGCATTTATCTCTCCCCGCCCCCAAAAACCAAAACCACCTCCATTTTGAGCTTCCCCCACACGTTTCTCTCTCTCTCTCTCTCTCCAACTTATTTTACTGCTTCTCACCTTCATCACCACCACCGACGTCCAACCCCACGCCACCAATGCCGGTCCGACGCAACCATTGCCACCGTCACTGTGGGTCTCTCACCTCCTCAACCGAATCATGCTATTTCTTGCAAATCTAAGTAGTTCTTCATCCTAAAGAGAGTGTACTGCTGTTTTGAGTTGATTGCTTGTTGTTACAAGTTAGTAATGTGAAATTGAGATGGGGGAGTTAGACAACAGAAGACCGGGAGACTAGCAAGATGCAAAACAAGGCCAACAATGCATGGAAGAGAATTTTTTAAGTTCTAATCCTCTGTTGTTCTTGCCTAAAAACAGAGCACAAAAAGGGGATCTTTTTTCCTTTGTTATGGGGCTAGCTTACTTTGTTATTAAAGTTGTTGAAGGATTTGTAACAAGAAGAAGTATGAGGAAAAATTCCTGTTAGCAACTTAGGCTCCGTTTGTTTGGGTGTAAAATATTTTCCGGTAAAATGTTTTACCTATTTTTCGGTGTTTGGTTGTGTAAAAAATGATAGAAAATATTTTACATGTAAAACACTTTTCATTAATTGGATGAAAATGACTTACCTTTAAATATTCCGTAAGTTATTTTTTGAAATGAATCCGCTGTCCTCTACTGCAATTTCACTGCAGTTTTCTCGATCGTCGGTTCTGACCTACGTTCAATTCTAATATTTTCATATCTTTCCACCGTTTAAGTCCTCCCTCTCTCTACACTATTTTTTCGATTTCTAAAAATATTTTTCAAATGTCAACCAAACACCGAAAAATAAAAATTTAAAGTTTGTTTTCTGAAAAAATATTTTACATTATAAAACATTTTACATCGAAACAAACGGACTCTTAGTATCATGAAGTTAGACTGTATCTTTTCATTCATTTGTTGATTGGTGAATAAAAACTCGTGAATGTTGGCTCCATATCCAATTTTTGCTCTTTAAGAACTTTGAATTCGCCGTTTCTCATTCTGCAGAAATCAATAAAGGAAGATAGGAGTACAACCTTATCAACTCCGAATAATTATACCAACACAATTTCATCATCCACAGTTATGTTCATATATCTTGATTATCTTTTTGACCAATATAACAACGTTTTCATTTAAAAAGTTAACAAAATTTCATGGACAGAACATACCATTCCCGCCAAGCAAAAAAAACATCCCATTCCCCTTTTGGAATGGGTCAAAAATCAAGCAAATCATTCTTTCTGGAAATGGAATGGGTCCAAAATCAAGCAAGAACGTATCAACCTCTATTTGCACTGGCCAGCTAGTGAGATGTATAAACAGAGCTAAGGCTGCGACAGTTGTACGGCTATAGACCGGCGGCGACAAGCTGGAAATAGCGTGATTCGGTTGAGATGGTGCTTTGTCTGGTGCCGATGGCGATGGTGTCGGCGGCAACCGTGGTAGTTTGTACGATGGCGTGGAGGTGAGCGTTTGCGATGCACGGTGGAGTCTCTGGTGGTCAGAGGGGATGTCGTCTCTGGTGTGGGTGGGCCGGCGGCGGCGGTGATGGTTCAGGCCCGACCTTGAGGCCCTAGGCGATGGTTGAAAATGGGACCTCTCATTTCTAATATATTAATTAGTTTTTCGATATAAGAAACAAATCAAAGTGTGAAAAAGTGGTTGATTTCTAATATATTAATTAGTTTTTCGATACAAGAAACAAACCAAAGTGTGACAAAGTGGTTGTAGTTGCCACTTTATAGCCTCAAGTTGCGAGTTTGAACCTCTCAAGTAGTGTTTCACAACCTTTATTTTTGTAAAGATTCCAAAATTGATGCTTAAAAATTGAACCGCTTGCCGCTGGTGTTACTTTGGACTTGCTATAATATTGTCTACATACATTGTATTTAAGATATTCTACTATTTAGGGGCTTTATCATTAGGCTCAAAATTGGAGACCGTGGAGGTAGTTTTGATTTGGGGCAAAATTGATGGCTTATTGATACTTTTGGTCCCTAAAATATTACTCGCGTGCCGTTTTGGTCCCCAACATATCAATTGTACAAATTTTGTTCCCAACATTTGTATTTTGAGTTTAAAAGGTCCAGCATCAGCCTCACTCCGTTAAATTGATTGGATAAAGTTTTATATTTGCATAACAATTAAGCCCCTACATAATTTCTACAATGTTTATATATGAAAATTCGCATTTCTTTGATTTATGTCTTCTTTTTTCTTGGATTATCTCAACGAGGGGAATCCAAAAGTAAAAAAAAGAATATTATCCAAACTAAATTTTTTCTGAATAAATTACGAATATCACCCGACAAAACACAAACACCTGACAAAATCACCTCCAGTTTTTGTTTTTTTGAACAGTACTAACGTTACAACGTATAGTGACTAATGGCAAAGACCTATACAATGCCCACCAATCCACCGCCACACAATCACAGAAAAGTATCCCATTCAAAACCATACAAAGGCATCCAACCACCAATATCTTTCTCAATTACAACACTATAAACCCCCACCCCCAATGACTTTAAATCTCTCACTAAAATCTGCCCAATCGGATACTTGCAAGTTCGATCCAATATACAAAATTTTCGCCTTTTTTGGATTGTTGGTTCGTCTTAACGAGAAGAATTTAAAAACTAAAGTTGTCTATTATTGAAGATGTTTGAGCATGTGGTTACTAATAGCTGCGAAGTATGATCTCTAATGATTTTGCTCAAGATGAGGAGCAAGATGGGAAGAAGACATGATGTCAATCTTCAGGAAACTTATCTCGTACTACCTTTCATCAAAATATGTGGTATCAGAGCGGGTCGCTCTTCGGATTAGGAAAGTATTTTTTCTTGAGCATATCCTTTATATTATTACGATGAACTTGAATCACCCCTTCCAATCGTACCTTTACTGGATAGTGAAAACTTTGACTCTTGGAAGCCAAAAATTAAGAGGAAAAAAGGGAGGAAAAGGGAGACTCAAGTGTTTTCCATGTCATGGGTACGGTCAGGTAACCCAAGATTGTGCTAAAAAAAAGTTAAAGAAGAAGGCATACAATGTGAATACTTGGGATGATAACAAGTCAGTTAAATCAATAGAGGATGAGGACAATATTAACGGAAATTAGATGACATTAATGCTAACAGTGTTTTTGAGCGATGTAATACAGGTTCAAAGAAATTAGATGACATTCTTGGTGCTCAAAGACCAACAAGTGACAAGTCAGGTCTTGACTTTCATGGAGCTTCATTATGATCAAATCCTTCGGAAGGTAAAGTGAATGTGGTGAAACCTAAAGAGGTAACTCCTAAATCTCAAATCATAAACATTGCAAAGAAATTAACCTCATGATGTTAAGAAAGCTAAGAATGCTAAATTTATTCCTACGTTAGAGGTCACATTAGGCCTAACTGCTTTAAATTGCACGAATATCCTTATATTGCTTACAATAATTTCAATCATCAGAAAACAACTACCAGGCGTGACGATAATAAAAAATCTAGGCCCTATTACACTAATCATGATAAGCTCAATAACATGAAACCTATTTATGTGTCTAACAATTTGAGTAAAATAGTTCAAGTCAAAACTAGGCCGATTTGGGTTAGAAAGAGTGATTTGCGCTGCATGGTTGGTCTTACTGGGAATGGGGATGGTGTTGTGTAGTGGTGTGCGCAGCACTGTACTGCGCACCTTCGAGCCATTGGATCGTGCATTCGACGGGATCTCATCTCGGCAATAAACGGCTCTCGATCGTTCATTGCATCCGAGCCGTCGGATGTACGATCCAATGGCTCGGAGGCGCACAGCACGGTGCTGCGCACACCACTGCACAGCACCAACCCCAATTCCGTTATACTGCTTTTAAAGCCCAAAAGTCATACGTGCCATTTGGACCATGGCTGCTCTTGTTATATGTCTGGCGATAATTATGTTTCATTGATTGAATCTATCTAATCCATTCATTCCATCTATTTAGTGGTTCGATTCTATTTTTTCTTTTTCGTTTGCTATTGTTTTTTGAGTAATCATAATTTTTTTTCCCTGCGTGCGTTCTATTAATGAGAATAAAAAACATTTCTATATCAAAAATCCCAAAAAGATTTTGGCCTTGTTCGTTTCCAAATTTTACTTTGTTTTAATTTTATTTTTCAATCATTACCTTATTACCCCTACTTCTCCAATTATTAATTTTATTTCTCTCTCCACTCATTATCCCTCTCTCCAATCATTACCTTATTTTTCTCTCTACCCACTATCAAAACTAAAATACCCAAAGTTACCAAACGAACAAGGCTTTTAATTTTTTTTTTGTATGGGGCTGCATCCTCGATCTATCCAATTGCTTTCATTATTTACCATTAGTATAGACATTTTGAATAAGGCATGAGCATCCGCAGTGATTTCTCTCTCTTAGATGCACTTAGATGGTGAGTGTTGCATGCAACATGGCCATGTGTTTTCCACCATCTCACGTAAATGATAGATTGCTCCTTATTACTGTTCGTCTAGTCTCATGTACCTGGCCATTTTCTCGTGTTCTCCCCCTTTGAGATTGACTCATGGCTATCATTCCCTTTGTGATGTTATCATTTTTATTTTCCATTCTCTCTTGAAAGCACCTATCTGGTATTAGTTTATTCTCTACCTATCTGGGTGTTCATTGAGTAACCGACAATTGGAGTGAGGTATTCTCCCTCTAAGAGTTCGCGTAAAAATGTGGATAGACCTTGCGAAGGTACGCTTGTTGGACCACTTGCTTAGTAACTGGACAATTGGGATGAGGTATTCTCTTTTGAACGTTTGCGCCAAACGGCAGTGGGGTAAAAAAGAATTTCATTTGTATGATTATACAAAGAGAAAAAGAAAAGGCAAAAATTACTATAATAAAGAAAGGGGAATATGCTTTTGAGGGGGAGTTTTTACTTTCTCATTCTCATTGAGCCACATTGAGGACCTAGCTCGGTTTGACATTTTGAGAGAGAGTCGTCTTGTAGCTCCAAGTGTACATGAGAACCGACCACATTGACGAGTTGAGCTTGATGTGATTTCTGTGATTCACGCACTTTAACATTCGACCATGTCTTATGTTACATTTTCTCTCTCAATAACCCTTTGATGAGGTTTTACACCGTTTGCTCATGTTTTAATCTTGATGTGTGTATTGATGGTTTTAAATGATAGTGATAAAGATCAGGTGCGTCGCCTTTGTTGCTCTAAAATTTACTTAACATATTGGCATTCTTGAATTCAATTTTTTTTTCTTTTTTTGGTGGTCCTAGGTGTTGTTTATGTGATTATTCTTTTTCAGCCTAAATCTTAGTTGTTTTAAGTAAATAGAAAATGGATTAATCGGTGTGTTGATCTGCAGTCAGTCGGGGCCTCCTGACTTTTTCTTTTTTTCCTTAAACTCGTACATAATGGAATCAATCGGTTTTGCTAGTATTTTAACCAAAAAAAAAAAAACACACAGGGAAATCCTTCCATTATCTTTTCATTTAGGTTTTAGGATCCTAAACCCAAATGATAAGTTAGATGATTGGATCGAGCACCTATAGGTATCGAATTGAGCTGATTTTCTGAAAGGGCCCTTAAAAAAATATTTTAAATTTAATGAACGGCTCGGATTATTTGTGTAGAACCCGTAGTGGACCCCCACTGCGTGGGCAGACTTATTGGTAATATAATGTTATCAAGTCTTTCTAGGGTACTGGATGAAAAAAGCGGCAGTCGGTTGTAATATAAATACATGCTTTCTAGGGTACTGAAAAAAGCGGCAGCGGCAGTCAGAGCTCTTGCTTTTGCATATTGAAGAAAAAACAAAGAAGGGTGCAAGAGCCAGAGGAACATAGCAGCAGCCAAAACATATTGGCCTTGGGTTTTCAAATGCCGTGAAGTATGTAAGTATCTTGGAGTTGCCTTCAAAATGGTTGGAATGTCGAACCATTAATTAATCTCCAAGAGGTTCATGTTGATTTCTGGAAGGGTAATCGGAAGGCTTGAGGATTCAAGGCAGCGGCAATCAAGTACGGGAAACGGTGAACGAGGATTTGACTATCGTTCTTGAGTCAATTGTGAGGATTCTCAATTGTATAGTAAGTTTGATTGTAATCGTATCATATTTTTTTATAGTACTTGATTCGTTTCCATAGTTGTTTTTCACGTATATCTGGTGTTTATCATATTTTTCTTACTTAGTCATCGTGAGTTCGAGTCATGGGAGCATCATCGTGAGGGAGGAATTGTTAGACTCGGAGTGCCCCCTATGGATTAGAATTTGTAATTGCTATTGCAATTCAGCAATTCTTCTTTGATAAGCAGCCAAAGTATACCTGTATATTTTTTTTTGACATATAAGGATTTCTTTGTAATTTCCTTATTCTTTGTTGCCAAAATATAATTTTTCTGCTAATTGTCATTCATCCTTGTAAAAATTCTCTGGTTAAGAAATCAGAAAGAGAATTATTTTCTCCTTTTATATATTCAAAATATACTACTTCAGATGAATATTGGTGGAATATTGGGCATATGACTCCATTGTAATCTTACTCTGATTCAAGATTGGTCTACAATAAACTGTATCATGGCGCGCAACTGACTTGAATTAAAATAATCGAACCAAATATTCGATGATGTTAACTCGATTTCCTTTAAATTGGTTTGCTGCTCTTGTTGCATGTAGCACGTTGTTAATAAGTAAATAACTTGGCTAGTTCATAAGTATTCTGAAAACATCCCATTATCAATGGACAAATGAGTTTTAAAACTACTTTCTAATGCACCTTTTTGTTTTCTTCTTACAGGTCTGCCGGAGAAATTAGAACAGTTACTCTCTCTTTCTCTGGTTTCAATCTGAACGGACGGATTGCGATTGGCCGGAATGGCTAGACGGAAAACCAAGTTGCAGTCACAGTCGGTGCAAGAAGGGTACCAGACGAATTCACCGGTACCTCCATCTCACCCGAGATTTGCCGAAATCTCCGGTACTTGCCGGTAAGCAGCGGTATTGAAGTCGGGACGGTATTAGAGGTGTGGGATACCAGTTTCTTGCCAATCAGGTGCGTACCGGCCGGTTGATTTGAGTTTGGAAGGAGTGTTTCTTGGTTGATCTTGAGGTATGGGGTCCTAGGGCTTGATCTTAATTTTGATTAAATGGATTTCAAATTTTTATTGGTGTTGTAAGCTTCACTTGGCAAAAGGCTTGAGGCTACTCAAAAATCCGTCGGTGCCTAGACGTGGTTGTAAAGATGCCTGCATAGATCTTACCGTTGCGCTTGTGCTAAACTCAATGGATTGGATTTTCCTTATGTTACATGAAGCGTGGTGGTTGCAGGTTAGTACAATATTAACCTGCCATCACCACGCTTCATGTAAACGTAAGGAAAATCCGATCCATTGAGTTTAGCACAAGCACAACGGTTAGGATCTATGCAGGCATCTTTACAACCACATCTAGGCGCCGACGGATTTTTGGGTAGCCTCAAGCCTTTTGTCGAGTGAAGCCTTTTAAAGTACTTGTAACCTAATGTTTTTGAGAGTTCCAACACCAATAAAAATTTGAAATCTAAGCAACACGATAGAGATAGAGTGATGATTTAATCAAAATTAAGATTAGTACCTATAGCGCACCAACAGACAACATATTATTGTACACAAGCAATCAAAGGGCACTAAATTAATTACTGATACTAAGGAAGTCATAGCCAGATATCTTCTTTCTTTGCCCTTAATGGGATTTTGAAGCATCAAACAACAGTTAATTACTGATAATAAGAATGTCATGCCATTTGGTCTGAAGATTGCTCCTTCAGAATTTCAAAACATAATGAATGTGATATTTTATTCTTATGCAGAATTTGCAATTTGTTATATAGATGATGTATTAATATTTTTTCATAATATAGATCAGCATACTAAGCATCTTTGAATATTTAAAGGTGTGATTCAAAGAAATGGTCTAGTAGTGTCTGCACCAAAAATGAAATTGTTCCAGACTACTTTAAGATTTTTAGGTCATAAATTGCACCAAGGGAAAATTATCCCTATTGATAGAATCATTGAATTTGCTTTGCTTCCAAATTCCTGGATGAAATAGAAGAACATTTTGGAAAATAGTACCAAATTATGATTTACATCAACTTGTTAATTCCTAATTTTGATATAATCCAAAATAGGGATCTTCATTGTTGATTCAAGAGACGACTTATTTATTTGAACAATTGTTACAAATACTGGCTTAGTTTTGGAACCTACAATACTTTGTTTGGATAGTTTATGTAATGTAGTGTTGCAACCTCTTTTCA
This sequence comes from Rhododendron henanense subsp. lingbaoense, assembly GCA_020567845.1. Taxonomy (NCBI): domain Eukaryota; kingdom Viridiplantae; phylum Streptophyta; class Magnoliopsida; order Ericales; family Ericaceae; genus Rhododendron; species Rhododendron henanense. The sequence continues at coordinate 14,299,902 of CM036324.1, read as the reverse complement.
AACTTGTGGGATCTGATATCTAAGTGTTTATTGTAATCAAGTTTTTACATTTTTGGAATATGGAATAAAGTATTTACACGTCATGAAGAATTTGGTTGATGTAATTCGTGGATAAAACCGACACCGAACCATGAGACTTTTAGTCCAGACACTGATTTCAGTGTCTAAAAACATGACTCACGAATTAGGATTGAATTCTAGGAATCCGATTCGATCCAAACAATGCGCAGCCCTAAAAAAAAAAAAGGCAACAAAATTATACAATATTATACCATAGGTTCAAAGACACCAAAAACTTTTGTCCAATAACAAAATATCGAAAAACACGAACACCTAGTACACCATATGTTCAAAGTCACTACATATTCATTGTCAAAAGACTCAAAACAACAAAATAAGTGTGTATATGGGTGTATTTTTTTTTTTAGTATATAAGGGTATTTATGTAATTATATTTCGGTTCGGTTTGGTTTTCGGTGCAGTTATTATATAAAACCAAAATCAAACCGGGCAATTTTTTAAAATCAATAACCAAAATTAAAATCGTAATTAAAAATTCGGCTAAAAACTGCACCAATTGATTCGGTACGGTTTGATTAACCAATGGTTTGGACGGAATTGTCATCCCTACTCCTTATCTCCCTCTCTATACCCCTAACAAATGGGACCCGGTATGTGTTGTCCTCATTAATTTGATTGGAGCGTGCTTTTCATGTTGTTTTGTGGTAACCTTTTCTACCACTTGAATGAAGTTACATGAAGATACCTTCTAATTAATCCACCTTTCATATTGGCTTAAATGCTTTATTTCCTAAATACTTTTCACTTGTAATGACATTTGTCTTGCTTTATCCATTTCTTTAAGATGTAGTTCAATACTTTTTGGCCCTGTTTGATTGGGGGTCTCAGAATGGGATTGGACTATTTATCCCCTCATCTCTCCTAATTCCATGTTTGTGTTGTTTTTAGTCCCGGGACTTTTAGTCCCGACCAAATTAGTTATCCTTCAAGCTTACTTCTAGTATTTTTTTCAACCGACCTTGACAAAAAAAAAAAAATGTTACATTTTATCTCAAAGTAAAACCCTAGCTCACTGTGATGAGCTCCTGTTTTTTTCAAGGCAAAACAATCATGAGAGAGCCAAAGAAATTAAGAAATAGTAAGCATTTCAAAAAATCTAAATTTCTGTTTCCAAACTATCCCATCTAAATTTTTGTTTTGTTATACTTTTCTCAGAAATTTTAACAACTGTTTGAATAATGATATGTGTCGTTTTGATCATTTTTTTTAAACATATGTGAATCAACCAATACCCACCATATAATTTCTCTCTGTGTTAATTAATTAATTAATTAATTTTTTGTAAAATGCAAACATTTTGAAAACAAGCCTAATAATTTTGATACTCCCTCCATCCCCTTTTTATAGTCCAGCATTTCATTTTGGGCTGTCCCTTAATAAGTGTCTATCTTGTAAAGTTAGTGGGTAAAAGTTGGTACATTTTCCATTTTGCCCCTAAAAATAGATTCCATTTTGAAAAGTTAGTGAGGAAAAGTGTAATGATGGTGTCTCCATAGAGGGTAAGTAGGGAAAGTGAAGGTAAAAGTTGATGTGAAAGATGTAATGATGATATTTTTTTAATAAGTTGGAGTTACGAAGCGGGACACTTAAAAAGGACGGAGGGAGTATGTTGTTTTTCTGTGTTAGAAGCTTTCGATGGTTTACTTAATAATCCTTTGATGGTTTTTCCAAAAGAGTCTCCTTTGTGGAGTGTTATGTCTTGCTATAGAAAGGTATGGGTGGATTTGTAAATTACTTTGGAGGCAACATAGTCAATTGAAAATCTAGTGTTTTTTTTTTTCTGAATCAAATTAATTGGGGTGGTTGTAAAGAGTAGTCGGGGTTAGAGATAATTTTTTGGGTTCCTATAGAATCACTCATCTATAAAGTACACTAGTGGTAATATGGACAATTGAGCCATTAATCCTTGTCAAGCGGTATTCAAAATAAACGTAGGACACACGAGATTGACCTTGTTCGTTGTTGAATCCCATGCACAAATAAATATGGGATAATAATCCCTTGATCACAATACCATCTAATCCAATCCCTCCTATCAAACAGGGCCTTTGAGACTGCCTAAAAAAAATAAGTATTTTTGAGACAACATTTGTGCGTGCATGTGATGCTCAATAATAATTAATATTGCAACCTGAACATTGGACTTCAAATATCACCTACAGATTCTCGTAATTTTCTATGGCTATTTATTGCCATAAAACGCAAATTGCATGTGATTTTATGTTCTCATTTGCTGCTATGTCACTGCGTAACAATCAACTATCTAATGCATTAAAGAAATAAATTCTAGATTTTTGTGTTTTTTTGTGTGGATATATATATATAATATTCGTGTTGAAATAGGATTATTCAAGCAATAAGCATTACACGCTGTTGAGTGTGGCCTCAATTATGGGTTCGCAACAATTCCCGTCCGGACAGAGCCTAGGGCCAGATGGCCCATAGCACACAAAACATCCGGCCGGGCTTGCCGTCCAGACAGCCGGACACGAGAAAAAGCATTCTGCAGTCTTAGAATTAGTACTACTTGTTTTGGTGAGAGAAACCTAGAGAGACAGAGAGATACAGTCGAGAGGAGATTGGGGCTTGTAAATTTGTAATCTCTATGATTATAGTGGATTGATTCGTCCCTTCCTCCCGTGGAGTAGGTACACAGCCTGCATATCAAACCATGTAAATCTCTTGTGTTCTTGTGTGCTTTGGTTTCTTGCTTTCCTTGCGTTCTTTCATCGTATTGTTTGTGTTCTAGATTGATATTGTTTGATAGAATCGTTGTGTCTTCCGCATATCGCACAACACACGTGCACGTCATCTACTTCGCGTTCTATTGATTGCAAATGTAACCAATAGTTCATTACAAATTTATAAATAAAACCAAAATTTATGGCAAACCTATAACATATGGCTTCTTATGATGTATAGGACACTAGTAATCATTAAATGGCAGACATAAAACATGTGACTGGTTTTTACAGGGAGCTCACGTCTCTATTGTCGCCCATTTTGTCTGAGAATATGGTACGTACCTCTCGTTGAGTTCCACCTTGAAAATAAATAACGTACAAAAAAGCGTACCGCAAAACACAAATGACGTGATGAAATTCATACCATAAAATGACATAATCAGGGGTTGAAATATACACACACACACAAAAGCGTACCACGAAACACAAATGACGTGATAAAATTCATTACCATAAAATGACATAGATATACATATATACCAAACACTTTCCTAGGTTTTGATTATGAGTTTCTTAGAATCTAAAAGTAGAATCTACAATCCAGAATAATACTATAATAGGCACAAAACTCCCCCTAAAATAAGAAATCCTTGGTACGTACAACATGATATATATAACGGGCAGTACCATAATCTTGAGCCAGCTTTTTTCGACAAAAATACTACTAATATTCTTGATGAGCAGCTAGCTGATCTTTATTACTGATTGAGCCAACGATAATTCCATCTTTTTCTTATTTTGCACATAATACACACATATGAGGAGGGGAATTTGTTTTCAAATCCCATTTTGTGATATATCGACTCGATGAGAGAAGTTTTCCACATCTGCTTTGCGCTAGCTAGCTCCATTTAAGCTCAAAGTGCAATGATTTAACATAAGTATTCGCTTGTAATTTCGCTATATTTATATATTTATTCAAGGAGACACATATCCTATGAAATTATATGGATTTCTTCATTATTAGGGAGTGATTTCCCTAAAGTAAGCGTATGGTATTTTTTGTCATCTTTTTTGAGCTATTGTTAGATTGGCATTAATTAGTTTTTAGTATGTATTATTCATCTGTTCTGAGGAGAGGAATCTAAAAAGTTTTATTTTGTAACCAAAACTTTATAAAAAAAAAAACAATTACCAAAGACGGAAACTGTTTGGAAAAGTCTGTGTTTTTTTTGCTCAGCAAAAAAGATTTTATTAATCTTTGAAAATGATTACAATGATTAAATGGGTCTTGGGCACACCGACAAAAACGCCACCCGAAAACCAACCCAAAGGACGGCAAGATGCCATCCAAGATACCAACCAACGTTGGTCTATATTATTATGTTTTTCTAATACTTCTCTTCGAGGCCAAACGGTTAATTTGACGCAAAGCTAACATGAAGTTCACTAATTAAGCATGGAAATACCAAATGCCTAAGTAAGTATACTAGCTCGATGTTCATTAGTGGAACCTTTTTCTTTATCCACATTCATTAAGAGTAATGGTGATCATATTTATTCCCCTATACTGGATGTTAATTAATTCTTTTCAACCCAATTAATATTTTTAATGAGGTTCCAACTTTCAAAAAATAGGGGAGATTTTAAAGGCACACCTTTTAGAGAGGTGGGTAGGGATGGCCCCTTTTGGAAAAGGAACTCAAAATGGCTCTAAAAGGAAAATGCCCACTACCAAAGCCCTTTATGTTAAAGAGAATTATTACTTTTAAAACAGATAGGGAGTATGATTGGGTGATTAATAAATTGGAGGGATGAACTCCATGCAACTTCTCTTAAGTGGAGTCTTGCTTTTTTGCTAACTAAATTAATCCAAAGATAAGAATTTTACCTCCTTTTGTTGCTCTTAATTCTATGATGCCCTAAGTGTTGTTCTCTGCCTATTTGTTCTTTTTTTGTTGTTGTTGTTGTCTTCTCTTTTTCTTGTGAACTGATCATTCTCTCTTTATTATCATGAAGATGCTGATTAATAAATAGTACGGAATCATTTGGTTCCATGTGTATGCCATAGGCTGGATTAGAGTTCGCGATGAGGGCATTAACGAATTCATGCACATTTTTGTTGAGATTGTTAAATGAACTAAGCTACTCAACTTGACTTTTATCCGTCACTTTGAAATTTACAATCTCGTAGTAATTTTTTTGAGATTAAGCTTGGGCAACTAGCTAGTAATTAAATTCAATGGGTTTAGGCAATTTTGATAAATAGAAATCTTTCGACTCGCAATCAACCCGATTCAAATTCATTTACAATTGGCACAACTCTCAAACAGCTACGTATCAACTAACAAGTCAAGTTTGATCATATTTTTAAGTCGGATTTAGTTTTCGAAACAAGGATTGCGCAAACCAACTACTTAAATCAACTCATCCCAAGTTGATCTTAGTTGAGTTGATTTACAAGCCACCATAACGGAAACCTTTAAGAGCAAAAGTGCTAATGGCAAGGAGAAGGCCCCAAAGAGATCTTTTGGGCTATTCTTGAGAGTGTTATTGAACAGGTTACAGCATTGCAGCTAGTTGTTTGAGTAATTAAGTAAGCCCAACACAAGAGTCATATATAAGGCCCAGGTAGCAGTTTATATATATATATATTAACATCTCTCCAAGGAATTATGCTCTGCTCTGCTAAGATTCTTATTTTTTAAATACTTATTTTCCGTTTTACGAGACAGATCATTCTCTCACAATATATTACCTTTAATTCAAAAAATAAGTATTTATTTCTTTTAGTAGAAGGGGACCTTCGATCACAGCGTTAAGAATGTAGAGGATACTTATCAACTAAAGAATGCAGAGGATATTAGGTTTTCCACAAATTAAGAGTTTGATTCATGATCAATCGTACATATTCCATAACAAGCATCTCAACTTACATGCATTTTCCAATCCAACACTCAGGTTCCAAAAAACTGAGTTGGATTTAGGTAAATCTATTAATCTTTACTAGGACGGTTAGTTGTATATACATCTGCTTAAAACAGCCCAATACCGAGACCATATATACAATGGGTGAGCATGTTTCATACCCAAGCACATTCTTCATCAACTAGATCAGGTAATCATAGAGAAACAAATGCGATTCAGGCACCATGAGTGGCAAGTTCTCAATGTATGTATAGAAGAGCCTAAAATTCTCCTTTGCCAGAGAAATAATGTCAATAACATCATCGGGACTAGTTAGCACCCATAAATCTCTGGAGCCTACTCTCTTCAGACAGCCTCGACAAAAGGGACATGATTCAGACCTGAAACTCCTGTTTTCACACATTTTTGCACATCCATTCGTATTAAATCCATGGCATTAAAGAAACAGCAAGAAACTGAACAATGGAAGTGTGACGTGTGTCTACCATTCGTGGAAGCATCTGTTGCACATGGAGTGGCCACAATCGGGTAATACAATCTTGGTGCAACATTCCATGCAAATCCCGCATTCATCATCTCTCTCAATGTTGTTAGTACCAGATAAATCCCTCTTCCCTTCTATTGCCTCGATACCCAAAGCTTCGGGGAATTGAGTTCTACTGTTATTGTCTTGCACCAACACATTGACAAAGCCTTCAAGTTGCTGAAGTGAAGGATACACAACAGCTGCCAAAATTTTCCAGTTAAAAATTAACATGAGTATCAAATGTGTTCCGATATACATTACAGTATCAAATGTGTTCCGTTTTCAGTACCATAAAATTCCCTCAGAGTAGCTTTCCTATCTTGTGATGACATTGTTGGCATACCATCAATATATACCTGCAAACTACTAGATACTGACATCAGTTTTTAAAGGAAAAACAAAACAAAAATACAAACCAAAAAGGCTGATCGGCCTGCAAAAGAGCTGCATTCAAATGGCACAAGTGGAGAAACAATAAGTCAAGTAGAACAACAGACCTTGTATACAAGTATGTGAAGAATGCCTAAATAACTTGGGAGACTATCTGTACAACTATAGTCCAGCCATTCTATCAAAAACAGCAAGAAGGGAGCAAAGGTGCTGTAAGACAACTTAAACTGAATACAATCTCCATCGTAATCTGTCGGTAAAGCAGCCGCCCTGAAATATCAACATCCCAAAATGGAAATTACAATTTGTAAATGGCTCTTATTGGTAAAAGTTCTCAGCATTGAACACTTTGTTAAAGTAATCAACCATGTATATAAGCTCTTGGCCGCCCTCCCCTTGCAACAAGTCCCTTTCAAGAATCAGTTACATTATTATTTTATCAGCAAAAAAGGAATTATTGTTGGAGAAAACAATCTGCTTATTACAAATGATTTTTGTCCTAAGAGTCGTCGTAGCAACAACGGACATCCCAACTAGCTTGGCACCCCTATTTAAGCCAACCGCGTACGTAACAAACTACAATGGAACTTTGGTGCCCCAATTTAAACCCATCATACGGATCAAACCCGAACCAGACAAACTGATGCAGGGCGCCGTATGAACTATGGAATAATCGTGCAACAAAGATAGACACAAACTGTAAAGTTAGAGAAAACGCTCTCTAGACTCTTTTAATTTCAATAATAATCAATAACTGTCCAACCTCGAAGGCTTACAACTTATTATATAGGAAGAGAAACCCTAAACCCTAATTGATTCATCCCAAAACGGAAGCCGAAATCAATTAATAACGAAAATTACCAAAAACGTAAATATTCAGAATAATAGCAAAACTGGAAAATAGGGAAAATTCTATGACTTTTCCCAAAAGAACGGCTTAATTCGGATTTTCCTTGCCCAATTTATAAGCAAGTCAAATTTTTCCTTAAACAGCAAATTTGGGCTTTCAGAACCCTAAACGGCTGTAAATGGCTAAAAAACACATGGCACATAGCCAAAGGCGATGTGTCTTGACCGTTGGGCCGTTTCGGATCGAACCCATATGGGGCCGTCGCATAACTCCACAGTCACGTATTTACGGTTTTGCCATCCTAGGCTTAAAATGCCTAAGATACTCTTCCGCTATGGCATGTGCATTACAAACAAAATCATTACATACCAAAATGCGTAGTTGGTGAAAAGTCAGTCAGCCATAAATATGCCTACGGCCCCTGATTCTTTGCAATCCATAGACAATATCATCGAAAGAGAGGCCTGAATTCTACCTTTATTTTCACCCATCTTGCTTCTCTGAGCTTAATAGTATCACAAGCCTCATCCGAATTAGGTTCTTTATTTTCCAAAGCATAGAGATCCCTCCATTTTCCGAAGGGCCAAGATTATAACTAGGGGTAAACCAGACCAAACAAAATGCATTGGTTTCTTAAAATTTCACCGTTTCCACCATTCCAGAACCTCCCTAATTAAATTCCGTTTGACCAAAAAAAAAAAAAAGAACCTCCCTAATGGACCTTAGCATTACCCACACAACACAACACCATCTTAAGCAATCTCTCCAAATCTACCAAGATTTGAAGCACGAGAGTAGAGTATCATCAATTCATCACCTGATTTCGAATCCCCCCACAAAATCTACATACTAATATCCTGTCAATAATGCCCCATTTTCCCACAAAACTGAATTATTGGCGGAGCGAAATTTTCCCAAATGAGGTTCTCTACCACTATATAAGGAAGTAATTCTGAATCAAAGACCCCTGTAAATGTAACTCGAATTCTCATTAGTTCCTCTTCCTCCAATGGGTACAAGCATCCACAAGCTACTCCTAAATGATGTAGAGCGATGCTGGTATTCGTTCCTCCTTATCATAACCCCTCTCGACTCTCGAGAGTGAGTTTTATACTACCCAAGAGTTTGTACCAACCAATGTATAAGCCAACATCCAAATGGTTTCTAGACCCAAATACTTCTGACATCAATTCTCAATAGTAATATGCATAAGAAAATTTATAAAGTTTACCTTATGAGAATACCCAAATACTTCTCACAATATTTCACAAGCGAAATATGCATCTCCAAATTCCAACTTTAATTACTTAGGAGACAAACACTAATTAACCACTGCAATTTTGTTCAAAAAAAAAAAAAAAAACCACTATCCCAACAATGTATTTTGTGCGTACATTGGATATGGTAATCTATTTCTAAGTCCCTCCGTACAAAATAACTTGTTCTTATAATTAAACGCAAAGCATAATCCAGATTATGTACCAAAATTTAGGTTTTGGACTACTAAGAACATTAAAACATGAAAGGTACAAGCACACACAAACGCAAGTACATATGTTGCTAAAGGAAATAAAAGAAAAAGTGCTTACAGGGTATTGGCATGTTGAACATCAGCTTCAAGGGTTTTGATGGATTCTCTGTAGGAAGATTTGTGGGGCTGTTTCTGCCACATTCGTCCTTTGTTCTCACCCTTTTGTGTTCGTTTCCTGATAGAAAAGGACAGAACCAACCCAAATGACAAAAGGAAAGCTTTTTGGAAGGAAGGGCACTTTAAACTTTGAGAGAGAGAGAGAGAGAGAGAGAGAGAGGAGAGGAGGCTTTCTTAGTGCTGAAATCTTTGGCACTTTCAAGTAAAGAATGGGATTCATACCTTCTCTCTCTTACGCGTCCTTAGCTTTGCCTTCATTTCTTTCTTAACTGCTATTTGGGGCCACCGTTGTCCTGTTTCAAAGCCCATTTCTTCCCTTGTACCTTCATTTTATATTACTTTTTATTTATATGCACTACTTCCCTTTAGGATAATGTAGAGTAGAATTTTCTTGGGAAAAAAAAAAAATAACGCTACGGACACGCCTAACGGCTACTAGCCGATCACTCTTATCTCACATCTGTGTAGGGCCCATCCCATAATTAAATGTGTAGAGCCGACACATATGTGGGAGAGGAATGGTCAGAAAGTGATCGATAGGAATGTACGTAGCATTGTAAAAAAATTGTTAGTTTGTTGATACTAAACAGGTAACACTGTAGCGAGAATTTGATTTTTACACCATTTTTTTATAAGTACACTCTCAAATTTATATTTCAGTTCTTATGTTAATTTTAAATACGAAAAGACAGATTTTAAAGTGCATGTATAAGAAATTGAAGTGCAAAAATGATAACCCTAGTGTAATTTTTTGGGATAAATCAAAAGTAGTAAATATATACTCTATATCATGTGACCCTGCCCCACGTGCATTCGACAATATCAAGATTTAACTCTCAACCCACCCCCAGCATCTCCGTTCATAGACATTTTGCGTAGGAAAAATGTTGTCATTGTTTATTTTGGCTAGCCATCAAATAAACGCAATTCCAACAGCCTAGACGTTACGTTTAGTTTATCCAATACAATCACAAAAACTACACATACTCAAAACAGGCATACATTTCCCAAAAATGAATGGACCAAGATTTGTGATTGGGCTCCCACGGCCAAATGGCCCAAATCTTCATCGGATGTCAACCTAACCCAAACCCACTGGATTGAAACTCCGATCAAATTGTTTCGTTTTTGGACTTTTTTCCCGATCAAAACCCAAATTGGTATGGGGGTTTCAATTTCTCCCAAACCAAACCCAAATCAAATTCCCCTATCGAAGTCAAGCTAACCATTTTTTTTTTTTTTGATCTGAACGCAATTCATATCATTTCAAAGAAGCCATACGACATCTACAAATATCCATCCGAAAGTAATGACAAGGGAAACAACCAAAACTATCCAACAAATAATGATCAAGGAAGATAAATGTCTAAGACCAGGAACGACTTCACACTGCCAAAGAAGGTCGGGACACGTGGAGTATGAAATCCAGACACTCCATCCCCTAAGGATTGGTGAAAACCCAAGCCACAGCTAGTAGTAATCTTCAACGGATATCGAAACAGCAGAAGCACGATCAAAATGCCTTGGACTGTTGCCCCAAAAAGCACGCCTGATGTCTTCAGGCGAGGATTCGAAACGTTGTCAACTGAGGGCGTGAACAATTCTCACATCGAAGCAGTGGAAGGAATCTCTGAGGCAAACCTACGCTGGCATGAAAGGCTTCGAGCACAAACTCGAAACCAAAAAACCGTGTTTGGCTAATGGTTTGATCCCACGATCACGGTGGCCGACAACTGACCTTGCCCTACTACTAAAACGGTAACCACCGCACAAACTAGGCCAAAACCCAGGTGCTTATAACGAGTTGGAACCACGGCAAAGACCAAGGAACTGAGCCCAAAACTTATTAGCCCACCACCACACCCTCCGAATCTGGGGGAAACCCATATTGGAAAACTAACCGGACTGGGGAAACCAGCCGGTGAAAGACGACCGAAGCACGCCGAAAAAATAAAGCAAAACCCCTAACCCAATCGCACACCTTATTACCTCACCTCAGGTCCAAGGCCAACAGATCTGAAGATGAATGGAGAGAAGCAGCCTGAGGAACCACCTTCTACCACCGCCGACTCCGAGGAGTCCTCGCCGTACAACTCATCATCACCCGAAATCAAAGTAACCCGGAAGCACGAAGGTGAGAGATGAGAGAGGCGAGGAGGGACGAGGGGGAAGGCGAGGAGGAGGCGCATGGCAAATCTGAGAAGGGCTTCTAGAGAGAGGCGGGAGTTTTTCTCTCTAAAAAAGATAAGGATGTGTTAAGCTAACCAATTGAGCACAGTTGTAATCCTCGATGACAAAGTCACTATGAAGGCAAGGGGAGAGAGAGAGAGAGGCACAGTGACTCGCCACCCAGGGAGTCACCGTAGAAAACAAGGTTTTGCCAAGGAGGAAGGCGATACTACTAGAAGAAGGGTTTGAGCCATTTAGCTCGACATTTCTCCAAATTGGAGAAGAGGTGAGGCCGTTGGAGTTGCTCTTATTGCCTTCCCATAAAAACACTACTATATCTTGATTTCAAGTCTATTTTATTATCATTTGTAGTTTTGCTTTTATTCATCTGACTTTTGAAGCATATGAAAGTAAACAAGTGATAGTGAGAGAACATTATATATGATTTTTGCATTAATAAAAGACAATAAAATGAGCGGGAATATTAAAAAAATAACTTATAAAAATAACTCCTCAATAATCTTCTCAAATTCAGACCAATATGAGATTTTTGAAAGGGAAATCTTCTCAAATGACAAATTATTACTACTATGAAGTATGAACACCCAATAATTCGTAAGTGAAGTGGAGTGCAGTTGGTATCTTCCTTATACTCTCATGCACATGGGCAGGGTTCGATTCCCGTAAGCACTCATCCCCCTCCCCAAGTTCCTTAGGAGGAGTAGAAGATTAGGATTAACGAATGACCCAAAAAAGAAAAACACCCAACTATTCCATAAATTCATTCCCTTTGTATTAATTGATTTGACCACTTTTAGACTTTTCCATATCTCAAACCATTTGTTTCATTGTACTTTCAGATGAATCAGATTTTCTTTCTACCCTTACTTTTAGGAAAAAATTTATTAACAGTCCCGTTTTATCCATTGAGACTCTCTATTTTGTGTTTATTTACATCAAATTACCTTTGAGGGAAAGTCTACAATACACACCACTTAAAAAGATGTACTGCTTACGCCACAACCTTGCCTTCAAATATAAGGTTGATAGAAACCCGAAGCGTAGGGCTAGGTCGTTGTACGCATAATATCCAGAAGTCCGGAATCGTTCCCACAGAGAATCGAATATAGCTTGAAATGGATTGTAGGTTTTTATGGTAGGATTCGGCGTTCAAGACGGCCAACTATGGTTTTGCTTTAAACGGAATGACTAAGATAAAAACTAGAATTACGCTCGATTAACTTAAAGAGGCAAGTCTCGGGGTCTTCTAACCCTTGACAAAGGCCGTTACTGGTTCTCGATTATAACTCAGGCGAGAGTCACGACCGCGTGCTCACGCCCGGAGGATTTCACTTTAAAAGACTACGTTTAACGAAAGGTGTGATTTTCCGGAGGCGAACCAACTTGTTTTTAATATTTATCGAACACATAAGAGGCCACGAGGCCTCGGTAAGCTACTTGCCAAGACCGCTTGACTAAATACCATGCCGATGGGTTAACACCCCTAGTTTAGACCGAAAACGGAAGTTAAGCCCTATTCCAGAAATCATGCTTAAAAGCTCGATGGCTCGAGAACCAAATAACAACCTAAGTCCTCGGGAAAGATTATCCCGAGACTTAGCCAATAAACTACTCACACATAACTAAAGCATAAGACAAAGCATAAAAACGAAACATAACTTTTAACCGATAAATTCGAAAACAAACTTGATTCAATTAACAACCTTAACCGTATGAACAACTTTAATAAACAACAAAATGACAAAAGAGTACAACTTACAAGAGAACTTGAAAGGTAAAAGCTAGAGAAGCTTGAGCTTCAATGGAGGAGAGACAAAATCAATAAAAGACTTAAAGGGAGAGAAGATAAGAATGAGAGAGAGAGAGTGAGAGAGAGGTGAACACTTATACAAAGTAGTCTTTCTCTCCCTCAAAATATCCTAAAAGTAGAGAGGAGCAAAAATATCCAAAAAGCAAAAAGGTAGCAGAATCGGGCAGTTTTAACATAGCATGAACCGGTACACACATTTTCCAGTACCGGTTCATGGCCTTGAAAAATCTTCCAAACTACAAAATCTGGACTTGGTGAACCGGAACACACATTTTCCAGTACCGGTTCATGGTTGGCAGATTTATGATTTTGCCTTGGCTTGATCCGAACGGCCCGACGCTTCCTTAATTCTTCAAGAATCACCCGACGGAACTTGACGGGGCAATGCCACGTGGCCTCGAATGCTGGAATTCTTCCAAGAGGAATCCTTAACGTTCAAAAGCACGAAAATACCACGTTCAACCTGAAACTATCAAAACGAAACCTTACGCGCAAAATGAGATAAAATGGGATAAAATGGAATGAAACGCTACAAATAACAAGCTAAAAGCCCCCAAGATTATACAATCTTGGGTGCGGATCATGTACCATATGCACCTATTTTATGGTTCATTCATAACATTTTAGTGTGTTTCATAACTTTTAGTCTAGAATTCATAACCTTTCAGCAGTACAATTCGTAACATTTTCATTATGATTGATAATATTTTGGTGTATCTCGTAACCTTTATACAATTCGTAACTTTTTAGCAATACGATTCGTAACATTTTCTCTATAGTTCATAACATTTTGGGGGTGCATATGATACACACCCAAATAAGGGATGTGTATTGTAGTCTTTCCCTACCCTTTATGTGAAAAAATTGACTCAAGATGCAAGTGTAATTTGGTAGTTTCACATGAATAAAAGACCCAAAAAAATGGAGTGCTAATAGACAAAAAGGAAGTGTTACAATTATTTTCCTACTTTTATTAATAAAAGTAACTTCTTAAAAAATGGAAGCGTAAATGTTAAACATTGGAATACTCTTTAGGTGTACTTATTTTGTTTTATAAAAAATTTGAATTTTCAAAATAAAAATTCTTTGAACACAACTATTTCTGGGGTCGTCCGATATATGTGGGCTTATGTTCAATGAACGACTTTGGATACAGCTGCGTCGATCCGAACTTATGTTTTAAAAAAGTTTTGTTCCTAGCATTATTAATTGTTGAAGAAATTAATTGAGACAGTGAGAAGAGTTTGTTGAGCCTTAACTTTTGGTAGATGACACTTGTTGCTCGATCCGTAAAGTTAGAGACCCTTACCCTTTTGCAGACTTGGCCTTGCTTTTCCCGCGGAAAGTCGTGGCGGCTAGTTTTCGATCCTGTGAATCATTGAGGCCGCGACAAATGGGGAAAATTGCTACGCCTCACACTCTGCAATCTTCTAATTTTATGCACACATATTTTTCTTTGCTTGTTTTGTGAGATATGAACAGTTAAGAACATAGTTGTGGGCCCAAGGTGAGCCCAAAAAATGCGAGAGTATGGAGGGAGGGATTGGAGTATAAAGGGGAGCTCATCCCTTGGTACAATTTCACTCATATTTTTCATGCTTTTCGGGAAGAAAAAGAAGAAATTCCGTTCTCCCTATTGTTTCTTATAGATTCTGAACAGATATACGTGCAAAACATCGTGTGGTTCTATCAAGGTAATTGGCAGTCGATTGTGAGGATTAAAATCGAACTATATATGTGAGCAGCGCACTCTACTTAAGTATTTCAAGTTATTTGATTCATCTTTTCATCTCTCTCCGTCCTCCGGCTCTACTCCTGTCCCTTTTGGTTGGGACTTGGTCCTTTTTGTCCCATTCGAACGATCAAACCATTTGTGTTTAATAGCTCACCAGGACATCAATAACGTTAAAAATCATGTAGATCGGATGTTGAATTCACATGATAACAACTTATATATATCGCGATAAATGCGTTTCCAACTTAAACGTGTCCCGAAATCGTATTACTCGAACTCCAATCATTATGATTTTTAGCATGGTTGAACCCGATGAGTTCTAAAACGTGAATGACTTCCATCAATAGGAATAATCCCAACAGCTGGGACTGGGACTGGGACTGGAAAGCTACTCGCTAATGTGTTCACGTTTCCAATAGCTAGTAATAATGAAAGCCATGATCTCCAAGCCTGATTACGCATCTTTGATCTGTTTATTAGCTCGGAGTGCATGAACTCTAGATATACCATCAAATAGGCCCTACATATATATAATGAATGACATGCATATTTGGAAAACCAAATGGGCCGTGGTCAAATGAACCTCATTTTTTGGTAAGTAAATGTACCTCAAGTTTCTGGTGCACATGCCAACAGGATCGATCTTAGCCATAATCTTGTGTGATTAATTCTCATTCTAGCATAATTATTATCACGGATGGAACAACCTGTTCTTTCTTTTTTGCTATTTATTAGAACTGTTTGAATTTAGAGCATAATTTTAAGGTTCTTTCGGTGAGCAGTACAGTCCCATCACAGAGAGAGAACAGAGGGGATGGAGAAAGAGGCTCGAGCAGACCCAAATGCTCTGCTAGAAGGCCAAGCAGAAATATGGTTGTGCATATTTCGTGTTGTTGAGACCATGGTTTTGAAGGGTGCTGTGGAGCTCCGCATAGCCGACATTATCCACTCCCACGCTAGACCCATCACCTTGTCCCAAATTGCCAGTGATATTGGCTCTCCATCTTTAGACCTCTCGTCCCTGGCTCGCATAATGAAATTACTCGTCCATATGAAGGTTTTTGATCCAGATTCTAAATCCGGCTGCGAAGAGACTCTCTACAGCCTGAATGCCTCCTCCAAATGGTTGTTACATGACAACGAGCTAAGCCTAGCACCTTTTGTGTCCATGATTGATCGTGCACCAATTTCTACCATGAATTTCCTTAGCCAGAGTGTGAAAGAGGGCGGCACTGCCTTCTAGAAGGCTCATGGCGTCGAGTTTTGGGATTTTGTATCTTTAGATCCTGAATTCCGGAAGAACTTCTGCTATAGCATGGAATTTAGTTCAAGGATATCAATGAAGGCAATGCTGACAGAATATAAAAATGGGTTTGATTCCATTGGATCTCTAGTGGACGTTGGGGGAGGGTCTGGATTTGCAATGGCAGAGGTTGTGAAGGCCCATCCACATATCAAAGGAACCAACTTTGATTTGCCACACATTGTTGACACTGCACCAGTATACCCAGGGGTAGCTCATGTTGGAGGTGACATGTTTGAGTCCATTCCTCGTGCAGATGCGATTCTCATGAAGGTAACACATCTTTCTTACGTTTAAGTCACATGTCGTCGTTCATCCGTCTTTGTTTGTCTGTATGTATCTATAGATAAGCTAGTTGATTGTGACACATGGGTGTAGTTTGTTTTGGTTGGGTAACTTCTAATAAATGTTTCATTTACCCGGAAGAGGAACTTGAACATGTGTTTTTGTTTTTTCACTTGCTTTCTAAAACCTAATGGGTTAGCTCAAATTGACTTCGATTTCGCCTTGCATTAAAAGGGGTTCCTAACATGATCTGGTAAGCGCCATGTAAGTTGTAAGATGGTATAAAAAATAATACACTAAGTATGGTGACTATTGAAGTGCTTAGTATGAGTCATAAATTTGTTCTCTACATACTTTATTTTGTTAATGAGGAGGTGATTCAGTAGTAATAATTTCTAATTGAGATTTTTCGTTGTATCACTTCCTTTTTGTACGTTGAGCCACAAGCGAACGTCGACATGAATTGAGGCTGCGATTTGTATTTTCATGTTTTGCAGCGGATCTTGCACGATTGGAGTGATGAAGATTGTATCAGGATTTTAAGAAAATGTCAAAAAGCAATTCCAAAGAAAACGGGGAAGGTTCTCATCCTTGATGTGGTTCTGCAGCCTGGGGGTGATGGCTTGTTTGATGAGGTAGGCATGATTTTCGATATTCTAATGTTGGTTCAGTGCTCAGGGGGGAAGGAGAGGTCAGAGATCGAGTGGAAAAGGGTATTGGAAGGAGGAGGTTTTCCGCGCTACAAAATTATCAAAGTTCCTGCAATAGAGTCAATCATTGAGGCCTATCCTGAGTGACTTCAATGGTTCACAATGAATTCATCTCATGATGCAAAGTGCAATTTTCCTCCAAACAATAAATATGAGGACAAGATGATACATTTTTCTTGCAAATTGGCTAACTTAGTTTGGGTGGATAGTGTTGGAATGTATAGGTGAAAAAGTGAGTAGACCAAATAAAGAGTGCACCTTTTTGTACTTCTAACTAGCTAACCTGTAACTAGTAGTGTTGGAGATGTTGTAACCAACTAAGAGTGTTAATTGGTTTTCTATTGCTGAAAAACTGGATTTCATAGTTGTGGGAAGGGAAAAGGGGGGAATAGATGCACAAGGTTAGAGTTGGTGTTTTGGAATAATCGAATGATGATGCAATCAAAAGCTGTTGGTAAACTTATCTGGGAGCTGACGGGAGGTACTAAGTGTAATGCATATGTAAAGATGAGGGAGGGAGTTGTAACTTTCTGTACCTCAAGGGCTCCAAAGGTTTTAGTCAAAAACCTGAGGGGATATTGGTATGATTCACCACTTTTCTTAATTATCATTGTATGTGGGTTATTATTCAGTGCCCACCCAAAGTCCCTTTTTCAGTATACATTGTGGTGGAGCTCATACGCTCACCGAAATGTGTGATGAAAAAGGGGTATAGGGCACTCTACAAGTAATAGCATTTTCGTAAAAATAATGTGGGTTCCACGTAATAGCTTCACTTGGCCTGATTAATAGGCACATGACCACCACGTGCACGTTTTCTGTCTCTTGTATGAGGAGTTTTTCAGTGCCGAGCGGGTATTGCCGACGTGGCACTCGCTCGGCGTATCTTAGCCGTCCGATTCACTTTTGGACAGCTCGGATTGAAACCCTCTCTCTCCTCTCACCCCAACACTTTCTCTCTTCTTTTTTCTCTCTAAATCTGAGCCGTTCAAACACGAAATGAATGGCTCGGATGCACGAGCGGGCACCACGTGGTACCCGCTCGGCACTAAAAAAATTTCCCTCTTGTATTAATATACAACCGTAATCGATTTGTCCATACAAATTGGAAACTACAAGGGATAATCGTAACCAATTGAAACTACAGGGACAAAATCAAGACTCGAGGTAAACTATAGGGACAATTTCAAAATTCTCTCTCTCTCTCTCTCTCTCTCTTTTGGGTACAAACTTTGTCACTGGGCCGGTTGATTGAACCGGATGGAACAGAACTTGTTCTTTATTAAACAGAAAGTCTAAGGGTACAGCAAGTTGCTGTACAGCAGCGGGTACAGACCCCGTTTGCGCCCGTCTCGGATCCCGCAAAGACGATCGGAGCCGCTCATTTTGTTCAAAATACTTCGTTTATGGTCCCTGTAAAAAATCACATCAATCCGATATCGGGAAGGGTGTTTACAAATCATCCAAATTCACTTCAAAATTTAGAATTTTGAAGTGAATTTGGATGATTTGTAAACACCCTTCCCGATATCGGATTGATGTGATTTTTTACAGGGACCATAAACGAAGTATTTTGAACAAAATGAGCGGCTCCGATCGTCTTTGCGGGATCCGAGACGGGCGCAAACGGGGTCTGTACCCGCTGCTGTACAGCAACTTGCTGTACCCTTAGCAGCTCTCTTTATTAAAACGGTCCCACAGCCAATTTGCAACAAGCCAACGGCCAAGAGGCAAAGCAAAATGGAAAACCCATGTTGAGTGGATTGAATTGAAGAAGATTATCTTCAATTTTCAGTTTTTGGGTCATCTGATTCTGACAGCTGATCTCTGATGAATTTCATTTCTATTATGCTTTTCACAAATTGATGAAGTGGGATTTTTACTTCCATCTCTCATAGAATCGTTTCCACTTCACAATTAGCACTCTATTTTCTCACCTTCTGGAGTCTGGACTACAAGCTTTGACAGAGGTATGGTATTTGATTTTGGTTGCTTTTAATCTTTTGTTATTCGTTTTCTTTTTATAACTCAGGTGTCCGAGCCTGCTTGTTATTTGTTTTCTTTATTGATGTTTCTTCACCATTTGTGTTTTGGGGTATTAAAGCAAGCAGGGAAAGCGCAACATTAATGGGTTTGCTCGCTATGAGGTCTCCGTGGACGACTCAACCAAACAATTCATCGGCAACTTTCCTGGGCTGTGCAGATTTTCCTGTCACAAGTTAGTTTCCTCGTTCTTCTTTGAATTTCACCCCATTTTGTGGATTCTTGTAACTTTCTACGCGGACATTAACCATGAAAGTGTATTAGTGGGATTGGTTAGTTTTCCTCATTCTTCCTGGGATTTCACCTCATTTTTCTGGTTTCTTGTAGATTTTATACACATTGACATAAATAGCATGAAAGTGTACTAGTGCAATTGGTTAGTTTGGTCATTCTTCTTTGTATTTCACCCTATTTATCTGGTTTCTTGTAAAGTTTTATAAATAATTATATTGAACATGAAAGTGTAGTATCGCAACGAGTGCAATTTTGTTCACCCTCTTAAAAAAGGGTGAACATTACCCTCCCTCTTATTGGTTGAAATTGTGTAGGTTCCAGCATGACATCACTCTTTGGTGGGATCCACACCTTTTCAACCAATAGGAAGGAGGGTAATATTCACCCTCTTAAGTGGAGGGTGAACAAAACTCAACTCTATTGCAACTGGGTACCGTGTGGGTCCGCCGACCCATCTGCAAAGATTAACTCAAAGAGTTAGTGCCTCTTGACCAAGAATGGCCGGAGAGACACTCTGATGCTAAAGTCAGTGATTGAAAAGAGAGAAGTTATGGGAACTCTAGATTAGGGTTTCTAGGGAGGAATAGTCATGTATGTGGCATGTGGTTACCGTCTCACGTGATGATCCCGCCAAGTTTGGGATTTCCCAAGCATGGACCACTATTCTATTAGGCTCGCGTTTCCCGTTTGGGCATTGTATGGCAAGCTACCATGTGACTCTCTTCGATCGCCCTTTGCCCAGTTTAGCAAGGCCGTTGCGGTAGAGCTTGTTAAGGAAATAGAGTCCCAAATTGCTTGGGAGTCAGGGAGTGAAATGGGTGATCACTTAATAACATTTGGGACCTCTCAACTCATTGCCAATTGATTTTGAGATGGATATAAAGTTTCTACATGGTATTAGAGCGGGGCCCATTCCACCCCACATTTTAAAAATTCACAATCCACACCCAGCGATGACATACTAGCAAAAAGGTTGTACGATTATAGGACCCAAAAAGTGGTCACACGTGACAGACCTCAAACGCGGCTGCACGTGGGGGGATGTTAAGGAAATAGAGTCCCAAATTGCTTAGGAGTGGAATGGGGGATCACTTAATAATAGTTGGGACTGTCTTAGTTTGCCTCATATCCACCTAGGCCACTTAACTCAGCCTAGACTTAGCCGAATGGTTGCTTGGTCATCCACGATTCTACTTTGGACTGGTAGGTAATATGATCGTGTGGGCCTCGGTGTGCTAGACGCCCACCACAGGATGTCTTATAATGGTCCTGTGACTCCTGTGTACGGCCTGACCTTCGAAGGTGTCGTGTCCTGTATTCTCCCCCTCACAGGTGCATGTCAAATCTTTCATATGCTTCTTCCTATTAATTCCCATCATGATCTTCCATTACAGTATTGCACTATTGCTTGTAGTTTGAATTTATGTTCACATGTCTGGAGTTGGTTTGTAATGCAATTTCGTATCCTGCATAATTGGAACCCCAATTTCAGGTAGAGCAGTACTTTCTCTTTTCACACAATGATAGTTGTTCTTTTCACACAATGATAGTTGTTCATTATGGGTTTGTTTTGTGGAATTTATTTAGGTAGGAAGTTCCATGGCCATGATGATTCTCCAAAGTTCAGAGTCTTCAGACCTGCCAAAATATGGAGTGTGAGTTATCAATTTTCACATCTTCCTAACAAAAACATGTCAATTCATCGCATTATATTTCTTTAGCTTTGAGATTAGTTTGTTGTTCTCAAATATCAGATAAGGGCTTTTGCAAGTCAGAAGTCAGTTAAGAACTTTAGAAGACAAAGAGAAGCACAAAAGGATTTAACTCCACAACTTAATAGGAGTCCATCAGATGAAAAAGATGGGCTGGCTCCTGGAGATATTGTTGAAGACAGCAATAAGGAGTCCTCTGTTGAGAATTTGGATGTGCAAAAGTCGGTTAAAATTCCATCAAGAGGTGCTGTGCTTCAGGCATGCACTGTGACCTCTGGTCTTATAGCTGCATTGGGTATTGTAATTCGGCAGGTCTGTCTTATTTTTCTAATTTTACAATAATTTTACGAGCAGATGAGAAACAAATGCTATATTTTGTTTGCAGTGTAAAATAAATTTTGTTGTCTGTACACCTGTGGATCAAATTATTATATATGGTTGTGATTAGGTACTCAAAACGTTAATATCCTTGTGTTTGTTTTCCTTGTTGGGGTGGTGGTAGTTTCAGCTAAAAATATTTAGTTTCATGGCTACCCCACTATTGACTATTTACGTGGCATTTCAATTGAGTATTGGTTGATTGGAACTTGCAGGTTTCTCATGTTGCATCAGCAGAAGGATGGCCGATCGTTGACTGCTCTACGGAAGTATCACGTAAAATTTTCCCCCATCTTCATGTTAAATTAACAATGTTTCCTGATTGCAAAGAAAAAACTACTTTAATCTTCATTTATTAAAAGTTGAATATTATCTCTCTCTCGTTCAGTGACAGCAAAATATTTTAGTTACAGCTGTGCAAATAGGCAATAGCTGCAGTAGTTGAAACCTGCAAAACCTTGTAAGAGGCCATTCAATGAGATAAGTTTTTGCAAAAAATGCATGGATCATATCAATATAGCTTTCTTGTGTTCTTAGCTACTGTATACAAGTCCCTTAGAGCATCATTAATGGAATGCTAAGGACCATCCAGCAATTTTTCTTGACTATGTGTCCAGATTATTTGTCAATATCACATGGTGTGGCCCCAGTTACATTCAGTGTATGCTTAGTTAGGCCAGAAGGTGATTTTTGCCTCAATTTACCAATCTTCATGGGTCTCTGTGCAACAGCTGGTCTCTATTGTATTTGGACATGATAAAGCTATCTTACCTTATTTTAATTCGTGTTTTCACTTGGGGTTATTTATAACTCAGACGTGGCGTCGTGGCTCTTAATTTTTTGAAATGGTGGAAGAGTGCATAGAATTGCCTCCATGATAATATTCCTAATTATGCTTCTGATGATGTAACTATGGTGAGCTATTCGATTAGATAAAGTGACTTGGTGATGTTTACTTGTATGTTTGCACAGTAGATTTTCAATTGTGGCATCTTCAGCTGATTACTGAAGTGGTTATATTGATATCTTCATGCCGATACTTGCTGTTGAAGACGTGGCCGGATTTTGCAGAGTCTAGTGAAGCAGCCAATCAGCAGGTAGCTCCATTGTTGTAATTAGGTTTGGAAAATAGTATCAAAATTCAATACCCTCTTTCTTTTCGACAGTATAAAACAATCTACAAGACTACAGCAAACACTTCACCATTTTTTCACATTTATCTTGCCAAAACTCCACTTTCAGCATATTTTCAGTTTATAACATCTGGTTTTTAGGAGAAACTTTGGGGATCAATAAATTGATTTTTTCAGGGACAAAATTATATCATGTTTCAGTATGTGAGTTACAAAATGTAAATTGCTGGATAATACCGTCCACTGGGAATTCAACTCTAAATTTTACCTTGGCTGCTTTACCAACCTACTAAGGTGATGTTTGCTTCTGAGTTCAGGTCCTTACTTCATTGCAACCTTTAGATTACATGATTGTAGCTTTCCTACCTGGAGTTACCGAGGTTAGCCTAGTTTTTTATTCTCTCTCCCCCTTTCGCTCTCTCTCCCCATAGTTGCTCCTCCATTTTCCTGTGTTTGTTTTTCAAACTGGTGTTACGTTCTGACATAGATGTGATGGTTGTCTAGGAACTCCTTTTTCGTGGTGCATTATTGCCACTTTTTGGAATCAATTGGAAAAGTTCCTTGCTGGTGGCTGCTCTTTTTGGTTTTTTGCACTTGGGAAGTGGCCGAAAGTACTCTTTTGCAATTTGGTACTCATATCTTCCTTGACTTGATGCTTGATTGATAAAGTACTCTGTAAATTTTTTCTATGCATTTCTATGAGCAGTCATCTCCTCCAAAATGCAAGCCTCTAATATTGTTTAAGCTTCATTAGTTTCCCAGCTAAACTTTTATAAACTCCATAAGGATTCCAGTCAGTTGATAACTACTGGGGATTTCAGTGAAGTGACATTTACGAAAGTTGTGTTTCTTTGTCCATTTTTTTGAACTCAAGGACAGAAGACAATTTGAATTTGTTTGAAGAACTATTAAACAGAGTTATTGAATTATGTTAAATGTTTTTCAGGGCAACATTTGTTGGGTTTGTCTATGGTTTTGCGACAATACTATCCTCGAGTCTGTTTGTACCAATGGCTTCTCATGCAGCAAGTAATTTGGTTGGAGGGATTCTATGGCGCTACACATCAAAATTGTCAAAATAGATTAGGTATATCCTAGCACACTATTTTATAGATACAAAATCGACATTATACTTGCACAATGGTTGTAATGATCTTTACATGCATTTACTAGCATCATAACCTCATTTCCGTCGATATACTGTGAGTCTTGGGAGATTAACTGAAAGTCTGAAATAGAGTGGTGCTGGACCTCCGCTGCCTTTTGTTTGTCAACTACAGTCTTTTCTAGACTCCAATTAGTTTGAACTGCACTGTAATATTTTTGCCAGAAAAATCTAGGCTAACCGAGGGTGGAAGATAGACCGTTTTGTCAAATAAGTGTAAGAGTATCCAAACATAATTTTGTGGTGGATTCGTCTTTTCACCGCAAAAGTGATGTTCATCCGCAAAAGTGAGTATATAGTTATAGAATAATCCTGGGATAGCAGAGCAACTTCTCAGTATCATTTTTCCTGGCGAGAGAGGTTTTTTGGCTTTAGAGAACCATTTCCATAGTTTCAATTTATAACTTCAAGTTTTGTTTGATTTCATGAAAACGGTATCTGAGACAGTTGATCTCTTAAACAAAACACTACATTTTCTGCTTTATCATATTTTGTTTCATTATATCCATTTTGTTAGTCCAACAGTGAATCCTAAGGAATTATATACCTCTTAAGCAGTCCAAAAAAAAAAAACTTGTAAAAGTAATCAACTATATTTTTGAATAAGATGTCTTATACTCTTACTAAAATCCATTGGAGACCGCTCGTATTTACAAGATCATACTGAGGTGGTATTCAGACTGCGAGTTTGAAGTCGAATGTTGGCCAGATTGAAAATGTAAAGGAAGTTCTTACCTTTTCGCCATAAGAACACTAATGCAGTCTATGTTGCATGGACTCTGGTGCAGGCAAGGGTATGTTTCTATTTTCTAAGTGTCGGATTATATAATTTCTATCTTGAGGGTTCGGGAATATGCAGAAATATTCGATTTCCTTAGTATATTTCTTTATTTTCTATTATAAATAGTGTTTACAGCGTGTCTTGGGGCATTTCTTGCATAATATTGGAGTTCCATGTATAGTTCAAGGTAATACGAATTACAAAACACACTTGCTAGTTGAATTTCCAACTATAATATGTCCGACTCAAATTCCATATCTTTATCCGATTGTTGAGCTTCCGACACGGGTATTTGGTATATTTAGGAGGGAAAAAAAGAATCAACTGGTAAACTAGCACACTGTCAAGGACTCAAGAAGCAAAAGATTAAGAGAGAGAGAGAGAGAGAGAGAAGAGTTCTAAACAAACGAAGATAGAGACAATAGAGCCGATGAGGAATCCAAATCTTCCAAATAATGTATCCATTTGCTTGGATTTAATGTACAGATGTACTGAAGCAACCACCTGGTAGAGGCCAATGACTTCATGAAGCTGGCCATAATTCAATTAATCTAATAAGATTTGTTGGTTTAAAAAACCTTTTTGTGCTCTATTCTCTCCCTCTATTTCATGAGGAGCAATGATACTGACTCAGATGACCAAACACAGATGTGTTTGGAGTTGTCTCATGTGTGTCGGTCCATGTGCATCAGACTCGAGTTATGCTACATACACAAATTTTCATGCACATACACAAATGTGTCCAGAATTGTCCATGTACGTGAGCCCCGCAAAACAACAAGGGGTCTATCTACGTGCATCAAGCCGTTCCGTACACATCCGTGTCCGCATCTGTGCACTAAAGTATGTGTGCACAGACTTTTCGATTATGGAATGGGGATGCTAGTGTCAAATTATATCGAGACCTACAGAAACTCAGACTAGATGGGCCACTAATTGTCATGTCCTTATCATTTCTATTCCCTTACTTGTTCTTGTACTTACTATAGAAATTTTCTGAAGTGGTTGTTTCACAACCCTTGATGATGGACGAATGAAGATGCTGATGATATGCTTTTATTGAGGCATTTCATTTTCATTCATTAACTTGATTCGCAGAATCTCCGTTGCGAATTTCTGGTTTCTGTTGTATTATTGACATAATACAGCTTATAAATGAGTTGGGAGTCTTGGGACCATTCTTTACTTAAGCTCTGAAATTTAAGCCTTCTATCCAAGAATCATCATGCAGTCATCTACAATAGTTTGCATGCTAATTTTTACCCTATTTTCTTGCCAGTTCAAGCTAAGATTCTGCAAATGATCAACTTCCGATGATCCTCAACCCTAAGGATCTTAAACCAAATGCTGATGTGATTAAAGTGTACCGTACTGTATGGACACCCCCTTTCTTCTTGTGATGTTATTGGTTTTTTGATGTTTATTGAGTTCAGGATTTTGAAAATTTTGACCTTGTTGGAATGTGCAGCTTGCAAGACCATCTGCAGTTTCGGTTGCTGTTATTGCAACATAACAAAAATCCCACCTGTCTGTGAGAGGTGTTGTTTTGAAAATTGATGGTAACATGGTTTTTTTTTTTTTTTTGAAAATGTCAATTTCATTTCAAGCCCGAAGGCAAAGATTACATCACAAAATACAGGAATGCACCAAACTACCTACTCCGGGATTAATGGACACCCTGCAAAAGCAAATCATCACTAAGTGCCGACATGAGAATCCCGTCCGGGACTAGGCAGAAAGAAATCGGAACGAAATCTCAGTACAAACCATTACACAGAAAAAACAGATGTAATCAGAACAACAAACAGATCACAAGCGAAAGGTAATCTAATCTCATGGTTTGCCAATTGAAAACTCGGCTGGTAACATGGTTCATAATGTACTCGTTGAAACGCCCTTCTATACAAGAAGATGAGGATTTACAAGTGTATAAAATCTCTGATTCTCTCTCTCTCTCTCTCTCTCTCTCTCTCTCTCTCTCTCTCTCTCTCTCTCTCTCTCTCTCTCTCTCTCTCTCTCAGTAGACATGGTCATGTAGCAAATTGAGAATTTGCTTTCATGTGCTATCTCTGGTCTTCAACAGTACCAAATGGTTCTTATTTGAATCTATTGGTAAGTTGTCATGGCGAATCTTTTCATTGAAGTGCTGTGTACTGTTCTTAAATACAGAGAGGCGGACAGGCTGATTTCAAAGCAAGATTATGCCTCGAATTCTGGTGTTTGGGCTGCCCAGACAGTTGGTACCCATACCCATATGGTGGAAGCATCCTTTTTTCAAAGAAAAATAATAATTAAAGTTTATATAGACTAAAATCATATAACTACACGGCCTATGAGTCTAAAATAGTATAAGAAAAACTATGAGCATCTCTGAAGGAAGCAATAGGATTCTATACCAAATTTAGCTTCGATAACACATGTGGCAAATTGGAAAACTATTTGCAATAAGTGCACTCCAAGGGATCTTCAATTGTTATGTACTAGCCGGTGCCTTCGGAACCTAATATAATCTCAACATAAATAAACTGTCCGTTCTATCCGGATGCCTTACCCGAAAAATGTAATCTATATGTTTGGGAATATTGCGGTTTATGGAAAAGGCATGTGCATTCCGATGAAGGTTCATAATGGGAATATAATCTTTTGGTTCGGTCCGGTCCGGTTTGACTAGTCTAATCCGATTTTTATGGCATGGTAACAAACACATGAACTTTTGGTGATTTCAATTTTCAACTAATCGTAGGCTAAACAATGTTTTTTGAATCTAAACACCAACTAGTACGAAAGCAAAAGTAATTTTTAAAATAAAAAAAAAAGCAGAATCAAAATTCAAAACAAGACTAAATAACGTTAAGCTACTAATGTTCCCTAAATAACAAAAAACAAAAGCTCCACCAACTATTTATAGTCCAAACAACACCCAACAATAGCGGCAACAAAATATTAAGCCACTTGAAATGTGGGAGAAAAAACTGGGAATACGATAAATGTTGATTACTCCATCTGTTCGTGTTTGTTAGTCCCTTTTGGAAGTCTATATTCTATTACTCTCTCTGTCCATGTTTGTTAGTATCTTCTTTTGAGAGTCTGACACTTTCAATTATTTATATCATTCAATATGGACTCTAAAAATAATACAATATGGATATTGTTTGATAGATCTCAATTAGTTTTACTATTCTAAGTTTTCAAAATTATGAAAAACATTACCAATTGAAGATAAATTAATTAAAAAATGACACAAATCTCCAAAAATAGACCAACAAAAGCGAATGGATGTATAGTGATATACAAATTGGGGGACAACAATGCATGACAGCCTTTGTAGGGCAATTAAACGGTGTAGTTTTGGATAGTTCTCTAGCAAAATGACCAATGCAAGAGTAAATGATGAGGCTGGAGAAAAATATCCACTCACCTATACGCTCTCTCATTTGCCCTTGCGTTGGTTGCTTACCCATGCCTCATAATTTACCCTTGCCTTGGTTGTTTTGCTATATGAAGAATTATCCAAAAACTGCACCGTTTAATTGCCCTACAAAAGGCTGTAGTGCAGCATCCCCCAATCCCATATACACACATAGATACATATGCATGCACCTAAATGTGTGTATATCCGATTATCTGGTCCCATTTAATTTGGATTGGAAGATAGCAAACCAAACCAAACCAAACCAACCAAACCAATTTTCTTTGATTTCATCAAAAGAACCCATTACCTGTAAAAACCAAACTAAACCACCAATTTGATCCGGTTTCTCGATTTTGTTCGGTCTAATATGAGATGGTCAAATGTGAGCAACGGGAAAAGTGGACTATTGGACTATTGAGCAAAAGAACCAAAAAAAAAAAAGAGAAAAGAGAAAGCCAATACTTGTACGCTTCGAGGACTCGGAAAACAGCGACTAGATGTTCCCGATATGAAGACTTTTTGTTTCTCTTTCGCCGATGAAATCATTGATACCCAGTTCACAGTTGGGGGAAATTTCGAAGAGAGAGAGAGTGTAGCA
Source organism: Rhododendron henanense subsp. lingbaoense (assembly GCA_020567845.1). NCBI lineage: Eukaryota > Viridiplantae > Streptophyta > Magnoliopsida > Ericales > Ericaceae > Rhododendron > Rhododendron henanense. The sequence goes on along the minus strand of CM036324.1, from coordinate 14,271,306 downwards.
GCCGGAGGTCCCAACTGCAATGCCCAGCTGCGCCTTGGACGGAGGCTGTCCCACCGACTACATTTCCATCTCCATCGCCCTCCTCTCCATCATCTTGTACCTTCCTCAACTCTTAAAATCACGTTTACGCATATGGGTTTTGATTGTATTTTATTTTTACTTCCCTTAGGAGGTCACATGTAAATCAGAGACATGATTGCTAGTGATAATTGGCCCATTTTAAAGCGACTTTGGTAGTTTATGAGGCTGTTTTCTTCGTTTGGGTGATTTGATCTGAACAAGTTGGAGGTTTGGGTTGAGTTAAACGGGATTGTGATGCTTAATTGGGAATGGGTATTTCGTGAACTAAAATAAGTGCCGATTGTGGTTGACATTGGTTCGATCTTCTTTCCAATAGGGAAACGCTTCGTTTGGATAGATGTGGATACAAATCAAGGGATCTATTTGTGCAAGTTTTGACAAAATTAGAAGGTGTTTAGCTACTAGTGAAAGCAGAGTCCAAGATTGGTGGTTAGAGTTATAAGAGAGGTGTGCTTTGTGGGGATACTGTATGATTAGGATCTTTAGCATGAAGGATTTAGATCATTTTTTTGGGGGTATCGATGCTGTTCCATCAGCAAGCCAAGAACCCATAACCTCCTAGCACCGAAGTACTGGTACACGACCAACTGAACTAGAGGCCTTGGTCGAGGGATTTAGATCACTCATATCCTTCTTCCCACTAATTTTCTCAATCTCTTTATCAAAATCAATATGTTGAGTAGTAAATCTGAATTTGAGCTATTCTTATTGACTAGTAATGTCAAATCCCTTAGTTGAGATCCATTCCTGTTCAAACAGAGGCTTAGATTTTGCCAATGAACAATCTGCTGTCTATATTTGTTATATTGTTTTCAATTTCACAGTTTTCTTCTCTTTGAGACATAAATTTACCTGGAAGATGAAACAAAACTTGATGGTCTGTTCTTTGTATCCAACTAATTTGCTTTTTGCTCATCCTATTCTTCTCCTCATTTGTTTCACTTGCATATAGGGTCATGCGCTTACAATAATTTCAAAAAAGAAAAGAAATGCAAATACAATCAAAGAATCTTTTGGAGCCTTCTTTTGTTTAGTGGTAGGAACATACCAGGGACGACCAGTGACTCGTCCTTTTAGTTTCCTATTGTTACCTGATATGATTAATGTACTTACGTATGGTTGGAACATTCCATTATGATTGTTGTATTCCTTTCTATTTGCTAGGTGGGCTTGTTTCAGAGGCTTTTTTTTTTTTGCTGCTGTTTTTTGACTGCTCTCTTCTTTCAGGCTTCTCACATGGTCAACATCGCCTTTTCTAATTCACAAGGTTCCTCTTCCTAAAGGCAGCAATTTTTGGCTCCCGGTGATTCAAGTTTTTGCTAGCTTAAACCTTTTGTTGTCAATTGTGGTAGGTTTGAATTTCTATTTCTTGGTCCATTTTATGATGTTGTAAATGTCACATTTATGATAATGCCTCTGTAGGGTGATGTTTGCTTTTACGCGATGATTTATGCAGATGTCCGTCAATTTCCTGAAATATAAGAAAAGCCATTGGTGGCAATCTTGCTATCTCTGGGCAGGTTATCCCCGTTATTTTTCCTTTATGTTTCATTATTAGTAACTTTCTTGTTTGTTGTTTTCGCCATGTTGTCTTTTGTCTTTAGTACTTTGTCTTGAATACCTATCTGTACCAAGCATTTGTTTAAGGACAATTTCCTTACAGTTTGGGTTGAAGGGCCTCTTGGATTTGGTTTGTTGTTGAGCTGCCGCATTGTCCAAGCTTTCCAACTGTATTTCATATTTGTGAGGTATGGCGCATTTTATAGACTCTAAAAGTTTCTCTCCGGATTTTAAAGGTGATTCATAAAAGTAAAGGATGGTTATGAACAAAGAGGAATATAGGACCTAAAACTGGAAATAGAGACCAACAAACTTATGCCTTGTTCGGTTGCCTTTTTGAAATTTTTTTTGTTTGGTTTTTGAGGTAATGAGTGGAGAGAGATAGAGAGAGAAATGAGAGTAATGATTGGAGATAAGGGTAATGGGTGGAGAGAGAAATGATTGGAAGTAGGGGCAATGAGTATTTTTGGAATTGGAATTTTTTTTCCAAGTTTACAACCGAACAAAGCATTAGATAGTGCAAATTTTATTTGTTCAATGCCAATTTTTGTTGGTCGGCTGTTGCATGATGCTCCATTCAAGAGTTGACAACTTGTTGGTTGCAATGAATTAGTGAATGTTGAGTTTCATGGAATGAATGGGCATAGGATTGTTGAAGATGATGAGCTTTTGGCGAATGCATGCATCACAGTTCTTATCTTCAACTCTATGAAGCATGGACAATAAAAAGAAGGTGGCATTGTCCGTGTCGAACACTGACGGTCCTCAGACAAGTGTCTGATATTCTTATTTCCGTGTCTATTATTAGGAAATATTAATTCGGGCACGTGTCCGACACTTCTTGGTATCTATAACTAAGAAATAAGATGTGATTGACAAGAAACTTGCTAACATGTGATTATCAAAGATTTCAGAATTTGACGTAACACTATAGTATACAAAGTTGGGAAAATAGTAATTCTAAAGACCAATCAGTTTTTTTTCTTTTCTTTTTAATTCAATTGAAAATTTCTAAGAATTTCTGGATGAAACCTAAACCGTGCCCATCATGGCTTTTAAGGATGTTTTAAGTCCCATGTCAATCTAGATTCTTCATAACTTATTGTACTTGATCTATTATACAAATTGGGTTGTATGCTTATGGTGATATATGTGCACAATTATACATTCGTGTATATATAATTGGATGTATCACCAACGTGTCCGTGTCCTACCTTTTACATAAATAAGATGTCCGCGTGTCATGTTGTGTCGTATCCGTGGCCCCTGTCCATATCTGTATCCTTATCCTTGCTCATTTATTGCATTCAGTTTCATGCTGCTCTCTCATGTTGTTTTACTCTAGTTGAACGAGTAGTGGTGTTGTTTTTTTTTTTTTTTGCTTCTACAATTCTTACTTTCTCACTTTTGATTTTCAGGAGGCGCTTACCACCCATGAGATCACATATTTTTCTTCCCCTGATTCTGTTGCCTTGGATTGCTGGGGCTGCACGTAAGAATTACAGTCATGTTAGTCTTGTATGGAAGATTGGTTTTAATTTTCTTGCAAATAAACTTGTTATTCTATCTCCTCAAGGCCTCTAAGTCTTAATGTTCCTTGTGGCCCTCTTGCCTGAATCTGTGACAGAACCAATGTGTTAGGTCTTCATAACCGATCTTTTGCTTTATTTCGTAGGTCTTTTTTGTCCTTTCTTCTCTTTGATTTAGGTTTTAAGGTAATCTCATCATAATGTTTTTTTGTGTAGTTATCCACATCGCAAGACCTCTAAATGATCGGTGCCACATGAGGATTCAATGGACCATCCCAGTCGTTTGCTTCCACGCACTGTATGTTGCTGCTTTGGTTGGTCTTACGGGTGCCATTCGTCACATAGAGTTCCGGTTTCACGAACTCAAAGACCTCTGGCGTGGAATACTTATGTCCACTTCTTCCATAGGTAGATATTGCGGATCCTCTCAGTTTTTTTATACTGTATGGGTACATATTGAATGTTATATACATAGTTGAGAAAGAAATACGGCCCTTTTGGTGCACTGCAAGAATTTAAAAGAAATCAAAAGAGATGGTCCACCACATCAAAGGAGTCATTTGAAGAAAAACACACTTTTATGGTCAAAATTTTGGTTTGTGGCATTTTGTACCATTCATACTTCTCCTCTCCGCATGGATAACTTATGGAATTTATAAAATACTATTTTCCAATCTATCCTGAAATTTAGGAACTGGAATTATGGATGGTAAGTAAATACTCTTCACACGAGGAATGTGCCATATGCACGAGTTATTTTAGAAAGTGGTGCCATTAAAGAGGCATTTCATTAGTTGCTGGTTTGACTGGAGAAGTTTCTACATGACACTACACGCCAGCATATGAATGTCCTGTCATTGCAGAGACTCAAGTTCCCGAACTCTGGATCATATAGTTCTGTTTTTGTGGTTAGAACTTAGAAGTTGTATGTTTTCCTAGATTTTGCTTAATACTTTTAAAACATTACTATGGCTACCTCAAATGTGTACGGTTTAACTTACCTCACTAGTGCTGCTAATATTGGCACTACCCTCTTATACCGGTGTTCAAAGATTTGGTCACAGTCTTGATGAAAATCCCTCTATTCACACCCACTTGTTATTCTACGCCCAGGAATATGGGTGGTTGCTTACGTTTTGAATGAAACTCATGACGATATTGAAGAGCTTCAGGTTGCCTCAAGGTTTCTGCTCTTAACTATGGTATGCTTTTCTTATTTTCTATTATGTTAAACCTTCCCTTTAATATGCAGATCTGGTCAAATATTCTGATTACTTTCTCTAGATACAATTAGGCTTATGTTTAGGCATGCGTTTGGCTTGTGTTTCAGCATTCATTTGTATAGTTGCCCTTTCTTGCCTTCTTTTGTGCTCCCTTCGTCCCATAAACTCAACGATAAAAATGCGTAGATTTCCAAAAACTAACCGGCAGTTGAGGTCCCCATAGAGGACAAGCAATATGAGATGGAGGGAGTAATTGATAAATATCTCGAAGTGAAGAGAAAAGAATGATGAAGAAATTACTTGTCTTTCATAATTTTATCAGGGGAAAATTTCTTTTATTTCCCTTCGACTTTGGTCAAAAATTCAATTTGGTCCTTCACCTTTCAATTTGGACAAACAAATACTTCGACTTTCCAATTGATTCCAATGTCACCCCTTAGTTGGATGCCGTTACATTTTTGGACGGAAAATTGACATGTGAGGGGCAAAATTGTCCATTCCCCTCCCCCCTCAAAACCCAAGTTTCTCTCTCCTCCCCCACCCATCCCTTCCTCCCCCCCCCCTCTCTCTCTCCTGACCCCACTCCCCACCACAGCTGAAGTGTAAATGAATCTCGAGGGTTAGGGTACAGGCCAACACCCTGCAATTCACCATTTTTTCTTTTGGGGATCCGTCAAAAAATTTGTACAACAAAAAAAGAAAGATCAATACAATTATTCATCATTCTACCATCAAGGGTTGTGGGCAATGTCTCTTACTATCTCATCCTAAAGCTTTGTTCAAGAATAGGAGTAATTTAATTTGCAATTTGATTGCTGTTGGTAACTTGGTTTCTAAAAGAAATTGATCTTATTTTGGTAAAATCAATACTGGGTGGGTGCGATAACAAGTGGGTTAAGCTTCCTCTTCCTCTTCTTCTCCTTTATTTCTTTTTTCCCCCTTTGTGAAGCTTCCTTTTCTTCTCCTTCGTTTCCAATTTTTTTCTCTCGAGGTCATGGTTTTGCAGAGAAGAGAGAGAGGAATGGATGAGTGGGAGAGGAGAGAGACTAGGATTTTGAGGGAGGAGAGGAATGGACAATTCTATCCCTAAAAAACAGTCATGTGCTGGGCACATGTCACTTTTCCGTCCAAAAATGTAACGGCATCCAACTAAGGGGTGACATTGGAATCAATTGGAAAGTCGAAGTATTTGTTTGCCCAAATTGAAAGGTGAAGGACCAAATTGAATTTTTGACCAAAGTCGAAGGGATATAAAAGAAATTTTCTCTTATAAGCTTAGATTGAAGTTATTCATAATGGAACTCTGCAAGTATTTGCTATTATATGTGCAGTAATCTTACTTCCACAGGCAAGTATATATGTGCTGGCTTTCTTCTCTATATCGAGTTCTCAACCTCTGGTCTCCCAAATGAGTCTAAGGAAAAAGGACGGTCCGGACTTTGAGACAATGGGTCAGGCTCTGGGCATACCTGATAGTGGGCTACTTGTACAGAGGGAATCAACTCAAGTCATAGATCCAAAGGAACCTCTTGATAAACTTCTTCCGAACAAACGATTTCGTCAATCTTTCATGGCATTTGCAGACAGGTGTTTCCTCCGTAAACAAATTGGGTTATATCACGGTTATGATTAAGTTTTGTTGTAGATGAGTATTATTTTTTTGATTTTCTAAGAATTGCAGTTGTTTAGCTGGGGAAAGCGTGCATTTCTACGAGGAAGTGCAGGAGCTTAACAAGATACGTGTGGATGATACTGTTAGAAGACTTTACATGGCACGACATATCATCGAAAAGTACATAGTTCCGGGTAAATAGACTTTTTGTATTGTTTGGCTTACAAGTCCTTAACCAAACAACTCATGAAAGTGAACAAAGATCATTCGACGACTGAGAATATTCGGCTGCTCCTTTGCATAGATATCCACTTCTGGGCAATTGGCACATTCTGACTATACTTTGCCCAATAATTCCTTGCACAGGTTCGACAATGGAAGTGAATATATCACATCGAAGCCGGCAAGACATTTTGAGCACTGCTGATCTGGCACAACCTGATCTCTTCCGAAATGCACTAAATGAACTTGTGCAGCTCATGATAATGGTTAGTTCCTCACCTGAGAAATTCATAATACTGCTTCCTTGCCTCTGTATGAGGCCTGATACTACCATAATTAATCTAACTTTTTTCTTTTTTGTATCTTCTCTCTCGCTCTCTTTTGAAGAATTTGGCAAAAGATTACTGGTCGTCAACGTTCTTCCTTAAATTCAAAGAAGCCGATATGTGGGCAATTGACCATGATCTGGAACAGGCGACTACTGGTTGGAACTTCTCTCCTCGGTTGAGTTCTGTTCATGGCATTGATGACCCATTCCACCAAGATCAACCTTCCAAGGACCCTGGCCACGTTCATGATTTGGATCTACAATGACATTGGGGCTGTCCAACAATAGTACTAGTTCTCTTTGCTCAAACGGGTACGATTACTGATTCTGCGGAGGCAGATACTCTTTCCACCCGTTGGCATATAAATTAGTTGAAATAGATACGCATGTCGAACGTGGAAGCTGATCAAAACCTATAGATATGGGAAATCAAATTCATCTATAACATTTGGATACTTGATCACATTGGCGGAATCAGCAAATTTTTGCCAAACTTACGCGTCTGCTGCTTATTACAAATCAATGCGTACTGTTCACCAGTCAGATAATGGAAAAGCTCTTTTTGTGCATATTTCATTATATTTCCTAGTGATACGAGTGTTCAAAGGATTGATACATCAAGGACATGGAGTTGCGCTCTGCTGAATATGATTGCAGTGCAGTTGAATCTTGGATACGGGCGAAGCGTCGGATGAGGGAGTGGAAAATTATTAATTTGGTGTTCCTCTTCTCTCTCATAAAAATGATGATTGTAGGACCATTTTAGCTTGCGATTTATGAGGAAAGTAACAGCAGAATTTTGAGATTCAGCTCTTGTACTGGTAGTACCAATTATGCACAATTTTTTTTGGGTACACTTGCAGGGTGTGGCATTATCAAAAAAGGGTGTGGCAAAATCATTTCCCTTTTTGGGTATTTGACATTATTATTGTTATGTATAACAGTATTTCACACGGTATACATTTTTCAGCGTGCTTTTGATTTATCCTCATCAATTGCCGTAAAATGTGTTGGATCTTGATGAGTAACACTAAAATGGGCATGTGTTTACTGGGCCTTTCCAAGATCTCCCTCATTTTTTCTTTGAATGGGCAAGAAGTGTTAATTGTTAGCCGTAGTTGAAGAGGGTTAGAATCTACGTGTTATGCATGACACTAAAAAGGTGTCTATTAATTGACCACAACTCTGCTTGAAAAAATAAAAAATAAAATGTCTCACTCATTTGGAGTCGTTATAATTGAGGAATGTTTTAGGGACCACTTATCATGATTTCTCCTCATCAATTGCCGTAAAATGCGTTGGATCTTGATGATCAGTAACACTAAAATGGGCATGTGTATATTGGACCACTTATCATGAAATGCGTCAATAAATAATAGCTCCATGTGGCTAATAAAGATCAATACCGTGGGGGAGGTGATGTGCCATCCGGACTGTTGATCTCAGCAATCAATGGTCCGGATTGCACAGCACCTCCCCCGAGCTACCATAAGCCCATCTTATTCCAGTTGTGATCAATTCTTGTTCCAATATATGTACTCCTTCCGTCCCGATTTGTTTGTCCAATCTCGGATTTTCAACTTATTAAGGAAATCAAATCAAATCTATTGATTTGGAAATTTACATAATCTCATCCATTGATTTTGAGACAGTCAATTTAGGACATGAATAAGTCAAAAAGGAGACAAACCAATCATGACGGAGGGAGTAGTGTATGCCATAGGAGTCGAAAGCGGAGATTAATTATACCATTACTAGGAGACATTGTCGGTTGTAAAATTTGTGTCACCCATAATCCTCTAGTACGACCATCCACTTCTCCTTTGAACTCATTTTGTGCCCGGCTCCCCGAGTGTCCAAATTTTAAAAATTTTATTTTATATATACTTGATTTTAAATATTATTGATAATTATTCGTGTATAGTTACTTATAATTTAATAATTTTGCTTTGATTTAATAAAAAACTGGTTATTTTACATTCTCATTTCTCAATTTCTTTCATAATAAAAATTAAGCACGTGACAGTTGAAATAGCCTAAAAAATCAATTCAATGTACAAATGTAATAAACTGAAAAGCAAATCCTTATGATATAATAATTATACGTACCGATAAAAAATATATGTCTGTTAAGTCGGGCCCCCGGTAACAAAAAATATATATATATATATCTCTCTCTCTCTCTCTCTCACACACACACACATACACTAGTGTTCCCTTCTTTTGCTCGCGTTCACGCATGCATGTACATTACGTACGTGATACATGTCAATCCTATTCAACATTTGATTCGGTTAATTAGGGAAGTTTGTGAGGAAAAAACTCATGAAACTTCGAATGTCGTGGGACTCTTTAACTTGTTTGTACTCTCAAATAGTTCACATTTCACCGAGGATGTAAGATTTCAATGAGATGAAGAAACAGGCTTCTAATTACTTTAAGATAACGATTCGAGCTTGAGTAGGAACTTAGGAATCACAAAGCCTCCCCTTACACCAAACATGCATGGGGTATATTTTAATTATTCACATGAAGATCAGGTTGATCGGACATTGACAGTCAGATGATAGGTTCACGTTTATCTTTCCAATTTGTTATCATAATCTTTGTTAGACCCACTTTATATTTTCAAGACAAACGTGATCCAATCATGTACCTAGTGATGAATGCATGTGTCCTTCCACCAACACTATAAAGGAGAAAATGGTGAAAAAATAGATAGCACATTTAAAATACGGATAGAATTATGGGGAAGGTGGTTAATGGTTAGATCAACACATATATGTAAGGATGACAGAGAAGATTAGCATGACCCCTGCGCAAGGATGACACGCACAAATTGAGAAATTGTCCAAAAATTTTATCATTGCATTCCTATCGTGTTTTAAAAACACACACACATATAAATATATATATATATATATATATGTAATTAGCTTGTATACCTACTTTTATATGCCCGGCCCCACAACAGTATCAATTAATAGTCACATGATATGTGACATCAATCCATGACCAGCTAGGCAAATACATAACTACCCTGCTCCTATCCAACCTACCACCCTACTCCTTCGGGAAAATACTCATTTCTCATTCACTATAGCCCCTTTGGATGAATGGATTTCATGAGAAAAGAACGAAAATGATTGTAGTTTCTTAAGAAATTACTCATTTGGATTGAACATTTTGGTGAGAAATGGAGAAGAAAGTACAAAAAAAAAAGGTTTTGATTGACCCTTCTTCTTTCTCACCCAATCTCACCAAAAATGGAGAGAAAGAGCTCCCCTTTCTTTTCGTCCTTTCTCACCATCCAAAGGGGGTGTTAAAGGTGTTTGGCCACTTTTATTATTAAATTATTGAATGTTTTATTTTCGCATTTTGAAGGTTTGAGAGCAAATTGATTTTAAAATCTATTTTAAAAGGCATTCTCCAATTTATTTTTAAAATTTTGTTTTCCAAATTTGTTTTCACATCCGCAGGTTCCTTGTGAATTCTCCATACAAATTTACACATGCACCACACAAATTTACACACCAGCCTTCTGCAAGATTTACATTATTACTCCATAATCCATAATATGAAAAGTAATTAATTAACTCCCGGCCGGATACCCTCTTGCGCACAATTACATTTTTGTGTTGAGGCTTTAATTACTACAGTACACTTGAAGAGGAAATGTTATGGGTCATTCTACCACATACTGATGAGGTGGTAGTTCAAGTGGTTGGAGCAGACTACCGGGATGGGTCAGCTATAAAGTTATGTCCAAACATTCTGAATTCTGAATCATGTGGGTTCCCCAGTTGATGGGGAGGTCGCTATATGCTAGTTTAAAAATGTAGTTGAGATATTTAATTTGGTGCAAAAAGATTTTAAAAATTGCATGAAAAAATAATTTTATTTAGTCCCACTTTAATTATTTGGTGTGACCGAATATCAACAAACGAGACTGAATATGATGTGATGGTCCCGAAACACCGGATAAATTTCCATACACCCTCCTCTTATTTATATGCATAATATTATTCTAAGTATTCCTCGTAACAGAGAAAAGATGTTCATGTTCTCAACTTGCATTAACCACCTAAAAGCCCAACCCCTATGGATACTTCTTCTCTCCTCTCTTGGCTTCCTCTCTCTCCTCAAACACACCATCTCCCTCCTCAAATGGCTCTTCATCACACTCCTACGGCCTCCCAAAACCCTCAAGAACTACGGTTCATGGGCTCTCATCACTGGCTCCACTGACGGCATTGGAAAGGCCTTTGCTTTCCAACTCGCCCAAAATGGCCTCAACCTCATCCTGGTCAGCAGAAACTCCTATAAACTCAACTCAGTCTCGAGTGAGATTCAAGCTAAGTACCCACGTACGAAAGTGAAGGTGGTGGTGCTAGATTTTTCGGGCGACGTCAAGGCGGGAGTCGGAGCAGTGGAGGAGGTGGTGAGGGGGTTGGATGTGGGTATTCTGGTGAATAATGTAGGTGTTTCGTACCTGGCGGCGAGGTTCTTCGGTGAGGTGGAGGAGGAGGTGTGGAGGAAGGTGGTTAGGGTAAATTTGGAAGGTACGACTAGGATTACAAGAGCTGTATTAGGAGGAATGGTTGAAAGGAAGAGAGGTGCTATTGTTAGCATTGGCTCCGGTGCTGCTATTGTTGTGCCTTCTCATCCTCTCTATGCTATCTATGCTGCTACCAAAGCGTACGTATGCCTCTCTCTCTCTCTCCCTCTCATCTTTTTTTCGAAGAACCAGTACGTACTTCAATATAATTGATTGTTTCAAATTGTGGCTAAAAAAAGAAAAAAAAAAGATTTGATTTCGTAATTGTTTGCCATTAATTTTATACATGATCGAGGTGGTGAAATTGCATGCGAAGCAGATATATTGATAAATTTTCAAGATGCCTGTACGTGGAATACAAGCAGTTTGGGATAGATGTGCAGTGCCAGGTACGTACGAATCGAATACATCCTTAAGTTATTACCTTTCTAATTTTTTGAGCTTAATTCAGTTTACTAAAGAGAACATTTGGCCTAAAAACATTTTACCAAAGCTTAAAAACGTTCCCTGAATTTTTTTTGACTTTTATGATTTTTTTTTTCTTTTGTCAAGTTTCATCTTCTTTTTTTTTTTTGTTCTTCTCGTCAAGATTCATAAATAAGATAGAATCAAGTGATGTTAAACTAATAAAGTTCGAAAACAAGCTCCTTCAAGTAAGTTTTTTTTTTTTTTTTTTTCGGTAATACGTCTCCTGTTTTAAACACCCATTTATAGTGTTGACTTTCCTTTTCTTTTTTCTTTTATTAAGTCGACTTAAATTTCATTTTGCAAAAGTCAATAGTGTTAGAGTCATATTTAGGCCCCTTTCCACAAAGAAGAATAAGATAAGTACTTATTTTTTAAATTAAAGATGATGTATGTATAGTGAGAGAATGACCTATTTCGTAAAGTGAAAAAATAAGTAGTTAAAAAATAAGAACTTTAACAGAACGAGACCTAGTAAGGTTTAAACTCATGTCAAATACAATAACGTACATGGTGCCTACAACTAGACTATACCGCTCTACCTACGATTAACTTAACTTTTCTTGCTGTCAACATCGTGCATGTGTATAACTTAATTAAATTTCTTTTAATGGGTGACTTTCATTTATTAATTTTGTTATAGTAGGTGGGTTCCTTCCAAAAACAAAAAGAGGTAGTTGAAACGGCCATCAAAAAGTAGTTACATAGTACAGTAATTAGTAACAAGGTACTGAATACTGATAATGGCGAGACAAAATCTTGGATGGATAAAGTTCCCACTACGTACTTTTATTTCGAAGAATATATATATATATATATATATATATATACACTCCCCTTCTAATGAGGATCTAAAATGAGGACCTAAAATGAGGACTACCCCATTTCTTCCATTTCCCGATTGAATTTTGATGATCCGAGCCGCTCAATGTGTTCAGAACGTGATTTTAAGGGTACCCGCGAGAAATCGGCAAAAAAAATGACCGGGAAGGGCTTGATTTGAGCAGTTTTTATTTGAACCGTTCGATAAAAAATTAATAAAAACTGCTCGGATGAAGCTCTTCCCGGTCTTTTTTTTTGCTAATTTCACGCGGGTACCCTTAAAATCACGTTCTGAACACATTGAGCGGCTCGGATCATCAAAATTCAATCGGAAAAGGGAGGTCCTCATTTTATTAAAATGAGGTGGTCCTTATTAGAAGGGGACTCTATATATATATATATATATATATATATATATATATATATATATATATATATATACACACACAGTCAGGATCCTATGCTCGGATCGTCGCAATTCGATCGGAAAAATGGAGTCCCTTACGGTAAGGCCGCAAGGGATCCCTCATACAAAAAGTATCAAGACGTTCCACATCCAAAAATAAAATACTATGTCCAAGCATGTTCGTTTAAAATGTGCTCACTCCGTAGTGACTTGGGAAAATATTTGATTGTGGTATTTTTAAAAACATTTACTTTCTTTAAAAACTCAAAGAGGAAAAAAAAAAAGTCTAATTTTGAAAACAAACCCTCATAAAAAAACAAAAAGGTAGTTGTAAGAGAAAAAAATAAAGGATAATATTAAAAGTCCAATTAGATTTTATTCAAAAATATTAGTAATTATTTGCATGTTCCCAAAGAAATATGAATTCTTGATATAAAGCAAACAAAACCGGGGGGGGAAGGGTAGCTACTTCTGAAGGAGACTGCTCGCGAGATGGATCTTCATCTTTAGAACAATTTCAATTGTCAAAACAATATTGCTAAGGTGCCAAGCATGAAATCGAAAGAGAATCTTCTGATTATTCGGGCCTCAAAGATGGATAGCTAGAATTGTCAACCCACCAAGTACAGATTTATTTGAAAAATATACCCTCTTTCTTTAGGATCCGGATCCCTTTTGCAAGCACATAGGGTCTTTATTGTTCTGTAAAAATTCTCACCACCACTCTTTTAGTGCACACCTTTTTTTTTTTTATCGGCGAAAATAAGTTCATTCATCACGAGAATACAAAATGAAATCAGTAGACTACAGTAGGAAAATAAAAGCTTAGAGAGAACCTCAGAGAGTACACAATACCCTCGTACTACTGCTGCTTGTAAAAACTTAACCTACATCTTCGTCTCTCAAGTCAATTTTTCTATTATTTCAAAAGCAAATCAACCAGAAAAGAAAAACAGCTAGCAAAGAGCTAACTTAGAGGAACACCCAAACTGCAACACCCCTCGAAACACCGGCCCCCACCCACAACACCCAAGGCCACCGCCGCTGCTACCATCCTCAGAAACACGCCACCGCTGCTGCCCTCAAAACGCCACAAACAGAACTCTTTCCAAGCTCACTTATTACTTCCATTAACTACATTTATTAGCTGGCATAAAGCAAAATGATTGTACACCATTGGCACCACATTATTGCTTCTAGCTAGTACTCCTCATATGCAGCTTAATTTTACATGGTATTGTGGTCCTGCTGAATACAGGTACCGTTATATGTTTCGACGAAAATGGCTTCTCGAATCGCATTGATTGAAAAATCGTCGTTCTTCATCCCATCAGCCGATAATTATGCACGAGCTGCGGCTCGACAGATTGGATATGGACCAAGGTGCACTCCTTACTGGACACACTCAGTCCAGTGGTTCCTTGCTTCGTTACTGCCGGAATCTGTCCTCGATTCTTGGCGGCTGTCCATCGGAATCAGAAGGCGGGAAATGTCGTTACACGACGAATAATTAATCTGAGTCCGATGTAGCTAGTTGGTAGCTATAATTGAATAATCTCGCCCACTTTCAATTTGATATTATTTTGGCCTGATTTTCTTGTTGCGCCAGATCCAAGCCACGCCAACCAAGCAAAACCATGATCAAATCGCTATTTTCAACCACCAGCAGTAGTCAGGGCCGGCCCAAGGGTAAGCTTAGCAAGCCCATGGGCTTGAACAACCCCCGGACTGGGGCAACAAGAAAAAAAAAAAAATCTTGAGCCCAATTTTTTTTTAATAACATCAGCCCATCCCAGCTATTGTACATTGCTAGAGCCCAATTTTGGTTTTAAAAGATATATAAGGTCCAAGTGATTGGAAGCCCAAACAGACATTTAAAATAGGGCCCAAACTCACAATTAAAAACAACTCTCTCACCCTCTCTCTCTACCTTCCAGATGAGTTGAGTTTTATTCACCATCTACTTAAGAGGGTGAACATTACCCTCCTTTCTATTGGTTGAAATGATGTGGATCCCATCACAAAGTAATGTCATGCTTACCAAAAAGTGTATTGCACAGATGAGATTTATACTATTTTAACCAATAAGAGGGAGAATAATGTTCAACCTCTAAAATTGCACTCCTTCCAAATTGGAAAGTCCTCTCTCTCTCTCTCTCTCTCTCTCTCTCTCTCTCAAGCAGCTCCTGATTAAAAAACCCTCTCTATCTTTGCCCTAAATCTAAATAATAGACCAACTAAACCAAAAAAGAATTGCTTGAAGGTATATTTTTTACTATTTTTAACAATGGGTTTAGTAGTTTATTTGTTTATGTGATACTACTAAATTACTATTAGATGAATAGTAATTTATTGCCACATATCCTGTGTGTGATACTCCAACACATCAATTGAGTTCGTAGAAAGGAAACCAAACAGATTATCAATTTCAATAAATCAATTGGGGAAATTTACATAAATTGGGTTAACCTGGGTTTGGTAGTTTTTAAATTGGGAAAATTGATAAAATAGCAAACTACCAAACTAAGGTTTAGTAGTTTTTCAATATATTTCAAAGAATAAATTTCTGTTGGAAAATTTACTTGAATCAATTAATGCTTGGGTTTAGTAGTTTATTTGTATTCAATTAAAGTTCAATCAATTTCAGTTCTTTGGCTTCCTTTCTCCCCTAAATCATGTAAAGAGAAGTTATTTTTTTTGAATTGGATCGTGATAATTATAAAGCACTATAACCGATTAAGCGGGTTTACATTATAATTTTGATGTAATTCAGGCTAAAAGCACAATGTAATCTCGTTTTATTTTTACTTGTATGTTTATAACTTAATAGTAAGTAGGCAACCAAATTCGGGGTAGGACTCTGGCAACCCAAACGTCGAGGTTGGCCCTACAAGCAACCAGGACCACCATTTGGCGTTAAGACCAAGGACTAGGTGCACCCAACAGTGACAGCCAACATCCGGAGGCGGTTCAAGCGCGCCGGATCTGGAGGACGGAAACATAAACGGGACAGGGAAAAGGAGAATGCCAGAGTAGAGAAAGGAGAGGAAGAAAGAGGAGGAAGAGAAAAAGAAAAAAAAAGGGGAGATCACAAAAAAAAAAAAAAAAATAGAGGGAGAAGGAGGAGGAAAGAAGAGGGAAAGAAGGAGAGAAAGAGAGAAAGGATCGCTCTTGAAAAAGTAGAAGTATAACTACAAATTGTGTAGGAGGGTGCGGAAATTGAGTTTGTATTGCTTGATAAAGAAGCAACAAATATACTGTAATTGACTTTTTACTCGTACGTCCGGTTGGACGTCTTTGTTCGTCCAGCTGTGTTAGACGCTGATTTCTTTTGTTTAGTCACCACTTCATTATATAAGGAAACTCCCCGTTTGGGTAAATAAGCCAACTGACTTATTTTTGTCTTTACTTAATTTTTTTTATATTTGTTAGTTTTTCGCCAATGTTTTGAAAATTATTGTATCGTCATGACAAGAGGAATCTAAAAAGTAGGAGTAAAAAATTACGATCGAAACCTAATTTTTTTGAATAAAGACAAAAATAAGCCAATTTTTTTTTGTCTTTTTTCAAAAAAAAAGAAGATTTCGATCGTAATTTTTTACTTTTTAGATTCCTCTCGGCATAAAGATTGAATAATCTCCAAAAAAATTGACGAAAAACTAACAAATACGAGAAAAAATTGAATAAAGACAAAAAAACGGGGTCGGTACCACTCCTGTCCTGTATATAAAAATGTTATCCGCCTGGAATCCACTTTAGTAATGGGGTCTATCTATCTAGTGGAGTGTGTTCTGGGCTCAAGTACCAGCTGAAAAGTCTTTTTTTCTGGATGGAGAAAATTGACCCCTACTATACGAACGAATTAATTACATGCAATAAATCCATCCATATCACAAAAGAGGAAACAAATTAATAGAGAGAGCTAGCGAGAATCAATGGAGGTGCATGGAAGTGGAACGAGACTAATGTCAGTGGTCCAACAATATTATTACTCCACTTTATTTATTCTTTTTATTTCACTCTCACTCTACCTACCTACTTCTGTCATATATATATGCATATGTATATATGATCAGCCGGCCGCTCCCACTTTAAATAGCTACCAAGGTTCTCCTATTTAACCAAGGTAATTTAATTAATTAGCGGATACGGATGGTGTAACGGTGGTAACAGTAGCAGCGATGTAGTAACGTTATTAGATGTATCGAATAGTACATAGAAATAATCATATATATGTAGCGGTGGTGAATTATTTACATCATTTTTTTGACGTCAAACCACTTGAAGGAATCAAGTTTTGACCATGACGGTTGTAAAGCGGGCAAATTTCTAATTGAATATAAAGCATTAAGTAGTATCAAAAACTGACATATACGGGCTCAAATTTTTCGTAGCATGGCGGCTCATACATGTAACAATTTTAGGTTAGTCCATCATTTTTGAACACCCGGTCCAAATATCAATACACATCAGTCCAAAATTAGTTGAACATCAACCCAAATAATTAGCCAATAACTACAAATCAATCCATTAAAAGTTTTTTATAAACACTCTTTTTAGAATTCCTGAAGCTGTCACTGAGCATCAATATATCAAAGATCGATGTAACAACATCTTAGGGTAAGAATGGGCCAAATAAACAAGAAGAAAACTCTACAAACGTACAAAGACTAATGAATTGTAACAAAGGTCATAAAAATTACCCAAAAGAATGATATTTAAAAAAATAAAAAATAAAAAAGTGCTCCAGACTCTATAGGACCGTTTTCTTTTTCCGAAACACCACTTCGGTATCCAACCCGAATCCATCAACGGTCCGAACCCGAACCAACTCCGAGCGTCGAAACAACGCCTTCAACGGTCCAACACTATACAAGTCATTCGCCGAGTACTTATCGGCCCGTCTAGACAACGCCACGTGTAACACGCAGACCCCGCCGGGCTTCAACGTCCGTTCGATCTCGCCAACGAACTTCTCCGGGTACAGCGCGTGGTCGAACACGTTCGAGAATTCGAAGTCGAACGTGTCGTTGTCGAACGGTTGGTGATGGAAGTCGCCCCGGATAACGAGGGGCGGGTACGGGACCAGGTCGATCCCGACCGAGTCGGAGACCCCGATCCTTTTTAACGCCTCCACCTCTTGCCCGACCCGCGCGCCTATGCAGAGGGCCTTGGAGTTGGCGGAGATGAGGTTTTCGTGTTTGAGGTCGGCGAAGAAGGTGGCGAAGACGTTGATTTTCCGGGTCCAGTCCCGGGTGGTCCATACCTTTCGGAGCTTGGGGTTGAGGGTCTTGTTGAGCTGGCGCTGGATGTAGGATTCGTAGGAGGTGTAGCCGGGTCGGATCCGGAGGTCGGAGGAGGAAGGGGGTTGTTTGTGGGGGAGTGGGTTTGTGGCGTTTGGATTTTTGTTTTGGTGGGATAGGATGGAGAAGGAGAGGAAGATGATGAGAGAGAGGAGGAGAGAGAGGAGGAAGCATTTGGTTACGAGGGGCGTTGATTTGGGGGTGGTGCTATTCATGGCTCCAATTGCATGGCGAGACAACAGACAATTAAAGACTTTCTGTTCTCTCTCTTAGTTTCTCTCTCCTATCTTCTCTCTCTTGATTACAGAAATCGAGATAGATTATACACCTGTGTAGTATTGGGTGTTGATGGTGGGGTAACTAACTGGGGTTTGAATTGATGCAGGAGAGAGAGAGAGAGAGAGAGAGAGAGAGAGAGAGAGAGGATAATGTGTCGGATGATTAAGGGAGATGCTATTTGACACCTGGTTCTAAGTGCTCATGCAGGTGTCAAAATGGTGGTTGTGGATTCGCAGAATTAGTTGTTAGCTGTTAGCTTAATCTCTCACGTACACGTGGATCTCATATATATTTAACACGCAGGATTCACGTGTATGGAAGAGATTGTATTTAATGTTGTATTCGAATGATTGTGCACCTAATATTTTTGTTTTTTTTATCGCAATTAATACTTTTAAATCAAAACAAAAAATCTAATAGTTAATGAAATTTCTATCTTACCTTCTACTTTTAAATCAATAAGTATGAACAAAAATTTAAAAAGGTAATTGGACAAATGGTACATACACATGAGTAATTAAATATGCAATGATTATGCTTTCTTATTTAGTTGGAATCTTAAAAAAAGATTAATTTGGCTTTTTTATTATAAAAAAAGAGAGATTCGCATTAGTAGTTGTATTTCTTTTTCTTTGTAGGATTTATTTAACGTTTATTGCAAAATTGGCTGTAAAGTTTGAGGATTACGCCAAGGTGAGGTGGAAGTGGACTTGGATGTCGGCTAAAAGGCAATCCATTGATTGGAGGTGCAGAGTATTTTTATTTCTGTCAGTTTCCCATGCAAAGGTTACCAATACGTTACATTAAAAGTCCAAAGAATGGGCCTAATATAAGTTATTCAATAATGAAGTTTAGATTATGGGACTATTGTTTTAAAAAAAAAAAAAAAAGAGTTTCCAAAGAGCTGCAGTGTTATTATTAAGCCTAGCTTTTAAGAGGTTGAAAAGTTTAATTATGGGTATTAAAATATACACGAGACAAATGAAGTTAGGATGAAAACTTAAGGCAATCCATAATGGCATAATTAAAAGTAATAGGAGTAGTAGATTTCTAAAGTTAAAAATATTTGTGCAAAATATGGTCTACAATGGTATAATCAAACTTAAGAACCTTCTTTAAAATAATCAAATTTTGGGTTTTGAATAACCAAAATTCATAATCTTTTATCAATAACCAAATTTAGTGAACTCAACATATTCTCAATCAAATACACTCATTATTACACAAAAATCTTCTCCCCCCAACAATGTTTTAAAAATATATATTTTACTAACAAAATATTTTTTTTAGAAAACTTTTGTCTAAAAATTGTTTTCTTAACTTTTTTCAAAAATAGTTTTTATAAAAAAAAACCTATTCTTTTTTTTTGAAAAACTGTTTCTTTTTAAAATTGTTTTTTTCAAAGCCTTTTCTTATATAAAAATTATTTTTTCAAAAACTGTAGTTACAATTCAAAAAAAAAACATTTTTTTTGAAAAAAAATCAAAAACTATTTTCTATTTCTAATAAATACAGTAATTTTTATTAGTTTCAAAACTATTTTCTATGTTCACATTTTTCAGTTTTTGTAATTTGAAAAGGTGATGTGACAACTTTTGGTTATCCATTTTTAATTATGCCATTAGAGATAACCTAGGAGATGTTTATTTAAAGCCTGTGGCTTTTACTGGACCGTCCATTTGGGCCATGCAGTTCTACTACGTAACGTACGTATTTTAGCAGTCAGGCCCATTTTGCTAAGGTTCTTATTTTTTAAGTATTTATTTGTAATTATTTAACTTTAATAGCTAGGCTGAAAATATGTGGAAACACAAATTAATCGATCTAATTTTTCCTTTGGCATTCATAGACTCAAACATATATAGGCCAAATATGAAATGTTGAATATATAAACTTTATTTCAACATATGTGTTAACTTCACCTGAGTTAAAACCTTTTTCATTCTTCCACTTAGGTAACACCAACTCCCAACAACTTTGGATTAACCAAAATGTAAGTAAATTTAATTTGTTGGGATCGGTACATCTGTGTCCTAGTTAAATACTACTCCCAGTATTGATTACATTACATTACATTCCGAGATTTGCACCATCTGCCCTCGCAAGTCTCATATCCCAAAAGAAGTGTGTGTGGCCCCCCGGCCATATGCATGCATGTGAAAGAGGTTGTATTTTGATTGTTGTGTTCCTAACGTCTTCATGCAGCCCTTTTGGGTTTGTCATTTGAAGTGTGGACATCCTAAACTTCTATTTGGGATGGTTCGTCTCATACTGTGGAAAATACTACTGTACAAATTATTACGAACCTCACATGCCTGGATAATTTCTTTTGCACTATTCTTCAAGACATTTCCTATTTAAAAAGTGTTTAATTAACTATCACATCTTCAACACAAATTTACTCCTACTACACAGACGGCCGGGCCCCTATGTTTGACTCTGCTGCTACTGCAGTTACAATTGCTTTCTTATTTATCCTGGAAAAACATGGGCCAGACCCACTGGGCCCAGCCCTTACAGTGCTGAACCATATAACCGGCCCATTACCCAGCCGAGTCTCGTGTTTGTTCCATGAACTCGGTTTGGCCCACTTCATCCACCCACTATTGAGTGAGGTTTCGGAAAATTCTACATAAAAAAGATTTTACTCCGTATTAAAAAAAAAAAAGGGATAAGATTGCTACAGAATCACAATGAGAAAATAGCATCTCAACAAGGTCATCAATCCTATGGCTGACGTGACGCCACCACGTAGTGGTAAATAATGATAAAGAATTTTGTGAACGGTAACACCATATAGCGTGCTGATGTGATGTCACTACTTCATTTATATTTGGTCATATAAAAAAAGAGATGATAGGGACACATCAATTTATCACATCTCAACTACATTCCTCTTACATACATGTGGGTCCCTAGCAGATTCCTAATATTTATTGTGAAATTCCCACACATGTATGTGAGAGAGGTGTGATTAAAAACAAAGTAGAGACCCCAATAATGTTACGGACACATCACTCAGCCACATCCCGATCACATCACTCTCACATACATGTGGGTCTCATGCCACAATTAATTGTGTAGAACTTATGTGAAAGTGATGTGGTCGGAGTGTGATCGAGTAATGTGTCCGTAATATAAGGTCCATAATCTCACCAATTCCTCGGATTAAAAAAAAAAATCTCACCAATCCACTCTCTGGATAAGGGTGCAAAATCTCTCATATCTTCTTTTGGTCTCCGTCTATCTCCCTCTCTCTCATCTCACTTCTACCCTGAAAACAAAAACCAAAACACCCGCAACGCTAATGGCTGGAACCATAACAACAATAACGGCCATTCTCAATCCCAAGTGCTTAACCACCACTCCGAACACCTCTTCCAAACCCATCTCTCTCCATCTCTCAATCCAAACCCTCCCCAAACTCATTTGCTCCTGCAGACCATCAGAAACCTCAATTCCCTCCCTCGCCGAAACCGCCGTCGCCGCAGCCGTTTTCTCCGCCCTGAGTTCATCCGAACCCGCCATGGCCGCGCAGGAACTCGCCGCCATCGCCGAAGGAAGCGACAACCGTGGCCTCGCTCTGTTGCTGCCCATAATTCCGGCAATTGCTTGGGTGCTTTTTAACATCCTCCAACCGGCTCTCAACCAGATTAACCGTATGAGGAACAAGTGAGGTAACTGATGGGTAAGGCGGCAAGTGACAACAGGGTTCAGTTTATGTTGTTTGTTATTGCTCCGGCGATTGTTTGGGTGCTTTATAGTAATATATTCTACAACTGGGTTTGAATCAGCTTAATCGGATGAGGGCTGAGTGATCAGATTCAGATATGTTTGGATATTCATGCTCAAAACTAGTTTTGATTGAAACTTATTCTTTTCTTGAACTTTGTCTTTTGTTGAACAATTTTGGGGGTTTGTTGGTAGTTTTTCTTTTTCCCCTTCTCAAATTGATAAGTAGGGGCAACTAGCATAGTAATTCCTTGGGCGTTACCCAACGGGTTTTCGTCCGTTACGGAATGTCCGGTTTGAGCCATAGCACAATCCCACCAAAGTGCTAGAGCGGACTAAGGGCCCTCCAGCATCTGATTCAGAGAACTACTATCTACAAGCGGGATTCAAACTCACGACCGTGCGTGGCTCGGGGACTTTCACCCTCACACCTCAACCATCTAGGCTACCACTTGGTGGTGGTATTTTGTCGTTCATTATAGCCCATTTCTGGCTGGATTGAATCCCAATGGAAGATGGCTTCCTCTTTAGTTTGAGATGAGAAACTTGGTTAATATAAAATCTAAAAGTTGCTCCATCTGTAGTTAATTGATTTTAGATTAGAACCTTTCAAAAAATCTAACAGTAGTGATTACAACTATCACGTAGAGAAGTTGGATAAAACGGATAATTTGATTATTTAATCTTAGACTATTTGCTGGTATTTTATATGTTAGATCTCGTCAAGATGCTTGTTTGTAGAAATAATTTTAATCGGACATCTATGAGTAAATTAACGGAACACATTTAGATGCAAGAATTGGATTTTGTTGGTTTTCAATCCAATGTGCACGAAACCCAGTTTACACATCTAAAGTTGTACCGATCACGTACTTAAGATACGCAATTAAAATAATTCTTTGTGACGATATAGATGACAACCCGTGAAATTGGTGGGTCCATAAATTTTATGAGTTGAGCACATCATTAATCCAAGCTGATTTCGAAATCTATGCAGTTATTGGTTTTTTTTTTTTTTTACCTCCCTTGGCTTCGTAAAAATATTTTGTTGAACTTTCAAAGTCAAGTCTATCAATGATGTTACAACGTGTTAGGTGTGATTCATTATGTGATATGATTTGGGTTAGGGGTGGCCTATTTTTCCCAAACTTGCAAATAGGCGCGCCAACAAAGAGGGCATTTTTCAAGTGCAACTTAAATTCACTTCGAATAAGGAATTTACAAGGAAGAAGAAGGGAAAAATTAGAAATGGAGAAGAAGGAGATCTCTTGCACTTTAATGAACAGACAACCACCGAGAATGCCACGAATTGCTCAAAAGCAATAAGATAATCGAAATCAGTCTCTTGGTTAGATATTAGATAACATTAGGTATACAAAAATGGATGGATAGTATAATCCTGAAAATGTATTGAGAGACAAACTGTCATATGCTCATGTAGACAAATATTCCAAACACCAATAATCAAAAATTTCGACAAGGAAAATGAATTTTACACTCTCCTTTTAATCATCCATACTCCTTCTTTTTTTTTTTTATCCACTTGAATTTACAATATTGTCCTTAAATGTGTGAAAAAGTGTATTGAATAAAGGGCATGATAGTAAATTCAAGTGAATAAAGACAAAAAAAAGTAGTGTAAATGGTTAAAAGAAGAGTGTGAAAATCATTTCCCTCTTGACAATTCAAAATGTAAAACAGAGGTATCCAAACATGAAACAACCCGATCCGCTTGAGCATGCATATATACAAAAGGCTGGGAACAAGCCCAGCCCAGAAATGTAATCGCATTTGTTAGTTTTGCGTTAAATTTTTGGGAAAATGACGGCCCAGGACGTGTTTTGATAATTAATACCCGCCAAGGACATGCTGAGAATATTTGTTAATACTGAAAATGTCCTTGGAGGTATTAATTATCAAAACACGTCCTGGGCCGTCATTTTCCCTAAAAAAAATTTATGAATTTTTTGTTTCTCTCAAAGAGAAAGCTAGGTTAAAAGTGCTAAAATTTGGATATTTCCCTAAAAAAAAGACAGGGGGTCAAAGTCATAGTAATTTTTTACTTTTACAATGCCTCTCGTGCGTCGGCACAAAGCAACAATCACAAAAGTTTAAAGCAAAACTAGCAATTGCAAAAAAAAATATGAATAAAGACAAAACATAAAAAAGCCCTAAGCTTATTTTGGGAAACTAGGCCTTTAGTGCCATCTAATTCAGCTCGGCTGAATTTTGGCAAGAACCAAACCGGGACGGGCTTTTGGACATTGCCATCAGTCTTTCTGAAACCCAACCTGAAGCCAAATTGGTTAATGGGCTATCTACAAAACTTAGCAGAAGAATTTCCTGAATGGGTTGTAAATGTGTAGCTTTTGGGAGCTTGGTTTACCCCAGAAAAAATAACAATTGCTCCATTTCTCTTGGTTACTGCATTTCGTTATTTTTTACTCCAAAGTCCAAAAAACTATCCCACCAAAAAAAAAAGAGGAAAAACAAAAACTCCAACAACTGATCAACATCCAACTGTGCAAAAGAGATGGGCTAGCTAATTATTTAGGCCCAAAGCTAGCTAATTAAAAGCTTAAAACTACCCATTTGAAAATAGGAATTTTTAAATATTCATCCTCAGATCTCATCCCACGTAAGTATTCATCCTGGTCATTGTAGGATATTTTTTGATAACACATTTTTCAAGTCAGCTTACGCACACCTCAACTAATTCTGGGAACCATTCGCACCATGCACTAGCAGGGTGCTCAATTAAAGCCAAAGTAGTATGAAATGACCTCAAAAAAGTTGAGAGCACCTTAAGAGGTTTTGAACTTAACACCTAGAAGGAGCGAGCCCCTAAGTCTCAGTCATTACCACCACGCCAACATCTCAGGGTTGAATTGAAGGATATTATGAGGCAATAATCTTATTGCACAGACATTTAAGGTGCAATAACCTTAGAGCACTTACCCAAAAAAAAAAAAAAAGACTCTTAGAGCTCTCTACAAAATGGAGAATGAATACCATTCATTCCATTTCTGTAGTGATTCTCCGAAGTCCAAGATATAGAGTTGAATTTGAGTCTTCAAATTTGGAGACTCAAGAAACATTGGGTGTGATGATCGACATAGTATATATGAGCCGAGCTCATGAGAAGTCCTACAACTTTCACCATTCAAACATGTAGAGGATGCTACGCGTTGTGATTTTACGAATAAAACTGCTATAGTTCATGCTCATGGTCACTCTTTAAAAGCTCAACATCGATTTAGTTTATATCAAATTAATTCTTAAACATTTTTTCAAAGTTTTTTTTCCGCTAAGCTCGAATAAGCTAGCTTCCTCATTCGATTTATATATGTCATACAAAATATTTAAGCTTACTCAAGATTGTTTTCATTATTGTTCAATCTTAGCTTGAACAATACTTGTGTAAAAGTAAAAAAAGAAATTACTTTTCCGATTCCTCTCGTCGAGACGAATCAATAACCCACAAAAGTTTGGCTTCTTTTCAATAACAACTTTTGTTTCGCCGTTCAAAAAATAAAAAAAACCCAAGTATAATTAGTAGACCACAGAAATGTGTGATTATAAAGTGGTCTGGAGTAACACATGGCGATACTCCCGGACTACTGATGGTCTCCTACCTATAACCGAATTAGTTAATTAATTAAGCTATTCACAGTTCTAGATCGAGCTTGAAGCTTTCAATGAAGTGGACCAAGTGGTGATATCATGTATACCATTCTCATCAATGTTGCACCAAATCCGGATCCAAACTTGTAGTAATGAATCCGACTATGGGTAGAAGGGCAGGTACTGATTGTGCACCAATTCTATCCGTGGAGCTCGATCACCACATAACTCACACAAATAATCTGGGACGTTCACATTGTTTAACATAATGTTATAATGTCCCCTCAATCGGTACCCATAGCATTTTTGCATGGTAATTGGGTGAGTACGTACGTATATGTTTATGTGGCGTACATTGATGAAGCCGTTGAGGTAGGTAGTTAAATGCAAGTAGCTAGCTAGTGTTTCTCTCTCTTAAAAAGTCTTAGGAGCTTTCAATAGCAACCTGACTTTCACGACTGCATAATTGTTTCACCTTAATAGGAAAGAAGTTAATTGTCGAATAATATATAGTACTATACTACTCCACTAGCTAGTAATTAAATTGGAGTGTTTATAGCAGCAGCTAGTTATGTGGGGTCCGGTCGGACCACTTTGTGCATGCGCCCACTGGCCCCATGTGCAGTGCCCTGGCTTCTACTCGTATTTGGCCTAGCTCCCTTCGCATTATCACATCACTTAGATAGTGTGTATGGTTATTATTCAACTCATGACTAGATGCAAATACTAACTCCTAAAACTGCATTTTTCTCCTCCTCCTCCTTAAGAAATTACGTATTTTTGTTGGCATCTCAAGAAGGACGTGGATGATGTCTAGAATTAAAGAACATATAACAGGCACGAGGGTTTTGGAGTTACAACTCAGCCTGGTGCGACCGATTGAGTCATCGACTGTTAAATATGGACCTGATCGACCAAAACAAACAATAGCTTCAGTTAGTAATCGGGTCTTGCGTGTGTGTAACAGTGTATGCATGTACGTTGTGCTTGCCCGATACTTAAGTTTAGTTGATCGAGTCACAGGTATTTTTTGGTATTATTAATGGTAGATCTTGGCATTTTGCTCCTCCAAACACGTAATAGTTATCACACTTGTATGACTTCCGGTACATATAATATTCCTCCAATATCTAGATAAATTTCTCCTTGCGCCCTCAAAATCTATGTGCTACTAGATGTTAGAATTCCACCATGGTAACGACGATTAATGTTATTTTGATGGCGGCCTTGATAACTGAAGCAAGACGAGGGGTGCGGGGATTATAATTAAGGGATGAGTTCGGGGCCTTCAGAGCAGTGCATTATGGTAACCTGCAGATAAATCCAGTGGTGTTAGAAGCATTGGCGCAGCTAGAGGATGCCTAATTTTTGCACAGGAATTGGGTTTGAAGTTGGTTCATATGGAAGGTGATTCGCAGCAAGTGGTTAATCTAATTCCAAGGCAGGAACAAGTAAACAGTAAACACGGAAGTGGGAGTGCTCATTGCTGATGTGAACAAACTGAGGTGGCCTTTCGATGGATCGAAGGTGAGCATTGTCAGGAGAGGCATCAATTCGGTGGCACACTTAGTGGCCAAGAATGTTGTGAGAGAGAGTGGGATTTGTACGTGCAAATTCCCCACTACTAAGATGATGCATCATGTATGACACTTCAATGTTAAAAGCACGTGCCTCGAGACTTAGACCGTAAAACAAAATTCTGTATGATGCTAGGTAGGAACAGTACTAATTTTTTTCCTTTGTAACCTTGGTTTTGCGAAGGAGATAGAGCAGCCCCGGCCACAAGGCCATTAACTAGGGACGAACACAGAAATTCAAGGTTGGGTGGGTAAACATTAGGAAAAAAAATTATGAACGGTAAAAGGCGCTCTCGATATCAATCCATTAACTTTTCCTATACAAATAGAATAAACACTACCAATAAAAATTATTAAAAATACTTTCAATCAAACCGTTCAATTACTAAGATATTGTTTATCAATAATTACAACTGTATATCATTTTGTGCATCTCTATCCATTTTGAAAAACAAAATAATGGTACAAATACTAAAAATAGTAATACTTAAAGTAGCATTAGTTTTCCAATAACTCTTTAGTTGGGCGGTCTTTGTATTGTCGACAAAGATGTTGGGCGTGCAAACTTTTTAAACTCCATAATTTCGAGAATTAAAATTTGAAATATGGGTAGGGCTGTCGCGGGAAATTGAACCCAGACCCATTAACAAACCCATACCCATCAATTAAAAAATAGACCCAACCCAACCCATTTATTAGTTGGGTAAGAATGGGTCGAAACCCAACTAACCTATTATTAATTGGGTTTTAATTGGGCATCAATTGGGTCAACTTAAATGACCCAATGGGTCATGAAAGTAACCCAACAAAATTCCATCTCTTTACCAAGTTTCACTAGTCTCTCTCTCGTTTATTCACCAAAATTACAATAGTCTTTTGCAATTGACGCCGAGGAGTATGGCCTGCTCTCTCTCTCTCTTTCAATTCTTCTGTGCTAAATCACACGCGTCCAAAAATGTTTTGGACGGTCCAGATTAAAAACCAATTGTGACCGGTAACAATTATTTTGACCAGTCAAAATTGAAAACAAATCTCATCCATTGATTGCGCGAATAGACTGGTGAAATTACGCTCTGCCGTGAATAAGTTTCTCTCGTGGTAGTCCCGCATAGGGTTTGGATTAAAAAGTTAAGTGGCTTATTTTTTTGTCTTTATTCAAATTTTTTTTGCATTTTTTATTTTGCGTCAAACTTGTGTGACTTATTGATTCGTTTCGACGAAAGAAATCGGAAAAGTAAAAAAAAATTGATCGAAACTTATAATTTTTTTAATAAAGACAAAAAAAAGTCAATAAGACAAAAAAAATTTACTTATTCTTGCCTGTTTGAAAAAAATTATGAGTTTCGATCATAATTTTTTACTTTTCCGATTTTTCTCGACGAGACGAATCACTAAGTCACAAAAGTTTGACGTAAAACTATCAAATACGAAAAAAAATTGAATAAAGACAAAAAAAAGTTATTGTTTGGTCTGGAAATACCTTTGTTATTTTAAAATTTAATATATATGTAATTGGGCTAATGGGCGGGTCGGATTCAATTTTAAATAAATGGGTCGGGTCGGGTATGGGTCATTGACCTCATAACTAATGGGTTCTAAATGGGTCAGTGACCCATTAGAGACCCAACTCACTTACAACTTACCTAATTTGGCCAAAACCCGCTCATTTGACACCCCTCGCCCAACTGCTCCGGCCATCATAACTTTTATTGTGGCAATCGGTTGGGCGCTCTCTTTTTCAGTGCAAAAGCTAACAATAAAAGGACCCGGGACCTATAATGAGCAAGTCATTACAGGGGATCATTCATACGGTCCGTTTTCCCAATCGCTAGCTGGTTAGGATTCGTTGTTAACTTTTATCGTTCAAAATATATTTTTACCGGTAAGAGTTAACAAACATATCCGAATCATTAATTGTCAAGACAAACAGCTCAGATTGCGCACTATAAAAGGCGCTACAGTATTGCTCACCACGGGTCCCCGATTTGACAATAAAAAGGGGGCGTTAATGCTGGGTTGTTTTCTTCCTACCATATAAAGTGAGGTAGGCCCACATACTGTGTCTTCATATTCCATGTGCCCGCTCACATGCCCATTAAAGTTCCTCTATCTCTACAGGGCCACACAGGCTACAGAAGAGTTGATTAATTGATACTGGGAGTGGGGATGGATAAGTTTGCACACGTACAAACCGACGTACGTACGTACGAGATAGTCGAAAGGCGATGATGTGTTTTTGGACTCATTGGGAGGTTGAAAAAACCGTCGGTTGCATGGCCACATTATGATGAACAACAACAACAACAACAAAAAAATAAATGAAGGCGCTATATACTTAAGTTGGAGCTAGCTAAGCTACCCAAATTAAGAATGTACGGTTTCAGTTACGTATACTAATCAAACTTCAAAAACAATTAATAGTCGGTGAACTATTCCCTAAGTCGTCATCGATTATGAGGTTAAACGTACATTCTTTGTGGTCCATATATATTGCAAAACGGAAAACGCTAATTAAGCGTACAATTAATTAAAGTTCTTATATATAACTTTCGATCTATTGCAAATTGATCGATGATTGCCGCATGCAGTATTAATTAGTCGATTGAAAACGTACAAGTTGTTTTGATGTAACTTCCTTAATTAGTAGTACATGTTTTAAAATGAAATGGAGGTCTATTAATTAGTAATATTAATTCATGTATGAAATAGAAATAGATATAGATATAGATTGAAGATCAATTCACGTACTACTAGTTTGAGTGGAAGGGAGATGTAAATCAACCTCTGAGCTAAAAACGTTATAACCATATTTGACTTTCATATGCAGATAGTAATGACTAATTAATGAATGTCGTATCACCTTATTTACCACGTTGATGATAATTGTGAAATAAGATAATAAATTCTAAGGTCGCAACTAATAATAAGATAACGTGTCAATTTTTTAAATTTGAGGCTGACTAAAGATGTATAAAATGTGCGCTGTTGTGAAATAACTAGCACATGCCCGTGCCTAAAGATGCAGCTTGAAAAATTCGGTATTCGATATGGTTTCCAATGTCCTAAGTAATTAAAGTGTAAGCTAGCAACACATACCTAAAAGTCTTGATATTGAGTTTACAACAACTGAATCATTCAAAATAAATACGCACTAATTAGAAGGCATTTATGAATCCTAATAATTAATTGTCCACAATAAACACAATTTTCAGCAACTAAACACTACGTCCAAGCATAGGATCGATTTCCCATTTTCTGTCTTTACCTAAATGAATTGTCCTCCCTATATTATATATTGACCACCCTCACAAATAAACTTGAATCGTACCAAAGGCTGGGTTTTTTTTTTTTTTTTTTAATAAGCTTCACCTTTATAACATTCATGATCTACAACATGTCAACTAAACCAAAACACTATTGGCTGCAGTATCCTTAGTACCTTCTCCCTACCAAAGATACCATGATTATGTATGCAGAGAGAGAGAGAGATTGATTTAGATTCTTCACAAAAATGGCCAACCCAAGAAATTAGCCGTTGGATTCAAGGAACCACTCTAGATCGTTAGATTTATGTATGTATGTTACATTTAAAAACTGAGCTTGATTATTAATTATATAAATAACCATCAAGGCAAAAAAAAAAAAAAAAAACAGTTGCCAAGTGGATAAGAATGTTATTTTGTTATTAGTATTAACTTAGGTATCTATGTCAGTTTACACTCATCTCGACTAATCTTAGAGTATAATCTTACCGTCCACTTAAGGGGAGTACTCCAATTAAAATTGAAGTGAATGCCTCTATGAACTGCCGGCTGACCCAACAGCAGTTGATATCACGTAGGAAATTTCCAACTTAAAAATAAGTTTCAAATCTTCATCACCAGGCCAACCTCAGTTCCTCCGGGTTAAGTGGATAAGAACGTGGCCCAACCTAGTTGGCTAGTTATGGTTAACCACAAACTGATGGTAACGATGATGATATCCTAACCTTGTAATGAACCCACAAAAGCAAATTATTCGCAAAAAGTATTCTGGCCCAACTTGGGTGGAAGTTGACAAGTTCCAAAAGCTGAAAACGCTCGAATTAGACAACGAACGGCCAAGATTAAGACCATCCGATACAACGCGCATGGTGTGGCCCAGCGTGGAGAGAATATAGTGGAACAAAGCTCACATGGGAAGAACATGGCCACGTCATCACGTCACGGACAGTACGGCCTCCCCCATGGAACCCCCCACGTGGACTCAACATCGTACTGACACGTAGAGATTTCCGTTGTGACACGTCATGCACGTTGATGTTTTACCGTTTGAAATCTCTCTCTCTCTCTCTCTCGGAATAAAGAAGGAATCACATGCAATACAGTTGAAAACCATGTGATCATCCAAGATTATTTCCAATGAAATTTCAGATTCCTTGTTCCACTGTTGTAGAGGTTTTAATGACAGCGCTAGATAGTGGGATGACGTCGTTATTAAATTTATTCCTTAAAGTTGCTGTCCAAGTTCAAGATTTGAGCCCGAATCATATCATCAGGATAACATATAGTTACGGGATTACTGGAAACTTATTTGGTTGTTAATTGACTTTCAAGTCACATGATTATTGGAGACACGAGTAAATTGGCTTGCATACCTGAACTAGAAATTATTTTTGCGATACTATTCCAAGAGGTTATTATGAATCTTCCACTCAGATTTCAAAATAAACAACTTTTTTGAAGAAAGATAAGAGGATGTTGAATTTTTCTAAATAAATAATATATATTCTCACAAAACAAATTATTTTCTTGTGTTCCTCTGGGAACCGGAGGTGATGTAATGCACCCCGGTGTAGTGCACGTGTAGTGCGGAACACGGACCGTTGATGTCGTCAATCAACGATTGCGATGTGTTTTTAATCTCTGACCGGTAATAAATATCTTTTACCGGTAAAAGATTATATTTAATCTGGACCGTTGATTGATGAAATCGACGGCTGTGTGCCGCCCCACACGTGCACTACACGGGGTGCACTACAGCACCCCGGCCCGGATCCGTGTTCTCTGATTATCTCTTACTCACTATATGCTTTATGCTCTATGCGTAAGCTAGTTTTTTTTTTTTTTTTTTTTTTCAATCGTCATACATCAGCGGGGGTTAGTGGGGGGTGTTAGGATTAACACGGGGTCCAGAAGCTATCCATAACTTGGGACCCCAAGGGTATTGCTCCAGCAAGAGTCGAACCCAGGACCTCCCTCATAGGGGAGAGATGACATACCAACTGCACTGGGCAGTGGTTGTCTGCGTAAGCTAGTTCGTGTAGACTGATTTGAAACAAACCCTACAAAAACGGCTTTAATTAATTTGGTAGTGCAACACATGCAAGTTACATCCAAGAGCTAACGACATATTCTTAAAAGAGATGTTTCATTGTCAAACACCACCGACAATAACGAAAAGTATATATAGAATATAAATACTGTGCAAAAGATGAGGAAAAAGCATCAGTTTTATTTTATTATAGGAGTATTTATTAACCCAAGTTACTTTTTTATTTTTTGTTTTTGAAAAGATCACAATGAACCCAAGTTATTTATGTTGGGCGTTTGCACATCGATCCATTGATGTGTGTAAGCAACGCCGGATGTGTTAGGACTTAGGAGTGCGCTAATGCTAACTGCACAGATAATAGAGTACATACTCCATGCACAGATCGTTTTAGGACATGTTTTGGGTTCCACAAACATAATCGGAGCCGTTCATTTTGTTCAAAATATTCTGTTTAAGGCTCCTGTAAAAAATCATTTCAACCGGATACCGATAGGGGCCTTTACAAAACATCCAACTTTGTCCCAGAATTCAGGCCAAATTCTGGGACAAAGTTGGATGGTTTGTAAAGGCACTTACCGGTATCAGGTAGAACTTATTTTTTATAGGGACCCTAAACAAAATATTTTTAACAAAATAAGCGGCTCCGA
Source organism: Rhododendron henanense subsp. lingbaoense (assembly GCA_020567845.1). Taxonomy (NCBI): domain Eukaryota; kingdom Viridiplantae; phylum Streptophyta; class Magnoliopsida; order Ericales; family Ericaceae; genus Rhododendron; species Rhododendron henanense. The sequence goes on along the minus strand of CM036324.1, from coordinate 14,238,025 downwards.
TCATGCTTGTGGGATCCGAAATAGGTCCCAAAATGATTTGTGCATAGAGTATGTACTCCATTGTCGGTGCAGCTAGCTAGCACAACTCTTAGGAGTGACTACAAAGAGTTCATCACATCATTAGGCTCAATATAACTTGGATGAACTCGGGCCAAACTTGAAAACTTAAGCCCGGATGTGTTGGGAGTGACTACAACGCGAGATGTTTATTTGATGAGAGACTAAACATTCACATATGTTCTAACAAATTGGTATTGTCGAGAAAACGGCCAAACAACAAATACATAATCGCTAAGAACAATCAAGAACAGAAAACAAGAACGCACACAAAAAAATTTACGTGGTTCCCTAACTAGCTGTGTAATTTAGTACGTTCATGATTTACACCAGTTCCCTTACGTAATTCAAATGAAAGAAGTACAAATTACTTTAATCACCAATTATTGTAATACCCTGCCTTGCGGTGCCCCCGAAGGGTTCTTTTTCGTACTTAGAATACTATTAATTTGCATATAAGTACTGTACATAAATTAGAGTCAACTTAATTTGATCGGGATGGCGCTTTATCTCTAATCTAAGATGCTGTAAACTTTAAATGAGGATGGGCTACGACTCGTTGATTTTAGATCAATGCTCGTAGCCTACAATTAAGCATTGATTTTAGATCTTGGAGTCATTGATCGATCGATATAAAACATTCATTTTGGGGGGGGGGGGGAGGCAACAATGATTTTGAAACTAGCTTACATAGACCAATATTAATTCCTCTAATTTAACATATAGTATACTGTATCATTTTTTCTTAACATGTACTACTCCATCCTGAAATTTGATGTCCTGGTCCTTTTCTCATCTACAAACACTAGGGTAGAAGAAAACCACAAGAGAGAGTGCAGTTAGTTGATCAGTCAGGACAAAGGGGCTTATCATCCCAAGGCTCGAGGTTCCACTCCCTTGCTAGTGGGAGACTGGAGAGATTAGTCCTGTGGTGCGCGCAAACTGATCTGGGGATAACTTTTCACTACCAAAAAAAACACTAGGGTAGTATTTCTCCTCTCTATTTTTTTTTTTTTTGCGCTTCGGAAATAGAATTTCCCCTTTTGACAATTGATAACAATGATTATAAATATCTAGAGAGGTTATTAAAAAAAACTGGACATTCAGCAACATATACTCCATATAAGCAAGTCCGGCAACATTAATTACGTATGTACTCTAAATTAATTTTAACAAACTTAGCGATCATAAAAAAAACAACTCCAACAAAGAGTAAAGCCGTTATGTCTTGGTGGTTTGGCGCTCATACGGCCGCTCATTCACTCAACTCTAAACAAGAACCGATTCTAAAATTTTTGAGCTTAAAGCAAACTCTCAGCATGGTACATCCCCTTGGTACATTTTCAATATGTATCCCGATATGGTCTTATTGAAAGGAAAAAAAAAAAATCATTTGGTCTTTGAAGTTGTTCTACCATGCAGTATCCCGATATGGTCTACCTATCATGCAGTATCTAAAACAACTCTAAAAAGACACTAGTAATGAGGGACTTTAATGAACATGCCACATTGGTTGAGTTAAAATCATAAAAGCCTCGAATACAGCAATTGGATTGGAGAACCACTAAACCAATTGCAATTTTAGATGGGTGCATGCCACTTGATAATATATAGTACTCCAGAGCACCCAATTTCTTCTCCTGCCGTACGGCACCCTATGACCATAAATGTAAGTATTTTAATGCAAAAAAACATGCGCCCAAGAGTAGCAAATTGGGAGCCTAAAATCTGAGTTTGAAACTGGGTGAATGAGAGAAATTACTTTTAAGATTCTCCTAGTCTTGGTATGAATGACTTATCTTTACAGGAATCGGAAAAAAAAAAAAAATTCAGAGTGTGCGGAAGATGAACTAGACACTCCTTTCAATCGAGAAAAAGAACAATAATTCTATGTACCCCGAAAGTGAAATAACTGATTGACATTCATTCATTCACTATGATGTGCGAGACTCAAACATTGAAGTGAATTTAAACCACTAGTTTCTCTTCCGAGAATATTTTCCAGGCAAGTTTTTGGGATATCTAGCATTGCTGGAAAAAAGAAAGAAAGGCGGATCAAAAAAAAAGAAAAAGAAAGAAAGGGAGCCTAAAACCATAAAGGCGTAAATCATGAGGAAGTACGTACTACTTTTATTCTTAAAGCAAAGGATTCACATGATCTTGTGGGCTTTTGGGGCAGTGGGCCCCAAATCGAAGTAAATAATCTTCCATAAAATCACGGAGCAAATGGGCCCAGAAAGGTTCTCTTTTTCAAAATTCAGGGCCCCCTTCTCATGCTTCATCGCCCTATATTAATCTCCCTCTTCTCTCTCAATTAAATTTAGCACACTCTCTCTCTCTCTCTCTCTCAGTGTGGGTACGTAAGAGAAGGAAAAACATGGCAATCCCTCTGTTTCTTGTATTCCTCTTGCCCCTTCTATCTCCAAACCCCATCTCTTGTTCACCAGTTCAAGACCCCGAGAAAGTAGTACAAGAAGTGCATGAGTATGATACCATTTCTTTTTCCCGGATAATTTTACTATAGGAACTCCGAGAATAAAAATCTAGACACATCTCTATCCATAACCATTCGATATTACACGTGGGCCTCGTATTATTTTACGAGTCCGACGTGCATGAGGCGTTTCGGGCACATCTGTGCACCAAAATTTTGTGTACCTAAACATTGTTCTTAAAATTAGGAGCATATTTTCTTAAGTAAATTGGAAGTTCAAATATTACTTAACAACGTGTCTCATGTGTTTTGTACATTGTATTGATTTCAGGCGCATCAATGCATCGAGAAGGAAATTGGGCTTCCTCTCTTGTGGGACGGGCAACCCCATCGACGATTGTTGGCGGTGCGATCCAAATTGGGAAAAAAATCGCCAACGCCTAGCGGATTGCGCGATTGGGTTTGGCAAAAATGCCATTGGTGGCAAGGATGGTAAAATCTACATTGTTACCGACCCGCAAGACGATGACCCGGTAAGCCCAAAACCCGGCACACTACGATACGGCGTGATCCAAGAAGAGCCTCTGTGGATCATATTCGCACGTGACATGGTGATCAAGCTCAAAGAAGAGCTGATCATGAATTCGTTCAAGACGATCGACGGTCGAGGATCCAGCGTCCACATCGCCGGCGGGCCCTGCCTCACGATCCAGTACGTAACCAACATTATCATACACGGGATCAACATTCACGATTGCAAGCAGGGGGGGAATGCCAACGTGCGGGACTCCCCGAAGCACTACGGGTGGAGGACGATATCGGACGGCGACGGGGTGTCGATTTTCGGGGGAAGCCATGTTTGGGTAGACCATTGCTCGCTGTCAAACTGCAACGATGGTCTCATTGATGCAATTCACGGATCAACGGCTATAACTATATCTAACAACTACATGACCCACCATAACAAGGTTATGCTGTTGGGCCACAGTGATAGCTTTACACAGGACAAGAACATGCAAGTCACCATTGCATTCAACCACTTTGGGGAGGGGCTTGTGCAAAGGATGCCAAGGTAATTAATTAATTATGTGGTCTAACTGTCACCTATGACGCGTATACCTAACACTTTCTTCTTCCACGTGAAAATGTATAATTCGTGCGAGCAGGAGCGCGAGCGTGAAAGCGCCTTTGAATCGCATCTCGAACTACTAATCTTCGAGAGCGAGAATTAAGAGTGCGAGCGCAGTGCAAGAAACGAGAGCGAGAACGTAGAAACGTTTTGAAGAATTAATAAGTTTGTAATGTTTCCAAGGACCATTGGTACTCTCTTAACAGGGGTACCCACACATCTACTACTAGCTTGCATTTATTATTCTCTACTGATACTGAGATTTGAACAAGTGGGGCCACCGATGCATGTGCTGATGCCTTTTGTTGTTGATGTTGGCATCAGATGTAGACATGGATACTTCCATGTGGTGAACAATGACTACACCCATTGGGAAATGTATGCAATTGGGGGAAGTGCAGAGCCCACCATCAACAGCCAAGGCAACAGATTCCTGGCTCCCAACGACAGGTTCAACAAAGAGGTTAGCTAGATTTATTAACCCATTACCTTTTGTTTTTTTTATAATCGGGTGTCCCGGCAAGCATATATACTTCACGTACGCTCATCTCGAATAGCCTCGGGCCCTAAAGTAAACAATTGGGCAAAGCTGCATTGATCTGAAAGGCTTTTCCTTGACTCTGAAAGTCGTTGGTGCCTACTTGATCTACCCGTTAGGGTTGCAATATTACTAATTCTTTGTTTGCCGAATTACCGCACAATTTTTTCAGGTAACGAAACGCGAGGAAGCGCCGGAGAATGAATGGAGGAAATGGAATTGGAGATCCGAAGGCGATTTAATGTTGAATGGTGCATTTTTCACGGCGACCGGAGCCGGGGCATCATCATCTAGTTATTCAAAGGCATCGAGCTTGGGAGCGAGACCCTCTTCTCTAATTAGCTCAATTACTTCGGGAGCAGGTGCACTTGGCTGCAAGAAAGGCTCACGCTGCTAATGATCCAATTATGGCTGGCTGCACTTAATGGGAGGGAGGTCCTTAATGAATACTATCACAGATATATATATATATATATATATATATATATATATATATATATATATATATATATATATAGGCCAATTGTATTTACAAGCAAATTTGTGTGTTGAAGAAGACACCATCATATATATAGTTCTAAATTATGTGATTACAAGTTACAACCTCAGCATGTTTCTAACTAGATTATATCACCATCTGGGTATGTAAGAATTCTGATGGAGCCCAGATGGGATTTGAAGAAACCAGACCTGAAGTGTTGATGAATTATATTTCAGTGTATTATGTTTTGTTAGGCACTTGTGGATGTCCGTGCCTAAAGACACCTTGGAATGTAACATAGTCTCAGCTTAAATAAATTATCCTTTTTTATTCAACTGTTCTACGCGATAGTTGTAATCAGTCAAGGGCGAAGGGAAATGGAGACAAATGGGGTTAGCTGACCCCACTGCCATCTAGTTTTCAATGGAGATATTTTATATTTCACACCCAAATTATGCTAATTGACCCCACTTTAAATTCTCAAATTGCTCCAATTCGTTTTAAAGGTTTATGATTTATAAAACTAAGGAGGGCAAATAGAATCGCCTCTTCTCCCTCAAAGACAAATCCCGAAACCTTATATTGGAGATGTTACGTTGGAGAATTTGCCGATTGGTTTCTTGATAACTCGGGGTAAGTTTGAATCATGGGTTCTTTTTCTTGTATGATTGATGTTCTCATACTGTAAAGCCCTCATTTAAATTCAGAACCATTAATCAATGAAGAACACAATCATGAGGTGGTCTAGCAAGAGTAATCGTGAGTGCTATGCAAAAGTTTAACTAATTTTGTTTCGGACTTTCGGTGTGTATTTTTGGGTGTTAAGTAAATTAAATTAGATCTCAGTAGAATGATGTTAATTTGATAGTTAAAACCTGTTGGCTTGCTCTCTTTTTTTTTTGAGTATTACCTGTTTGATAAAATGTCTCATTGAGCTCCCATAAAGTGTTTAATAATCATTCAATTTGGTCGTATACATAGATATCGAGCGTATTTTTTATAGCATTACAAATAAGATCTTTTCCAAAGTTTAAAGACGCAGAAGTCGATTGTAAGACAAAGCTACGTTAATTTATCAGTATCTATATCAACTTTTTGATTCAATTGTGAACATAATTATTTATTTCGATTAGCAAATCAGAAAAGTAAATCGCATATAGTTCTAATTTTTTACCCCACAAATAAAAAATCTGGCTCCGCCCCGGCCTCAGTTACCATTTTTATATATATTTCTATTTGATCATGAAAGACAATATTTACATAGAGATACACATTGTCTAAAAAGTGAGGATAGAGAGGTATAAATTTATTAAAATAATATTCTCTGTATCTTTTTAAAAAAAAAAGAATGATGGCTACAAAGTTATCAGAAAGTGATTTAACAGAAACTACTCTGTTTTATAATATAGATAACTCATGAGAACAAATATGGAGAACCTTTCTTCTGATATTTTGTTAGAATGGCATCACAGCGAATTTTATGGAGTTCTGTTAATGGTTGTTCATTTCGCTAAAATATCACACTTGAGGGTGTACTGAGGATATTTAGCCGATGCATTTATAAGCTGCCCACGACTCAAATCAAAATCCTAGACGTGCATGGCTACAAACACAATGTCCAAAAATATGCATCATCGCTTTGTTAGGTAAAAATTGTAACTTACTAACGTTAGAGATAAGCATGTTAAAGCAAGTAGTTGCACAAAATGATGAGTTCCTAGAAATTTTTCTTCCCAGAATAGATTCTCTTTCATTCCATCTCGGAATATCTGGACCAGCTGTGTGCACGCATTAATTCCGTTAACACACTCAGACAATAATAGTGATTGATGGAATAGCCTTCTGTACCTAATAACACACATCAGAGGAAGCCCCAGCTCTCATTGCTCTCAAGGGCCCAATTTGTTGTTTTTCCCTCTCAAAGCTCACATGGGTCAGTGGGACATTTCTATGGAGCAGAAAGGGGGGGGAAAAGGGACAAGTTCACAGCAATAATAATGTAGACAAATTTGCAACACCATTTTATTTACACCAACAGAGATCTTGTTTGCAGAAAAGTTTGATTGGTCCCTAACCTTATCCACCGGCCCACCACCACCACCACCATTCTTCTTCACACATCTGATACTCTGAAGCAAATCAACGTGGTGTCATTAAAAGTCTCATCCCGCCGACACTCCCCCGAGGATGCATGCATTTTACCGTACCATAAAATCAAAGAGATCAGACACCCCCACCCCCACCAACTCCCATTACACCCCCCCCCCCCCCCACTGGCAGCTTCCATTGCTTTTCACTCTGTGAACTTGTGCTGAGTACTGCTGCTGTGGCCACATGCATACTCGAGATATGGTCTACTTCAATCCTGCCATAAATTTCAATCCGGAAGCGGAAATCGAGGCCACGATTCACTTCAGTGCCAATGTGGTACACTCTTAACCTATTAAGTGGCAACGAATTTTGAGGCAAAGACATTATCACTTACTTTTGTTGAGTGATTGATGTGATCCACATTGTGTGGTGGCGACCTTTTGTTTGCATAGAATATCACATAACAATGTCACATGCTACTCCGATAGTACCCAATAATTCACCTCTCCTTCTTAAGATTGGTAAAAAAAAGAAGAAGAAAAGGAGCAACGCTACGGACACGGAATTGGCTGAAGGCTTTTTTTAGTAGTTCGTCCCTTCGACTTTATTTTCTCAGAATAAGATCACTACAAATTTTTGTAAGAAGCCATATCTCAATTACACATTTCTTGAATATGGAGAGGTTCACATTAAGGGACGGTGGAGTTCCTGCCTGTTCTACATATCTTGATAGACGATGTAATCTTATGTGGATAACAATATTCCAACACAATTCCGGACACACATACATTCATATGCAACTGTCCTATGTGTGTAGATTCCACGTGTGAATATTGTAAAATCCCCATTCTCAAACAATTCCGAACGCATTTTACAGGGAGAGAGCACACAACCCAGATTAACAACAAAATAGGAGCAGAATCAATAATAGTAGCCTATCAAAAAAAAAAGAAAGAATCAATAATCGTACCTCATTAAGTTATATGGAAAGAACCACCAATAATCTGCGGTAAATGCATCTCTCTCTCTCTCTCTCTCTCTCTCTCTCTCTCTCTCACACACACACACACACACACAGAGACAAGCACACACATTAATTCATGTTCCCATTAGGTAGCCCAATCCCATCATCAATAGCTGACCGGTTGGACTTGTTTGACCGAGTTCTCTGGTCGGTAGCTAGTACAGAACTTAACAATTAAAACCGTAATCACTGGTGTTGGGTAGTGAATTGTCGCAACTACAACAATTACTCCAAAACCGTTGGTAATGGAAAAATTTGCACCGTCTTCGAATATTTTGTCTGCCAGTAGAACACTAACAAAAGCAAAAGCATTAACACAACAAAATCCACAAAACGTTCAAAATCTAAACAACAATATTAGCAGTCTGCCAACCAGAAAACAAGAGTCGTAAAATACACCCATTACCAAAACGTCGGGTAGATCTCACAGCATGGAACATGTTGAATGAGTTACTTTGAGTCACCATTTGATTCGATGATAGTAAAATGTGGCTACCATTCTAGGCCAATCAAAACTTTTGGAAATTAAGGACTCAGATGTGTATCAGTGCTCAGAAGGAGAGATAACATTATCAATCTTCAGAATCATCTTGACAACTTGGGTTGCTAGCAATATCTGCTGCTGCTTCCCAATTAGTGTCTCAAAAGATAGTTTGCTCACGCATGTCATTCGTGCCAACATCATTGCAGTCTATACCACAGCAGGGATTGTTCTCCTGCGTATGAATCCAACATGATGTCAAGTGAAATAGAATATCGATATGCACTCTACAGAGAAATCCTAAGGCTTCGTTTGGGATGTCTTTAAAAGATTAAAAAAAAAAAGTCAAGCTAAGGGTGCGTTTGGTAACCATTTCAGTTTTCAGTTTTTTGTTTTTAAGAAACTAGAAGTAGAAACATGTTTATATTTTAAAAAAACAAAAACAAGAAATATGTTTGGTAATATTTGTGTTTCAAAAACAAAAAGGGAGGGGGGGGGAGGGGGGGAACACCTTTTTGTAGTTTCCATAGTTTACAAAATCTCTAAAAAAAGTTTATGAAAAACAAAAAAAAGTAAAAACAAAATCCAAAAATTGAAAACAAAATGGTTATCAAACGCCCCCTAAGATTGTTTCAGATGACTTTTGGCATTCTTTGTAGGTTGGGCTAATTTTTGGCTTTTATTAGAGATGCCAGTTGACTTTTTCAGCGGAAATCCAACTTATTTATAGAGATGCCAAATGAAGCTTAAGTTGCTATTGACCTCGCTAAAGGAAGCAATCATGTCCAAAATATACCTTAATTTGCTGAGATTTCACAGCAGATAATGTTTCGATGGGTTGGAGTTGGAGACCACTGTTCTCCGCGAGTGCCATTGGGATAGAGTCTAAAACGTCTGCAAATGCCCTGATTGCATCCTGCAGAGAGAAGGAAAAAAGTATCAGCTCTAACTGCATGATGGGTATGCAAGATAAAAGAATAACCTCCATAAAGTCGTACCTGTTCAATCCCTGGATGTCTATCAGCAGCTGCTTCCACAGCAAGAGAACAAGAAATTTCAGCCGCACCACTGCCGTACACAATAGAGTTGTTGCGGATGAGATTCCAAGCCACACACAAAGCATCGTGGATACTTTGCTTGGTTTTTTCTATCATCATGTTGTTACCTAATGCATCAATCTAAGTACCAGAATCTAGTAAAAGGGAAACCAGCTATGGCCAACCTCGTTCTTTCGCATGTTAAAAGATAAAGGATACCTTTTCCTTCTCTTACTCTAATAATTTTCACCATTTTGCTTAGCAAAAAAATAATAATTTTCACCATTTTCATTTTTTGTTCAAACATTGCCTGTACTTCATTAACAGGGTGAGAAGACACACCATAATACCACAGTCATCACCCCGTTATAAAAAAGCAATAACAGATGTAAATCAGGAATGATAACAGTACATACAAATGAAGTATTAACTATCCAAACTTGTTCCTGAAAACATTCAGTCAAATGGCATGGCCATTTCACAAAACAGCAAGTGGCAATTAAAACACATGATCATTCATCGCCATTTTAAGTAACACATGGTTACTAGAAGAGTTGAACAACTAATACACTAGTCTTCTTATTAATAATTATGTTCTCATATTTTCTCTTTTAATTCACCTAATCTTTTTCCTTCTTGCACAGTGTAAAAGACAAAAGAAATACCAACTACTGCTGGCGCAAGTAGCAGAGATAATGCCAAAATATTGAATTGTGCAAAATGTTCTCTATTTGCTTAAAAACAAGATATGAAATAAAAAATTAGCTTTGTGAAAAAAAATGATGAAATTAGGTTTTTCCAATCCTATACAATAGGCAATGGCAGATCTCACAAGTCACAACAAGAAACTACAAATATCAGTTTCCACTTTCCAGAAAGAAAAGCAGAATGCCAAATGATTTCGCATTCCTAGACATCAACTATGACAGATGAAGACAGACTGTACTTTTTGTTTAGGGAAAGTCTACAATACACACCCCTTAAAAGGGTGTACCATATATGCACCTATTTTATGGTTCATTCATAACATTTTAGTGTGTTTCATAATTTTTATTCTAGAATTCATAACCTTTCAGCAGTACGATTTGTAACATTTTCATTATGATTCATAATATTTTGGTGTATCTCGTAACCTTTATACGATTCGTAACTTTTTAGCAATACGATTCGCAACATTTTCTTTAAAATTCATAACATTTTGGAGGTGCATATGATACACACCCAAATAAGGGCCGTGTATTGTAGTCTTTCCCTTTTGTTTATATTAGCAGATGAAGATTCTGTACAATCCAAAACTTTTAACTTTTGCAATGAGGCCTAAGAATTGTGCAAGTGGAGAAAGAAAGGTAACTCCTGTGAGGTACACTAGGTTCCAACGTTCTTGTAGCTAGTCAAAAGTAAAAATTCATCAAGACTATTATCAAAGTAAGACTTTAGGGAAAATATTCTTGGTTCTTAGTGTTTACAATTCACATGGCCAACAACTTATCAAAACAAAAATCATTCACATGGCCAACAAAGGAACACTATTTTTCATCAGCAAACATGAGGATGTTTCTGTTTGAAGGTATAAGTAACATGAAAACTACCAGGGTGTTAAGTATGCAACTAAAGCCAGCTGACCCATACCATATTTTCAGGTGGGGGACAAAGAACAAAATATATCATAGAACAAAAAAAAAATCCCATTTAAAAATGATAATAGAAGAATGAGGAGAAAACGCAAAGTACCTTGCCTAGCTTTTCAGGGGTCAACTCTTGGAACCTTGGCACAATCCTCCCACCTACAATACCGTAGCACTACATTGAGGAACAACATGATAATTTTGCGTGATAATTACAATCCAAAAGAAATCTTTGATTCAATTTTCTTAAACACAGCTACCATAAGCTGCATATTTATGTAACTACTCAGATGTAAGGGGGATTATGAGTACAACTACTCAGAGACGTACACAAACATAACTGTAAAAGATCATGCCACAGTCGATAAACAAACAAAATCAGATGATGCATATATACTCACATTTTAAGAGTGCAAACCTCCCTTGCATTTCTGAACCATGTCATAGAAAAGTACTTCTGCTCTTTTTTTTTGTGGGTAAATCAGCTTGAAATAGAAAAAAGAATAACCGAATGTACAATCTACAAGGGGCATACACCAGGAGGAAAAGAAAAGAACAAAAAAAAGAACAAAATAAAGAGAGAAAAGTGGAGATGCCTGTGCCAAGTGGCTACAAAGAGCTAGAGGGAAATAGAAATGACCTATCCATGGGTTTCCAATCCATCTACAAGATGGAGGAGAAAACCAAGGGCAAAACAGGTCAGGAACAACTGAGACTAAAATGCCACAGGCCTTTACAGAACCAAATTACACATGAATAAGCTACAGGCCTATACAAAACCAAATTACACATGTAGATGCCACATGTAGTTACACATGTAGATGCCACAGGCCTTTACAAAATCTTTCGAACTGAATTGGATGTGCTAAAGAACGGATGGAACGTGATAGCACATCAAAAGAACAGAAACTGGCCAGAATCCAGAGAACACAAACTGGGCCTTTCAATCGGGGCAGCAACCTTACCAAATCTTTCCAAACCACGCAGAACACAGCAGCATAACGGCTGCATAATAGGCAGCAAAACAGCAGCAACACAACTGCAGAATGAGGCAGCCGCAACATAAACCTAACAGCAGTAGCCGTAGCTTGAGGTGCATACAGCAGCAGCAGCTAACTGCTGCCAGTACATCAACAAACAGCAGTAAGCATCAGAAGCAGCAAAAGAGCAGCGGTCAAAACTTTGACAGCGGGCTCAACGTGGCCACAGATCTACTGGTAGCAGTGAATAGAAGCAAGAGAAAGCTAGGGACATGCCCCCTAGAAAAGCGTAAACATTCCAAGGGACAACCCCCCAAGGATAGGTCCAAACAAGTTGGAAAGCTACAATGAGGTAAGAACGACATGCACTTTCCAAATGTACAACTGCTCAGAGCACAAGAGAGTGCAAAATAGCCATTCTGCTAGCAGTAAACAGCAGAAAACAACAGTAAACAGCAGTAAAGTCTTCAACCTGGACAGGTTCAGATTCAGAACAAGCTGCCATAGCAGCAGCAGAGAGCTGACATAGCAGTAGCAGCAGAGATAGCAGCAACATCAAAAAATACAGCAGTCCTGGAACTTGAGCAAGGATGAAGCTGAATTTGTGATATAAATGAAACTCATAATGCTAATCACTCCGCTTGGTTCACCATTTTGAGAGTAACTTTTAACTCTCGGCACAATTTCCAATAAATTTCTCTCTATCTCTCTCCACTCATTACCACTCAACTCTCAAAAATAACTTCTAAAACCTCAACCAAACAAAGTGAATATCTCCTCACTCTACTCCTCCCTCGGAGCCTAAAACTCCAACATTCTAAAAGCAACAAGGGGCCACAACTCCCTCGCCTCTCCCTCACAAAATGCCTCCCACTATTTATTACCTCCTCTCGCAAGAAAATTGGGCTCAATCCCACAACTCACAGGTTCACACATATAGTGGCACACTCAAAGTCATGAAACTTAAATGAATACAAATGCAAATTCCAAAAAGGAACCACATGCAGCAGCTGCGACAGAGAACTGCTTGAGATTAAGATATTTACCTTGTATATAGAGGTACTAGCAGCCAAGAATCCCTATTGTTGCCCTGTCGCAACCTGCCCAACTATTACAGAAAGTAACAAATGAGGTGAATGAGATAATTCCCACAAAAAAAAAAAAACAAATTATTAACTATTAATGTTCCACTCATTCACAACCCGTCTGCTTGAAATGATTGTAGATTGGATAATGATAGAAGTCTTGCTCTAACCATGGAATAGATTTTGTGAACAACTACCTCACTGGAGCAAGATTGACCTTGAAATTTCCTCATATTCCTCTCAATCCACACATGATAAACAGCGACAGTAAATACCAATTTAGTAATGACTGCTTTAATCGACTTGCCTTTTATGTTAGAGAGAAAACTGACCCAAGCAGCCCAATCTCTAGAGGGCCAGGAAACATGGAGTTTGGAAAGGATAGTGTCCCACACCTGTTGCGAGAAGGGACAATTGAAGAAAAGATGGTCATGGCTTTCACTCCCAGCGCAGAAGCTGCACTGTTGAGAGTGATTGAGGCCAAAAAGTGCCAGCCTATCAGCAGTGGATAACCTATTCTGAATAGCTAGCCAAGTGATAAAGCTACATTTTGGAATGTTGGCTGAAAACCACACCAATTTATACCACACAACCTTTGGAAATGGAGTTCTCAATTTGTTCCAAAGGGAGGCAATTGTGAACTTGCCGTTAGAATTGAGGGTCCATCTAATATGGTCAGGCTCACTCAATCTGGACGGGATTAGAGGTGGCAAGCTTCTTCTGATCTCATTAAGCTCCACAGTTTGGGTAATGGGAAAGGCCCAATTTGAATTAAGGATGATGTGGGACACTGAAGCATCTCTAGGAATGCCAGAGTCAAGAGCAACTCTTGGACTGAACTTCTCTATCAAAGGGCCAAGCGGATGCCAGTTATCATACCACAAAGAAGTGGAATGGCCATTACCTAGCACACTCAAAATGAAGGGCTGCACTAAATGTCTGATATTCAAAAGTTTCCTCCACACCCAAGAGCAATCACCTGGAATTTTCAAAGTCCAAAAATTCCTCCTCTTTATTAAATATGACTTAACCCATTGGCACCACATGGACTGTTCCACACCAAAGATGAGGAACCAAATGTGCTTGGCAATGGCAGCCTTATTCCAAACCTGCATGGACTTGAAACCAAGCCCCCCCTCCTGTTTAGGGGAGCACAAATGTTCCCAGGAGACCTTGGCACCCATTTTCCTAAGATCAGGGCTAGTCCAAAGAAAAGCCCTAAGGATTGACTCGACCTCCTTTATGACCTTTTTAGGGATGATGAAAAGAGAGGACCAATAGGTTTGCATGGAGAATAGGACATTCTTAATCAACTGCATCCTACAAGCATAAGCGAGGTCCCTATTTGTCCACGACTTAGTTTTAGCAGTAATGCTATCCACTAAACATTGACAGTCAGAGGCCTTGAGTTTAGTGGAGAGGAGAGGCACTCCAAGATATCGGACTGGTAGAGTGCCTTCGTTAAAACCTAAAACACCCAGAATAGCTAACCTAGTGCTTGAGTTAACCCCAGAGAAATAAATGCTACTCTTCCCGGGACTAGGAGAGAGACCTGACATACACTAAAATTCAGTGAGAGCATCCTTAATGTGATTGACTGAGGTCAAGTCTCCCTTGCAAAAGATCATAAGATCATCAGCAAAGCATAGGTTCAAAATCTTAGTAGCCCCACATCTCCAGTGATAACGAAAATCAGGGAGAAGGGATTTCTCCCTAAGGAGACAAGTGAGAATCTCCATAACAATGACAAATAGGTAAGAGGACAAGGGATCTCCTTGCCTCATACCTTTTTTCCCTTGAATGTAGCCCATGACTTCCCCATTGATGCTAAGGGAGTAGTTGGCAGTGGAAACACATGCATGCTTGCAGCCATTTAATCATTGTGGGGTGGAAATTCATGGAAAACATAGTATCCCACAGAAAATCCCATATGACATTGTCATACGCCTTCATGATGTCCACTTTCATAGCACACCGAGGAGAGGATGATGATTTATGATACCCTCTCATAAGTTCCTGGGTTAGGAAAATATTATCGGCAATCCTCCTTCCTTTAACAAAACCTGATTGAACAGGGTCAATTAAAGTAGGAAGGGCAGCCTGCAATCTTCTAGCAAGAATTCTAGAGATGCACTTGTATACAGTATTACAGCATGATATGGGCCTAAAGTCCCCAACCTTGGAAGGATTAGGAACTTTAGGGACAAGAGCTACAATAGTAGAATTTGCTCTTTTAAGCATTTGACAAGACCTAAAGAAGGCTTTGACAACTGCAGTGACCTCATGGCCAATGATAGGCCAGGCTTTCCTAAAGAATCCAGCATTGTAGACATCAGGTCCTGGGGCTTTGGTAGGATTAAGAGACCAAAAGGTGTCCTTAATTTCAAGGTCAGAAACTTCAGCTATCATGGACAACCTTTGACTCTCTGAAAGTCTCTTGTTAACTAACTGTTGGATCCTAGAGAGCCCCTGATAGGAAGTTGAATGAGATGTTCCCAACAGATTTGTGTAAAAGTTGACAAAACTGGACTTAATAATCTTTAAGTCAAAGGTGAGAGACCCATCATCCAAAACTAGACTGGTAAGCTTACTTCTATTTCTAATATTACTCACAGACTTAAAGAAATAAGAGGTACACTGATCACCCAGTTTCAGCCATTGGATTCTAGATTTCTGCTTAGCCAGACTCTCCTCAGCCCTAAGCAAAGTGAGAAATTGCTTATGAACTATCCTTTCCTGACTAATAATGGATGAATTGGAAGGATGAGTAACTAAGTCTAGCTGTAAGGATTCAAGAAGTTGCCTAGAGTCAGCAACCCTCTTAGAAATATCACTAAAGTCTCTAGAATTAAGCTGCTTAAGCTCATTTTGCAACAACTTGAGCTTCTCACAAACACAAAACATTGGATTCCCAATGATCACCCTCCTCCAAACTCTTTGAACCACAGATAAGAATTGGGGGTGATCAGCTAAGAAATCAAAAAACTTGAAAGGTTTATTGGATTTCTTAGGATTAGGAATCAAGCAGGCAATAGCTGGAGAATGATCAGATATGCCAGAAGTGAGAAAATGTGCAGAAGAACAGCTATAAGCCTTCATCCAATGTTCATTGACTAGAACCCTATCTAGCTTAGTACTAACAAAATGGGCAGAGTCCTGCCTATTGGTCCAGGTGAGGAAGCAACCTGTATATCTAAGATCATCCAGCTCCAAGGCATAAAGGCACTGGTTGAATTCATTCATATGAGGGGGCCAGCTAGTAATGCCCCCTACCTTTTCATTAGGGAACCTTGTGGCATTAAAATCCCCAAGAACAATCCATGGGGCTGAGGAGTTAAGATGATGGAGACCAGACCAAAGTGTCTGCCTGGTTAAATAACTGTTATCCCCATACACAAAGGTTGCAAAAAATGGGACCCCCCCACTCTTAGGATGCACCTCACAATGCAAAAACTGGTCAGATTGATCTAAGACTCGAACTTGTATCACATTGGGATCCCAACATACTAGTATTCTGCCCAATGGAGCTTGAAGGTAGATGTTCACAAAATTCCAGTGAGGGCAGATGTAACTTATTATTCTAGAAGCAGAGGCTTCTTTTATTTTATGTTCTAGCAAGCCCAAAAGTGATAACTTATTATTACTCAAAAAACATTTAGCTTCCTTTTGTTTGATTGGGTCATTAAGACCCCTAATATTCCAAAAACCAATGTTCAAAGGCTGCATAGACGTAAAACAGAATTCAAGCAGAACTAGGTAATTAAATGGCAGAAAATGGAAGTATAAGAATACTGCCCTGACAAAAGGATACGAATAGTTAATTCCCTGCCTTGTTCAAGGAACAAGTAAACTGCTCCTTGCTTGCTTCCTCAGCCTTTTCAAGGCAGACTTGGAAAGAGCCCTATTTTCATCTACCCCATCAAACTGCTTCTTGATTCCTAAATCAGAATCAGGAGGATCAGGAGCTGGAGATTCTTTTGACTTAGAAAGGAAAGTTTCCTTTGGTACTATATCAGGATTATGAACATTCTCTGCAGGAGTGAACCCAGCCCTTAATGCATCAGCGAGGTTTTCAGAGGTGTTGATTGAGGAAGATACTGCATGTGTGTTGGTAGCACCCACCTCCACTGCATCTACTGCCTTTAATTGTTGAGGCAGTGCATCTCCTCCCTTGTTGCTGCTTACTACCCCTTCAAGAACCTCCAGAAGTCCAGCCTCTGAATCAGTATCACTGGATAACCCATTGTTGACAACAGAAACATTTGAGGAACTTGGAAGCTGAGGAACTGAGTTGGCTAGACCTGTTAGAGAAGCAATCTTTCCATTATTGGAAGGCTCAGGAGCCTTCTGTTTACCACTCCTTACTTGGGTCCAAACCGGAACTGTTGGTTGAGATACTCTTGTTGCTTGTTCCAAATCAGCTTTCTTAACACACCGCTCCGTGGAATGTCCAAACACATGACATTGGTTGCAAATGGGAGGGAGGACTTGGTATTCAATATGAACAACAACAGATTCTCCTTCCACCAACACTGTGACCTCATCAGGAAGATCCTGTTCAGCACTAACTTCTATGCAAATCCTAGCTGTTGTGGACTTAGTATGAAGAAGCCCAGGTTGCTTGGCAGACTTAGCGGTGGCCTGATCAACATGTAAAGGTCTCCCAATTGTGCTAGCTACTCGGCTAAGGCACTCTTGGTTCCAGAGTTCAAAGGGTAAATCGTGGAACTTAAACCAGGCAGGTACTTTGACAGGTTGCTCCTGTGCAGGTTTCATCATCCTATGCCAATCCTTAAGAACAAGATATTTCTGAGAGAAGAAGTAAGGACCTCCTTCAAGAACAGTCATCTTAGACTGTTCATCCTTAAATTCAAAAAGATAAAACCCTGCTACATTAGGTTTAACAGCCACGTAAAGGTCTTTCCATTGGTTCCGAGCAGTGGAAACCAGCAAAGGATACGCCATCTTACCATCCAGAAAATGACCTACCAAATATCGATTCCATTTGCCTACTTCAGTCAATTCTATGTCTATTTCGACCATAGCTTCCTTGCCTCTCTGAAGATCAGGAAAATAATCAAGTTTCATATCTAGAGAAGGACTCTGAGACTGAAGGAGAGAGGCCCAGTTCCTCGGTTTAGGTTTAACCTGACCATAATTTAGTTTGGGATTGATTTGGTGATGTTGGGATTGATTTGGTGAAGTTGGCCCAGTTCCTCGGAGTGTTGATTGCTGATTTTGATTTGGTAGAGGGTTTCCTTTAGTTTGATTATGAGGTAGGTTAGACACTGGTTTATGAGCCAGAGAAGGATCCGACTCGGACAGCCATGGGCGAAGAGGCTTAACATCCTCCAAGCTATAACCTAGATTGGGATCACCCTCCACATAGGGATTTCCCCTGGCATTGTACAAAATATTAGAGTTAGGATTAGGTATTTGTACCTGTTTTTGGTGACATTCGAACTGAGAGTCATTTGCCTGTAGATGAGCGGCTCGTTCCTCTGCTTCACGTATCAGAGCTTGCTCAAAGACTTGCTGAAGCTTTCGAGATGGGCTGGATTTTTTGGGCGATTTAGGGCTGATCTCCCCAAGCCCAACTGGAGATGGAGAAGGAACAGTACAGAGAACTTTGGATCCTAGGTTGAAATCACCGGAAAAGTTTCCAGCACTGTTCAACTTTAGGGTTTCCAAGTCCGACGGAATCGGCTGGAACTGGTGAGATGTTGAATGCTCAGAGGTCTGAGGGATGATTGGAAGCTCAGAGGAGTGATTTAGTGACCATCCTTGAAACGGAGAGCACTGAACCGCTTTAGAATCTGAGTTCATGGGTGAATTCCGTGATGGAATTTGATAGAACTTTGATAACTCAGAAACCTGTTGTCTTCTCCGGACTTCGTTAGAGTCTAGAGCCTTGAGACCTAACCCATCTGCAATAGAGATAGTACCGTCAGCCATGGATCGATGCTGGAATCAGACGAAAACCCAGGGCGGACCTAATCGCCCCAAATCGCCTCTCTCATTTTTCCTCTCATTTTTTGGTGTTTTGGATCCAAAGTACTTCTGCTCTTGCTCATGCAAATTCTGGAACTTTTCGACTGTGTCAATGTCAACCTTATGCTTTGGCTTTGGTGGCTCAAATGGGCAAGTCAAGATTGCAATTTTCGCATCGTCAATATGCTTTGGCATCTGTGGATGGCTCATATCTTTGTCAACAATAATTCCTTTGATTAGCTCCGTATCCTCCAATTTCCCACCTACTTTTCCCTCCACTTTAATTAGCTCCAAGTTAACATCCCTCCTCTTTAAATCTGCAACTGCCACAACTGAATTCACAGCAATTTCTGCCAAACTGCACTTGCAGCTATTCACACTGCAACATAAAGTATTTTTCACTTAGTTTGACAATATCAAACTGAACGGAATTAAATGTGGTATTGAGATAAACAAAGATATACTCTCTCCATTCGATTTTGTGTCATGGTTGACATGACTGTTTAAATGAAAAGCATCTTCGTATGACAGACTCTAGAAAAAATCACCATGTGATATGAATTTTCAGGGGGATGCATATGGATTCAGAGATAAATATCAAGAAAAAGAAGTAAAAAGTGCAACTCATGATTAACTTCATTTCTATTTGGGTAGTGATTTTCACACTCCCCTTTTTTTATAACCACTCTCCATTTTTTGTCCTCTTGTGGTGTGAATTTACAATGGTGTCCTTCCAAGTATGAAAAAGTATATAAAGGAAAGGTTAATTTTGTAATTTCTTACCACAAGAGGACAAAAATGGAGTGTGGTTATAAAAAAGGGAGTGTGAAAATCAATTACCTTGTCTTAACCCAAAGACATTATGGGACTTCAAGACACTAACAGCAAGACATATAATGGGGTAAATGTAGTAATCATTTGGAGGAGTTACAGTGTTACACCAACAGTACAAGCAAATCATTGTAGTTACTACTTACACATAATGTCCCTCACCATTCCATGTTATACAAAGTGCAAGATATTATGCCATTATGACTTCTTTTACTGATGCTTAATACCGTCATTTGAGAGCAGTTTGGAGCATGTGGCATGCCAGTAAATACAATGAAAATCAAATTAACATAACCATGCAATTTGGAGCATTTTTTCTACAGTAACCGGAACCATGAAGACCAACTAGAATTGCCATAAACTGATTGTGATTCCCACAAGATAAAGCAACTAGAATGAACATAAAAAGAGCAAGGTCCAAAAAAAAAAAAAAAGGGAATTGACTTCTACACTCCCCTTTTTACCACATACACTCCCGTTTTTGTCCTTATTCATGTGAATTTACCTTTTTACCCTTTCATAAGTTCACTTTTTTACACATTAAGGAGCAATAGAGTAAATTCACACCAAATAAAGACAAAAAAAGGAGTGTATGTGATAAAAATGGGAGTGTAGAAGTCAATTTCCAAAAAAATCATAAAGCACAGGGCAGCTCAAACCACACAACACACCGTTGGGAAATAACATAACACAAGTATTGCACTCACTATCGAAGAAAGGCAGTACGGGAATAGCAGCATGATTCTTACATCTTAGATGATAAAGTAGTCATGCAAGTTTGAACCAAAGGATCTACGTTTGCCGCACTAAATTCAAACTTAGTTGTAACCCGTTCCAAATGTTCAACAGTCATCCGGGAAGCCACTTCATAGCCCTCTGCAATACGAATAGGATGAATACCACGCTCTAAGAGACGCTCAGCCTGTTCCAGAAACCAGAAGTGCACCAGCCATCACAATCACCAATTTCATAGTCTTGACTTCGTGATAATTCGACCATCAGTTTTGCAATTTGATTGTCTACCTTCATCTGCTCCAATATAGTTGCACCATCATTTGCTGACATTATAGGAGTAAAAGGTGAGTGACGATCATAACTGAAGGACAAAGGAGGGAGATTATTTGACCAGAACAACATGATCTCTTATAGTTGCATGTACCAAAGGATGTGAATATCTAATATAATTACAGTGCATTCACCATAAGGAGTTACAAATCACAATGAAAAGAAATCAAGCAAGGTGGGACAATAATACTACTACACACAATTTCACGAGTGTCCGACCGGGTGTATGTCCAGCACTCAAAATGTAGATGAAATAGGAGCAAAAAAAAGCTTATACAGTATAATAGTTACAAACAGTTAGAGGGTGGTTAATGACATTCCGAAGTTTAAAGTAACAGGTGGAATCATTGCACTTGTACCCATACTCGGTAAAACATTCACTCAACTAATCAGCAGACAGACCAGCATTGCCCCTTCATGTGAATCCTCGATCAAATCCAGGTTCACTGTTACACCACTAGTCAAAAAATTTATATGTCAATGACTCAATGGCCAACAACAAACACACACCAGGTGCATGTTAATAAGCCATATCCATTGCTCATATACGCCCATCAGGCCTCCTTTAGTTAGTTTCAAACAAATTTTTCCCTCAATTTACTAAGCAGAGGACACACACAACTAGAAGCTCCTACATTGCTGCCCCAAAATAAGAGTAGAAATTGCTTAACTTTCTTTTGCAAATCCTTGATGACACTGCACAACTATTGTGACATTTCATGTTTACTTGACCTTCTTTCCATGTTTACTTGACCTTCTTTCTATACGAGAGAAACTTTCGAGATAGAAAACTAAAGATGGCTAGATGGCTCATCGATTGTCACCATTCTTGTTCCTTCTATGAACTTTCATTCTGATAAAAGCTGAGAATAACAAAGCCTCACCAAGTAAAACCTCACATACAAGCCAAAACCTTTAGGGTTTGTTTGGAACTTGTGGAAAAGAAAAGAAAGGAAAAGTTAAAGAAAATTCTCTACCATTGTTTGAGTATGAGAGAAAGGGGGGAGAAAATAACAAATTCAAGTATTGCTAATAGTTAAGTTTTCCTCTCATTTTCCTCTCATTTTCCTCCCATTTCTCTCCATTTTCTTTTCGTTTCTCTCACTTTCCTAAAGTTCGAAACACAGCTTTATCTTCCAATAAAAGTTCATCATGAAGTCTAACCTTATGACTTATGAGGCATCTTCATTTTTTACAAGAAAATTCATTCCATTTTCTTCTATCTCACTTGCTGCTGCAGATCCACAAGTAATCTCCAAATAGATGCCACAAAGTCAACAAACAGAAATGAAAGATCAAAAGACAAAAAAGCAAAACTTTTACCCCAGCAACTGTATAACTTTGTTACAATACCAAAACCCAAGCGAATTGGAACTAACAAAGCATATGGACTGTCATCTCATCAAAGGTATCTAGTAACTCACAACATACTGAGATCAAACCGTCTGCTCAGAGAGAGAGGGGTGGGCGTACTGATGGTGACTTTGCCATCAGGGCTCTGGAGCATCTTGTCCATGCCCTTGGGACCGAGGGAGGTGCATAGGATGCGAGCAACGGCTTTTCCAGCAGAAATGTTGGATTTCTGAGTGCCGAGTCCCCTCAGCCTCGTTCATCCTTATCAGGCTAGTCTAATTTTGGACCAAATTAGTCCTCAAAAACCACTTTTGGGAATTAGCTAGCCACTTTTCAAAAGCACATAGAATCAGACTCTCTATTCTAACTTTAACTGTATTAAACTATTCTTTCTTTCTACTTCTACATTTTCTTTCCTTCAATCTTCCACTTTCAAATAGCTTTGGAGTTGCTCACAGTAAAGCAATTGAGGTGCACATCCAAAACCACTTGATCTGACCAATTTGCACGGGCACGTGGAGGACTTTGGGTGATATGATTGGCAGTTCCAAAAAATTCCCATCGTAACAGCGAAATCTAAGTTACAACCTGAAATTTAAGTCATCAAGATTAACAGGTCGATCACTCAGAACTCCACCATGGCAGTTCCAATTAATGACGTTGGAGTTTCTGTCATGTTAGCAGCATAAATCAGACTTGAGTTTATAGATGCTGCCGGAGCTGGGACAACATAATGCTCGAGATCAAGCTCCAAACTCGCTGAAGAGCCATTCTGTATTATAAAATGAGAGGGAAATCACATAATTGAAGAGTATAAACAGCCACAATGCAGCAGAGTCAACTTCGGAAAACTCGATTGCATGAACAACTAGCTTATTTCCAACATTTACCAACAAGCCGATACAAAAACTCCAAGCACTTCATCCCAATACAAAAGTAGTTCATAAGATCCCAATACAATAGCAATTCATCAAAGCACTTCATACAAAAACTTATATCCTTTATGAAAGTACTTCAACATCAGCTCACAAAAGTAGTGAAATCCCTAAAAGATGTGTTTGGACTTTTACAAGGAATACAGGACCGCTATGGCTGAAAAAATTGGTTAGTTTGGTGGTATTTTCGCTAGAAATGTCATTGAGACCTTACATCAAACACCTTATGGGCAGAACAAAGACTTCACAAACTCATGCAGAGGGAGTGCTAAAATCATTCAATATACAGATCAAGTAAAACCTCACACACCACTATACAGATCCCATACACATCAATATATATATATATATATATCGTAACTCATTACCAGATAAATAAGGGGTCTCTGAACAGAAAAATTCAAGGAAAATTCAGTTACCAAGCCCCAAACGTGCAGATTGAGCAAATTCGTTATGAAAGAGAGAGCTGAGGAGAGAGTTCAGATTTGGCGCCAGATATTCTCCGTGAGACCGCGGGAGGAGGAGAATGGAGTATCGAGAGAGAGAGAGAGAGAGACTACTAACTAGAAGGTGTCAGAAATAGCAATACTCGCTAGGGAAAATTACCGGCTGGTGGAGGAGAATAAGACATATTACCACTTCAACTGTCTCATGTATCCAAAATCACGAATATATGATATCTCCTATTTTAATCACCAATAAATGGTACTGTAAGTTGGTAACCATGTCCGAATGGAAGTATGGAACATTCTGCCCTTATTCTAAAACGACGTTGTGTCCTTAAATTCTCCCCAAAACCTCCTCCTTCCTCGCTTTTTTCTCTCCACTAAACGTAAACTCCGCCCTCCTTTCTCTCTCTAGGGTTTGGTCCCCCTTCTTCTCCTCTGTGCTTCCCATCCTCGAAAGAGTTGCTGTGATAACCCGTTTTTAATCGTAAGATTTAGAATATGATATTTGAAGAATTTTTCTTAAAGTTCCGTTACCAAATGGAGTAGTTTTTCAAGTCAACGGATTTTTTTCTGGGATGAAACCTAGACAACGTAATCGATTGGGGACTGAATATACCTTGACGGCTAGATTTTTTCAAGTAATCACACACCGTCGTCGACAAGATTTTTCTCCTGAAGCAATCATACACCATGGGCTATAATTTGCTGCCAACTTAAATTTTCGGTAGAAACCGTTCCTCATTTAATTCTATCGGCAAAAATTGTTTTTTGGACATCAATAATTCAAGTGAGGTTCAAGCCATAACCATGCAATTTCTCGATATTATAATACTAAAGACAAATTATTAGCAGTATTAGTTGGGGTGACTTAGAATTGTCTGGATACATTTTATCCTTGACTGAATTGGCTCACTTAGTCTATAAATACCCTATTTGAGCATTCTTTTGGTTCACTTAGCATTCACACACTTAAATTCTTTTCCCCCACCACCACACGTCCCCCGATACCCTCCAACTCTTACAAGCCACTACCTCTCCGATGACACACTCGCTCATACCCGGTGAGCTCTAGGAATGGCAAAGGAGCGGGGTGGGTTTTCCTTGGCAAATGGATGAACTTGTTTAGTTGTGTTTGTTGTGTTATTGAGAAAATCTGGGAATGAATTGTTTCCTTGTTGGCTACATTCTTTTGATGGAGAATTGAAAATAAAAACGGGGCGGGGCGGGGCGGGTAAATCCATTACCCGATAGGGGCGGGGGCGGGGGGAATTTCCATTACCTGGGCGGGGTTCGGGGTTCGGGGAGTTCGAAAATTTTAGGGTCGGGGTCGGGGTACATCAAAAACACAAACAAACAAGTTCATCCATAAGCAACTAGCTACCCGAAAGTGTTCGATCATAATAACAAACAACAACCGACAAGTGATCTTGCAACAAGTTCATCCAAAATAAAACCCCTAAAAACTCAAAGACAATTTTTTCAACTGTTGTGCAAAAGTGAGCCATTCCAGTCCACAAAGCTCAGCCGTTTCAATGCAAAAGTGCCTGAAAAAATCTGAAATATAAAAGTGAGTCATTTCAACCCACAAAAGTGTTATTTTATTTTAACAGATTCGACAAATATGACAACAAATATTTCATAATTAAACTTATCAAATCAGTCTTCAACCATTGTAACACAAGACTGAGAGCTATCAACATCCATGTCATCAAGAACCGATGCAAACTCATTTGAATTGTTACCTTAAAAAGAAACAAAATAAACCACATATTTTTTAGATTAATATCTATCCAATTCAATTGCAATAAGAAAAAACAAACACTAGAAAAGTAAACGAATTTAAATTACCTTCAGATTCATGAGCCAATAACCAACTACGAGTGCACATCAATGCTTCTATTGTCTTGGGATGGAGCCTACTACAATGTGGAGTCACAACCCTCCCACTAGTGCTGAAAGCAGACTCGGACGCAACAGTAGTAGAAACATGTATAGATAATACATCCCTAGCAATGACCCTCAAAGTTGGAAACTTCATGACATTTTTCCACCAAGCTAAAACATCAAAGTCTTTATTACCTCTCGGTATCACATCCCCTTCCAAATAACGATCCAATTCTGACTTTTTAGCTGAAACTTGGCTTGTCTGATTACTTGTAACAGATACATCAAAGTCAGATAAATCATCATCAACTTCCATAATAGACTCAACTTGGCATGAAGAAGCAATGCCACCATTATTAAGTTTCACTTCATACTCCTTAAGTAGCTCCTTATACTAATTGTGAATCCTCTCAATCTCAAAAATGGCATCCTCCCCGTAGATCCAATTGAAATAGTATTCTATCAACTTCATCTTGAACCTAGGATCTAACACCGCCGCAACACCCCAAATTCTATGAATTATTGTCCAGTACTTCTCATATTTCTCAATCAGTTGTGTTGCCATATCTCTCATCATCTCCCTTTTCTCTTTGTGTAAAGATCTTCCATCCCATTACATTCATACAACTCAGCCCATTTTGTTAATGCTATTTTTATCCTACAAACCTTTGCAAAAAACAAGTTCAATGTTGGATACTTTGTCCCACTAAACACCTCTGTGGCCTTATAAAAAACTTCCAACCTCTCACATATTTCTTTGGCTACCTCCCAATCACTGTCCTGTGGACAACTCTTGTATTGACTTTCACGGATTTTCAAACGAGAGAAGACATCCTTATATTCTATGGTAGTTTGAAGCATCAAAAGCGTAGAGATCCACCTCGTAACACAATCGAGAGACAATTTTTTACCACCTAAAATACATAGTTGCCGGGCATTTTCTTCAAACTTCTCCTCTCTTTGGCGACGTTGTCCAATATGCGACACTTTCTCTTATTTTTTCAATTCCCCCCTTAATCACCTCTAAACCATCTTTCACAATCAAACTCAAAATGTGGGCAGCACACCGCATATGAATTAACTTTCCTTGGGATATAAGAGATTCAGGTTCTAACTTTCCAATGAGAATAGAAATCATGGCATCATTACTAGAATAATTATCCACCGTAAGAGTTGAAAGACGTCTATCAATGTTCCAATCCAAAAGAGTCTCCATCAATGATTCACACAACACATACAAAGTTTAAGAATTGCTTAAACTTGAAATTTAAAACATGTTTTTTTTTTCCATATAGTTCATGTAATATATATATATGTGTGTGTGTGTGTGTACCTCAAAATGATGCTTTGTAACTTCCAAGAATCATCAACATAGTGGCCCGTGATGACCATAAATCCTCTTTTTTGATTGCTTGAAGTCCACATGTCAGTCGTCACGGCAACCCTACTTTGAATTTTCTCAATTGCTTTCATTGCCTTCAACCTTTCACCGTCATATATTTTAAAAATATCGGCTTTGAGGGTGTTTCGAGAAACCATTTGAAATAAAGGTTGAAGCGCCAATGCAAAACTCTTAAACCCAACGTGTTCTACCATGGACAATGGATACTCATGCATTTGATCATGCAAGCAAGCTCTCTCCTAGCAAAATTTTGGTCGAAAGTATAAGCTTCAAGCTTTTTTTCCCATCCCCGGTCATAAAGCTTTGAGTTAGAACCTTTTGTGATGAATCTGCAACCTTTCTTCTTGGACACCTTTCGTAATGCTCATTCAAAGCTTTGGTTCCATTCTTAGTGTTAGCCGCAAGCAATTTTTTGCAATAATGACACTTTGCCTTCACTTTTCCATTGATTTCACCCTTGTCAAAAGCAGTTCCTTTAGACAATGGTTTCCATTGATTTATACCTTTGCCTCCACCTCCACCTTTGTCTCCTCCACCACCATTTTCGCCTCCATCTCCGTCTACGTCCTCATTGATGTTGTCCCCCAATCTTGGTCCTATTGAAGGTTTTGGTGGTAAAGTTGATGCTATCGAAGAAACAACAGTAGAAACGACATTCTGTTGTGAAGACGAGGCATTAATGGTAGAGTGGTCTCTCAGTGTGGACATTTTTGCTGCGTAAAAAAACTTAAACAATGTCAACAACTAGCTCACAGAATATACGTATCCAAACCATATCAAACAAGCCTTTTGTTCCCTTTGACTAATTGATAAGATTAAAATAGCAATGACTAAATATAATATTGAGATGTAAGAAAACAAAAATCTACTTTTTAATAAATAATAAGAGACATCAGACAAGTGGGAAACAAGTATTGGATATAACAAAAGTTTTTACATAGAAATTAGAGATTGAATCAGCAATATATTACTCCATATACAGAGATTTACAATCAGCAATATATTACTCCGTATACTACTATATAAAGCTAATCCCAAAATCTTTCGCTCTTTCTTTTTTCGAACTGTGGAACACAAGCAGTCAATCACTATTATATATTACTCCGTACACTAATATATAAAGAGAAATCTCAAGTCCATAATACAAGCAATCAATCAAGTTAAAAGTGTATAGAAATCAAAATATAATTGAGTCCTACACATGCATAACGTATTTACGTTCAATACATCAAAAAAAATACAGAAAAAAAGTAAGAGAGAACGCCAACCTGATCTGGCGACCGGTGAGATAGAATCCGGTGACCGGTGTTTCATTGCGAGAGCCAACTCAGCCTAGAGGCTTGATGGATTGGTGGTTTCACTGGTTCGTAAGTTGTAACTTTGTAAATTGTAATTGCTGCACTTGAGAATTGAGATAAGAGAGACAGAGAGTAGACGAGCAATATTGAACCCTAGGGTAAAGGGACAAGGGTTTGTAAATTTATTGAATATTTGATCTATGTTGGCCTGTTGGACTATGTAAAAAATTAGGCCCATCCTTTAGCTTAGCCCAAAACCAAAACAATCCATTCCTTTACTACTATAAAAACATGAGTTACAAATTTATAAATATATCGGGGCGGGTATTTCGAGGCGGGTTTAGGGGGTACTATTACCCCGAACCCGGCCGGGGTTTATTTTTTTTACCCAACCCCGACCCGAAACCCAAAAATATTATAGAAAACCCGCCCCATTCGGGGCGAGGCGGGTTGGATTGCCAAGCCACTGAGCTCTCTCTCTCTCTCTCTCTGCTTTACTAGTTAGGATAAAAAAAGAAAAGAAAATGGAAACAGAAACTTTAGTAGCGGCAGCCATGGCCACCGTCCTATCTCTCTCTCTTTCCTCTTTCTTCTCCTCTCCCTCTCCCATGGCCACCACTACCCGCATCACTACACTACCACCACCATCACCCACCACCGCCACCTTTCACCCATTATTGCAACCATTCGGGAGTCATTCTGTGACCTCCCCACCCTTTCCCCTCTACCTCTTGCGGTCTCTCTCTCCTAGCCGTTGTCTCCCTCATTACTCTTCTCATTTATGTTTTATCTCTAATATGACTTAGTAGACTTACATATGATAACAATAATAGTAATAAAAATAAAAATAAAAGAAAGAGAAGAGTTCTGCGTGGGTGTGGCCGTTTGGAGAAATTAGAAGGACAACCCTCAATAGTTTTAGGGTACCCATATTAATTCTTTAAACACCCCCTTTTAATTGGTAAAACTATTTGAGACGGATCCGTTCCACTTCCATCAATCTCGTCACTGAGTATTTTTTTTTACAGCCAGGGAGAATACCGTTTAATCTAATTCGTAAAAAAGAATTCAATTAGTAATTAAGTAATTAATATTGTTGCGTAATTATGTGGCTCATACATGTTTCGATCGATAATCATATTCACGACAATATATGGTTCGCACTGTTGATGTGAGTTACGAATATACTCTAGTTACATAACTCTTTCAAATTATTTTGTGATTGTTTTTATAAAATGTTGTGTTTGAGTATATGAAAATAGACGTCTAGGTTAATGTCGGACCACTTTTTCATCATCTCTCCTAAAACCAATTGGTGTTAGGAAGGGTTTCAATTAAGTCTTTT
This sequence comes from Rhododendron henanense subsp. lingbaoense, assembly GCA_020567845.1. Lineage (NCBI taxonomy): Eukaryota > Viridiplantae > Streptophyta > Magnoliopsida > Ericales > Ericaceae > Rhododendron > Rhododendron henanense. The sequence goes on along the minus strand of CM036324.1, from coordinate 14,208,510 downwards.
ATGGCATTCAACATCGCACCCACAAGTCTGATTTTAGAGCGATCACAGGGAGTGGCATTGTGTAACCATCCATGGGGGCACTTCGGGCCCAACAGTTATATAAGAGCATCTACAATGTAATAACCAAAACCAAAAAAATTGCTAAAGTTAGCAATGTGTGCTCAAAATAGTACTCACATTGTAATAACCAAACTTAGTAACCTCTTAGAACTCATCAAATTTTGGCCTTTGGATAATCAAAACTAGCAACCTTTTGCCAATAACCAAATTTATTAGACCCCACATCTTCTCAATCAAGTACACCCATCATTGGAGAGTAAAACGCACTCTCCATAAAAGCAAGTGTTTTATTGGTAGGTGAAACTCACTCTCCACTTTGGTAAGTGGTTGTGCATTTAACAATATTGATCACTTTATGAATCTTAACAAATGCTCTCCGCTTTCACTTATTTACTAGAATGTCATTCAATGTAGACCATTAGATTGAGAAGAAAAAAACTGACCGTCAGATTTAAATTTTTGCCAACCCATTTTGATTATGGCAAAAAGTAAATAATGTAGGACTTGACATTGCTAACTTTAACATCCTCTAAATAGATAATCAAAAGATGATGTGGCAACTTTTGGTTATCCAATTTTGATTATTACATTATGGATGCTCTAATGAGTTGCGTATATAATGAGTTGTGACTCCACCCTAAAGAAAGGGTCCACTGGGTTATATCTATTGTATGAGGAACCTTGTATCGCACGCACTGCGTGCTTGCAAGGGATTCCTTTCATCTACCACAGCAAGCAGCTGCAATAAAAAAGGGTGGAGCTTAATCACATAAGATTTTCGGTCACCGTTTAACACGATGAAACTATGTGGCAGAAGTGGACCGGCTAGTCAAACCTTGACATTTTTCCTGAGATACCTCAATTATTTTGTCAATGTTACGACCAACCAGCAAGGTATGCCATTTTGTCGCCTCCATCTTCCTCCAAAATAACATGTTGGTAGTGATTAAGACGTGAATTGGATGATGTCCAACTCTTTCAGTTTCAATATCCAATTGTTGAAACTTTCAGCGATATTGGTATACAATTTGTCCCACCTCCGGTAAGGAAATAACGCATTTGACCAATGTTGTGGACCATTGTCGTCAACCCACTTTGCCAACTCATGTGACATCCCAAATAATTTGGTCAAGTACACCCCATGCAGTCGATGATCTCTTGTGTACGCAATTTTTGCGCAAAGCTCCAATGCAGTCTTTTTAGGGTTTCCCTCATTCCTTTGAGTTGGTAAACTCGCTAAAATTTTCCTTGACGTGGTGAACACACCATGCTTTAAATTCCTCGCCGAATACTTCTTTTATTGCCCTTAACAAGAAACTTTACAGTTGGTGAGAAACACAATTGGTTTTTCCACAAGAATTCCCTTTAAGTTTTGCATGAACCATAACCAATAATTGTAATTCTGAGATGATACAACAGCATATGCAGGGGGAACAACTGATGATTGGCATCATACGCGACTGCAGACAAGCAACTACCTTGATAAGGACCAATCAAGAAACATGCATCAATAAACAACATAGGCTGACATTCTGACAAGAAGCCCCATAATGCTACAACCATATATAAGCGACAAATAGTTGCTTGAACTTGCCATCCTTTCGAAGTCTAAATTGCCCTTGTGTTTGGAATCGATTGTATAAGTCGTTCACACATCCACGGCACTAAGTGATACATCTTCAATACGGGCCTACTTATTAACTGACGTGCACGTTCCTTAGTCCTTCATCCCTGTGAACAAGTTAAGGGAGTATAGAACACTAACTCAAAGTGCTTGCATATGCTCTTCGGGAGGAGATCAGGCTGGCCATATATTTTCTCCTTGAAAATCACACTTATCTCTTTTGCTCGAATCATTGGCTTGAAATTAGTCGTGTCGTATGCAGTGAGGCAATGTTCGTTGTTCAGCTTTATCACTTTAATAAAGGTTTTACTCCAATTTAAGAGAGGATTTGAGTTTGCCCATTGAATTCATATCAAATGAAACTTTTACTCACATTTGAGTAAAAGCATTTGTAAGGGTTGAAGATGCACTCTACGAAAAGTCAAAAATGCTAGATTTTCATATACTATTAAGTGCTTATTTTACTTCCAATTGTGAAATGACATATATTCAATATAAGGTCTAAGCGAAGAGATTACACATACATATTTGTAGGTGCATACCTAATTAGGCAAAAATAAAGACACATCTCATACCATGACTTTAGTATTTCATTGTAGGACACATTCCCTCCACAAATTCAGAGTTTTCATATAGTATAGGTTAAAAGCACATTTTTTATAAACATAATTTAGACATGTGAGAGCTGCAAGAATAAATCACACCATGAACACATAAGATCTCAAGTGTTCTTAAGCAGTTAAGCTTAACTACGAGGTCAATAATAGTGACACAACAAAAATCCGTCAAATCACCAATAATATTTGACGGATTTTTGTTGCTCTTCATATTTTCTTTAGTACTGTACTTGTAGCTTTTCTCAGGATTTTAAAGTGGAATTCTCTCCAACTTTTTTGCCTTTAAAACTAATGGTACACATTTAGAAAACATGTTTTAAGGTGGAACATTGCTAACTAGAAATCACCGGAAGGATAATTTGATTAGTACGATCAAAGCATGTTTATTAACGAGTTTTTAAGTGTTAGGCCTATGGGCTAGTGCTTAATGAGAATTCATGAGGTGGTCTAATTTCCGTTCCACATTGTCTGATACTCCAGACACCCCACAACCATTTTACGGGCCACTAAAGCTATTTTAAGCCATGCTACATCTTGACATATCGTTAATTACAACAAACTTGACCAAATTCGTTTGTGTTGTGAACTTCTTGTGAAAAAATTCTTACTGAATATCTCATCTACTAACAAGTGCTAAGTTTTGTCGATTTAGAACAATTGTGGAAAAGTGCTGAATAGGAACAATATCATGTCTGTTCTATATATTCTGGATGTAGCTTCGCTACTTCAATTTAGTATATTAATGGTGACTCAACATGTGGAGTACTGCTAAATTTTTTTGGCGCTTTAAGTTCCTAGATGAATGATGACATAACATGTGGATGGGGATCTACTAAACTTGGTTTATGCCCTTTAATGCAGGTATTGTACTGTTATGTTGATCCATTCGTGGTTAATTTGAAGGTAATGTTGAGCTATCACAAGTTTAAGAAGGGCATTAAAGCAGAAATTAATGATGTCTTAAGACTTTAAAAATCCAAGTCTCCAATGAAGAATGTTTATTGTTTTGGCATCTCAGTTGACTACCCTCGCGCATTTATTCTGACCTACCTATGGAGCACAAATCCACATCATGAGTATATATCGGATTGTATCCAGAGGGATTCAAGTTTCAGAATAGGATGTTTGAGGACATTCATTCGCTCGTAGGTTATGTGCGTCTTCAAACTGATAGGAATTGGAGTAATTAGTATGCAAGTTCATTTGCTGGATTTAAGCGATATCTAAAACTTTCTCTCTATGGTACTGCATTTTACTTCATTGTAACAGGTAAGGACATATATATTGAAAATTTTCCTTCTGATATTTTGGATGAACAACTTGATTAAATTCTCAAGCAATTTGGACCTATTAAGAAGGTTGGCATTCAAATTAGAAAATACAGTATATGCTCGAGTGATTTTGTTCCCTTATGTTTCATAACTATACTCCTATATTCACTTCTTTACTCTGAAACTCCTCTAAGCAGGATGAACGGATTTGTGGAATTTGTATTGTCCACTACTGCGCGTAGTGCGGTTGAGGTACCCAGAAAATTCCTATTGACTTGTATATATCCTTCCTTCTGAGTTTTGACTAACCCTCCTAACCTCTTTTGTATAATTTATACTTTTTACGTTAATGTTGGTTAAGCTAATGGACAATTTTCCCCCTTAAAGGGGGATTACCAAATATAACTTTTTTATGAAATTGTCAACAACAAGATTTTGTAATTTAAACTACTTCCTCACGAAGATTTGTGGGATATTTCAGGCTCATATTGTCAAGATCGGGTCAAATAAAGCTTATTTGAGGAAGAAATAATCTTCCAATCAGGGCAAGTGGAACAATACAACTCTCTTTGTATTTGTTTGTGGTCTAACAAAGGTGGCATCCTTTATGCCCCTCTCTTGTAAGAATTTAACAAGGAAAAAATACGCTAGCCAACTTTGAATAAAGGTCATTAAATATGAAACTAGCCTGCTTTCCTAATTTGTTGGCTCATGTTTTTTGGGTTTTTTCGAATATAACGTACAATAAAAAAAGGTTGACTAAAAGTTTAAAGAAATTCACCGTGAACATAATTCAAAAAAATAACTTAAGTTACTTATGCTTTGTTTGGATTCCTTTTTTCTCACTTTTTAAAAAACTTTCTCAAATTTTTTTTAAAAAAGTGTCCAGCCTTGGCCCCATTTCTCTTGGATTAGGCTTTCGAGCGGGGTTTGGAGGGCCCGTGTTTGGATGCATTTATCTCCGTCTGCCTCCTCAGGCTAGTGGTCCTCTGTACTAGTTGTTTCTCTGAAGGAGAGTGCCGCGTTGAGGTCTTTTATGGGTTAGTAGGAGTTTTTGAATCTTGGCCTGCTTATCCCATCTCTGGAGATTAGTAGTGTTTGGTCTTGGCTGGGGCGGGTTGTTTTGGTGAGGCTTGGAATTCGGATGAGGGAGTATTAGACTGGTTGGAGTGGGCGTGGTGTGTAGGGTTGGGTCCCCTGTCGGATGCCAGCATCTCTGGTTGAGCCTCTTCTTGGTGCCTTGTTCCACTGTAGTAGCTGATCAGCTTTCCTTTGTCGAATTGCCATGTTGCTGCTAGTTCTCAGTGATGGTCTATCACATGGTCGTTTCTGATCGTGACTCTTTATTTCATTTCCTAACTTGGCGGGATGTGCCAGGTAATAGTTAGGGTTCATGTAATCATTGCTACTCGTTTCACTGCATAGGTTTCACTTGCTGTACTATCTTTCCTCATAGAAGTATAGTGCAACGGGGGTGAGATTCCAAAACATATGGAAATTTTTTTTATTCCGCTTACTCTACCTTACTCTCCATGCGGATTGTGCATGGGTTACTGTAATTTTTTCAGTCTTCTTTTTTTCTTTTTCTTTTCCTCCTGGGGTATGTCCCTTGTAGACTGTACATTCGATTAACCTTTTTTAATTTCAAGTTAATTTACCCACAAAAAAAAAAATGGGCGGTCTCAAAAAAAAAATTTCAAAAAATCAAAAAACAACCAGGCCCCTCAAAAATGCACCTGGAGAGAGAGAGGGGAGAGAGAGAGATGGAGGGAGAGGAGGAAGAACAACCCCCTCCACGGCGACCACACCGGCAAGGTCGACACGAACGACCACCGCCTCACCCTCCACCTCTGGCGAGATGGGAAGGAAATAGGGCTGACAGATTCAGATGGGGAGAGAGAGTTGTAGGTGAGATTTGCAGAGAGAGGGAGAGGAGAGCGGCCCGGGCTGTTTTAGGGCTGACAAATTCGGAGAGAGAGAGAGAGAGAGAGAGTTGTAGGTGAGATTCGCGGAGAGAGAGAATGAGAGAGGGCCGTTTTACAGCTGTTTTTCCTGTACGTAGAAGGAAGACAACGATGAGACAAGGTTAAATGAAAAAGAGTAAAGGCAAAAGTTATTAGGAGAGATGAACGTTGGAAACTACTGGGGAGAGGTAATCAGTGTAATGGGAAAAAAAAAAGTTGGCCCACTATGGGCCACCCTTGTAAAAAGGGTTGTTTTAGGGCTGACAAATTCGAAGAGAGAGGTGAGATTCGCGGAGAAAAAGAAGGAGAGAGGGCTGTTTTACAGCTGTGTTTCCTGTACGTAGAAGGAAGACAACAATGAGACTGGGTTAGATGAAGAAAGTAAAGACAGAAGTTATTAGGAGAGGTAAACGTTATAAACTACTGGGGAGAGGTGAACGATGTAATGGAAAAAAAAAAAAAAGAAGCTGGCCCACTCCTGTAAAAAGGGGAGTTCATCCGATCACACTAAACTCTGTTTAAGTTCAAAATCTCTTTCCAAACCATATATCCGAACGTACGCTGCATTAGATATCCCAAATGGAGACTATCATGTTATTTGTTCTTACAGCGACAGATGGAAGTTCCAATCGGGAAAGGGTGATTTCAGCAATGACAATTACAGGAACTAGGAAAACGTTCGTGATGGTCGTGGCTATGGCGGATATCAAAATGGGAACCGTGACGGTGATTTCGGAGGTCAATATAGAGGCCCTACGGGAAGCAACGGAGAAGGTTGTCAGATGGTGTACCAAAATGGGTGTGGAAGCACATCCCTAGGCTGGTCACGTGGCTCCAAGTAGACTGCAATTTACCCTACCAATAAGTGACACAGATGCTTGCTTAAAATAGTTGGAACCTTTAGAAATCTTATAACCAACTCAAGACCAATCGATTATAGGTGGAATTACCTCTAGAATATATTAACCAAGTTTGGGTGGCTTAGATTAGCAATGTAGGATTAAGTCTAACAAAATCACTAGCCATGTCAGAATTTATACCCATCGGATTTGGGTCGTGACAGTTGCCCCCCTACCCCGACACCCGACCTTGCTCCCCAACTTCCATCCCCTAATCGGCTCCTCGTTCTGCTGATTAGCTCGAGTCCGTCAATCGTCAGCCTATGACACTAGCTTGAGTCCGTAAATCATCCGCACTTCAAGTTTGGTCAGCAATACTGCCTCCTCTTGAGGGACAATACTCCTCCACCACGTTTGTTCCCTTCCCTCTAACTATCTGTCTTTATGTGTGTGTGTGAGAGAGAGTAAATTAGCTAGAATTTTTTTGATTAACTTGCAAATTTATGTGGGTCTAGTTTTATAGTGTTAAGTAGGGGATATCAACTGTTATATTCGTAATTCGATGATTGATAGCAGCATTGGATGCCAAGTATTTGGCAATTTCATAGCAGCAAATTAATCCATTTGAAAGGGAATTACACATGGAATCTCTTTCTGATGCATCATTTTTTTTATATCCATGAATTAGTTTGAGCTTGTTATCTTGTTAATTAGCTATCCCCAAATGTTCTTTCATACTAGCTTGACCTGGTTAATATCTCATTGTACTACACTCATTTATGCCCCACTATGCGTAAATATTACTCCCACCATCCGAAGATGATTCCGTCCTACAAAAAGATTATTTACAATTTTTGGATAAAAAAAACTAAAGTAATTCCGCTCATTATGGTCACCAATCATCATGGTCTCCAATTCTCCAGGATTTCCCGCAAAATTGAGCGCTCAAACTATTCAAAAGATGTGATAAAAAAGAAACATGCAAAAGAAAATATCGTGTTCATAAGCAGAGAGGGCAAACATATGTGCATCAGTTACAAAATGATTAAAGTTTAGAAGCAAGATATCAAATGTAATAAGCTTCAGCTTTATATAAGGTTTTGTATGTACTAGTCAATGAAATTCAAAGAACAACACATACAGATATCATTCTCATTTATACCCACAATGACCATTTTGACATGTACTCTACGCAGGGCATAAGAAAGAAAGATCCACAACTCTTTTTTGGTCATTATACATCCTAGACTCACATTACAAATAATGACAAAGCAGTTTAGAAGAAAACTGCGGCAACCACGGCAACGACACCGGCAGCAGCAGAGACCTCGAGCGCAGCTGCACCGCCTTTGGGTGACGGAGCTGGGGCAGTAGTGGTGGTGAAAACTCCGTCAGGAACGGGCCCACCAACGGGTGCAGCATCAAAGTCTCCATCAACGTTACCAATGAAGTCATCGTCACTATCATTGGCTGTTGGCGCGTCAGCAGTGGCAGAAGCAAGCCCCACGACAGCGAAGAAAATGAGGGCGATAACAAGGACTCGACGGGCCATTTTCGAGCAAAGGTGGATTGGGAGAGTTTATTTTTTTGTTTTTTATAGGTGGTTGAAAATGCAGTAATTCCCAAGGAATAGAGAAAAACTGCAAAGGTGAGGGGAAGAAGATCAAACAAAGGCGGTGAGGTAAATATAGGGTGTGGAATGTGGTGGGAAATGGTTGCTTCGGCGTAGTTTTCGGGGCATAGCCAAAAGAGAGCCATGAAAAGCAATTTAGATGCAATGACTTTTTCTGAGTTGTAATTTAGATTCATTGGTTTGGAGGTTATGGCGTTTGCGAGATAAAGAAAATTCTTTTGAGAGTACTATGCACGATTTTTCGGTCAATTTCCAAATAAAAAATACGAATCATTCTTTTTCATTGAGTATTGAGATATGGGGGCAATGTCATATATACTCTAAGTTTAATAAATATTTTCCAATGGTGAAGTGAATTTTCAGTGAGTGGCCGTGAAGTAACAATCCAATCCATTGGTTATCATGTAAAAGTTGTTTTCGTCCAAAAATAGTAACCGAAAAGATGTAAATAAATACTTCATCCGTACTTATTTGTCAAAAGCTTCTCTTCTTTTTTTTCAAATTACTAGAAATCCATGAATGCGTATAATATAAATGAACATGATATGTATATTAATAAATCTTAATTATATACATATTTATTATATAAATATATATAAATACAGACACGTTCTATGTAGGTGTAGTACATAAATATTTATGTACTATATATAAATAAATACAGTATGTTCTTAAATAATATACATAGAAAAATATTTAAATATACTTTTGTATTTATGTAATTTGCCCTGAGAACGAAGTGTAAAATAGTCATCAAAATTTGAGAATCTAGATTAAGAATCCAAAGGTAGCTCCATAGCTACTTTTCATATATTGTGGCTCGTTATGTTTATTTTGATAATACATTCTTAAAATCTGCACCAAATACTTTCTTAAGGCAAAATAAGAATCCATCATCAATCTAAAGAGTTTGCACCGAAGACCCACTCAAAACAACTTTAAATAGATAATTGCATTTTCGAGGAAATAATGCTCGCAAAAATGAGGATTATGTTATCACCACCAAACAGACAGCAGTTAAGGTGCAAATATTGCCTCAAAAACTAAAAACTTCAAATGCAGATTTGACATATATCCTCCACTTTCGTAATTTTCGACAGAGTTTTCACATATTACAAGCTTCTCCCCCAGCCAACACAATATAGGCTACTTCAGGTACCTGAAGCTAAGAGCTGTATTCTACCATCAAAATAAGCCAACTACTTCATCTTCACAATAAAAGTTGAAGAAATTAAGTACAAGCTGTTTCTATAACAATCTCAACCAATAACTTTGCAAACAGTACATCAATATGTAAAGATTAGCATCGTAAATGCATGAATGAAAAGTTTGGATTGATTACAAATGAATGGAACTTCTACTTATTATGCCAACTCCTCCTCAATCCAATCCAAATGAATCAATCAACCTAATTGAGAATGTCCTATAAGGGAATATCAACTCCCAACAAGAAGGGGAAAAAAAACTTCTTATATCAGTGTTATCAATATAGACGCCTTTAGACTTGGTCAGTCTTCGACTACTTGCTTCCCCTACCCTAAAAAAGAATACAAAAACTTCACTTTCATACAAATCAAACTAAGGATATATTGTACACCATCTCCTGCAAGCTAAACCTCTAAATTACACGATTTCTGCCTGTAGGTTGGATCACCATATCTGGAGCATGTTGAGGTGGAAGTGATGAGGCATTCCGTTTTCCCATCTAAGCACGCAATCATTAAATGGCCATACAACATCTCCTGACATAGTTATTCGCATCAATACATCCCCTTGAAAACAGGATTCGTCCGGCAAATGCTTGCCCCATGTTCTTCATATTCTGCTTTGGTGTGACAAGCCTGTACATCATATCCAAAAATCCATACTTTTTCACTCCCATATAAGAGTGTGCTCATAAGCAAAATACAATTCAGAATTGACAAGAAGAAAATAGTCCCTTAGAGCATCCGCAATGGTAATAATCAAAACCAATAACCAAAATGTGCCACGTCAGCATTTGATTATCCATTTAGCCCATAATCAAACTTAACAAACTCTACCTCCACATTAGTTATTTTTGCATCTCTAACCAAAAAAAAACCCACAATACACAATGTACATTTGTCCAATTGCAAACGAGTTCCAATCACGCATCGGCCACACCAAATTATTCGTCTCGATGAAACGATTCAAATGTGGGGTGTTTTTGAGTTTTGAGTTTGGTTATTGGTAAAAGTTGTTAAGTTTGGTAATGGAATGGGTGAAATTTGGTTATTTGCTAAAAGACTTGTAACTTTGCTTATTACAATGTGGGGTGTTTTTTGAGCATTGTTGTTAAATTTGCTTATCCACACCCATTTGTTTATTACAATGGGGATGCTCTTATAAGGCAGTAATGGTTTTATGCTTGCCATGACAATGTCAGGCATCAATTTTATTGCATTGCAGTACTTCTCCGACAATAGATGCAAATGGCAAACAAACTGACCCTTACTAATCAACACTCGTCTTCTAGCAGTAAGTACGTTAAGCCCCTTGGCATGATTGTCTCCAAAAAGTATCTCTTTGGCATGATTGATAGTGCTTAGTTTTCACCAAAATTGTGGAAGTGAAAATTACAATCAAGGGTGTCAAAATAGGAAGTTTCAAGACACATCTCCTCCATGATCTATGCCATACAAATATGGGTGCAAACAAAAAATGGAAACAGGTGGTGAATTAATGGCATCAATGAACGGAGAAAAACAGAATTAGAACCAAGAAAACACAATTCTGCATATAAAATAGCACAAACAAAGCAGAACCTAGCCAGAATCCCAAAGAATTCATGGCATTAACGTCAAACCCATTGCACAAGCTCCCACATACAGCACAAGCTGCAAAGAGGTAGTAGTAGGCAAACGATCTCCCCTTTTGGGTAGACAGTGGACTCGTTCTTGGCTTATTGCCATCATGCCAAGTCACAACCTCGATTTCATGGCATCAAGGTTCAATGTAAATTCCAAAACAACAAGGCATAGTTTTCCTGAATCCAAAGTATCAAAGGGCCACACCAGACTCTAAAATCAGCATTTCCTCCACTATCCATATAGCAAAGAAAGTAGTGGCCTCTTTCTTGGCATCAACGGTTAACAATAGTGAATATTTCAAAAATCTCTTGAAGCATAAACGAGGTACTTGTATTGAAAAATAATTACTATTCCTGACATTTGGACCTAGTATTGCAGCCTTGCAGGCACCACTAATCTGCTAAAAAAGATAATTACAACATGTGACCATAAACAATACACATGATTATCAAAGAAAAAAAAGCGCAAAGCATGTTCCAAATACAAACAACACCATGGAGAAAATACATAATGCTAAGGTTTAAGAATAACCATGAGACCTACAAATTCTACCTGTACATGAAAAGACTAACTAAAGTGAGCCAAAAAGTATTCAAGTTGCAGAGACAAAAGCATACCGCAAAAAATTCTGGCGTTGATGCAAGGACAGAGCCTCCAAACCAGACAGCATAACGCTGGATGGGATGGCTGACAACATTGACCTCCACCGGTTGTGACTGGTGCAGGAAAAAATCATTACACAATTGGTGCAAATTATTTATAAAAAATAATGAAAATAAGTACCTTTAATTCTCCACCAAGCCGCGCATCAGATGCAAGAACACGAGCATCCACAATCTTCTTTAGATCCCGTTGTAATCTTCGGTTGAAGTCTTTGAACATTGTTGATCCACCAGACAAGACAATATTCTAAAAGAAGCATTGCAATGAATAAGCTTCTGAAGTCGAAATGCATATGTAAACCAATTTGAAGAAATCTATCTATATTTTAGACAAGTAAATCCAGTTCTGGAACACCAATAGAAGTAACCCCTATGCTGGAAAAATTTAACAAGCTGCACTAGGCCTGCGTCAGTGTAAGCCCAAACTCAGTTCAATGTAAAAACAAATTGAGATGTCAATGTTCTACTAAAAACATGGCTGACATTTGGCATTCCTACGTGTAAATATTTGTTGATTCGGCTACAAAGAGAGATGAAGAGGCGCGGAAGAGCTATATAGCCCAATATGAGAACACTATAAAAAGTGCACTTATAGATAGTAAAAACCCATATGAACTTTGCTAAATAAGGTTAGACAATCTCATATTATCGAAGAAATTGAGGAAGCTATATACTCTAGACTCTAGAACAGTTTTAATTGTTGTCCATTTGTCGGAGGCCCGTGGACTGAAAATCTGTAATCTGGCCCAATTAGGCACAAGTAGGCTAGCAAAGTGGTAAGTAGATATGTCATCTGGACAAAACCTGAGGCTTAGACGTTACAATACACACTACAAACTAAGTTTAATTGTTTTTTAGCAAATGAGAAATGTCAATGTCACATGCATAGCGAAGTATTGTAACTTAACTCATAGTTCAGAGCATCTACGTTTCGGGAGATATACTTCTGATGGGTTTTGATATCCACAAAAAAATCATGAACACCGAAACAGACTATTTATCAGTGCGAGCAATGTAACGACTCTTCCTAGTGTTTCATAAGAAGCATATGCCCAAAGGGGATGTGGGAGTATTCGCAAGAAAATTTTGATATTTGGGGTGTAGAGGTAGATTCATATGGGAAAAAAGAGGGGAGTTTTTTCAGTAGGTACCTTGCCCACTACATTTGGTGTTTAGTTGTTTTTTCTATTTCCTTCATCTCGTAATATTTTGTTATTATCAACGAAATATTACTTTCTTTGCTGTTCCAAAATAAAAAATGACCAAAAACCAAAACGTGTATCTTGTTCCTCAAGCAATGTACTTCACCTTATACAAAGCCCTTCTTGTGTCAATTGGTGCAGACTGAATACACTTGTCAATTACAGCTGGTAGGGGCATCGTAAAATCGTTGCTATAAATCTCAGGATTAAAGAAAACCTGCACCAGTCAGATTAATCATCAGAATGACTACAGTACCATACTGTGGACATAAATCTATTCATAAACAGAATAGAATAAGTTAGTCACTCCCATCCACCCCGCCCTTTTCATTTGTTTTAACTAAGGCACTTGAATACCAAGCATTAACTTTAACTCACTAGATTAATTGATCAGCTTACCATAGTTTTTTTTTAAGATTCTTGCGGGATTCAAATAAAGGTGATGTCAGTTTTCATCATGACTAGATGTGCTCGTCTAGATGTGAATGAATTAACTACACAAATCCATTGGGCAATGTTGTGCACATATGATATGCCTTGAGCGTGAAAGTAAAAGGGGAATTACAGAGTAAAATAGAAGTTTTAGGAGAAACATTGAGTCAAAAGAGTTTAAAGGAGGAGGACTAAAACATAACATAAACGTAACCTAAGTTCCAGTAGATGTGGAAATAGCGGATATGTGAAGATCGACTACCAAGAGATGCAAAAGAGTTAACACTCTTGTTATCTCGGTTCGATAATGTTTAACAGAGGAGAAGTTGAAGTTGAAGATGATGTGACCCACAAGTTCAAAATACGTTAAAGGTTAGATAATTCCTTTGTATGCTACTTGCTCGGGAAAGTTCAAGGCAAGGGTAAAGTATCTCTAAGTATGATAAGATCAAGTAATCATAAGAGGCAAAATATGACAATCGGATAGAATGTGCTCCACTTAAACAATGCAACCAATAGGCAATACCAGGTAGATTTTCAAAGGAACCATAAAAATAGATGAATGAAGCCATGAGGTGCTCATACCTAGTTACATGAGCGTGACTTTCAAATCGAACCATAACATCATTATCATAATCAGAGGTATAGTAGGATCATTTTTTTACCAATACCAATATAACAAAAGAAGCAAAAACTTGTAAAGAAGAGGAAGAACAAACCTCAGGGCCAAGAAATCGTTCGTAACCGACATCACACGAATATGGTGCCCCTGTCTTTGGTTTAATACCTCTATAGTGCTTGATGTACTTAGATGGTTCTTTGTCATGCTTATTATACTCCTAAAACAATTAAGAAAGCAGGATTTGTCGTAAGAATAATGCTGGATGAATACACATCAGATATATGTGAGTGCACAATGATGAAAGTAATACAAAGTACAAAGGGGCAATAAATCTGTCTTTGCTGATAAAATTGCATCTGTCTTTGTCCAAAGTCCAAACTCATGAAGGCAGTAAGAGACTAATAGCCTACCTTGACAATATCAGAACAAGTGTAGCAATATGTTTCCTTCACTTTTCGAGCTACTTCAAATGAATCTTCAGGTGGAACATGCTCTCCTCTTTCCTACATGAAACATTGTCAAAACTTGAACACCATGAAAAGTAAAAACACAGATATCCATTCACAACAATGATGCAAAATGGCAAGGTCTTTATACTTGCAGGGTCATGCAAGAGGATACAGTGTATGTAACAATCTAGAAAGCCCATAAGATCCAAGAGTGAAATTGAAGGAAAATTAGGCACAACATCATCTTAGCAAAAATTGTATATTATCTTTTGACCAATAGTCACCATTAAGTAGCACAACCCCACCATTTTGCCAAAAAAAGTTTGGGTTCCATGGTCCTATTTTAACATAACGTGAGTGGAAGCTGAAGACAATATACCCGCATAAGCTGCTGGATGAAGAGAGTTACATCTTTTCCAGCAATTGGAATGGACTTAATGCTGCTTCCAATAACATAACCATCTGCAACAGGGACGACATGAGTAGCCCCATCTCCAATATCCACTACAACCCCTGTCATCTCACACTAAGGACAAGTGCAGGTTAAGATTGTGGACACATGAATACATCCATCTCCTAAAGTAATTATATTTGAATAGAGTCGAAAACATCATCGAGGACTATTAAAGAATTACAAATAAAAAACTCCTGTTAACACAGGACATGGAAAGAGTCATTTGAAAACATAGATTACCCTAATTCAGAACGGGGTATTTAGTAAGGATTCAAGGAACAATAAAACAAGGTTCGTAATTCATGCCTGGCTTCTGTGGGAACCCGACACGATTTCAAAAAGATTCCAGTATTCTCTCTTCCTTTAATAACTTGACAATTCTCAACTCTCTCCCTCCTACCGCAAAACATTTTTTCTTTCTGGGAAGGAAGCATACTTCTCTGGTTCCATTTCACCTTAGTTTCACCCATATCTTCATTCCCCACACGACCCAACACCTCTCACATCCCTTGTTTTCCATTCTCAAAAGCACCAATTCCAAGCAGATTTGCAACCTGGAAACAGCATACAACCTCCACACTACATCTAAACACAAATTAAAACATCATAACTAGTGTTCAGACTATCTTAGGTCACAGTAATAAGTAGTCTTACTCTAGCATAACAAATTCTACAATTTGATTTTCAACTTTTGGCAAGTGTTTCAGTCATCAATCTGTCTTGAATTCCACTTACTTTGGTTTTATTCTGGTATTTGTTGTTGTGTGTTAGCATTTTCGGGTCTAACGTTATACTGGCATATGGAATCAGCATGATTAAAAGGAAATAACAATGTCCGAGATGGGATAACACCACTGATTTGTTACTATATCCATTGACAGCAACATAACATGGGTTGAAATCTGAAAACACCTATTTATCCTCAGAAAGGCTAAGTGTAGGCTCTACCGTGAAGGGGAAAATCACCAGCAACGGGCAGATCATAGATTGGAGTGTGAGAGGGTGCTGAGCGAAGTGAGAAATGAGGGCAGATCCACAATTGGTAACAGACACAACAAGCTGGGCAAGACATCGCCAGAGAGCACTGTTCAGCCATTCAGCAGAGCATGCAACAGGCCAAGCCAGAGGAAGACAGGATCAAACAAGAAAAGATATAGAGCACAAAGCAAAGGATCAGTGAAAACGTTGATCACGACAACTTAGCGGAGATTGAATGTCAGTGCTTCCTAGAGAGAGGAAAACGAAATTAGAGACAAGGAGAGAGAGAGAGGAGTACTTTGGAAGGAATGATGGGATAATTTTGTTATTTTAAGAAGTAAGGATAATATTGTCAATTGGAATGTACTCGCCTTATATTTTTTTAACCTACCATTGCCTCCATACATGATCAAGAAGAAGTGTTGACAGTAAGAGATAAGGTGCCCCATTACCAAACACCCACGGGGCGGTATGTAGCATTCTCATTCACGATTTTGGTAGGAGGGAAGATTAAGAGAGGGAAAAGTAAACCGGCTCATGACAACCATTTCCTCTCACCCAGTTGTCAATGGCAGAAAGTAAAGAGCACATTTGCCTTCGCAATTTACCCTAAAAATGCACTCCGACATACCAGAAAGGAACACCCCTAGCTGCTTTCTTTCCTGTGCTAATCATAGGAATGTTTCATTCTTCTTGTATCGTTAAATGAACCTTGGTCCTGGATTTTGTCATTAGCTGAGAGGGATTGAAGATGATGAATAAAGGAATCAGTAGAGAACATGCACCCAAACCAAAGAAGGAACCGAAGAAAGTCAATAGTTCAGTTTCAGTAGTCAAGCTCTGGCACTCGTAGAAAGAGGTAGCCGGTAGGTTCATCCGTTTAGCCCCGCTTTTTAAGGTTTAGGGAGGGTAGCTTCGGATAAGGCACTGATAAGAGAAAGAGGCAGTCTGATAACTTTCTTTGCGGAAAGTATCAAGTAATCCAATATCCCGCTTTTCGAGTTTAGGCTTCACATATAAAGGACTCAGTAGACCCACATTCTTTTACTTAGGATTCCCTGCTACATTCTTTCTTCTTAATTTTCCACACATCCAACGGATCGATACCTGAAGTCAATATACTTAGCAATAGAGATTAACATGTAAAATATGAGTGCTGACATGGCACCACTCAAGATAGGGATAGGCATACACAACCCAAAAGTGTTTTGCCCAGTGTTTGGAAAATTGGCCTAGGCGCCTAGGAGCCTAGGCATTGAATTAGGCGCCAGGGTGATTAGTCAACCGCTAGGAGGGATTAGTCAGCGACTAATCAGCAAGGTGGCGGGGCGGGATAAGGCAGCTAGGCGAGATTAATTGGGGGTTAAATACGTAATTTGGCAAATCTAAGGAGTTAAATGTTGTGGTAATATAACGTATGGGTTTTAGTGAAGTTTTAGTATTATATATACATGTACACTATACAGTATAAACGGTCTAAATCTAAACCTAATCGATCTGCTCGTCTTCTCTGCTGCTACAAAAAGACCAACAATAACCCCTCTCTCTCTCCCTCCCCCCCTTCTCTGTCTCTCTCTCTCTGTGTTTATATGTAGGCTATAAAATGAAACTACGTCTATGTAGGCTCTGTTTGTATTGAAATATAGGCTATAAAATGAAACTACGTCTATGTAGGCTCTGTTTGTATTGAAATAAGCTGAAATCATGCGTATGTAGGCTCTGTTTGTTGTGAAATAAACTGAAATAATGTTATGTTCTACTTACTCAAAACTTCAGGAGGGGGGAGGAGAATATTTTATAACAAAAAAATGACTAATCTCTATGAGCTGATTACCCCCATTAATCGGCCTAGGCCAGTGCCCCACTGGCTAACTAGCTCTTAGCGACTTCTAGAATATTGGTTTTGCCCAAACATATCCACCATACATGATGAAAATACTCTTGTGAAAGAATTCCACTTGTCCTCCTCGTGACAACTTAAACACACGACAACCATTTCATCATGCATATAACATCACAAGTTACACAGCTTTACAGTTTCTATCTTTAAATACTACAGCAAGTTGTTTACAATGCTGGAAATTAACAACTACTAGTGCAAAACTCATTCGTGTTTACAACCCACACAACAGCTTTTGCATCGATCACCAGGTTCATGGGATCTTTATTTATCACTCCCTCCGTTCCTAAATGAGAGTCCACTTTCACTTTTTTTCTTTTATTTTTATCTTGTTTATATCTTTCAATTTATAATATTTTTTGCGATTTTAAAAATTTTGTCTAATAAAACTAATTGAGATCTATTAAACAAGATCCATATTGGATATTTTTAGCATTATAGATTGAAAGATATAAACAATTTTTTGAAGTGTCCGAAATAGTAACATGGACTCTCATTTAGGAACAGAGGGAGTAACAAAAATATACATGGCACTAAATTACTGTCATTTAGCACAAAGGTAAAGGCGGATGCAGAGGGCTCAGCCAGGCGAATGTCTAAAGTTCTATTCACAGAACTTACTAAAGCAAATTCACAATTTCAAGCTTTCCTCCTATTTCAAAACCACCCACAATTAGAATGCCCTATTATTCCCTCATCTTTTTTCCTTGTAACTTCATAACAGAAAGATGAGGGAAACTAAGAAAACAGTGGGTCTGTAATGAAGATAAGCTCCGTGCTCAAGCTTAAGTGGGTCTGTAATGAAGATAAGCTCCGTGCTCAAGCTTAAGCGCTACCTCCTTCCTTCCCAAACAAATCCATCCCAATATAACAAGTCTGGCTCTTTCATCAGAAGAATTCATGTTAAAGACCCCCTGTCTACCACAGGGCCTTGGGTTTACATTAAAGCAAGAACTTCTCGTCCACGCACTACAAAAAGTAACAACGTAAACGAAATCTTCTCCTAACCCAGACATGCAGAAAGGGACAAAGAAATAACATCATTGCACCTATACTTGGTCTGTTTTCAAACCAAAGCGATCCCAATATTTACGATACAAACGTAAGATACAGAATAATGTTGACGACTACTGTTTAAATTTACTATCTTTAATTAGCTTGAAAGACAGAGCAGCAAATCAAAAAAAATCTGTTCTGACATCCTACCAAATACTTCTGCAGTTTATCCATGATTTACAATTCATGTAATGCACACTTCAATAACAATCAGATATCCGTTATCAAACAACAAAACATGCATATTGAAAGTCTGCAACATATCAAATTACTTAGGCCGAGTTTCCCTACGGAACTAAAGGGCTTATTTCCCTTTGTATTTTGTAAAGGAAAATAAGCCCCCTTTAGCCCCGTAGTGAAACTTAGCCTTAATCTTTTCATTTATGCAAACGCAGGCTCCTCCAAAAGGCATTACATAATGATTGCACTATCATTTGGAACATTGCAGATACTAACTGTGTCCCCTAATGGATTGCTAGAATTCACAAGTGAGATGCAGACAATTTGTTTAGTCAAGGAGTCAAAAAGGCAACAACAATTAAGTAACTACAATATGTAACTTAGGTGTACTGGACACTTTATTTGTATTGTGTTTCGCAAGATACTGTTCGATAATATATTCAAAATACCAATGTCACGAAATCAAGCGGCATTAAGGAAACTATAACACTTCTATTTCTCATTCACATGAAACATTACAAGTGTCTAAACTGTTGCGTAGTACAGGCGTCAGACATATATCTAAAATCTCAAATCCCCCTCAGCAAACATCAAGTGTACACCGGTACTACATACTATAGAAGAATCCAAATAACATAGATCAATACTCTACTCTCACTCTTGAGACTTGGTAGTTTCCTAATGGATTGCAGTAAACAATAAACCGTACGCGAGCTGCAGGCAAATTGTTAACTTAAACCACTATTTCGTTCATAAACAACAAAACTTATTTCCTCAAGGATGTAAGAAAACATCACAATGTAAGTCTTTACGGTTCAATACCAACCTTTGACGTCGTGTACCCAGCTGCAAGCGCGAGCACCGGCTGCACCGCGATGTAAAGCCCCGGCACATTGAAAGTCTCGAACATAATCTCACCCGTGTACTCCCGGCTCTCCGGCGGTGTCAACGGACTCTCAGTCAAAAGAAAATAATGATCCTCCGGATCGCAACGCAAGTAATTGAATATACACTGCTGCCAAAACCTCTCCATGGCATCCCAATTATCTACCTGACCGTTCCTAATCGGATGCGTTAACGTATACGTACTATTAGATTTGGATCTAGACAAACCCTCGTCTCCTATGAAGAAATCGAGATCGGCCATGACGCCGGCGCTGTGCTGCGCCAGCCAGTTGCTTCCCTTCGCGGAAGAGCTTCGGGGTTGGTTCACGAACGAATCGTTGACAGCGACGACGGTGGGGACCACGAAACACGGCTCTACGTTACCAGCGAATCCCATTTTAGTATACCTGCGGTCGAGAAACGAGTAGTTAGGGCAAAATTTGCATCGAGGAATTATATCAAACAGGTGGTGGGTGTTGTGTGTATGCAAGTGAGGAGTATACTATTAGATTTGGATTGGGGAATTGTATCGAACAGGTGGTGGGTGTTAGTAGTAGTACCCGGTGCCGTTGTCGATGACGACGGCGGGGCGAGAGGTGGCAGGGTCCATGTGAGAGAGAGGAGAGAGGAGAGAGAGAGTGGAGGTGGATCTGCGGGTGAGATCCGAGGAGGGGTTTAAGGAGGGGGGTGATCATGGTAGTTGGGAGTAGGCGGAGGGCGGTGGTGAAAACGACGGCGTTGATTGGAAGCGAAGTGGTGGGTCGAAGAAGAAGAGAAAGGTGGCGGTGGCTGTGGCGGTGGCGGTGGTGGGGTTTTTTACGCCATCCATTTCATATTTCATCGACGGGCAGATGAATTGTGATCATTGGCTTCTCTCTCTCTCTCTCTCTCTCTCTCTCTTCTCTGTGTCTATCGGATTCTTTCCTTGGCAATGACTATGCAACGACTCTCTCTCTCTCTCTCTCTCTCGTTGCTACTCCAATCGAGTACTCGACCGGTCCTGTCTTTTGTGTGAGTTTCGCTGGGTGCGGCGTTGTGATTTTTATATGCGACGGTGATTTTGGACCGCTTGATTGCAGCACGCTGGAAGGTAAAACGTCCAACTCAACTAGGTACGAACTTTGCGTACAGGTTTTGTGCTGCGAAAATTCTAAAACCACACGTAAACACGCAAAAATTATACTGTAACCACACTCAAACGCACAAATATATACAAATTCATACTCATAATAAAAGTGGATCCACACTTTTATACTCCCTCCGTCCCATAAAGTTTGGCACTTTCACTATTTCAGCCCTATGAAAAAATTAACTATATCTTTTAATCGGTAATAATTTTTATAAGCAATATGGATCTTGTTTGATAGATTTTAATTTGTTCTATTAAACAAAGTTCAAAAAATCGCCTAAAACATTATGGATTGAAAGATATATACAATTTAAAAATGGCACGCATTCCTGAAAATGCCAAACTTTATGGGACGGAGGGAGTAACTCAGAATAGGGATGAAATCCACCCACCCATCCCTGTAGTGTATGGGACCCCCCCTATTTGTGAGTGAGTTTGTAAGGCTACGTTCCGGAAACCTTCTTAAAAAATAAGTACTTATTTCACCTATTTTTTTTTCGAAAATAAGGACCACCTTCTTATTTTTCCCAACCAAAAAGTTTCTTTCACATTTTCAAACTCAAATATAATATAAATGAAAAAAAAAAAAAAAAATTTTTGCACCGTATTAAAGATCTCAATGAGATCTATCAAACAAAATCCATAGTGATAGGAAAATTATTTGCGTAAATACATGATTTTTGAGCTTGAAGTTGCCTTATACAAAAAAATGAGACTGTTGGTATGGTAATTGGCGCCGGCGGACGAAAATCGTACCGGCGGCCGCGCCGGGCCGTCTCCGGCCACCGGACGACCGATCCGAGCCGTCCAAAAATTCTATAAAAAAAAAACAAGGGGGCTTACGCGGGAATCAACGGCATCCGACGTGTGTAGGGTGCTTGATCCGAGCACCCCTTTTCGGTGTACATATGATATTTGATAAGTACACGGAAAAGGAGTGCTCGGATCAAGCACCTTACACACCTCGGATGCCGTTGATTCCCGCCATGGCCCCCATGGTTTTTTTTTTTAGAATTTTTGGACGGCTCGGATCGGCCGTCCGGTGGCCGGAGATGGCCCGGCGCGGCTGCCGGTACGATTTCCCTCCGCCGGCCGGTATTTACCTATACAAATTCTACCAAAATAAGTACTCAGCTTCTTATTTTCAGGAACACACCTTATTATTCAACAAAAAAGAAGCTCTTATTCTCGTTCTGGAACGGAGCCTAAGTCCTTTTTTTTTGGTAGAAAGGGTGTGTAAGTTTTTTTTGTTCGGTTGATGTTTTGAAAAAAAATTGGGTTTGTTTTTTCGGATAATGATAAAGAGAAAAATTAAGGTTATAATTGGAGATATGGGTAATAAGTGAAGAGAGATAGAGAGATAAATGAGAATAATTATTAGAGATAGGAATAATAAGTGGAGAGAGAAATGACAATAATGATTTGTAGACACCTCCCTGAAGCGGGATATCGCCATACAGATTGATCATTGCTATTTGTTTTGGTTGTTTGCTTCATAAACCAATATCGTGGATATCTCCATGGTTAGAAATATCGCCACACGATAGCGGTTATTATCAAGACAGAGTCGCCACCTAGTTTATAAAAACTAGGAAAAACAGATAAAGATTCTGGGTACGGGAGCCAAAAGTACAATAAGAAGAAGGTGTTAGGCACCCCTCTTTGTCCAGTCGTGAGACTGGCCCATAGTCATTCGATATACAATTAACACATGCATTATTTAATTCTAACACGTAATCTGTTTTTAGCCTTTAACAATAAATAAGGTGAGCCGAGACGATAAGTAAATCATGCATCAGAAAAAGCAAAACAGAACAGACTATCCCAGGGAGATGGATCTCGCGGCCGGTGAATTGATGTCACGACCGAGAGATCCTTCTGGTTCAATGTACCGGCCGATGGATCAAAGACCCAGCCGATGTTCTTCCTCACACCAGACTATACGACTAACAGACAATCAAAACACTATGATTAAGCATAAATAGCGGAAAATAAATCGAACCAGAGGCCCCTGGGCCTCACCACCTTGATCCCTCAATGGCTTGATTGCTTCGAATTGAGGGTGATTGACTGATTGCTTCTTGAAACCCTAGGGTTAGGGTTTGATTGTCGGATTAGTGGCTGCCTTCGGAATGTTAGGGTTTTTGTAGAGGGGATATGAGAGTGTATATTGGCAGAGTTTCGTGGCTGTAGAGAGTGAATTGTGTATCTAATTTCGGAGCCGAATGCCCCTTTATATAGGCATGGGGATGACACACTCCATCCAATCACAATGCACGATTAAATTGGAATTATAGGGCAACACAAACTCCTCATGGAAATCTCCAAACGTGGCCCGAACGCATCGGGATTTGGCTGCTAGGGTTTTGTGAACGAATCAAACGTATGACAGAACATTCCAGAATCTGGAAAATAGACGATCTGGCTGCCGAGCAAAGGATCTGGCGGCGGAAGGATTGATGTTGCGGCCGAGGAATAGATCTGGCGGGCGAGTGATTGATCTCTCGGGGAGATTTTCAAGCAACAGGCTTCACGGGTGAAGAAATGATGTTGAGGCCGTGAGATCAATGTCACGTCCGATAGATGAATTCTCCTAAGATATTGTACTTCTGTCTGAAAGGCTATTTGACTCTGGATTGGGTCCTCTAAGTGGCTAAAAATTCTTACCGAAAGTCCTAAAGTTCACAAGAAGTCAATCAGTAATCACTGTATCCATATCATCATCGGAATGGTCCCCAAGATGGGATTTGAAATAATCGTTAGGTCAAATTGGGGTATCTACATGATTGAAGATAGTGATAATAAGCGGATTTGGAATAGAACTTTTTGTCCACTCTAAAATTCACACAACGCAAAGAATATGTGTACATATGTATATGTATATGTACATACCCCACATGCATATGACTTTGAGACTCATATCGAGTCTTACAAAATGATCGGAGCCGTTTATTTTGTTTAGAAGCATTGTAAAGATTTAGGTCAATCAAATATTGGTAAGAACATTAAGGAATCATCTAATTTTGTCTCATTAATTCAGGCTCATTTTGTTTTGTTTTTTTATCCGCGGCTCATTTTGTTCAACTAACAATCCGTTGCTTTAGTCCACTCAACCATATTTCCTAATTGACCAAAAAAGATAATTACTATATTAAATTAGGGAAAGTTAGGATTCAAAAGATTTTTTCTATCTCTTTATCTTTATTATGTGAGATAGGAGTGGAATCGGTTCCGTTCGATTCGGGTTAAGTCGGGTTTTGAGGCAAATTGAGACCAAATCGATTGGTTTGGGTAGAAAATGTGCATGAACGATCCCGACCGGTCTATCAGGGGACCAAAGTCAATTCGGAACAGTTCGGTGGGATAGGAAAATTCGAGTTTTTAGCGTTGGGCTCAAAAAGGTTTGGCACATAAAAAATATATATATTGGCCCACGACCAAAAAAATAGAATAATTGAGCATAGTTTACTTTTCATATGCATAAATATTGATATTAAAAATGGACTACAGCCCAACACTCATATTTTGGGCCTCAAACCAAAACCACTCAAAACAAATTACAACCAACTTCTACGTAGGATACACTGTTATATTCAGTTCATACGGTATAACTTATCTACTTTAAGGGCCCGATTGGATGCTGTATCCATTGGGTGTATTGTGCAATCCGGGTGTATTGGTTTCTGATGGGACAGTTGCTCCGCCATTTGGTATCATTTTTCGCTCCTGTATTCGTTTCTCCCCTTCTTCGTTAATACAGGCCGCATGATACTAATTTATAGCCACCTCCGGAGGTAGCCATAACTAAACCGGGGCAATACAGGTGAAATCTTGCCATTTCTACCCTCCCTAATCCCCCCTCTTCATCACCTCTTCACACATGCACACAAAACGGGAAAAATGGGAAATAGAGAGAGGAAAAAATTATGGTCGGATTTGTCATTTACAGTAGAGAGAGAGAGAGAAGTATCGAACGTCGCCGTTGTCGTTCGAAATTTGGCCGTCGACGGTGTGGATCTGACCATCCACAGTCTTCAAGTTGCCATCGTCGACTTCGACTGGAACAGAGGTGGTGGGTGGGTTTTTAGAGAGGGAGAGGTGGGTGATTTTGTAGAAAACCGTGTAATTGGGAGGTTGAAATCCGTGGGTGGGTTTTTGAAATTATTAAAATAATTAAATTATTAGTCAACTAAATTAGTATTGCTTAATTATGATAAAGTAATTAATTTTATTGGATTTTGTAATAATATATTTAATCTAATAAAATATCTATTTTAATACTGCGCAAGGGCAAAAGAGTCATTTGTCAATTTTTTACATCATACACCCTTCCTTATACACCCAATTTATCCTCCATCCAAACATAGTATTATTTTATCCCCATTCTCTAATACATCATCCAAACCATCTACTTTTTAATACACCCTCTATAAAATGTCATATCAATGTGGGTCCTCCCTTCTTAACTAATACCCCTTACTATCTTATCCCCCTTCATAAATAATATACCCAAAACACATACGGCATCCAATCAGGCCCTAACTTCTCTAGTTTCCATTCATCTCTCCTATTGTCCAAAAAAAATGAAGATTTAAGAAGAAACTCCATAATAAGTTGAAAAAGCTCACCAAGTAAGTTTTTTTCAAAAACAAACTGAATTTAGTTGTGAATTTACTTATGATCTTTCATATCAACTTACCAAAAGATCATAAGTTGAAGAATCTCGAATAAGTGTTTCACAATAATCTAATGAAGGTTCCCAAGTTTTTACATTTTTTATGGTTATACTTACCATTGCTTATGGCTATATGTATCACTTTTTATTAGGGGTGAGCAAAAAATTCGTCAAACCGTGAATCCAGTCCAAATCAATTCAAACCAAAAGGTTTGGTTCGGGTTTTTAGTAATATGGTTTGGTCATGGTTTAAAAAAACTAGAAACTGCGTAATATAGTTTGGTTTGTGGATTCACATTCATGGTTATGGTTCCAAACCGACCCGAACCGTATAATATATAATTTAATAATTATGATTCACCAAATAAATATGAGAGCCTTAGTCAACTACTTTTCTAATTTATTGATTCTATTAAATTCACCGCAATATTAGTTTTCCTTCTCTGCCAAGATAATTTAGGCTAAATTTCTATATATCACAACTCATTCCTAATTTCCTATGATTATTAATTTATCATACACAAAAAAACATATGAGATCATCACATCAGTCAACTTACACTGCCCAATTCCTAAATTTCTCTAAATTCAATTCCTATAATTCCTTCGCTACCAAGACTTGAGGCAATTGTGGTATTCCACTCTTAATTAGTTGGTTGATGTTAGTGTGTTTTGATAATTTGATGAAATTGATTTTAATATAAGTTTTCTTTTAATTTATCTTTGTAACTTTAAGTAATTTAAATATTTTTTTGAAAATAATAGCTTAATTCAAAGCAAACCGTGGTTTAAAATCAAAACCAAACCGTACTTTAATGGTTTGGATCGGTTTGGTTCTATGCCTTTTGTGGATTGGTTTGGTTCTCTAAATTCATAATCCGTATGTATTGATTTGGTTCTTGGTTTACTATAAAACGGAACCAATCCGGACCATGCTCACCCCTACTTTTTATGGTATTTTATTACGGATGGAAATCTTATTTAGGAAGTATCTGGACAATAAGTTCTCTGTATTTGTGGTAAGCATATCCAGAATTTAGTAAGAACACCCTGTATTTTTGGTAAGTATGGTTATGAAAATGGTAGGTACTCCCCATAGGTAATATAGTTTTGCTTACCATACCGCTTGAATTTTTTAGCATTATCTATGTCAGTTTTTATTACTAATTGTGAACGTATTTGTCTGGATCAGATTATAAGAAATGGATGACAATGTTTAGGGGAATGGAAAGACTGTAATGATTGACATTTGTGACGACTCTAGCAATGATGACGGAAATAACCAATTGCTTGAACCATGTGAATTGACCAATATGACATAATTAGCTAAAGCGGTGCTAATGATCCACTAAATTGAATAGTCCAATTTCAATTACTCCATTCGTCCTGATTTATTTGTCTACATTCATTATATCAGATTTTTCATATAATTTTCGAATCTCTCTAAGTAGACAAGAATATGACATTAATGGTAATAGGTAATTTTATAGTTGAAATTATCAATTTTTTTGCTTTTGTATCTAAAATCAAATTTCGACAAAATTTGTTAAAAAAAAATTGCATGCTTTAATTTATTTGGAAGAAATGTTCTCCAATTTGATTTTTGTAATATCTCTTGTAAAAGAAAAAAAATATTGTATTGGTTACAAAATTTACAAAATGTTAAGCTTATGGCTCATCAAGATCAATATTTTAAGTAAAATGGAAAATTTATAGACTGGCCAATTTTTTTTTCTAGAATAATTGGAGAGCTTAGTTCAAAATTAATGAATAGCTCAAATTATTTCTGTGAAATCCAGACTGATACTGACACACCATCTGTTTGGGTTTTTTGTTTTTTTGAGAAATTGTTTGGGATTTTGTGATAGGATGTGATTTGGAGGAGGAAGACGATAGGAGCATTGAATAATTTGTTCACAGTGAGCCAAGACCGGCTTTGATCTGTTAGAATTGATGTAGAATTGAGTGGTGCAGATTTTCGCACTTAAATCCGACAGTAAAACTCACATTAGTACAATTTGGGAGTACGGCGCTCCAAACCGTTTGGGAGCACACAGCCGGAGCCAAGAAAAAGACACGCAATTACAGTACTACAACAAACCTTAATCGGAAGTTCGATGTGAAGATCTACAAGGCAACTTCACTTTTTAACTCTCTCTCTCTCTCTCTCTCTCTCTCTCTCTCCAACTACGCCTCGTAGCTGCGGGTAGCTGCACTGTATAGATACTGATAGCATGAATTAGAATTACTGAACCAATGAATGAATTAAATGGATCTGCTTTCCTTCCTCACCACATTACGCCTCTCTCTCCTCCCCAACCTTAATTGCCGTCAACTGCTGCCATAATTCTCTCTCTCTCTCTCTCTCTCCACTTCTTCAACACCACCCTTCCGATCCACCTACACTCTATACGCATCACCTCTGATCGTATGTCATTTCAGAAAAATCTCAACCGCACCCTCCGATCGTGTCCTCTCCCCAGCTCAACTCCCCAAAACGCCGTTCGTTCCGCAGACCGGTCTGCATTTCGGACCCGCACGCAACCCGATCATGCGTTCGAACCGCTCGACACAGTAATTTCACTCGTGTGAAGTGAACCGATTCTCAAGATGAACCCGCTCTGCTGCATTGCCCCGGTCTCCGTCGACCGCGACCGGATCGACCCCTCCTTGGCAAACTCACAGTCTCAGCGTCAGCTAGGGCTCGAAACCGCCGCCGCGAAAGCCGGTCCGAAACCGAGCTTCTCGACGCAGGCGTCGTCGATCGGCGCCCACTCGGACGGACCGAGATTGGGGTTGAACCACGAGGTCGAGGATGTTGTCGTGGTCGAGCCGAGGAGTTCGTCCAAGGTGAGTGGGAGTGTGGCCGGGATTCTGTTCAAGTGGGTGAACTATGGTAAGGGGTGGAGGTGCAGGTGGTTTCTGCTCGAAGACGGGGTGCTTTCGTATTACAAGGTTCACGGGCCGGATAAGATCGCGATGAGTCCGGCGAGGGAGAAGGGAGTGAAGGTTATCGGGGAGGAGTCTTTGAGGTACTTGAAGAAGTCTAGTGGGAGCAGTTGTAGTAAGCACTGGAAACCGTTTGGGGAGATACATTTGAAGGTTTGTTCTTAAATACTCCAACTATCCGAGTAGTGTTTCCAAATCTGGATATGGATACGTACGGTGCATCTTTCTTTTTTTTCTTTTCATTTATGAATTTTTTCCCCAATAAGTAAGTAACCGTAGGATACGTACCAAATCGGAACAAATCGGGATGCGCAAGAAGGATGTGATATTTGTAGTTTTTGGAAGGAGAATCATAGGATACGTATCCTGTATGGTAGCTTTTTAACAACCATGCTATTGAGTACGTATTTTTTTTTGTTTTTTTTTCATTTATGAATCGTGTCGGATTCTCACGATGCGAATCCGATAACGAAAGCTAATATACGAAAAGTTAGTTATACTTAATTACAATCTAAAAATCTACTGTATTTATGAAAAATAAGTGTTTCATAGATTGGAAAATAAGTTTTTTAGGATGTAAAAGTTCAAGTCTCCCAAGTAGTGTCTATTTAGGCATTCTGGTGCCTTTGTCAAGGGAAGAGAAGAAGATCCCTTGTCTAATTCATGCCAAACATGATCACATTATATTCTTTGGTCTATTGGAGCTCCAATGGATTGCGCTTTGGTTTGCTTTAAATGGTTTGGATGCTGCCATAATTGGATCAAATGCTTTAGAACTTGGGGTTTCACTTTGTAAATTATGGTGTGACTTTTTTTTCAATAAGTAATCATAGGATACGTACCCAATCGGAACACACAAAAATATTTTGTAGGATACATTGTTGTATTGTAGGAATTTCATACAAAGTTTTTGGAAGGAGACAGATGCGAATCATAGGATATGTATCCCGTATCGTAGCTTTTTAACAACCATGCTATTAAGTACGACAGTTTATTGTTTCAAACATGTCACTTGATTTTGAGTTTGTGTTTCCTTTGCTGATTTATTGCGACAACAGTGTAATGGTATTCATTTTATTTTATTTGCTACTGAAGAGAGATTGAATGGTTCAGTGGGTTCCATGGCATCTGAGCCGATATGCTCTCTTTACTCTGTTCCTCTTTTGTCTTTTTGGATTCTCTCTCTTTCTATATAGACTAGAAATATATAGAATGGGTACTAAGTGCACAAGGGTGCCATTAGGTCTGGGAAGGGTTGGACTTGTGTAGCTAGATATGCAAGTAGTTTAATATTGGAGGGTTTTTGGATGGTGATCGATAATATGTTTGTAAATATTGAACAAAGATATATACTAATTAACCAAAAATACCGACTTCACGAAGAGGGAATGCCCTGAGCAACAATGAGGGAATAACTGACCGACTTCTTGAAGAAGGCGAGCTCTATGTCAGTATTGAACCTGCACTGATAATTTTTTAGAGGAAGTATATAATTTGAATCAAAGGTGGAGCTTCATCGCATGGTGTAATTTCTTCAGGTTATATATCATCTTGCCTAGTGTTCTGTCTCGTCGAAAAAAGTGCTGTGCTCCAACGGTTCAACCTCTCTAAGTTACCTTGAGATTGCATTTCATTTCTTTAATACATTCCTTATTTATTCAAACTTTCCAAAGAATTTATGGGTTTTTTCTGTTGTCTCCCTTGAGCTGCTGATGTAATTCTCAAATCAAGTACATCTTTTGCGATGTTTCATACCCACGTCAACGAGCTGTTGTAATTTGATATGGTTGTTTGAGAATCCATTCTTATGGAACTTCAATTATGCATTGTCTCTTATCGGAGGTATCATACAACTATTTGATTTGTTTTACAGGTTTCTTCTATTCGGGCTAGCAAGTCAGATGACAAAAGGCTGTCCATATTCAGCGGGACAAAAACTCTTCACCTTCGTTGTCTATCTAGAGAGGATAGGGCTTCATGGATTGAGGCTTTGCTAGCTGCCAAAGATCAATTCCCTAGAGTTTTGACAAGCAGTGATTTTGCATCTTCCGAAGACATTGTAGTCTCAACTGAGAAGCTGCGATTACGATTATCGCAAGAAGGCATTAGTGAAGTGGTCATAAAAGACTGCGAATCTATTATGCTATATGAACTATCTGAGTTGCAAAATCAATTGAAATCTCTTCAACTTAAACACATTATGTTACTGGACACATTAAGGCAGTTAGAGGTAGTTTTTTCTACTTCTCCACACTTGAATATTTTGACAAAAGCAAGCTTAGATGAATGCAAACGAGTATAACATTGAATATTGTTATGAAGCTAAGTTCGTTCCTAATGCCCACCAACCTACCCAGGCAAACTTTTCATTGCTTGCGATTTTCTCTGGAGTCATCATACTTGCTGCTGGTGTTTTCTTTTGACATGTGAGCCTTGCACACTAATAAAGGTGTTTGCATTTGATGTAAAGAAAGCGCTAAACATAACTTGGTCCCAGAAGTAGTTTTTCACTCACCTGCATGTATGTGTATGGGATGTCTAGACTTCAGAATAACAAAAGAAAGTCTAAGAAATAAGAGTAATGTTGCCACTTAACTTCTCGCTGTAAGTCCTTGTGTTATTTCAAATCAAAATAGTTGTTTCATGGTGTTTCTAGCGCCTCCAAAACTTCCCCAGGTAGTTGAAGTAATGACAGATTGAGAGGTTGTCAACTTCTTGCATTTTGCAAGCTGTGCCAGTTATGTAATTTCAAAGAGTAGCTACTTGCTATTTATGACTCCCAGATGTGAATTGATTGGTTAAACTTAGTTTCTTTTCCATTATTTATATTTGACCTCTTTCAATTCCTCATACATTCCATCTGCTATTTATTCTTTGTATGGCTTTCCCTTCATATAATGTCAGTGCATCGAAAACAAAGTCAAGGATTAGGTTCTCGTTCTCCCATTTTCCTTGAAACTTTATTTGCAGACAGAGAAAATTGAGCTGGAAACAACTGTAGTGGATGAAACAAAGGAACGCAAGTCGTTTTGTGCAGAAGGGAATAGAAGACTTAGTGGTTAGTTCAGCTTTTCGATTTTTATTGTTATTTTATCTGTCAAGCAGATTTTTTACCCACCAATCCGGATAATATCTTCTCAAAGGTTTGTGTATTACACAAATTTCTTGCTGAAGTAGGATTATGAGAATAACAATGAACCCAACTGACTAGAAAAATCAATTACTCTAAGAACCTAATTTGCTTAGTTCTGTCTTAAGAGATTTAACTTTAAAAAACCACTTTCTGCATGTTATTTTGTATGAAAAACTATTTGCTGCCCTTTATTGTCGTAAAACTGAATTTGGAGAACCTTTACTTTACGACATGCTGCTTTTTTACCATCCATTGTCTTACGCCCTGCTTGCTGCTGTGGTGTCTTAAGGTTGAAAGAGCTTTAAAGTCGTTTTAGGTGAATCGAGAAGTGTTTAGGTGTATTTGTAACCCACTAGACTTTTAGATGTTTGCTGCCACAAGTTCTTTCTGCTGGAACAGTAATGAGATTCTTTGGTAGAAAAAAGAAGGTGAAAGCCTTGTAGAAGTGTGCAACCAAGCAGCACCATACCTCATATTGCAGTAACTTTTCTGCATTATGCTCAACCTATGTTTGGGAGGCAGAAAATCCAAGGGATGGAAGGATGGGAATTCCCATCCCCTGGAATCACATGGTGTAATTAGAATCACTTGTCAATGCCAATCAAGTGTTTTGATAAGCTAGGAACATGTTACAGATTCAAATGTTTAGGGTCCAGTCCATCTCTCTAACTTATTCCTAGATCGTCAACATTTTTAAGGCAATGTGAGAATCCTACGGCAGTGTGGGAATGAGATGACCAATAAGTCTGGAAATCTTATTCCACCTAAAGATGGCACAGCCGCATAGTTGTCAAAGGCGCGCCCAGCACCTTGCTGACCCCAATCGAGCTTCTTTCAAAAAAAAAAGCGCTCATAACACAGTTATTTTCAGGAACTAATATTTTTTCGCATAGGTGCGCGTCTCTTCAAAAAGGCGCGCGCCTTGCCTTGCGCCTCTCGCCTCATGCCCAACAGAACTTTGAGCCTCGGTGCGCCTTTCACCCTTGACAACTATGACATAGGGTAACATCATAATATGAGATAACATTCATCCAAACTTAGCCTCATTCTAAAAGCACTTTAGATAAAGTCACAGCACTAGTAAAGGGGGCCGTTGACACGAAGCTTAAATTGAATGAAGCTTCATACCATGTGGTTACATTATGGATCACAATTTCATGACCACAAGTGGCATTCTAATAAACTCCAATGCTATTAAGGGATATTCAATTCATGAGTCTGTAGTTCTGACTTCTGACTAAGGAGTTCTCCATTAAATGCTAATCACTGGAGGAAAGTAAGTGAGATTGGTGAGGAGACGTTCCCTCTTCTTTAGATATCTTTCCCCATATGAATAGTGATACTTCCAGTTTTTAGTTTTGAGAAATGAGAATCTTCTGGTTTCTTATTGTCCTTCCATTGTTCAGATTTCTATTCCATCATGTCAGAGGGCAGTGCAAGTGACTCTGATGCGGATAATGAAAGTCGAGATGGAGTGGATGTTGAAACAGATGAAGAGGGTGGAATGTATTTTGATACAAATGAAGTTTTATCCTCGGATTCTTTAAGATGTGCTTCCTACCGGAGCAGAGAGAACATGGGAAGTAATTGTAGTTCTTTGATATTTGATAAAGATTCATTCTATTCTGGTCGTTTACGAGATGTTACAATGGTGATAAAGCCCATCGAATATCCATACGTCAAAAGAAGGGACAGTTTGCCTGAACCAAAGGAGAAAGAGAAGCCACTTGGGTTGTGGTCCATAATCAAGGACAATATCGGAAAGGATCTTTCTGGTGTTTGCCTCCCTGTTTACTTTAATGAGCCACTATCTTCATTGCAGAAATGCTTTGAAGATCTGGAGTACTCGTACTTGGTTGATCGGGCATTGGAATGGGGAAAGCAGGTCAGGTCCTCAGCTGTGCTTTCTTTTGTGGCAAAGCACTTTCTTAAAGCATGATCTGCTATATACTTTTATAATCCAGGTAGTTGATTTAGCTGGTTGTTACTTCGCTGTTTCATCTAGGCTATCAGTAAGCTTGTGTATCAAGTCTCTTAGAAATTGTTACGTCACTGCCTAATCTTGGTTTTGCTGCTTTCAAAGCTTAATGATTTTGTTGGTAATTTCTGAATTGTTTCTGGAACATTGTACCGAACTTTTACCTCCCCACAGCGTGTGCACTAGGTTTTGAGATTTTGGAAGTTCGTCTTCCTGAATGTATATAAGGAGTCATGATTTCTACAAAGTCTTTATTGGTTTCATGGTGCTAGGGGTCATGGAACTTTTATCCTTTCCTGTTTACACTTCATTTGTGAGAGTCCTATTTGTATTGGCTCTTTCAACCCCCATAAGGGCTTTGATCTTCGTTTGGCATTTGAATTTTTCTGACTAGAACTAATGAGTCTACATTCTGCAGGAGAACGAATTGATGAGAATTTTAAACATCGCAGCTTTTGCTGTTTCTGGTTATGCATCGACAGAAGGTCGCCAGTGCAAACCTTTCAATCCTCTCCTAGGGGAGACTTATGAGGCCGACTACCCAGATAAGGGTTTGCGGTTCTTCTCTGAGAAGGTAGTTTTTGCTTTTCACTTTTCAGGTAGACTTTAATGTACTTATTTACTCCCTACCTTTCACGTGGAACAATACCAAACCAAACCAAGCCTTAAGTCACAATCACTTGGGGTCGGCTACATGAATCCTTTTCCTACAGAGCTCAATAGAGAAAAGAAAATAATAGTCACCACTTTTTTGGGTCATTGAAAGTAAGTGAGCCACACTTATTACCGTCCACAGTTTATCTTCAAGAAGCGTTGTTTATCAGGTGAGTCACCACCCAATGGTCGTTGCTTGTCACTGTGAGGGACGAGGCTGGAAATTCTGGGCAGACTCCAACCTCAAAGGGAAGTTCTGGGGGCGCTCCATTCAGCTTGATCCTGTAGGGGTCCTCACTCTGCAGTTTGAAGATGGTGAAACATTTCAGTGGAGCAAGGTCACTACATCTATATACAATATTATACTTGGAAAAATATACTGTGACCACTATGGCACCATGCGCATCAAGGGCAGTGGCAGCTACTCTTGCAAGCTTAAATTTAAGGAGCAGTCCATCATAGACCGAAACCCGCACCAGGTAATTCCTTTAGGCGTAAATGAACAAAACAGCAAAAATCCACTTTGTTAGGCTTTTGCTCAACACCTTTATATGTCAATGACAAAGTCGTTTAAACTGTTAGTTCCGAACCAGCTCTACTTGGTGACCTGGAGTTTTTTTATATTTATTTTCATGTTTGCCACTACCTTAGATGTTAAAGACCAACTTCCGCGCCATTCAAAAAAAAATTTGCCGTTCAAAAAAAAGACCAACTTCCACTGATAGCAGGGTTAATGCCCTTTCCTTTGTGTGCATAAAAGGGAAATTAATTACTCGATCATTTTTCCATTCTTGCAAAATCATGAACTTTCTTGGTCAGAAAACAGCTGGTTAGTTGTCTGTCTGTATCTCGTACTTGATATAAGAATACTCTACCATTTGTTCCTAAAATGCTGAGTATCTCCATCAATAAAGTGTTCTTGGCGAGATGGTCACGGTGATCGGAGCTCAAGACTCAAGTGTGGTGGTAATTAAGTAGCTACTCCATGAATGGGCTATACTGAAAGCAACTGCAATAAAATAATTTCAGACAATAAATTGTTATATGATTGCAGGTTCATGGATTTGTGCATGATAATCAAACTGGGGAGAAGGTAGCAATGTTGGTCGGAAAGTGGGACGAAGCAATGTACTATGTTCTTGGAGATCCAACGACAAAGCCAAAGGGTTATGATCCAATGACTGAAGCTGTGTTGCTGTGGGAACGAGACAAATCTGTTACTAAGACAAGATACAACCTGACACCCTTTGCAATATCGTTAAATGAATTGACCCCTGGATTAATGGAGAAGCTGCCTCCAACTGACTCAAGGCTGAGGCCAGATCAACGGCATTTAGAGAACGGGGAATATGAGATGGCAAATACAGAGAAGCTCAGACTTGAACAATTACAGAGACAGGTATTCTTGAACCTTTTTTCTGGTAAAGCATATTGTGGTAGTTTATGTTTTTTTACTACTAGTTACGAAGCAAAGAGTGACAGAGAAGATAATCAAGCAAATGAACCTGGATATAATAGTTGTCTTCCCTCTTCTATAAAACCCAGTTGTGGTGAACCTACTGGCTCAAACATCATACTGTTTTCAGGCTGCTAATCTACGTATTGAGCTTTTCCTCCCGTGCATTTAACAAACTGTTTATGATTTGTGAAAACCCCCACTTTTCCTTTTCAAGTATTTGTTTTTTGCGGTAGAAGAATATTGACTCTGCTTTATGCAATTTGTGCCGCAGGCAAGGAAGCTGCAGGAAAGAGGCTGGCAACCGAGATGGTTCCATAGGGACAAAGAGGACGGCTGTTACCGTTACAATGGTGGATACTGGGAAGCTAGAGAGAGAGGGAAATGGGAGGAGATTCCTAATATATTTGGCCAAAATGCTGACCCTTCATCTTGTGTAATAGACGAGTAAGCTGCCTTATCAGCTTTATCATTTCCCCCTCCTTTTTTCCTTTAGTTTTTATTTTCCAGTTTTTTTTGGTGGACTTAAATTAGGCCCTATAAACATGAGTTAGTTATAAGAAAGCTCTTCTGATGTGCAATGTCTAGTTCTATTCAGGTGCGTGCTTGGTTTAGTTTGTGTGGTTTTTCTTCGAGCTTATTTGTTCCCTGATAAATGGACTTATTACACATGCTTATATGCTTATGAACAAAGGTTGCAAGACTTGCACCGTTTGGCTTTTCACAGGCTCTGGCATTGCTATTGCAGTTCCTTCATAAATATGTGGTGAAGTGGGGTCCCAAAAGTGAATCTTCAAAATAGATGAAGCTAAGTGCCATTTCTTGTGACGACTCTCTTTGGTTTCCCCTGCTGAAAGGGAAATGAAAATGCTTCTGTGCAAGAATCTTCAAGTCGTTTTGAACATTCCTCTCTTTATAATGCTCTGTTGTTTCGGGTCGAAAACATTCTCTAGAAATCTGATAGTAG
This sequence comes from Rhododendron henanense subsp. lingbaoense, assembly GCA_020567845.1. NCBI lineage: Eukaryota > Viridiplantae > Streptophyta > Magnoliopsida > Ericales > Ericaceae > Rhododendron > Rhododendron henanense. Next base: position 14,171,911 of record CM036324.1, on the reverse strand, counting down.
CAAGCAACGCATGAAGGCTCCGTTTGTTTCGATGTAAAATATTTTTTCAGAAAACGAACTTCAAACTTTTATTTTTCGGTGTTTGGTCGACACTTGAAAATATTTTCAGAAATCAACAAAATAGTGTAGAGAGGGGGGGGGCCTTCGGTAAAGAGATCTGAGAATATTAGAATTGAACGTGGGTGAGCAGTGAGAATTATAGTAGAAGGCAGCGGGTTCATTTCGGAAAATAACTTACGGAAGATTTAAGGGTAAGTCATTTTTATTCAATTGATGGAAAATGTTTTATTAATTTTTTACAGAACTAAACACCGAAAAATAAGTAAAATATTTTACCGGAAAATATTTTATGTCCAAACAAATAGAGCCGAAAAGGCAACCACCTTTTTTTAAAGAACCATGGATTGAAACAAAAGTTTAATAAATAGGGGTCTAGGCAGCCCGCTTGACACAATAAGGCTCCAAAGGACGGGAAATTTTTCAGTGCCGTGCGGGTACCAGTGCCCGCTCGCGCATTCGAGCTGTCTACAGCGTGTTTAACCGGCTCAGATTTGGAGAGAGAAAAAGGAGAAAGAAAGTGTTGGGGTGAGAGAAGAGAGAGAGTTTCAATTCGAACCGTCCAAAAGTGTATCGGACAAAATAAAAAAAAAAACCCAAAAAGTTTTGCGGAACTTAGCCGTGTTCTAGAAAAGTGAAAGGGAGGACACCGTTGGAAAAAGGAAAAAGATCCGAAGCTTAGAGAATGGCATTTATTTGTTATTACTTAGAAAACTAAGGTCAAAAGTGTAAAGTAACCCAAAAGTACTTTAAGATATGACATTGCCAGTTATTTGTATTAACTTTCACCGATCCTGCAGCTTAAAGTTGGTATATGGGACCCACATAACTGAGGAGTTTTTCAGTGCCGAGCGGGTATTGCCAATGTAGCACCCGCTCGGCGCATCTCAGCCGTCCGATTCACTTTTGAACGGTTCGGATTGAAACTCTCTCTCTTCTCTCACCCCAACACTTTCTTTCTCTAAATCTGAGCCGTCCAAACTTCAAATGAACAGTTCGGATGCACGAGTGGACACCACATGGTACCCGCTCGGCACTGAATTTTTTTCCCACATAACTAGTGCTATATGGCACCGGTTAGAATTTGCCTTAAAATTTTGTACAAAAGAATTCATTGAGTTTTACCCTTTTTTTCCCCAAATTTGGGGAGACCCAAACCCATACCCATTTTTCTCACAAACCCTTTTCACTTTCATTAATTACAAGTGTGCCATTCACTAAGAGATTTGGGTAAAAATAAGGGTTTAGCATTTGATATGTCTTACCCAAATCAAGTTTTTAACCCAAATCTCTACCCAAATTTGTGAGAAGAAAAAGTGGGAAAATTCCAACAACAAAAAAAAACTCCGAACATACACTTTAATATTTCATAAACACCTAGGCTCCGTTTGTTTGGACGTAAAATATTTTCCGGTAAAATGTTTTACCTATTTTCTGGTGTTTGGTTGTGTAAAAAATGAGGAAAACATTTTACATGTAAAATATTTTCCATCAATTGAATGAAAATGACTTACCCTTAAATCTTCCGTAAGTTATTTTCCGAAATGAACCCGCTGCCTTCTACTGCAATTCTCACTGCTCAGTTTCCTCGATTGTCAGTCCTAACCCACGTTCAATTCCAATAATCTCATGTCTCTCCACCGTTTAAGCTCCCCATCTCTCTCTCTACACTATTTTGTTGATTTCTGAAAATATTTTCAAATACCAACCAAACACCGGAAAATAAAAGTTTGAAATTTATTTTATGAAAAAACATTTTACATGAAAAATATTTTACATTGTAAAACATTTTACATTGTAAAACATTTTACATTGTAAAACATTTTACATCGAAACAAACAGAGCCCTAAACTTTTTAATATGTCAAATAGACACCTAAGTAAACACCAGTTATGAAATTGGGCATTTGGCGCCAATTTCCTTCCATTTGATAACGAAAACTGCACGAATGGCCTGTGTAGAGGCTGACATGGCAAAAAAACACACTGAGATGGTATATTCCTTCGAAAAAACCCATTTGGCCAAAAAACTTGACTTCCTCTTTTGATACTCCTCACTCTCTCTCCATCAATAGCAAGAACAATAGGTAACAACATGTTCACTATAGACCCATCTTCCTAACCTAAAAAAAAAAAAGAGACCGACTATTGGTACTGCATAAAAGGAGTACCAAAAATGTTCATTGAAACTTAGAAGATTGGATCAGTTACTTGTACACATCCAATGAAGCTCATTTTATGCAAGGTCATTTGAAAAATTATTTTAAAGTTAATGGACGGATCGGATTATTCATTCTTCATATTTGTAGGTCATTTGTGGCACGCGGTAAGGCCTCTTGTAGTTGCATCAGAATTTGAAAAAGGAATTGATTGTGATTTTGAGCATGTTCTTTCCATGACTCCTCTTAGTTGACATAGGAGATTCAAGTGGACCCCGCAAGCTGTTGTATATTTTTGGTACTTCCTTTATTCGGTACCCCTAGGATTTTCGTCAAAAAATTGATGGGCAAATACTCATCTTCTCTCAAGAAACCCTTAAGCGGACTTGCCCAACCCTCGCTACGCACGTCAACCCACCCAAGATCAATCTTGTTCAGCTTACTCTAGGCATGGATTCAGTCTCTATAATCTTGAAATCCCATTTGCTCTCTACCACCACGAGATTAACTAGGAACCCTCCTCAGCCAGAAGGATATCAGCGAGGTCGCTGTCTACTGCATGAAAGAACTCCTTGACAACACTAAACAACGGCGTTGAGCGCGCATGGTCGATTACCAAGTCCGCATGCCATTTTGGATGAGAAGGTTATGTGCTTTGAAATTTTCTTACAACTTTTGGGATATGGTGGCTGTGACGCCCCGCCTAGCCCTAGGAGTTCTAGATAGTTGTCGTCCAACCTGAGGGTGGTTAAGACCCGTGTAGGGGTTGTCTAGCCGGTGTGGTTAAGACCCGTGCAGGGGTTGTCTAGCTAGCCGGTGACCAGAGAGATCAGCCGGGTGGTCTCACATCGCTTGGTGAAGTGTAAGTTGTGTGCTAGAAGTATTAGATTATGACCCTAGCCTTTTAAAGCCGTGAGGGCGTCAAAGCTCATTAGAATTTCACAGTTAAGTGTGCTCGACCTGGAGCAATCTTGGGATGGGTGACCTACTAGAAAGTCCAAGGAGCTTGGGCTGCCAAAGCGGACACTATTGTACAAGGCAGGAGCGAGTTGTTACAGATGGTATCAGAGCATGCACCAACTGAAAAATGTGGGATAAAATCTCTACCCCACAAGAGGATGTGTGTTCCTAAAGTGGGGGAGATTGTGATGCCCCGCCCCTAGGAGCTCCAAGTAGTTGTCGACCGGCCTGAGGGCGATTGAGATCCGTGTGGGGGTTGTTTGGCTGGTGACCATAGAGGTCAGCATGGGTAAATAAATAATAGATTATGACCCTACCTTGTACAAGGCATTTCAAAGCTGTAAAGGCGTCAAAACTCATTATAACTTCACAATTAAGCATGTTCGCCCTGGAGTAATCCCGGGATGAGTGACCTATTGGGAACAATGGGAAGTTCAAGGAGTTTGGGTGACCAAAACGGACAATATCGTACAAGGGAGGAATAGATCATTACAGTGGCCGCCGTCGGCGTACGAATAACACAACGCATAAATAAGCTATAAAATAACAATTTTTTTTTCTCCCGAACTTTTTGTTTTTGGTTTAGAGGTGGTTTGGGTGTAGATGGAGCATGAGAGATGTTTTGATTATGTTTTTTTTTGCGCCATATTTTATAGTTTACAGGAGTTAGTGAGATTAGTCAACGAGGAGACTCAGAAGTTATCCGTAAACCCTAAACCCTGCCCTTCGTGAGACTCGATTCTTGGTCTCCATGGAGGGGGGACATGAGCAAACCATCTCATCAAGCATGGTTTAGGTTATCATTAATTCCAGAGGAGGGAGGAGATTTTGGCCATCTCACTGCAAAAATAGCCAGCTGAGCCTCCAAACATGCCACTTGTGCAATTTTCATTAGCAAATGGACAAAAATTGATATCGGGTACCCAATTTCATTAAGGGTGTTTACTTGTAGGTGTTTATTTGGAATATAAAAAAGTTTAGGTGTTTATAATACATTGAGGTGTAAGTACACAAGTTTTTTTCTTGATATTTTTTCAAAAAGTTTGGAAGTAAAGTGAATAGTGTTTTTAGCTCCATCGAAGTATCTTTTAACCATGTTGTGGTGGTTCGATTCTCATAAACAATGATTACCGGGTTAATCATTGCAACTACATGGCCTTTCTTCTTTATCAAAAGCATGTCAATTTGAGATATCCTTGTTGTTCAAGTTTTGTTTGCAGTTGGTCTCCTGTGTTAGTCTTTGAGAACCGGCTTGTCATCCAGCTTGCCATCCTATCCTCTTAAGCTAAAAACGTACATATAATTTCATCGAATCGCGCCTTGATTATGAAGTATTCCATACTTAACTACTACAGTTTATATCTCATAAAATATGATCCATAGAGTAATTTTATTCCAGACTTGTAATATGGATTCAATCGAAGATTAAGAAATGACGTAATATGAATTTATCAAAGATTAAAATCTTGTTTGTGCCGAGCAAAAAAAATCTTGTTTGTGGCATCATGATAGCGAAATGTAATACATCATCAAAAAAAAAAAATATTTGTGTACCATATAAGTTCTAAGTCCTAATAAAATGCTTCCAATCTTTCTTCTTCTGTATAATATAAACTAGCACTATGCATGTTTGATGCACATAGAACTGGAAAAAAAAAATTAATTTTTTTTAATGTGGTCTCGTGCATCGAATAAGTACAACGCTAGTATGCGATAAAAAAGAGTATTGAACCATCACGCAATGTTGCCCTAATATCATTGGATTGGGGGTGGTGCTGTGCAGCTGCTGCACAACACCGTGCTGCGTGGCTCAGATGCCGTCCGTTCGGCAATCTAACGGTTCAAATCTCATCTTCACCTATGTTGCATCCGAGCCGTTCATTGTCAATTTCCAAATCTAGTTACTAGGAGTATTTGATTTTTGCAGTTATTCAGATTCTCTTTTTGAAAAGGCAGTTATTCAATTCTCAAGTTTATAAGGCCCATTCCTCATCCCAAAAAAAGTACTTAAAAAATAAGGACCTATTTTCAAACTTAAAAATAATGGATTTACGAAAATAATTTTTTAATATTTTTTGCAGGGTTTGATAAATTTCATCAAGATCTATAAAACTAAATCCATATTGCATATTTTTTAATTTCAGTAAGCCTATTATTTTTAAGCTTGAAAATTAAAAATAAATACTTATTTTTTAAAGGGGTAATCCGGCAACGGGGCCTAACTTCCACTAATCTAATTTTAGGCACAAACAGAATTTCAAAGGATAGACGACCACACTCGCTTGCGTTAGAGGATAGAGAAAAAGCTCGGAGTGTGGGACTGAGCCCCTATCCAATGTAGTCTCCCTCCCCTTCCATCCAATTTATGCCTTTTGTGGACATTTTCCGCGGCCACAAGAATGTTCGAAATCAACCGTGTTAAAATTCTTGTTGGTCAAGTATCTTTGTTCAGATTTTTAAATGGGGTAAGTTTTAGATAAATGTGTTGAAGGGGTTATAATCCAGTATTGCACATTTTTTTTAAACAAGATTAATGCATTTTGAAATCATATCAAACGTTGTCTAATCAATATAATTTTTGACGTGATCAATATTTTGAAGATTTATAAAAAAGTAAATGGTTCTGATCATTGTTGTGGATCCGGAAAAGGCTCACAAAAGACCAAAACTGGACGGGACTAGAGGAACATTACACTGGATGGGAGCTCGATGTGTGGTGTGGGGGAACCAGGGGAGGTGCTGTGCCGAGGGTGATCTACACTGGGTTGTACTCATCTGAGCCGTTCGTTCGGCAATCTAACGGTTTAAATCTCATTCTTAAGCTGCGTTCTTATGAACTTAACTTAAATCTAATAATTTTGTCCTTATTTGAATTTTTTTTCGCATTTGTTAGTTTTGCGCCAAATTTTTTATGGATTATTGATTCGTCTCGACAAGTGAAATCAGACTTTTTCCCGAGTATTTTAAAAAATAACTATTTTTTAACAAAACAAATGACTTAAATTAAGTTTAATTTAAGTACCGTGTAGAATCCGAATCGTTTGCCATGTGCGCTACCGTACCACCCACGCCAACCTCGTTAGTCTTGAGTCTCTTGACATCAGGTTTTTACGGAAAAATCCCCAAAAATCCGCTAACGGTCAGTCTTTCAATTTTCAACAAAAGAAGGGTTTTTTTTGGTCAAAGTCAAACGGAAATTTGTAAAGAAGGGTTTTAAATTTGAATATGGAGCGTTCCGATTCTTCTGAAACCAGAGAGAGCGGCGGAAAAAAGGGTTTCTGGGTTTTCTTCTTCCTTCTGAACCCACAATCTACTCTTCTCTCACATTCCTCCATAGTTTAATCAGATGTCTCTCTGTAATTTCTCTTCCTAGATCAGATTCGAGAAAACACTCTCTCTCTCTCTCTGTCTCCGTCAAAAGCATTCTGTATTTTCGCTTTTAGTTTCCCTACTACGTTGCCTGCATTGGTTTGAAGAAAAAGGAAAATTGCGCTCTGTTGCTGTTTCCGTGGTTTTGGGTAGAGTAAAAGGTGCATACAATTTCAGAACTGGGGTTATTATACAAGTTTGATGTTAGTTGACGGGTCGCTGGTGATTAACTTCCCTCTGGAAGATGTACATTGAAGGTCTCGACAACAGTGCCCTTCGATGGGTCAAAGAGGTTTTCTTATTTTACTCACTCAATCTGTTCAAATTCTTCTATGTTTGTGTGGGTGTGTGTATGTGTTTTCGTAAGATTATACGAATATTCTATCAGTTTCAGACTGAGGGTTTCCACATATGCTAGTGTGTGTGTGTGTGTTTTATGATTGTTCATACGCATATTCTATCAGTTTGAGACTGATGGTTTTCTGTGTGCTAATGTGTGTGTTTTCATATGATTGTTTATGCAAATATTCTATCAGTTTGAGATTGAGGGTTTTACATATGCTAATGTGTTCACATTCTTCTCTCTGATTGATAGATACAAATGTGTTTTTTTGTGTGTTCATGTGTTTTTTTGTGTGTGTGTTCATATGATTGTAGGTAGGAATTTTCTATAACCCAATTGAAATTTAGGGTTTTACATGCTCATCAATTTTTAATTTTTTGCATGTATTCATGTGTGTTTGTGTGGGTTTTCATGTGTTTGTTTCCAGAAATTTCTTGAAGTTTAGGATTTTCTGATTGCAATAATTTTTTATTGACACAGAGTTCTGTTAACCAGACAAAGGAAGTTCCTTATTCAATGTCGAAGCTACAGCTCCGACGCCGCGTGCCGGGGTATTGGCCTCCCTCTGCCATCAAATTTTCTTAAACCCTACCCGGGGATGACATTAATGACAGTCGCTTCGTGTCTGAAACGAATGACCATTGAGTCAGAGGATGAGGTTTACGGAGGAGATATTCCCTCGATTCGTCCCCCCTAAATGATAACAATGCAGCTGCACAAAGTTACAGCAGTTCTGCTCAGAGGCAATAGCCTATTTATGCCAGTGGGTCTGTGTATTCGGATGATGTTACTTCATCTAAGGAAAAATAGGGAGAGGGAATGAGAATGTCGCTGAGAGTCTGATGAGGGGAGCCAATAGGTGTCCGATTGGAAGGAATGCTTATACTGAGGATGACCCCTATGATTCTGCTGCAAGCTCTAAATTTTCGAGCACGCAAGTGGGAGAGCGTATGCCTCAGAGGTATGCATCAAGTGTTCCTTCTCGGTCTGTTCTCATTTTAAGTCCTCTTTTTATTTGTTTTCTATAGTGGTGATCTATTGTGAGTGTGAAGGTGTTTTTGTGTGCGAAATTTGGATATTGCTGAAAATACTGCTCCAACTTGTTAGTTTTTTCCTACTTTGAGTAGCTCTTAATTTTTTATGTTGATTGTGGCTTACAACTTGAGGTATGCATCAAGCATTAATGAACTATTTAGCTTCATCAATGCCTGAGCATGTGTGGTACATGTTAAGCTTCCGTTCTTTCGAACATATATTGAACAATCTTCTTGGAATTCTAGGAACCATTAAGTGAGAAACTGAAGTTAGTAGATATAGAATTGGTTTGATGTAATTCTTAATTCTTCCTTTTAGAGGTAGATTGCATGATAATAGTACATACTACTAGACAAACTGAGCTTGGATTGGTCATGGTGAAGAAATTGGGTGTCCCAATTAGGTGTTGAGTTAGCTTCAGAAGTTTCCATACTACTCAAGAAGCTTCATTAGGAATTGGAATCCCCCATAGGCTTTGACCTTTAAGGATATAGACATGTACCCATTTCACCCATAAAGTGTCAGCTTTTTGACTAAGGGCCCAAAGATGTTTCATGTTGATAGCTCTATTCCACTCTTTTATGGATCGAAACCCAAACCCCCTTCATTCTTGGGGACACAAAGAGAAGACCAGCTTACTTTTATCCCAGTGTGCTTCAAATCTGCTCTAGACCAAAGAAATGCACATAGAACACTCTCAATCTCCTTATGTTTTGAGGAAGGATAAAAATGGCACTCCAATATGTTTGGATGTTGAATAGGACAGACTGAACTAATTGAGCCCTGCCTCCATAAGATAGAGATTTTTGTGTCCAGCTCTGAATCCTAGCCAAAATCCTGTCTTGAAACAGCACAATCAGTTGAAGTGAGCCGCGTACTAATCAAAGGAACCCCCAGGTATTTGACTGGAAGTTGACCTATAGGAATACCCAACAAGTCAGAGAAGACTTGCTTATCAGAATCAGGGACACCAGCAAAATACATTGCACTTTTCAGCAAGTTAGGTTGTAATCCTGAAAACCCATGAAACTCCTACAAAGTTTTCAACACAGTCTGTAAAGATCCCAAATGAGCACCACTCAGAATAAACAGGTCATCCGCAAACACAACATGTGAAATTCCCAACTCTTGGCATTTATGATGGAACTTGAAGTCCCCAACCTCAGTATTCCACTGTAAAAGGGATGAAAAAGCCTCCATAACTAAGAGGAAAAGGTAGGGGGAGATTGGATCCCCCTGCCTAAGGCCTCTAGCTCCCGGAAAGTAGCCAACTAACCCACCATTAAGCATGATAGAGAACTTAGGAGTGGATATGCATTCTTTTATCCATCCAACAAACGTAGCAGGAAACTCCATAGCAATCATAGTGTCAAGCAAAAAATCCCAATCAACCGAATCGTATACTTTCATAAGATCAACCTTAATTGCACATCTAGGAGGCCCATCATTTCTATGATAATTCCTAATAAGTTAATGGATAAGCAGAACATTGTCCACAATGCTTCTCCCCTTAATAAAAGCTGACTGGGATTGGCTTACTACAACAGGCAAAACCAGTTGCATCCTCTTTGCCAAGACTTTGGTAACTACTTTATAAACCACATTGCAACATGCAATGGGTCTATATTCTTTAATAGTAGAAGGGTTGGAGGTCTTAGGAACCAAAGTTAAGGCTGTAGAATTCCATTCCTTAAGAATGTACCCTTTCTCAAAAAACTGCAAAACTGCATCTACCAAATCCTGCCCTACAATCTCCCAATTTTGCTGGAAAAAACTAGAACAAAAGCCATCAGTCCCAGGTGCTTTATCTCTCTCCTTTAATGGACATTAGAGCATTTTTAACTTCAGCCACAGAAACAGGTTGAATAAGGTCCCTTTGCATAGAAGCAGGGACTTTCTTCTTAATAATCTGCTGCAAACAACCCGTAGCATCTGTCCTATCCTGAAATTTGGTCCCAAGCAAACCTTTGTAGAACTGAATAATTTCTTGTTGCACCTCCTCAGGTTTGTCCAACCTGACCCCTTCTGCATTTGTCAAACTTAGAATCTTGTTTCGCATGCGATTACTAACAACTTTGTGATGGAAAAACTTAGTATTCTTGTCTCCTAAGTCAAGCCAAGCCACCCTAGATTTCTGTTTTTTAAAGGATTCTTCAGCATTACTGAGCTCCATAAATTGTCTAAGAGCTTCCTTTTCTTGCAGCCGCAAACTTTCATCTCCCAAATTCTGAACACAAAGAGATTGAAGATGCTCCAAATGCTGTCTCGCCTAAAAAACCCTCCCAGAGATATTAGAGAAACACTGATCATTTAGCCCCCTCAAAACAGGTTTTAGTCTTCGAAGTTTAAGAGAAAGCTTAAGCATAGTAGACCCAATAGAAGGTTGAGTCCAAGAATTCAACACTAACTCCTTGAACAAGTGATGCTTCATCCAGTAATTGAAAAACCGAAAAGGCTTTTTACAGGGAGATGAAGAACAGAAACCAATAAAGAACAGTGGTCATAGATTCCTGGGGAATGAACCAAAAAGCCTCAGATTCAGGGAAAACATCCAGCCAACTAGCATTAACTACCACCCTATCTAGCCTGCTCATATTGGCACCTGCTCCACCTCTCTGATTAGTCCATGTGAACCACGCACCCCGAGTAATCAATTCCTCCATATCCTCCTCCTAAATAAAAAGAACTGGTTTTCCAAAGGACAACTTTCAATTTGGGACAATTTTACCCCTCAATTGCAAACAGTGCATACTTAGCCATCTGGGTAATTCGGTCTTTTCGGCCCATGTGAAAAACCTGAACTACATCACGCCACGTCTCCCCCTCCCCCCTTTGTTCTCTTCAGCCGTTGATCTTCGTTCGCTCCTTTACTACGCCAGCGGGTACTCGTACCTTCCATTGCTGTCTTCTCTTTCTTGGATTCTCCAGAGTGCTGGTTGCATCTTCTTCTCCGCTCAAATCATCTTCAACTGCTGAATTGAGCATGGACGACGACGCCAGACCCGACTCCCACAACCATCGCCAAACCCCAACCAAAGCCACTTCCTTACACGCCGCCGCCAACAACAACGGCCGCTCCCGCCGCTGTGGCGAACTGGAAGAAGAAGACAACTTTGCCGAGGAACGTTTTGGCGGCGCCGTGGTCTGGGGCTCAGTCCCCTACGTATTTTGTATGTTTGCACTTGTATTATTTTTGAATTGAGTAAAAGCCAATTTCAACTTTAACTGTGTTTCGTTGTGTGTGTGTGTGGCATTGATTCTGTGCTCTACTGTTAGCTATTGGATTTATATAGTGTCAACTTGTTTTGGTGACTGTTCGGCTCTCGTTTAGGGTTTCTCTGCTTTGCGTTCCACCGTCATGGGACAGGTTGAGATCGTGAAGCGATGGGAGGAACTGCGGTGGCCGCCAACGGATTTGGGTCTGGGTTGGTGCCGATGTATTTCACGGCATCGGTGATCGACGGGTGGCATGGATGTAGTGCGGTGGGTTCGTTGGTGGAGTTTTGGAAGATTTGTGTTGTCGAGTTAGGGTTTCAGGGAATATACGTATTTAGGGCTTCTAATTATTTTTGTATTGTTGATGTTTGCATGTGGTATTTGATTTATACACTTAAGGTTTCTGATTATTGACCTGTTAAAGTATTTTTCAGGAATATTGATTGTTGATTTGATTCAACCAAACTTGGCTCCCCGATGTTCTACTCTTCATGGATTGCCTGTTTTGTTCTTCACTATGGGTATGCAGCTTCTTCAAATGAGTATTCATTTAACGCAGCGCAAGCATGGCTTCTTATGCTATAATCATGTATGTTATCTATTTATTATGTGTTGTGTGCTTGTGATTGAATCTTGTGTCATGCTGGTGGGAATTTTTGAATCGGGTATGCAATTTTTTCCAAACATCTATTCATATAAAGGTTGTTCTGTTTGAATGGCACTCAATATTACTAGAAAAAATTTGTGTTGTGTAGTCATCATAAATTGTTGACAAACTTGACATTGCCTACGACAGAAACATTAGTGGAAACCTCATCATCTTACAGCACGCAAATGAGCACAAATGGAGTTGTTTCCATCTAGCTGAACCACCATAACCAAAAGTTACATTGACAAATTTTGCTTATGTTTATGGCCATAGACATTCTAATTTTTAAGCTCAAAATTCTATTATTTTCATCCAATGGTTTTTGGCTTCAATTTTTGTGAATTGGACTGTTGATAGTGATTACGTCTTTTGAATTTTTTTGGGTTTTGATTTCAAATTCTATCGCTCATAGTTACTTTCAATTATTTCCATTCTTCAACTTTTCCAAATTGGATTATGGGTGGTGATTGTCCATTATGTCGTATTCTTGCATAATGGGAAGGGCATATCCACTTTTTTACAATGACTTATACATGAAGATGATATCGATATAGAAAAATCTTGCATAATGGGAAGGGCATATCCTTTTTCTTTCATGAAAAATAAAAAAAATAAAAAAAATTCACAAATAGATTTCATTGCAACAATAGTGAAAAAACTAGAACCGCCTACATCGAGACGTGAGTTTATGATATATTTTTTGGTTCGAGTAGACACCAAAATAATGTCTTTTTCTGCTAAAAATACCAAATATATCATTCAGATCACAGAGTTGTCTTGAATAGTGGGTATTTTTAGGTAAAAATACTGAAACTACTATTCAGACAATAGCGTGAACTCGCCCTATCGTATGCCGTATTTGTAAGAGCTTCCATCACCAGGCAAAGAAATCAAAGCAACTATATCCATACAATACACACACACATGACTATATTTATGTATACATCTCTATCTTCCTTTACACTTGCAGAATGTATAGACAGGCTTTTTTTACTTTCTCTTTCTGACCGAGTATCTTGGGAACAAATGAAAGCTAGGTTACAAAGGAGCAAAGCCGAGGAAGAATAGTTGGCCGACTGGGTATCAAGAAACGACAACGCTGGGCGGAGCTTGCCAATCTACGTGACCGGCATCTCTCTATTCGTGGTTCTCATCAATTTGCGGTGTTTTGGGCATTGCTGATACCAGTAGGTAAAAGTAAAAACCTTTGTTTCTTTACTTGCTAATTGTATATACTATATACTACTAAAAGTTACACACAGAGTGAGGAAGTGGTGAATGGGGTGCGAAAGTCTGTTTGTGTTTGTGGATAAGATAAACTTTCTTTCGAATTTTCAAATGGTTGTCGGAACATATTTAATTGGGAACTCAGATGACCGCATTCTCTTCCACAAAGCCCAATTCAACTTCACAATCACGTTTTCATTTATGGGTAGCCTGTGATTGAATCTTTTAATTTTGCAGGTTTCTTTTGATGGGTTCTGATAAAAAAACTGGTGTGTGTGTGTGAGAGAGAGAGGCTTGAAGTTCTGCAGGCTGTGTTGAAGGAAGCTGTGGATTTGATATATGATAAGTACATGTGGTTTCCTTGATTATGCTGTGTCAAATTTGTTGCTTTTGTTTTGTTTTTTGTTCTTGGAATTTGATGGAATTGGGTTTTTGAGTGCAGGAAAACGTACCCATTGAGGAAGTTTTTGAGAATCTGAGGTGTAGCAAAGAACGTTTATTCAGTCTGCTCAGCAAAGTCTTGAGCTTTCTGGCTATAACAAACTCGAGGAGAAGAAGGTATCTATTTCTTATCTACCACCCTTCTTTTGTATTTCCAATCTGTTGGCTTTTTTGGACTGTAATTCTTATACTAAAGTTTACTATCTCCTCAGCATTTGAGAAGAGTAAATTCTTTAAGTTTTTAGGCTTTATGTGGAACCCTCTGTCATGGGTAATGGAAACTACTGCTATCATGGCGATTGTCCTTGCCAACGATCGAGTAAGAACTCGCATTTAAATTTGGATTACAGTATGCACTGAAACCATGATCTGCAATCGCATACTGAGTGTATGTTTTAATATGTTTAGGGTAAGCATCCTGATTGGCAAGACTTTGTGGGTATAATCACTCTGCATGTGATTAACTCGACGATTAGTTTCATTAAAGAAAATAATGCAGGAAATAATGCTGCTGCTCTTATGGCTTGTCTCGCTCCCAAAGCCAAGGTGATATTGCATCTGTTCATTGAAATTTAGGTTGCTTGCTTACATAAATTGTGTTGACTTGATGCTTTTGGTCTCATTGAAAATTGTTGAGAGCATACATAAACCGTTGTTTTAAGGCCATCTCTCTGTCCCAAAAAAACAAAAAGAAAAAGGCCATCTGTAGCCATTTACTCCAATTTCTATTCAACTGAAGTAAAATCTTGATTTCATAGGAAGCACTCCAATTTTTTTTTTTGCTTCTTCCGATAGAAAGCACACTCCAATCAGAAAACCCAGATTTAAACATAACTTTAACTTTTTGGTAAAAGCTTCAATACAGGCAGAGTAGTTAATCTTGAAAACCCCAAAATAGCCTTGAAAAATTTGAGTGAAGAAAAGAAAAATTTTAGTGAACGCGGCTGATCGTCTTTCATGGACTGAATGACAGTGAAAGGATTTACGACTGGTCTTAGTCCTTTCAATATGTGCTTGGTTTTGTTGCTCCTGCTATGCCGTGTGTCGCTGGATGTGTTTTGTGGAAACCCTTTTAAAGCCTGAGACTTATCTATAGCTTGTTTATATTTTGACTTATATGGTTGTGCTTACGGTTAGGACTGCTTATGAACTTAATGTGTAAACATACAGTTTGTGTTCATAGGTGGATGTGTATGTATGAACAAGAGTACCACCACTCGCCAGGTAAAAACCTAACTTCGATCTAAACATCTAGCATAAACGATATAATATATATATATACGGGTATATACGGGGCGGTTCCACGGACACCTAACTTCAATCTCATAGTTCCCGATCAAATTTTTATGATCTAAACCGTTCAATGTGTGCAGAATGTGATTTTAAGGGTGCCCGCGAGAAATTAGCAGCAGACCAAATCCAACTAAGAAACCCAAACTGAATTGAGACCAAACAGACCTCCATCAAAAAATATTTTGCTGTGTAAGATTTCCCTTTTGAGTGCTTTCAAGCCATCTATCTATCTATAACTTGATCAACGCTATGGCACTAAAACAATTTATGCCTGCTTTTAGGCTAGTCATCCAGCTGCTCATCAGGGGCTTTTGCTCTTCAATGTCTCAGTAGATATGTTCAATAGGAAGTATTTTGGAGACTAAGGTTTGTACATAACATCCCCATGGTGACGCATGTCGTACAGCTTTTGCTAACTACTGCTTTCCAGCCATATATCTATCTATAACTTGATGAGCGCTATGGCACTAAATCAATTTATGCCTGCTTTTGGTCCAGTCATCCACCTGCTCATCGGGGGCTTTTGCTCTTCTATATCTCAATAGACATGTTTAGTAGGAAGTATTTTGCAGACTAACGTTTGTACATAACCTCCCCATGGTAACACATCTCATACAGCTTTTCCTAACTGCTGCTTTGCAGTTTGTAGCTATTGCTCACTGTATGTGTATATGCAATATTTTGCTACTGCCTTTTGGCATGACCTTTGTGTGTGCCTTTGTTTTAATTCCCTCGACACAAAAACCTACCATATGCATTTTGTGATCATAGCCAGTACGTTGTCTAGATCATCACTGTCTATGTATACTGCTCCGTTTGTGGATGATAGTTTTTAGCCTATGTCTGCTGTTGCCGAAGCAGGAAAGCAATTCCATTCCAACGCTAGGCAGTTTAGTTAAAGTTGTGACACATGAATTGAGAAGTTACACTTTCAGTAGATGCCCTGTTAGTAGAAACAAGCAATACTGACAATAGTAAAAAAAGGTTTAGTGATCAATAGTAGTGTTTCGTTCCTGAGCCATTCAGTCATTCAGATTTATTGGCAAAATGCATATTTAAGAAGAATTACACCCTCTACCTGCATTTATTGAGACTTTACCATAAACTGGCTGCAGAAGTCTGTCCTGCACCTACTCCCACCGCAACTTCTGGCCCTTGGCCACTTCCAATCACCATCTTCAATTATCTAACATACCTTAGAGACTAAAGATCTGCACCAATTGAAAACCGCTCTTCTTCCATAATGCTTAAATAATGTCCCCAGAGAATGCCAGCTACCATCACAAAGGAAAGTTCAATCAGTAGGAATCTGCATATGCCACAAGTCCTATCCCGCTTTGAGCAACATCCCTTAACTGAAAATTTTTCCCAAGGGTCCAAGAGAAGTCAGCTGGACTCTATTTATTCCACAACTTGTCATGCTTGATCCCATAGGTGTGAATCCTCCTCTATTCTTTGAAGGGATACACAGCAGATGAATAAGTGATTAGGCCCGAAATAATCACTTCAAGTTGAGGTGGAATGTTGAGGAGTATGCAAGACTGCTAGAATACTGTTATTAATCCAATATGAATCTCCGACTCCAAATTCTGGTTGATTTCTGACTTTGTGCAATCACCTTGTGAATCAATTACAAAGATTAGCTCGGTTTTCATGGTCTCCTCACCAATAATCGAAGGTAATTAGAACCATTTTGGTATGATTTGTTCTATAATGGTTTTTTGTCGGTTCTCTCTTCAATGGGCCGATGTATAAGTTCTTCATACTTTCACAAAAGATAGTTGCATATTCTCATGCCTACAGTCACGTGTTTGTTTGAAAGGAAGAAAACTATTGTCAAAATGTTCCTACTGTATAGATTACTACCAATCCCATTTGCCCTGATCATGGATTCAGAAAGTTTAAGTTCCTCGCGCATTGGTATTGTTGGAAAACGTTATGTGTTGCCCAACAGAGAACAAAGTCAATAGGAACTTGTTTAGAGAATGCTAACTTGTTCGGTATAGCTTATTTGTTTGTATTTATGTTATATGTCTTTAGCTACTACTTAAGCAGATGCTAAGGTTATTGCCTTTGCTGAGCCATTTTACAGGTTACAGGCAGAAGTCCACGGGCCATTGGGGCTTTGCTGGAGCAAATGATGGGAACCCAAAAATCTTTACATTAATTGTTCTTCTTATTTAAACCTTCCAGTTAATGCCAACAAAACACTGCCCCAAACCATAAAATATTCTCTTCAACGGGCATAACATTCGTGCCTTGCACGAACAAGAACCTAGTTAATGTCAAACAAACACTGTCAAAATTCAGTAGCTGCTGCAATATCAAAATTTTCCAGCCTTTCAGAGCTTCGACAGACTACATTAAAATCTCCCATTTGAAGCTAAGGAGAATGCCCTATTGCAGAAGACAAGGCTCTCATGGAAGCCCACAACTCTCTCCTATCCAACAAAGCATTAGCTCCATACACAGCAGAGATATAGCAAACCCTCTGAGTATCCAGACAAGTCACTCGCACACACAAAAGTTGATTGGAAGAGAACATCAAAAGAACCCCCAAAATACTAGGATCCCAGCCAAGCACAATTCTAGCAATACTATGACTACCCGAATTATCCAAACACTTCCAGGAATTAGGAAAGCAACGCCTACAGACATCATTAAGATTTTCCTACCTGACTTTAGCTTCTAAAACACTACAGAAATGTAATTTCTGAGAATGAACAAGAGACTTAATCTCTTTCTGCTTTAGGGGATTATTCAATCCCCTAATATTCCAGCTAGCGATCTTGAATGCTAACGCTTGGACCTTTTCCCACCCCCCTTCGTATTAGGGGCCCCCTTACCTCCTCCCTTCCCCTGGCCGTTTAGAAGCTGAGCCAAGAGGAAGAGTAGTTGACTGTGGAGGAACCACTGAAAAGTCTTCAGCAATCTCAGCCACCAAAACATCACCCCCAATGCGAGGAGCATCAAACAAAACATCAGGAAGAACCACATTCATAGAAGTCATTTCAGCAGCTACATCACCCACATCATCCCACAAAGCAACCCCATCAAGAGCAGCAAATTTATTTGCAGAGCTACATTTAGAAGGAGCCTTAGGAATAGTAGGAGAAACAACAGCTTCCACCAAGGCAGATCTTTCCAAAATAGAAAAAGGACTACCAGCATGCTCAGTTAGAGGATGAGGCAGAGCAATAACAGGAGAAGTACCTGTATCTGAACTAGTGCTAGTAGCTACAGGTTTGCTAGTAGAAGCAGGAGCAATCTGAAGAGAAGGAGGTCGATGGCATATCGATCCTTCCTCAGAGTCCCCACAGCCTGCCACTCAGTATGACCAGGAGCCACATTCTTACCCAAATTCACGTGAGTCTTCACAGCTTCTGGCCCCTTAGAGGGGACTTTCTTAGGACAGTTAGAAACCCCATGACCAAACACCGTACAATCAGAGCACATCATAGGTTTCCAAGGATACTGAACCCTAATCTCCACCATATCCCCATTGGCATATTTCAGATCAAAAGAACTAGGGAGGGGAGAAGAACAATCCACCTGGACACAAATCTTCGCAAAACTCAACCGTTGGCCAGACTCAGTTAATTGATCAGCATACAAGGGTCTACCAACAGAACTTGCAACATAGCTAAGACCTGGGCCAGTCCATAACTCCAATGGGACATTGAAGAAGTGAACCCACAGTGGAATAGTGGACAATTGCTCTTTCTCCAGCTTGAGGTGGGGATGCCAAAGTTTAAGAATCAGTTACTTTCCTTTAAAATGCCAAGGCCCCCTTTCAAGCAGCTCATGGAACTTTTCCCCTTCAAATAAAAAGAAAAAGAACCCTTTCTCATTCGATAGAACTTCACGAATCCCAAACTTTTCCCAAATGCGCATAGCGATATTTCTTACAGCAGTAAAACCTAATTTCTTGTCAAAAAATGACCAACAACGCATCTCTTCCATTTCGACTGCCCCAACAGTTCGACATCTTCAAGAGGAGACACCACCACCCGATCATTTACAATAACAGGGGGAATATAATCAAGTTTCATCTTCTCAGGAGAAATTACAGAACCAACACCTTCCTGTAGCCCTAAACCATTAGCCACAACATTACGCCATGATGGACCAACCACAGGCCCAAAGGAATTAGTCTGATGCCCTAATGCACACGGTTCCAGATGATCCACATTAACCATTGTAACTAATCGATACAACGCAAGGGAGATCCCGAAGCAACTAAACCAGACGCCTTAGGGTTAGCAACAGAAGGAACCCTAGGTCCAGGAGCAGGAAGAACCGTATTTGAATCCTTTGACAAAACCTTAGGACTAGTAACAGGAGAAGCTCTAGGAGTTCCAGTCGAAGAAACCCTAGAAGAACGAGTTACAGAGGGAAGCAGATTCAACACAACCTCCCCCACACAAGTTGTACCCCCATTAGTCCCATCACAAGCCACACACGCACTCAATTGCCCAGAATCCATAGCAGAAAGTAAGGAGAAGAACACAGATGCAGGAAAATGAGAACAATTACCCGAAAGAGAATGAGAAATCAGCCAGAGAAGCGAAGAATTGGAGCATCCCTCCAGATCGCCTCTGAAATCTAGAGAGAGAGATCTTCGGGGAGGTATGGCAAAGGTCAAGAGAATTGAAAAGTAAAGTAAAACCATCTCAAGAGGAACAAGAACTGTAACAATAACATTTAAAATAATAGGATACTTTTATGATCGCCTAAAGTGAATCTTGAGAGTCCCTAGCATCTAGAAAGGTAAAAGCATAATAGTAGAGGGTAAGACACAGATACCTCGACGATGTTTTATCTTCAATATATGGCTAATTAATAGCAGAAAGTAAGGCGAAGAACACAGATGCAAGAAAACGAGAACAATTACTCGAAAGAGAATGAGAAATCAGCCAGAGAAGCGAAGAATTGGAGCATCCCACCAGATCGCCTATGAAATCTAGAGAGAGAGAGAGAGAGAGAGGGGGAGGGAGAGACCTTCGGGGTGGTATGGCAAAGGTCAAGAGAATTGAAAAGTAAAGTAAAACCATCTCTGGAGGAACAAGCACAGTAACAATAACACTTAAAATAATAGGATACTTTTATGATCGCCTAAAGTGTATCTTGAGAGTCCCTAGCATCTAGAAAGGTAAAGCATAATAGTAGAGGGTAAGAAACAGATACCTCGACGATGTTTTATCTTCAATATATGGCTAATTAAGAAATGGTTTATTGGTTAATTTTATTGGGAAACCATTTGGATATCAGTTGAGTTCAAGTGTCCGGTTTAGGCTACTTCTTTTTCAAAGATTGGCAAATAAGAACATACAATGAAATCGCTCCCAATGAGTACCTTTGAATTGGAACAATGTCCTTGTGATAGGCTATTTGTTTTTCGTATATTGGCGAGTAAGTATGTTGGTTCGACTTCACTAGTTTAAATTTATGTTTTCCGACTGCTTTTTGATGAAGGTGTTGGAGATGAGCTTAATAATTTTATTTTTGGCTTGTGTATGTGAGTTGAGGAGCAAAGAGAGAGTTAAGGGTTATGAGAGGGCTTAAGCCTGCACATGTGAGGTGGATTTTGTGTTGGGATGGAAATGAGTAGCTTGTTAACATGAGACTTACGATGCTGGCTATATCAATTTCAAGCTCGATGGTTACTAAACGTGGTGATGGTATGCTCCTCTCTTTTGTCATATGCATTTAGTCAAATGAGTTTGCCTTATTATTATGCATTATCGTTCATATCCTGGTTTGAACTTTACAGGAAGGTTGTCCACATATTCTGGTTTGATAGCTTGACGATTTCGTAATGGATAAAGAGAGTACCATTCTTCCTGCACCACATTTGTAAGTATCCTCTACCATTCCTTACCACTAGCGTTTGTTCCCGTTCAATATACGGGATTAAAAAATCAGATTGGTTTTTTCGGCCCCGTGTACTGAATGGGCAGAACACTAATGATAAAAAATATAATTTAATACTTTTTTGGTTCCGTGTTCGATACACACTAGTAATGGTCTCATTCTATGTGTGGTAGAAAATGAATTTAGAATACTATGTGACGGTACCCCTCCAGGGGCATAGAATAATTTTTTCTCCATATTCAACCCCAAAGTCTCTCTTGTCCCCTCCCACGTTCCCCTCTTCCCTCCCCCCCCCCCCAACTTCCCCACATTTTTTTTTCCTCTCTCTCTCAAAACACACACACACACAAACACTCTCTCTTTCTGTCTCTCCTTATTTAAAAAAAAAAAAAAAATCCAAAATGTAAAAAATTAAGATAGAAGGTTTGGAAGCTTTTAAAAGAAAAACACATTTGCTTGGTATATAGTAAAGATAGATAGATATAGATTGCAAAACCATCTAAGGAGGATCAAGCACTGTAACAATAACACTTAAAATCAGAGGATACTTTTATGATTGCCTAAAGTGAATCTTGAGAGTCCCTAGCATCTCGAAAGGTAAAGCATAATAGTAGAGGGTAAGAAAAAGATACCTCGACGATGTTTTATCTTCAATATTTGGCTAATTAAGAAATGGTTTATTGGTTAATTTTATTTACAAACCTTTTGGATATCAGTAGAGTTCAAGTGTTCGGTTTAGGCTACTTCTTTTTCAAAGATTGGCAAATAAGAACATACAATGAAATCACTTCAATGAGTACCTTTGAATTTGAACAATGTACTTGTGATAGGCTACTTCTTTTTCGTATATTGGCGAGTAAGTGTGTTGCTTCAACTTCACTTGTTTAAATTTATGTTTTCCAACTGCTTTTGGATGAAGGTGTTAGAGATAAGCTTAATAATTTTATTTTTGTACTGTGTGTGTTTGTGAGTTGAAGAGCAAATAGAGAGTTCAGAGTTATGAGATGGCTTAAGCCTGCACATGTGAGGTGGATTTTGTGTCGGGTTGGAAATGAGTAGCTTGTTAACATGAGAATAATGATACTGGCTATATCAATTTCAAGCTCGATGGTTACTAACCGTGGTGATGGTATGCTCCTCTCTTTTGTCATATCCATTTAGTCAAATGAGTTTGCCTTATTATTATGCATGATCGTTCATATCCTGGTTTGAACTTTACAGGAAGGTTGTCCACATATTCTGGTTTGATAGCTTGACGATTTCGTAATGGATAAAGAGAGTACCATTCTTCCTGCACCACATTTGTAAGTATCCTCTACCATTCCTTACCACTAGCGTTTGTTCCCGTTCAATATACGGGATTAAAAAATCAAATTGGTTTTTTCGGCCTCGTGTACTGAATGGGCAGAACACTAATGATAAAAAATATAATTTAATACTTTTTCGGTTCCGTGTTCGATACACACTAGTAATGGTCTCATTCTATGTGTGGTAGAAAATGAATTTAGAGTACTATGTGACGGTACCCCTCCAGGGGCATAGAATAATTTTTTCTCCATATTCAACCCCAAAGTCTCTCTCTTGTCCCCTCCCACGTTCCCCTCTTCCCTTCCCCCCCCAACTTCCCCACATTTCTCTCTCTAAAAAAAAAAACACACACCCCAACCCACACTCTCTCTCTCTCTCTTTATTTTTTATAAAAATAAAATAAAATCAAAATGTAGAAAATTAAGATTGAAGGTTTGGTAGCTTTTAAAGGAAAAACAAATTTGCTTAGTATATATTAAACATAGATAGATATTGATTACAAAACCATCTCAGGAGGAACAAGCACTGTAACGATAACTCTTAAAATAAGAGGATACTTTTATGATCGCCTAATTTGAGTGTTGAGAGTCCCTAGCTTCTAGAAAGGTAAAGCATAATAGTAGAGGGTAAGAAACAAATATCTTGACTATTTTTTATCTCCAATATATGGCTAATTAAGAAATGATTTATTGGTTAATTTTATTAAGAAACCTTTTGGATATCAGTTGAGTTCAAGTGTCCGGTTTAGGCTACTTCTTTTTCAAAGATTGGCAAATAAGAACATACAATGAAATTGCTCCCAATGAGTACCTTTGAATTGGAACAATGTCCTCGTGATAGGCTACTTCTTTTTCGTATGTTGGTGAGTAAGTGTGTTGCTTGAACTTCACTACTTTAAATTTATGTTTTCCGTCTACTTTTTGATGAAGGTGTTGCAGATAAGCTTAATAATTTATTTTTGGCCTGTGTGTGTTTGTGAGTTGTGGAGTAAAGAGAGAGTTCAGAGTTATGAGAGGGCTTAAGCCTTCACATGTTAGAGGTGGATTTTGTGTTGGGTTGAAAATGAGTAGCTTGTTAACATGAGACTTATGTTGCTGGCTATATCAATTTCAAGCTCGATGGTTACTAACCGTGGTGATGGTATGCTCCTCTCTTTTGTCATATCCATTTAGTCAAATGAGTTTGCCTGATTATTATGCATGATCGTTCATATTCTTGTTTGAACTTTATAGGAAGGTTGTCTACATATTCTGGTTTGATGCTTGACGATTCGTAATTGATAAAGTAAGTACCATTCTTCCTGCACCACATTTGTAAGTATCCTCTACCATTCCTTACCACTAGCATTTGTTCCTTTTTAATACGCGGGATTAAAAATTCAGATTGATTTTTCCGGCCCCATGTATTGAACGGGCACAACAGTATTGGTAAAAAAATACAGTTTAATGATTTTATGGTTACGTGTTCGATACAGACTAGCATTGATCTCATTCTATGTGTGGTACAAAGTGAATTTAGAGTACACGTGACGGCATCGAATAATTTTTTCTCCATATTCAACCCCAAAGTGTCTTTCTTGCCCCCTCTCTCACGTTCCTCTTTCTGTTTGTCCCCCCTAACTTCCCCATATTTCTCTCTTTCTTTTTCTTTCAAAAGACACACAAACACCCACACAGTCTCTCTCTCTCTCTCTATATTTTTTATAAGCAAAAAAAAATTCAAAATGTAGAAAACTAAGATTGAAGGTTTGAAAGCTTTTGATGGAAATACACATTTGCTTTGTATATAGTAAAAATAGATAGATTTGGATTGCAAAACCTTCTAAGGAGGAACAAGTAGGGACTCTCAACACTCACTATAGGTGATCATAAAAGTGTTCTCTTATTTTTAAGTGTAATTGTTGCATGGCTTGTTCCTCCTGAGATGGTTATGCAATCCATATCTATCTATCTTTACAATATACTAAGCAATTGTGTTTTTCCTTTAAAAGCTCCGAAACCTTCAATCTTAATTTCCTACATTTTGAATTTTTTTTAAATAAAATTAAAGAGAGAGAGAGAGAGAGAGAAATGTGGGGAAGTTGGTGGGGAGAGAGAGATAGGAACGTGGGAGAGGGGGCAAGAGGGAGACTTTGGGGTTGAATATGGAGAAAAAATTATTCTACGCCCTTGGAGGGGTACCGTCACGAGGTACTCTAAATTCATTTTCTACCACACATTGAATGAAGCCAATGCTAGTCAGTATCGAGCACGGAACCGAAAAAGTATTAGACAATATCTTTCATCATTAGTGTTGTGCCCGTTAAATACACGGGGCCGAAAAAACCAACCTGATTTTTTAATCCCGTATATTGAACATGGACAAACTGTAGTGGTAAGGAATGGTAGAGGATACTTACATATGTGGTGCAGGAAGAATGGTACTCACTTTATCCATTACGAAATCGTCAAGCATCAAACCAGAATATGCGGACAACCTTCCTATAAAGTTCAAACCAGGATATGAACGATCATGAATAATAATCAAACAAACTCATTTGACAAAATGGATACGACAAAAGAGAGGAGCATACCATCACCACGGTTAGTAACCAATAAGCTTGAAATAGATATAGCCAGCATCATAAATCTCATGTTAACAAGCTACTCATTTCCAACCCAACACAAAATCCACCTCTGACATGGGCAGGCTTAAGCCCTCCCATAACTCTGAACTCTTTATTTGCTCCTCAACTCACAAACACACACAGGCCAAAAATAAAATTATTAAACTTATCTCCAACACCTTTATCAAAAAGCAGTCGGAAAACATAAATTTAAACTAGTGAAGTTGAAGCAACATACCTACTCGCCAATATTCGAAAAATAAGTAGTCTATCACAAGGACATTGTTCCAATTGAAAGGTATTCATGGGGAGCTATTTCAATGTACGTATTTGCCAATCTTTGAAAAAGAAGTAGCCTAAACCGGATACTTGAACTCAATTGATATCCAAATGGTTTCCCAATAAAATTAACTGACAAACCATTCCTTAATTAGCCATATATTGAAGATAAAACATCGTCGAGGTATATGTTTCTTACCCTCTACTATTATCCTTTACCTTTCTAGATGCTAGGGACTCTCAACACTCACTATAGGTGATCATAAAAGTGTTCTCTTGTTTTTTAAGTGTTATTGTTGCAGTGCTTGTTCCTCTTGAGATGGTTATGCAATCCATATCTATCTATCTTTACAATATACTAAGCAATTGTGTTTTTCTTTTAAAAGCTTCGAAACCTTCAATCTTAATTTCCAACATTTTGAATTTTTTTTTAGTAAAATTAAAGAGAGAGAGAGAAATGTGGGGAAGTTGGTGGGGGAGAGAGAGATAGGAACGTGGGAGAGGGGGCAAGAGGGAGACTTTGGGGTTGAATATGGAGAAAAAATTATTCTATGCCCTAGAGGGGTACCGTCACGAAGTAATCTAAATTCATTTTCTACCACACATTGAATGAAACCAATGCTAGTCAGTATCGAGCACGGAACCGAAAAAGTATTAGACAATATCTTTCATCATTAGTGTTGTGCCCGTTAAATACACGGGGCCGAAAAAACCAACCTGATTTTTTAATCCCGTATATTGAACATGAACAAACTCTAGTGCTAAGGAATGGTAGAGGATACTTACAAATGTGGTGCAGCAAGAATGGTACTCGCTTTATCCATTACGAAATTGTCAAGCATCAAACCAGAATATGTGGACAACCTTCTATAAAGTTCAAACCAGGATATAAACAATCATGAATAATAATCAAACAAACTCATTTGACTAAATGGATATGACAAAAGAGAGGAGCATACCATCACCGCGGTTAGTAACCATCAAGCTTGAAATAGATATAGCCAGCATCATAAATCTCATGTTAACAAGCTACTCATTTCCAACCCAACACAAAATCCACCTCTCACATGGGCAGGCTTAAGCCCTCCCATAACTCTGAACTCTTTATTTGCTCCTCAACTCATAAACACACACATGCCAAAAATAAAATTATTAAGCTTATCTTCAACACCTTTAACAAAAAGCAATCGGAAAACATAAATTTAAACTAGTGAAGTTGAAGCAACATACCTACTCGCCAATATTCGAAAAATAAGTAGTCTATCACAAGGACATTGTTCCGATTGAAAGGTATTCATTGGGAGCTATTTCATTGTACGTTCATATTTGCCAATCTTTGAAAAAGAAGTAGCCTAAACCGGATACTTGAACTCAATTGATATCCAAATGGTTTCCCAATAAAATTGACCAACAAACCATTCCTTAATTAGCCATATATTGAAGATAAAACATCGTCGAGGTATATGTTTCTTACCCTCTACTATTATCCTTTACCTTTCTAGATGTTAGGGACTCTCAACACTCACTTTAGGTGATCATAAAAATGTTCTCTTATTTTTAAGTGTTATTGTTGCAGTGCTTGTTCCTCCTGAGATGTTTATGCAATCCATAACTATCTATCTTTACAATAAACTAAGGAATTGTGTTTTTCCTTTAAAAGCTTCCAAACTTTCAAACTTAATTTTCTACATTTTGAATTTTTTTTAAATAAAATTAAAGAGAGAGAAATGTGGGGAAGTTGGTGGGGAGAGAGAGATAGGAACGTGGGAGAGGGGGCAAGAGGGAGACTTTGGGGTTGAATATGAAGAAAAAATTATTCTATGCCCCTGGAGGGGTACCGTCACGAGGTACTCTAAATTCATTTTCTACCACACATTGAATGAAACCAATGCTAGTCAATATCGAGCACGGAACCGAAAAAGTATTAGACAATATCTTTCATCATTAGTGTTGTGCCCGTTAAATACACGGGGCTGAAAAAACCAACCTGATTTTTTAATCCTGTATATTGAACAGGAACAAACTCTAGTGGTAAGGAATGGTAGAGGATACCTACAAATGTGATGCAGGAAGAATGGTACTCACTTTATCCATTACGAAATCGTCAAGCATCAAACCAGAATATGTGGACAACCTTCCTATAAAGTTCAAACCAGAATATGAACGATCAAGAATAATAATCAAACAAACTCATTTGACTAAATGGATATGACAAAAGAGAGGAGCATACCATCACCGCGGTTAGTAACCATCAAGCTTGAAATAGATATAGCCGGCATCATAAATCTCATGTTAACAAGCTACTCATTTCAAACCCAACACAAAATCCACCTCTCACATTGGTAGGCTTAAGCCCTCCCATAACTCTGAACTCTTTATTTGCTTCTCAACTCACAAACACACACAGGCCAAAAATAAAATTATTTAACTTATCTACAACACATTCATCAAAAAGCAGTCGGAAAACATAAATTTAAACTAGTGAAGTTGAAGCAACATACTTACTCGCCAATATTTGAAGCAACATACTTACTTACTCGACATTGTTCCAATTGAAAGGTATTCATTGGGAGCTATATCATTGTACGTTCTTATTTGCCAATCTTTGAAAAAGAAGTAGCCTAAACCGGATACTTGAACTCAACTGATATCCAAATGGTTTCCCAATAAAATTAACCAACAAACCATTCCTTAATTAGCCATATATTGAAGATAAAACATCGTCGAGGTATATATGTTTCTTACCCTCTACTATTATCCTTTACTTTTCTAGATGCTAGAGACTCTCAACACTCACTTTAGGTGATCATAAAAATGTTCTCTGATTTTTAAGTCGTATTGTTGCAGTGCTTGTTCCTCCTGAGATGTTTATGCAATTCATAACTATCTATCTTTACAATATACTAAGCAATTGTGTTTTTCCTTTAAAAGCTTCCAAACCTTCAATCTTAATTTTTCTACATTTTGAATTTTTTTTAATAAAATTAAAGAGAGAGAAATGTGGGGAAGTTGGTGGGGAGAGAGAGATAGGAACGTGGGAGAGGGGGCAAGAGGGAGACTTTGGGGTTGAATATGGAGAAAAAATTATTCTACGCCCTTGGAGGGGTACCGTCACGAGGTACTCTAAATTCATTTTCTACCACACATTGAATGAAGCCAATGCTAGTCAGTATCGAGCACGGAACCGAAAAAGTATTAGACAATATCTTTCATCATTAGTGTTGTGCCCGTTAAATACACGGGGCCGAAAAAACCAACCTGATTTTTTAATCCCGTATATTGAACATGGACAAACTGTAGTGGTAAGGAATGGTAGAGGATACTTACATATGTGGTGCAGGAAGAATGGTACTCACTTTATCCATTACGAAATCGTCAAGCATCAAACCAGAATATGCGGACAACCTTCCTATAAAGTTCAAACCAGGATATGAACGATCATGAATAATAATCAAACAAACTCATTTGACAAAATGGATACGACAAAAGAGAGGAGCATACCATCACCACGGTTAGTAACCAACAAGCTTGAAATAGATATAGCCAGCATCATAAATCTCATGTTAACAAGCTACTCATTTCCAACCCAACACAAAATCCACCTCTGACATGGGCAGGCTTAAGCCCTCCCATAACTCTGAACTCTCTATTTGATCCTCAACTCATAAACACACACAGGCCAAAAATAAAATTATTAAGCATATCTCCAACACCTTCATCAAAAAGCAGTCGGAAAACATAAATTTAAACTAGTGAAGTTGAAGCAACATACCTATTAGCCAATATTCGAAAGATATGTAGTCTATAACAAGGACATTGTTCCAATTGAAAGGTATTCATTGGATCTATTTCATTGTATGTCTTATTTGCCAATCTTTGAAAAAGAAGTAGCCTAAACTGGACACATGAACTCAACTGACATCCAAAAGGTTTCTAATAAAATTAACCAATAAACCATTACTTAATTAGCCATATATTGAAGATAAAACATCGTCGAGGTATATGTTTCTTACCCTCTACTATTATCCTTTACCTTTCTAGATGCTAGGGACTCTTAACACTCACTTTAGGTGATCATAAAAGTGTTCTCTTTATTTTAAGTGTTATTGTTGCACTGCTTGTTCCTCATGAGATGATTTTGCAATCCATATCTATCTATCTTTAATATATACTAAGCATTTGTGTTTTTCCTTTAAAATCTTCCAAACCATCAATCTTAATTTTCTACATTTTGAATTGTTTTTTAATAAAATTAAAGAGAGAGAAATGTGGGGAAGTTGGGTAGGAGAGAGAGATAGGAACGTGGGAGAGGAGGCAAGAGGGAGACTTTGGGGTTGAATATGGAGAAAAAAATTATTCTATGCCCCTGGAGGGGTACCGTCACGAGGTACTCTAATTGATTTTCTACCACACATTGAATGAGACCAATGCTAGACAGTATCGAACACGGAACCGAAAATGTATTAGACAATATTTTTCATCATTAGTGTTGTGCCCGTTTAATACACGGGGCCGAAAAAACCAACCTGATTTTTTAATCCCGTATATTTAATAGGAACAAACGCTAGTGGTAAGGAATGGTAGAGTATACTTACAAATGTGGTGCAGGAAGAATGGTACTCACTTTATCCATTACGAAATCGTCAAGCATCAAACTAGAATATGTGGACAACCTTCCTATAAAGTTCAAACCAAGATATGAACGATCATGAATAATAATCAAACAAACTCATTTGACTAAATGGATATGACAAAAGAGAGGAGCATACCATCACCATGGTTAGTAACCATTAAGCTTGAAATAGATATAGCCAGCATCATAAATCTCATGTTAACAAGCTACTAATTTCCAGCCCAACACAAAATCCACCTCTCACATGGGCAGGCTTAAGCCCTCCCTCAACTCACAAACACACACAGGCCAAAAATAAAATTATTAAGCTTATCTCCAACACCTTTATCAAAAAGCAGTCGGAAAACATAAATTTAAACTAGTGAAGTTGAAGCAACATACCTACTCGCTAATATTTGAAAAATAAGTAGTCTATCACAAGGACATTGTTCCAATTGAAAGGTATTCATTGGGAGATATTTCATTGCATGTTCTTATTTGCCTATCTTTGAAAAAGAAGTAGCCTAAATCGGACACTTGAACTCAACTGATATCCAAAAGGTTTCCCAATAAAATTAACCAATAAACCATTCCTTAATTAGCCATATATTGAAGATAAAACATTGTCGAGGTATATGTTTCTTACCCTCTACTATTATGCTTTACCTCGACGATGTTTTATCTTCAATATATGGCTAATTAAGGAATGGTTTGTTAGTTAATTTTATTGGGAAACCATTTGGATATCAGTTGAGCTCAAGTGTCCTGTTTAGGCTACTTTCTTGTTCAAAGATTGGCAAATACGTACAATGAAATAGCTCCCCATGAATACATTTCAATTGGAACAATGTCCTTGTGATAGACTACTTATTTTTCGAATATTGGCGAGTAGGTATGTTGCTTCAACTTCACTAGTTTAAATTTATGTTTTCCGACTGCTTTTTGATAAAGGTGTTGGAGATAAGTTTAATAATTTTATTTTTGGCCTGTGTGTGTTTGTGAGTTGAGGAGCAAATAAAGAGTTCAGAGTTATGGGAGGGCTTAAGCCTGCCCATGCGAGAGGTGGATTTTGTGTTGGGTTGGAAATGAGTTGCTTGTTAACATGAGATTTATGATGCTGGCTATATCTATTTCAAGCTTGATGGTTACTAACCGTGGTGATGGTATGCTCCTCTATTTTGTCATATCCATTTAGTCAAATGAGTTTGTTTGATTATTGTTCATATCCTGGTTTGAACTTTATAGGAAGGTTGTCCACATATTCTGGTTTGATGCTTGATGATTTCGTAATGGATAAAGTGAGTACCATTCTTCCTGAATCTTATTTGTAATTATCCTTTACCATTCCTTACCACTATCGTTTGATCCCGTTCAATACGCGGGATTAAAAAATTAGATTGGTTTTTTCGGCCCCGTGTATTGAATGGTTATAACAGTAATGATAAAAAAATATTGTTTAATAGTTTTTCGGTTACGTGTTCGGTACTGACTAGCATTGATCTTGTTCTATGTGTGGTAGAAAATGAATTTAGAGTACACGTAATGGTACCCCTCCAGGGCATAGAATAATTTTTTCTCCATATTCAACCATAAAGTCTCTCTTTCCCCTTCTCCCACATTCCTCTCTCTGTTTCTCCTCCCCAACTTCCCCATATTTCTTTCTCTCTCTCTCTCTTTTTAAACACACACCCACACCCACACTTCCTCTCTCCCTCTCTCTCTCTCTCTCTCTTTATTGTTTCTACGCAAAAATAAAATCAAAATGTAGAAAACTAAGAATGAAGGTTTGGAACTTTTAAAGGAAAAACACATTTGCTTAGTATATAGTAAAGATAGATAGATTTGGATTGCAAAACCATCTCTGGAGGAATAAGCAATGTAACAATGGCACATAAAATAAAAGGTTTCTTTTATGATCGCCTAAAGTGAGTGTTGAGCGTCCCTAGCATCTAGAAAGGTAAAGCATAATAGTAGAGGGTAAAAAACAGATTCCTCGACGATGTTTTGTCTTTAATATATGGCTAATTAAGAGATGGTTTATTGGTTAATTTTATTAAGAAACCTTTTGGATATCAGTTGAGTTCAAGTGTCTGGTTTAGGCTACTTCTTTTTAAAAGATTGAGAGTAAGTGTGTTGCTTCAACTTCACTACTTTAATTTATGTTTTTCGACTGCTTTTTGATGAAGGTGCTGGAGATATGCTTAATAATTTTATTTTTAGCCTGTGTGTATTTGTGAGTTGAGGAGTAAAGAGAGAGTTCAGAGTTATGGGAGGGCTTAAGCTTGCTCATGTGAGAGGTGGATTTTGTGTTGGGTTGGAAATGAGTAGCTTGTTAACATGAGACTTATGATGCTGGCTATATCTATTTCAAGCTCGATGGTTACTAACCGTGGTGATGGTATGCTCCTCTCTTTTGTCATATCCATTTATTCAAACGAGTTTGGCAAATTATTGTGCATGATCCTTTTTATCTTGGTTTGATCTTTATAGGAATGTTGTCCACATATTCTGGTTTGATGCTTGACGATTTCGTAATGTATAAAGTGAGTACCATTCTTCATGCACCACATTTGTAAGTATCCTTTACCATTCCTTACAACTATCGTTTGTTCCCGTTGAATACACAGGATTAAAAAAACAGATTGGTTTTCTCGGCCCCGTGTATTGAACGGGCACAACAGTATTCATAAAAAAATACAGTTTAATACTTTTCGGTTACGTGTTCGATACAGACTAGCATTGAACTCATTCTACGTGTGGTAGAAAATGAATTTAAAGTACACGTGACAGCACCCACCAGTGGCACATAATAATTTTTTCTCCATAATCAACCCCAATCTCTCTCTTGCCCCCTCTCCCAGTTCCTCTCTCTGTTTCACCCCCTAACTTCCCCATATCTCTCTCTCTTCTCTCTCTCTCTTTCAAAACACACACACGCACACCCCCACACACACAGTCTCTCTATTTATTTTTTATATAAAAAAAAATTCAAAATGTAGGAAATTAATATTGAAGGTTTGGAAGCTTTTAAAGGAAAAACACATTTGCTTAATCTATATTAAAGATATATAGATTTGGATTGCAAAACCATCTCAGGAGGAATAAGCAATGTAACAAAGACACTTAAAATAAAAGGATTCTTTTATGATCGCCTAAAGTGAGTGTTGAGCGTCCCTAGCATCTAGAAAGGTAAAGCATAATAGTAGAGGTTAAGAAACAGATTCCTCGACGATGTTTTGTCTTCAATATATGGCTAATTAAGAAATGGTTTATTGGTTAATTTTATTAGGAAACCTTTTGGATATCAATTGAGTTCAAGTGTCTGGTTTAGGCTACTTCTTTTTCAAAGATTGAGAGTAAGTGTGTTGCTTCAACTTCACTACTTTAATTTATGTTTTTCGACTGCTTTTTGATGAAGGTGTTGGAGATATGCTTAATAATTTTATTTTTAGCCTGTGTGTATTTGTGAGTTGAGGAGCAAAGAGAGAGTTCAGAGTTATGGGAGGGCTTAAGCTTGCTCATGTGAGAGGTGGATTTTGTGTTGGGTTGGAAATGAGTAGCTTGTTAACATGAGACTTATGATGCTGGCTATATCTATTTCAAGCTCGATGGTTACTAACCGTGGTGATGGTATGCTCCTCTCTTTTGTCATATCCATTTATTCAAACGAGTTTGTCAAATTATTGTGCATGATCCTTCTTATCTTGGTTTGAACTTTATAGGAAGGTTGTCCACATATTCTGGTTTGATGCTTGACGATTTCGTAATATATAAAGTGAGTACCATTCTTCCTGCACCACATTTGTAAGTATCCTTTACCATTCCTTACAACTATCGTTTGTTCCCGTTCAATACACGGGATTAAAAAAACAGATTGGTTTTTTCGGCCCCGTGTATTGAACGGGCACAACAATAATGATAAAAAATACAGTTTAATACTTTTCGGTTACGTGTTCGATACATACTAGCATTGATCTCATTCTACGTGTGGTAGAAAATGAATTTAAAGTACACGTGACAGCACCCACCAGGGGCACAGAATAATTTTTTCTTCATATTCAACCCCAATCTCTCTCTTGCCCCCTCTCCCATGTTCCTCTCTCTGTTTCACCCCTAACTTCCCCATATTTCTCTCTCTCTCTCTCTTTCAAAACACACACACGCACACCCCCACACATACGGTCTCTCTCCACGACGTTATTTTATCTTCTTTATATGGCTAATTAAGAAATGGTTTATTGGTTAATTTTATTAGGAAACCTTTTGGATATAAGTTGAGTTCAAGTGTCTGGTTTAGACTACTTCTTTTTCAAAGATTGGCGAGTAACTGTGCTGCCTCAACTTCACTACTTTAATTTATGTTTTTCGACTTCTTTTCGATGAAGGTGTTGGAGATAAGCTTAGTAATTTTTTTTGGGCCTGTGTGTGTTTTTGGGTTGAGTAGCATAGATTGAGTTCAGAGTTATGGGAAGGCTTAAGCCAGCTTTGGTGAGTGGTGGATTTTGTGTTTGGTTGGAAATGAGTAGCTTGTTATCATGAGACTTATGATGCTGTCTATATCTATTTAAAGCTCGATGGTTACTAACCGTGGTGATGGTATGCTCCTCTCTTTTGTCATTTCCATTTAATCAAACGAGTTTGGCCGATTGTTATGCATGATCCTTCTTATCTTGGTTTGAACTTTATAGGAAGGTTGTCCACATATTATGGTTTGATGAGTGATGATTTCGTAATGGATAAAGTGAGTACCATTCTTCCTGCACCACATTTGTAAGTATCCTTTACCATTCCTTACCACTATCGTTTGTTCCCGTTCAATACACGGGATTAAAAAATCAAATTGGTTTTTTCGGCCCCGTGTATTGAACGGGAACAACAGTAATGATAAAAAAGTACAGCTTAATATTTTCCGGTTATGTGTTCGATACAGACTAGCATTGATCTCATTCTATGTGTGGTAGAAAATGAATTTAGAGTACACGTGACTGTACCCCCAGGGGTATAGAATAATTTTTTCTCCATATTTAACCCCAATGTCTCTCTTGCCCCCTCTCCCATGTTCCTATCTCTGTTTCTCCCCCCTAACTTCCTAATATCTCTCTTTCAAAACACACACACACTCTCTCTCATTATTTTTTTTAAGCAAAAAAAAATTCAAAAAGTAGAAAATTAATTATGAAAGTTTGGAAGCTTTTAAAGGAAAAACACATTTGCTTAGTATATAGTAAAGATAGATAGATTTGGATTGCTAAACCATCTCAGGAGAAACAAGCAATGTAACAATAACACTTCAAATAAGAGGATTCTTTTATGGTCGCCTAAAGTGAGTGTTGAGAGCCCTTGGCTTCTAGAAAGGTAAAGCATAATAGTAGAGGGTAAAAAACAGATTCCTCGACGTTGTTTTATCTTCAATATATGGCTAATTAAGAATTGGTTTATTGGTTAATTTTATTAGGAAACCTTTTGGATATCAGTTGAGTTCAAGTGTCTGGTAAAGGCTACTTTTTTTCAAAGATTGGCGAGTAAGTGTGTTGCCTCAACTTCACTACTTTAATTTATGTTTTTCGACTTCTTTTTGATGAAGGTGTTGGAGATAAGCTTGATAAGCTTAATAAATTTTTTTTGGCTTGTGTGTGCGTGAGTTAAGGAGCAAAGAGAGAGTTCAGAGTTATGGGAGGGCTTAAGGCTTCTTAGGTGAGAGGTCGATTTTGTGTTGGGTTGGAAATAAGTAGCTTGTTAACATGAGACTTATGATGCTCGCTAACTGTGGTGATGGTATGCTCCTCTCTTTTGTCATATCCATTTATTCAAACGACTTTGGCAAATTATTGTGCATGATCATTCATATCTTGGTTTGAACTTTATAGTAAGGTTGTCCACATATTCTGGTTTGATGCTTGACGATTTCGTAATGTATAAAGTGAGTACCATTCTTCCTACACCACATTTGTAAGTATCTTTTACCATTCCTTACCACTATCGTTTGTTCCCGTTCAATACACGGGATTAAAAAATCAGATTGGTTTTTTCGGCCCCGTGTATTGAACGGGACAACAGTAATGATAAGAAAATACAGTTTAATACTTTTCGGTTACGTGTTCGATACAGACTAGCATTGATCTCATTCTAGGTGTGGTAGAAAATGAATTTAAAGTACACGTGACAGCATCCACCAGGGGCACAGAATAATTTTTTCTCCATATTCAACCCCAATCTCTCTCTTGCCCCCTCTCCCATGTTCCTCTCTCTGTTTCACCCACTTACTTCCCCATATTTCTCTCTCTCTCTCTCTCTCTCTCTCTTTCAAAACACACACACGCACACCCCCCCACACACAGTCTCTCTCTTTATTTTTTATAAGAAAAAAATTCAAAATGTAGGAAATTAATATTGAAGGTTTGGAAGATTTTAAAGGAAAAATACATTTGCTTAGTATATAGTAAAGATATATAGATTTGGATTGCAAAACCATCTCAGGAGGAATAAGCAATGTAACAATAACACTTAAAAAACGAGGATTCTTTTATGATCGCCTAAAGTGAGTGTTGAGAGTACTTGGCATCTAGAAAGGTAAAGCATAATAGTAGATGGTAAGAAACAGATTCCACGACGTTATTTTATCTTCAATATATGGCTAATTAAGAAATGGTTTATTGGTTAATTTTATTTGGAAACCTTTTGGATGTAAGTTGAGTTCAAGTGTCTGGTATAGGCTACTTCTTTTTCAAATATTGGCGAGTAAGTGTGCTGCCTCAACTTCACTACTTTAATTTATGTTTTTCAACTTCTTTTTGATGAAGGTGTTGGAGATAAGCTTAGTAATTTTTTTTTGGCCTGTGTGTGTTTGTGAGTTGAGTAGCAAAGAGAGAGTTCAGAGTTATGGGAAACTTAAGCCTGCTTTGGTGAGAGGTGGATTTCGTGTTGGGATGGAAATGAGTAGCTTGTTAACATGAGAATTATGATGCTGGCTATATCTATTTCAAGCTCGATGGTTACTAACCGTGGTGATGGTATGCTCCTCTCTTTTGTCATATCCATTTAATCAACCGAGTTTGGCCGATTGTTATGCATGATCCTTCTTATCTTGGTTTGAACTTTATAGGAAGGTTGTCCACATATTATGGTTTGATGCTTGACGATTTCGTAATGGATAAAGTGAGTACCATTCTTCCTGCACCACATTTGTAAGTATCCTTTACCATTCCTTACCACTATAGTTTGTTCCCGTTCATTACACGGGATTAAAAAATCAGATTGGTTTTTTCGGCCCCGTGTATTGAACGGGCACAACAGTAATGATAAATAAATATAGTTTAATACTTTTCGGTTACGTGTTCGATACAGACTAGCATTGATCTCATTCTATGTGTGGTAGAAAATGTATTTAGAGTGCACGTGACAGCACCCTCTAGGGGCATAGAATAATTTTTTCTCCATATTCAACCCCAATGTCTCTCTTGCCCCCTCTCCTGTTTCTCCCCCTAACTTCCCCATATTTCTCCCTCTCTCTCTTTCAAAACACACACACCCACACGCGCACACACACACTCTCTGTCTTTATTTTTTGTAAGCAAAAAAAAATTCAAAATGTAGAAAATTAAGGTAGAAGGTTAGGAAGCTTTTAAAGGACAAACACATTTGCTTTGTATATTATAAAGATAGATAGATTTGGATTGCTAAACCATCTTAGGAGGAACAAGCAATGTAACAATAACATTTAAAATAAGAGGATTCTTTTATGATCGCATAAAGTGAGTGTTGAGAGTACTTGGCATCTAGAAACGTAAAGCATAATAGTGGAGGGTAAGAAACTGAGTCCTCGACGTTATTTTATCTTCAATACATGGCTAATTATGAAATGGTTTATTGGTTAATTTTATTCGGAAACCTTTTGGATATCAGTTGGGTTCAAGTGTCTGGTTTAGGCTACTTCTTTTTCAAAGATTGGCGAGTAAGTGTGTTGCCTCAGCTTCACTACTTTAATTTATGTTTTTCGACTTCTTTTTGATGAAGGTGTTGGAGATAAGCTTAATAAATTTTTTTAGGCCTGTTTGTGTTTATGAGTTGAGGAGCAAAGAGAGAGTTCAGAGTTATGGGAAGGCTTAAGCTTGTTTAGGTGAGAGGTGGATTTTGTGTTGGGTTGGAAATGAGTAGCTTGATAACATGATACTTGTGATGCTGGCTTTATCTATTTCAAGCTCGATGGTTAATAACCGTGGTGATGGTATGCTCCTCTCTTTTGTCATATCCATTTAATCAAACGAGTTTGGCCGATTATTATGCATGATCCTTCTTATCTTGGTTTGAACTTTATAGGAAGGTTGTCCACAAATTATGTTTTGATGCTTGACGATTTCGTAATGGATAAAGTGAGTACCATTCTTCCTGCACCACATTTGTAAGTATCCTTTACCATTCCTTACCACTATCGTTTGTTCCCGTTCAATACACAGGATTAAAAAATCAGATTGGTTTTTTCGGCCCCGTGTATTGAACGGGCACAACAGTAATGATAAAAAATACAGTTTAATACGTTTCGGTTATGTGTTCGATAAAGACTAGCGTTGATATCATTCTACGTGTGGTAGAAAATGAATATAGAGTACACGTGACAGTACCCCCCAGGTGCATAGAATAATTTTTTCTCCATATTCAAACCCAATGTCTCTCTTGCCCCCTCTCCCATGTTCCTCTCTCTGTTTTCTCCCCCTAACTTCCCCATATTTCTCTTTCTCTCTCTTTCAAAACACACAAACCCACACACACACTCACACTCTTTCTCTTTATTTTTTATAACAAAAAAAAATTCAAAATTTAGAAAATTAAGATTTAAGGTATCGAAGCTTTTAAAGAAAAAACACATTTGCTTAGTATATAGTAAAGGTAGATAGATTTGGATAGCAAAATCATCTCAGGCGGAACAAGCAATGTGACAATAACTCTTAAAATAAGAGGATTCTTTTATGATCGCCTAAAGTGAGTGTTGAGAGTCCTTGCCATCTAGAAACGTAAAGCATAATTGTAGAGGGTAAGATACAGATTCCTCGACGTTGTTTTATCTTCAACAAATGGCTAATTAAGAAACGGTTTATTGGTTAATTTTATTTGGAAACCTTTAATTTGGATATCAGTTGAGTTCAAGTGTCTGGTTTTGGCTACTTTTTTTCAAAGATTGGCTAGTTAGTGTGTTGCCTCAACTTCACTACTTTAATTTATGTTTTTCGACTTTTTTTTGATGAAGGTGTTGGAGATAAGCTTAATAATTTTTTTTTGGCCTTTGTGTGTTCGTGAGTTGAGGAGCAAAGAGAGAGTTCTGAGTTATGGGAGGGCTTAAGCCTGCTTAGGTTAGAGGTGGATTTTGTGTTGGGTTGGAAATGAGTAGCTTGTTAACATGAGACTTACGATGCTGGTTATATCTATTTCAAGCAAGATGGTTACTAACCGTGGTGATGGTATGCTCCTCTCTTTTGTCATATCCATTTAATGAAACGAGTTTTGCCGATTATTATGCATGATCCTTCTTATCTTGGTTTGAACTTTATAGGAAGGTTGTCCACATATTATGGTTTGATGCTTGACGATTTCGTAATGGATAAAGTGAGTACCATTCTTCCTGCACCACATTTGTAAGTATCCTTTACCATTCGTTACCACTATTGTTTGTTCCCGTTCAATACACGGGATTAAAAAATGAGATTGGTTTTTTTGGCCTCGTGTGTTGAACGGGCACAACAGTATTGATAAAAAAAAATACAGTTTAATACTTTTCGGTTACGTGTTCGATACAAACTAGCATTGATCTCATTATACGTGTGGTAGAAAATGAATTTAGAGAACACGTGACAATACCCCCCAGGGGCTTAGAATAATTTTTTCTCCATATTAAACCCCAATGTCTCTCTTGCCCCCTCTCCAGTGTTCCTCTGTCTGTTTCACCCCCTAACTTCCCCATATTTCTCTTTCTCTCTCTCTTTCAAAACACCCACACCCACACCGACACACACACACACACACACACACACACTCTCTCTCTCTCTCTCTCTCTCTCTCTTTATTTTTTATAAGCCAAAAAAAATTCAAATTGTAGAAAATTAAGATTGAAGGTATCGAAGCTTTTAAAGAAAAACACATTTGCTTAGTATATAGTAAAGATAGATAGATTTGGATTGAAAAACCATCTCAGGAGGAACAAGCAATGTAACAATAACACTTAAAATAAGTGGATTCTTTTATGATCGCCTAAAGTGAGTGTTGAGAGTCTTTGGCATCTAGAAAGGTAATGCATAATAGTAGAGGGTAAGAAACAGATTCCTCAACCTTGTTGTATCTTCAATATATGGCTAATTAAGAAATGGTTTATTGGTTAATTTTATTAGGAAACCTTTTGGATATCAGTTGAGTTCAAGTGTCTGGTTTAGGCTACTTCTTTTTCAAAGATTAGCGAGTAAGTGTGTTGCCTCATCTTCACTACCTTAATTTATGTTTTTCGACTTCTTTTTGATGAAGGTGTTGGTGATAAGCTTAATATGTTTTTTTTTGGCCTGTGTGTGTTTGGGAGTTGAGGATCAAAGAGAGAGTTCAGAGTTATGGGAGGGCTTAAGCCTGCTTTGGTTAGAGGTGGATTTTGTGTCGGGTTGGAAATGAGTAGCTTGTTAACATGAAACTTATGATGCTGGCTATATCTATTTCAAGCTCGATGGTTACTAACCGTGGTGATGGTACGCTCCTCTCTTTTGTCATATCCATTTAATCAACTGAGTTTGGCCGATTATTATGCATGATCCTTCTTATCTTGGTTTAAACTTTATAGGAAGGTTGTCCACGTATTATGGTTTGATGCTTGACAATTTCGTAATGGATAAAGTGAGTACCATTCTTCCTGCATCACATTTGTAAGTATCCTTACCATTCCTTACCACTATTGTTTGTTCCCGTTCAATACACGGGATTAAAAAATAAAATTGGTTTTTTCGGCCCCGTGTCTTGAACGGGCACAACAGTAATGATAAAAAAAAATATTGTTTTGTACTTTTCGGTTACGTGTTAGATACAGACTAGCATTGATCTCAATCTACATGTGGTAGAAAAAGAATTTAGAGTACACGTGACAGTACCTCCAGGGGCATTTTATTATTTTTTCTCCACATTCAACCCTAAAGTCTCTCTATTGCCCCCTCTGCCATGTTCTTCTCTCTGTTTCTCCCCCCTAACTTACCCATATATCTCTCTCTCTCTCTCTCTTTCCAAACACACACACCCACGCCCAAACCCACACACACTCACTCTCTATCTTTACTTTTTATAAGCAAAAAAAAATTCAAAATGTTAAAAATTATGATTGAAGGTTTGGAAGCTTTTAAAGGAAAAACACATTTGCTTTGTATATACTAAAGATTGATAGATTTGGATTGCAAAACCATCTCAGGAGGAACAAGCAAGGTAACAATAACACTTGAATTAAGAGGATTCTTTTACGATCGCCTAAAGTGAGTGTTGAGAGTCCTTGGCATCTAGAAAGGTAAAGCATAATAGTAGAGGGTATGAAACATATTCCTCGACGTTGTTTTATCTTCAATACATGGCTAATTAAGAAATGGTTTATTGGTTAATTTTATTAGGAATCCTGTTGGATATCAATTGAGTTCAAGTGTTTTGTTTAGGCTACTTCTTTTTCAAAGATTGGCGAGTAAGTGTGTTGCCTCAACTTCACTACTTTAATTTTTTGTTTTTTGACTTCATTTTGATGAAGGTGTTGGAGATAAGCTTAATAATTTTTTTTTAGCCTGTGTGTGTTTGTGAGTTGAGGAGCAAAGAGATAGTTCAGAGTTATGGGAGGGCTTAATCCTGCTTAGGTGAGATGTGGATTTTGTGTTGGGTTGGAAATGAGTAGCTTGATTACATTAGACTTATGATGCTGGCTATATCTATTTCAAGCTCGTTGGTTACTATCCGTGGTGATGGTATGCTCCTCTCTTTTGTTATATCCATTTAATGAAACGAGTTTGGCCGATTATTATGCATGATCCTTCTTATCTTGGTTTGAACTTTATAGGAACGTTATCCACATATTATGGTTTGATGCTTGACGATTTCGTAATGGATAAAGTGAGTACCATTCTTCCTGCACCACATTTGTAAGTATCCTTTACCATTCCATACCACTATTGTTTGTTCCCGTTCAATACACGGGATTTAAAAATCAGATTGGTTTTTTCGGCCCCGTGTATTGAACGGGCACAACAGTAATGATAAAAAAAAATACTGTTTTATACTTTTATGTTACGTGTTCGATACAGACTAGCATTGATCTCATTCTACATGTGGTAGAAAATTAATTTAGAGTACACGTGACAGTACCTCCAGGGGCATTGAATAATTTTTTCTCCACATTCAACCTCCAAGTCTTTCTATTGCCCCCTCTGCCACGTTCGTCTCTCTGTTTCTCCCCCCTAACTTACCCATATCTCTCTCTCTCTCTCTCTCTCTCTCTCTTTCCAAACACACACACACACGCCCACACCCACACACACACACTCACTCTCTATCTTTACTTTTTATAAGCAAAAAAAAATTCAAAATGTTGAAAATTATGATGGAAGGTTTGAAAGCTTTTAAAGGAAAATCACATTTGCTTTGTATATACTAAAGATTGATAGATTTGGTTTGCAAAACCATCTCAGGAGGAACAAGCAATGTAACAATAACACTTAAAATAAGAGGATTCTTTTACGATCGCCTAAAGTGAGTGTTGAGAGTCCTTGGCATCTAGAAAGGTAAAGCATAATAGTAGAGGGTATGAAACATATTCCTCGACGTTGTTTTATCTTCAATACATGGCTAATTAAGAAATAATTTATTGGTTAATTTTATTTGGAAACCTTTTGTATATCAGTTGAGTACAAGTGTTTGGTTTAGTCTATTTCTTTTTCAAAGATTGTCGAGTAAGTGTGTTGCCCCAACTTCACTACTTTAATTTTTTGTTTTTCGACTTTTTTTTTGATGAAGGTGTTGGAAATAAGCTTAATAATTTTTTTTTTAGCCTGTGTGTGTTTGTGAGTTGAGGAGCAAAGAGAGAGTTCAGAGTTATGGGAGGGCTTAAGCCTGCCTTGGTGAGAGGTGGATTTTGTGTTGGGTTGAAAATGAGTAGCTTGTTAACATTAGACTTATGATGCTGTCTATATCTATTTCAAGCTCGATGGTTACTAACCGTGTTGATGGTATGC
Source organism: Rhododendron henanense subsp. lingbaoense (assembly GCA_020567845.1). Taxonomy (NCBI): domain Eukaryota; kingdom Viridiplantae; phylum Streptophyta; class Magnoliopsida; order Ericales; family Ericaceae; genus Rhododendron; species Rhododendron henanense. The sequence continues at coordinate 14,129,262 of CM036324.1, read as the reverse complement.
TCCTCTCTTTTGTCATATCCATTTAATCTAACGAGTTTGGCTGATTATTATGCATGATCCTTCTTATCTTGGTTTAAACTTTATAGGAAGGTTGTCCACATATTTTGGTTTGATGCTTGACGATTTCGTAATGGATAAAATGAGTACCCTTCTATCTGCACCACATTTGTAAGTATATTTTACCATTCATTACCACTATTGTTTGTTTACGTTCAATACACGGAATTAAAAAATCAAATTGGCTTTTTTTGGCACCGTGTATTGAACGGGCACAATAGTAATGATAAAAAAAATACAATTTAGTACTTTTCGATTACGTGTTCGATACAGACTAGCATTGATCTCATTTTACGTGTGGTAGAAAATAAATTAAGAGTACACGTGACAGTACCCCTAGGGGCATAGAATAATTTTTTCTCCATATTCAACCCCATTGTCTCTCTTGCCCCCTCTCCCATGTTCAACTCTCTGTTTCTACCCCCTAACTTCCCCATATTTCTCTCTCTCTCTCTCTCTCTCTCTCTCTCTCTCCAAACACACACACACACACACCCACAGACTGTCTCTCTCTCTCTCTCTCTTTATTTTTTATAAGCAAAAAAAAATTCACAATGTAGAAAATTAATATTGAAGGTATGGACGCTTTTAAAGGAAAAACACATTTGCTTAGTATATAGTAAAGATAGATAGATTTGGATTGCAAAACCATCTCAGGAGGAACAAGAAATGTAACAATAACATTTAAAATAAGAGGATTCTTTTATGATCGTCTAAAGTGAGTGTTGAGAGTCCTTGGCATCTAGAAAGGTAAAGCATAATAGTAGAGGGTAGGAAACAGATTCCTCGACGTTTTATCTTCAAGCTCGATGGTTACTAACCATGGTTAAGGGCGGACCCATGTTGGGGCACGTGGGGTCACGTGCCCCCACGCCTCTTTTTTTTTAAAAAAAAAGTAAAAAATTAAAATTTGATATAAATACATAAAAGTTCCCTACAATTGTACATAACATTTGAGGTGGTGTTGCTATGCGCGCTGTTGAAAGTTCGGGAGACCTGGGTTCAATTCTCAGGCTTCCATCACCTGGTTTTTTTGTTTATTTTTATTTTTATTCTTCCTCTTCACTTTATTTCACCATTTTTGTTATACCTCTTTCCTTTATTTCTCCATTTTTGTTTTTCCTTTTTCCTTTATTTTTTTATTTTTGGTCTACCTCTTTCCTTTATTTCTCTTTTTTTGTCCTATCTCTTTGTATTTTCCTCCCAATCCAAAATATTATAAAAATCAAATTTACTATATTCTTTAGTTTACTTTCTCTTGACTTTGGCATTAATCTTACGGTTGCCACCGTGACTGTGGAAAGAGTATTTTCAGCCACAAAGATTGTCAAAAATCGGTTGCGGAATAGAATGAGTGATATATATTCAATTATTGAGCGATAATTTAGTGGTATACATACAGAGAAAGATATTTTAAGATTGTGAATAATGTGCCCCCAGTATATGAAATTCCTGGGTCCACCACTGACCATGGTGATGGTATGTTCCTCTCTTTTGTCATATCCATTTAATTAAACGAGTTTGACCGATTATTATGCATGATCCTTCTTATCTTGGTTTGAACTTTATAGGAAGGTTGTCCACATATTCTGGTTTGATGCTTGACGATTTCGTAATGGATAAAGTGAGTACCATTCTATCTGCACCACATTGGTAAGTATCCTTTGCAATTCCTTACCACTAACGTTTGTTCCCGTTCATTACACGGGATTAAAAAATAAGATTGGTTTTTTCGGCCTCGTGTATTGAACGGGAACAACAGTAATGATAAAAAAATACAGTTTAATACTTTTCGGTTACGTGTTCGATATAGACTAGCATTGATCTCATTCTACGTGTGGAAGAAAATGAATTTAGAGTACACGTGACAGTACCCCCAGGGGCATAGAATAATTTTTTCTCCATATTCAAACCCAATGTCTCTCTTGCCCCCTCTCCCATGTTCCTTTCTCTGTTTCTCCCCCCTAACTTCCCCATATTTCTGTCTCTCTCTCTCAAAACACACACACACACTCTCTCTCTTTATTTTTTATCAGCAAAAAAAAAAAATCAAAATGCAGAAAATTAAGATTGAAGGTTTGGAAGCTTTTAAAGGAAAAACACATTTGCTTAGTATATAGTAAAGATAGATAGATTTGGATTGCAAAACCATCTCAGGAAGAACAAGCACTGTAACAATAACACTTAAAATAAGAGGATACTTTTATGATCGCCTAAAGTGAGTGTTGAGAGTCCCTAGCATCTAGAAAGGTAAAGCATAATAGTAGAGGGTAAGAAACAGATTCCTCGACGATGTTATATCTTCAATATATGGCTAATTAATAAATGGTTTATTGGTTAAATTTATTAGGAAACCTTTTGGATATTAGTTGAGTTCAAGTGTCTGGTTTAGGCTACGTCTTTTTGAAAGATTGGCGATTAAGTGTGTTGCTTCAACTTCATTACATTAATTTATGTTTTTCGACTGGTTTTTGATGATGTTGGAGATAAGCTTAATAATTTTATTTTTGGCCTGTGTGTGTTTGTGAGTTGAGGAGCAAAATGAGAGTTCAGAATTAAGGGAGGGCTTATGCCTGTTCATATGAGAGGTGGATTTTGTGTTGGGTTGGAATTGACTAGCTTTTTAACACGAGACTTATGATGCTGGCAATATCTATTTGAAGCTCATTGGTTACTAACGGTGGTGATGGTTTGCTCATCTCTTTTGTCATATCCATTTAGTCAAATGAGATTGCTTGATTATTATGCATGATCGTTCATATCCTGGTTTGAACTTTATAGGAAGGTTGTCCACATATTCTAGTTTGATGCTTGACGATTTCGTAATGGACAATGTGAGTACCATTCTTCCTGCACCACATTTGTAAGTATCCTCTACCATTCCTTACCACTAGCGTTTGTTCCCGTTCAATACACGGGATTGAAAAATCAGATTGGTTATTTCGCCCCCGTGTATTGAACGAGCACAACAGTAATGATAAAAAAATACAGTTTAATACTTTTTCGGTTACGTGTTCGATACAGACTAGCAATGATCTAATTCAATGTGTGGTAGAAAATGAATTTAGAGTACACGTGACGGTACCCCACCAGGGGCATAGTATAATTTTTTCTCCATATTCTACCCCAAAGTCTCTCTCTTGCTCCCTATGCCACGTTCCACTCTCTGTTTGTCCCCCCCAACTTCCCCATATTTCTCTTTCTCTCTCTCTATCTCTCTTTCTCTCAAAACGCACACCACACACCCACACTCAAAATCTCTCTCTCTATATCTCTTTATTTTATATAAGCAAAATAGAAAATTCAAAATGTATAAAACTAAGATTGAAGGTTTGGAATCTTTTAAAGGAAAAACACATTTGCTTAGTATATAGAAAAGACAGATATATTTGGATGGCAAAACCATCTTAAAAAAAACAACCAATGTAACAATAACACCTAAAATATGAGGATTCTTTTATGATCGCTTAAAGTGAGTGTTGAGAGTCCTTGGCATCTAGAAAGGTAAAGCATAACAGTAGAGGTTAAGAAATAGATTCCTCGACGTTGTTTTATCTTCAATATATGGCTAATTAAAAAATGGTTTATTGGTTAATTTTATTAGGAAACCTTTTTGATATCAGTTGAGTTCAAGTGTCTGGTTTAGGCTGCTTCTTTTTCAAAGATTGGCGAGTAAGTGTGTTGCCTCAACTTCACTACTTTAATTTATGTTTTTCGACTTCTTTTTGATGAAGGTGTTGGAGGAAAGCTTAATAATTTTTTTTTGGCCTGTGTGTGTTTGTGAGTTGAGGAGCAAAGAGATAGTTCAGAGTTATGGGAGGGCTTAGGCCTGCTTAGGTGAGAGGTGGATTTTGTGTTGGGGTTGGAATGAGTAGCTTGTTAACATGAAAATTATGATGCTGGCTATATCTTCAGAATACAGTTTAATACTTTTCGGTTACGTGTTGGATACAAACTAGCATTGATCTCATTCTACGTGTGATAGAAAATGAATTTAGAGTACACGTGACGGTACCCCTCTAGGGGCATAGAATAATTTTTTTCTCCATATTCAACCCCGAAATCTCTCTATTGCCCACTCTCCCATGTTCCTTTCTCTGTTTCTCCCCCCAACTTCCCCATATTTCTCTCTCTCTCTCTCTCTCTCTCTCTCAAAACACACACACACACACACACACACACTCTCTCTCTTTATTTTTTATCAGCAAAAAAAAATTCAAAATGTAGAAAATTAAGATTGAAGGTTTGGAAGCTTTTAAAGGAAAAACACATTTGCTTAGTATATAGTAAAGATACATAGATTTGGATTGCAAAACCTTCTCAGGAGGAACAAGCGCTGTAACAATAACACTTAAAATAAGAGGATACTTTTATGATTGCCTAAAGTGTGTGTTGAGAGTCCCTAGCATCTAGAAAGGTAAAGCATAATAGTAGATGGTAAGAAACAGATTCCTCAACGATGTTTTATCTTCAATATATGGCTAATTAAGAATTGGTTTATTGGTTAATTTTATTAGGAAACCTTTAGGATATCAGTTGAGTTCAAGTGTCTGGTTTAGGCAACGTCTTTTTCAAAGATTGGCGAGTAAGTGTGTTGCTTCAACTTCACTACTTTAATTTATGTTTTTCGACCGGTTTTTGATGGTGTTGGAGATAAGCTTAATAATTTTATTTTTGGCCTGTGTGTGTTTATGAGTTGAAGAGCAAAGAGAAAGTTCAGAATTAAGGGAGGGCTTAAGCCTGTTCATGTGAGAGGTGGATTTTGTGTTGGGTTGGAATTGAGTAGCTTGTTAACAAGAGACTTATGATGCTGGCTATATCTATTTCAAGCTCGATGGTTACTAACCGTGGTGATGGTATGCTCCTCTCTTTTGTCATATCCATTTAGTCAAATGAGATTGCCTGATTATTATGCCTGATCGTTCATGTCCTGGTTTGAAATTTATAGGAAGGTTGTCCACATATTCTGGTTTGATACTTAATAATTTTGTAATGGATAATGTGAGTACCATTCTTCCTGCATCACATTTGTAAGCATTCTCTACCATTCCTTACCACTAGTGTTTGTTCGCGTTCAATATACGGGATTAAAAATTCAGATTGGTTTTTTCGCCCCCGTGTATTGAACGAGCAAAACAGTAATGATAAAAAAATACAGTTTAATACTTTTTCGGTAACGTGTTTGATACAGACTAGCATTGATCTCATTCTTTGTGTGGTAGAAAATGAATTTAGAGTACACGTGACGGTACCCCCCCCAGGGGCATATTATAATTTTTTCTCCATGTTCAACCCCAAAATCTCTCTCTTGCCCCCTCTCCCATGTTCCTCTCTCTGTTTGTCCCCCCCAACTTCCCCTTATTTCTCTCTCTCTCTCTCTCAAAACACACACACACACCCACACTCACACACACATACACACACTCTCTCTCTTTTTATTTTTTATAAGCAAAAAAAAAAATTCAAAATGTAGAAAATTAAGATTGAAGTTTTGGAAGCTTTTAAAGGAAAAACACATTTGCTTAGTATATACTCCCTCCGTCCCTTATTTATAGTCTAGTATTCCATTTTGGGCTGTCCCTTAATAAGTGTCTATTTTGTAAAGTTAGTGGGTAAAAGTTGGTGCATTGTTTATTTTGCCCCTAAAAGTAGATTCCATTTTGAAAAGTTAGTGGATAAAAGTGTAATAATGATGGGTAAGTAGGGAAAGTGGAAGAAAAAATTGATGTGAAAGGTATAATGATGATGTCTTTTTAATAAGTTGGAGTTACGAAGCAGGACACTTAAAAAGGGACGGAGGGAGTAGTAAAGATAGATAGATTTGGATTGCAAAACCATTTCAGGAGGAACAAGCAATGTAACAGTAACGCTTAAAATAAGAGGATTCTTTTATGATCGCCTAAAGTGAGTGTTGAGAGCCTTGGCATCTAGAAAGGTAAAGCATAATTGTAGAGGGTAAGAAACAGATTCATCGTTGTTTTTATCTTCAATATGTGGCTAATTAAGAATTGGTTTATTGGTTAATTTTATTAGGAAACCTTTTTGATATCAGTTGAGTTCAAGTGTCTGGTAAAGGCTACTTTTTTTCAAAGATTGGCGAGTAAGTGTGTTGCCTCAACTTCACTATTTTAATTTATGTTTTTCGACTTCTTTTTGATGAAGGTGATGGAGATAAGCTTAATAATTTTTTTTTGGCCTGTGTTTGTTTGTGAGTTGAGGAGCATAGAGAGAGTTTAGAGTTATGGGAGGGCTTAAGCCTGCTCATGTGAGAGGTGGATTTTGTGTTGGGTTGGAAATGAGTAGCTTGTTAACATGAGACTTATGATGCTGGCTATATCTATTTCAAGCTCGATGGTTACTAACCGTGGTGATGGTATGCTCCTCTCTTTTGTCATATCCATTTTGTCAAATGAGTTTGCTCGATTATTGTTGTAGAGACCCATGTTTAATTTCAATAATTTTAAGGTTAGAATAAAATTAGAATATTGAGGTAATGAGAAAATGTGATGTAGATATGTGATTTGGGTTGAATGTGATAGAATTTGGAAGTTTGGGGTGAAAATTGGAATTTGTATGTGTGGTGGTATAAATAGGTGAGAGTGAGTGGTAGAGAATAATTCTCCCACTCTCCCACTCACGTCTCTCTCTCCCTCTCCTGGCCGATTTCTTTCTCTCACTCTCTCTCTCCACAAAAACCTTGCAATACACCTTAAATGCTAGAAGATCCACCTCCACCCTATCGTATTGAAGTGTTCTCGACTCATAGATCGCGTGGGTAAAGCTCGGAGGAGGAGTTTTGTTGTGAGATTCGGGTTTGGAAGCTAGGGCTTGCTTGGGAGTTGGGAGTTTTGCTCAAAACCCGTTCGGTAGGGAATTCTCACTTCTATTATGTGTTAATGTGTTGATTTGGTGTTTGAATCGTGCCCTAATCGTTGGTTTGGTCGTTGGATTTGTTCTTGCGAAATCTGAAAATCGCTCACTGAAAACCCAGGTCCTACCAGTAGGAGTTTTGGCCCTACCGATAGAAATGTTGTCCAGTAGTGTCATTTTGTGAAATTTTGGTCTCCTACCGGTAGGAGGTTGTGTCCTACCAGTAGGTAATGAAAAATCAGCATTTTTGGAAAAACTTCGAACATGCATAACTTTTTCTTCCGAATTCCGTTTTGGGCAAATTTTATATCGAAATTCATGTAACGAAAATCTACTTTCCATGGTGGTGGTATCATCTCCTAATTCTTAACCTATAAGGTTTGGTAGCCAAAATAAGATAGACATGTTCGTATACGTTGGGTATTCCTTTTCCCTAGAATCGTTGAGTGAGACACGGATGTTCTTAGGTTTGCCTGAGTGCATAATTGAATTGTTAGACAAGGCTAGTGGTATACTTAGGGCTTTGTAGTGGTCGTTGGGTTCCATATGAGCCTATTGATACCGAAACGAGAACTTAGAGAACATAATTGTAGACACCACAATCTGGGCTTCCAGATTAGTTTACTTACGGTTTCTGATTCCCCGATGATGAAACGGATCAAGAACACCCCGGGAATGTCGAGTGTTTGAGTTTTGAGTGTTTGAAAAATCCTTGAACCTAACCTGGCCTAAGCCATTTCAAAAGCCAAAAACCCTACTGACGCGCGCCAGGGCGCAACCATCGCGTGCCAGGGCGCACCATCGCGTGCCAGACTTACTCCCTCGCTCGATGGTCAAACTGCCAGGTGGTGGTGAACAGTCAAAGTTTGACCGTTGACCATCGCGCGCCAGGGCGCACCCTCGCGCGACAGACTGACTCCATCGCGCGATAGTTAATGCCAGTCCCCACCAACTTTTCTTGAGGTGGAAACTTGGCCACCAATGCAACCTCAGCCAGCCTCGTGGACTGGCTGAGCTCCTCTCTTTGCAGCTCCATACCTACTTCATCTTCTCCTATAAATAAGCCCTCTTTGTTCTCTTTCAAAGGGGTTACAAAGGTTCCAACTTTTCAAAGGGCTATACAACCTTGAGTACACTTGATACTCCCTCACTTAAACAACTTCCATACACTCATTTTACAAGCTTTATCATCTTGTTCAATCTCAAACTCAACTCAAAGTTCAAACACTTTTCAAACCTTAAAGGCCAAAGGTATAGCTTATCTTTGTTCTGCTCTCTGTTCTGATCCCTAAGGGGGGCTGGCAGGGCCAAGGCTGGTAATCAATACCAGTCCTGGCCCTAAAGCTAGCAAGGTTTCAAAACCGTAGTGGCAAGGACCCGCGCGCGACTGTCCCACATACTCGCGCGACACTTCGTGGTTGCATGTGTAGGACAGCGTGGGGATGGGTGCCTTGTTGTTTTATGTCCTACTTTGTATATAGATCACTGTGAGCATGCTAACAACCAGTTTACTATTTTTCTTAGTTTAAACTGCTAGCTGTATTTCAATATGTATTTTTGTTACTGTGGAGTATCCTTGGGATCTTTCTGGACTTGTCTTAGAACCCAGCATGAGCAAAACCAAACACTAGAAGGTTGGCTCATACCATCGCGCGCCAGGGCGCAACACTCGCGTGCCAGAGCGCATTGCTCGCGCGATGGTCAGCTTTTTCCAGTGAGTTACGACATGGAGGGCCAAGGGATAGATTTCGATGGGAACAAGAGGCACAACCTTCGACTGAATTGTTAGACAAGGCTAGTGGTATACTTAGGGCTTTGTAGTGGTCGTTGGGTTCCATATGAGCCTATTGATACCGAAACGAGAACTTAGAGAACATAATTGTAGACACCACAATCTGGGCTTCCAGATTAGTTTACTTACGGTTTCTGATTCCCCGATGATGAAACGGATCAAGAACACCCAGGGAATGTCGAGTGTTTGAGCTTTGAGTGTTTGAAAAACCCTTGAACCTAACCTAGCATAAGCCACTTCAAAAGCCAAAAACCCTACTGACGCGCGCCAGGGCACACCATCGCGCGCCAGATTTACTCTGTCGCGCAATGGTCAAACTGCCACGTGGTGGTCAACAGTCAAAGTTTGACCGTTGACCATCGCGCGCCAGGGCGCACCCTCGCGCGACAGACTGACTCCATCGCGCGATGGTTAATGCCAGTCCCCACCAACTTTTCTTGAGGTGGAAACTTGGCCACCAATGCAACCTCAGCCAGCCTCGTGGACTGGCTGAGCTCTTCTCTTTGCAGCTCCATACCTACTTCATCTTCTCCTATAAATAAGCCCTCTTTGTCTCTTTCAAAGGGGTTACAAAGGTTCCAACTTTTCAAGGGGCTATACAACCTTGAGTACACTTGATACTCCCTCACTCAAACCACTTCCATACACTCATTTTACAAGCTTTATCATCTTGTTCAATCTCAAACTCAACTCAAAGTTCAAACACTTTTCAAACCTCAAAGGCCAAAGGTATAGCTTATCTTTGTTCTGCTCTCTGTTCTGATCCCTAAGGGGGGCTGGCAGGGCCAAGGCTGGTAATCAATACCAGTCCTGGCCCTAAAGCTAGCAAGGTTTCAAAACCGTAGTGGCAAGGACCCGCGCGCGACTGTCCCACATACTCGCGCGACACTTCGTGGTTGCACGTGCAGGACAGCGTGGGGATGGGTGCCTTGTTGTTTTATGTCCTACTTTGTATATAAATCACTGTGAGCATGCTAACAACCAGTTTACTGCTTTTCTTAGTTTAAACTGCTAGCTGTATTTCAATATGCATTTCTGTTACTGTGGAGTATCCTTGGGATCTTTCTGGACTTGTCTCAGAACCCAGCATGAGCAAAACCAAACACTGGAAGGTTGGCTCAAACCATCGCGCGCCAGGGCGCAACACTTGCGTGCCAGAGCGCACCATAGCGCGCCAGAGCGCATTGCTCGCGCGATGGTCAGCCTGTTTCCAGTGAGTGGCCTTTGCTTTGGTAACTTGGCCCTTGGCCTTTGTTTTAATACCCCCACTGTTTAGGGGTTGTAAGTTAATTTTGTTCACTCTGTTCGTAATAATTTACTTTCAGTACATATAAAACTGCTTGGTTTGCCCCTGGGTGTGCACTGGTCCTTCCAGAGCCCAGAAGGGGATAAAATTCAAACTATTGGTGAGACATCAACAGTCGCGCGAGTGTATGGCTTTGTCGCGCGATGGTTGGCTTGCATGCACGTAGATCCATGCATGCAAGTTGGCCATTGTTCGTGCCAAACTCATACAAGGCACTGTTTTGGAGTTTGACTACTGTTTTGGACTTTATTCCATTTATTGTTCAAACATTTCATCCATCCATGCTATATTGATCACATCCTGCAAATATGTTACAGTCTAATCCCCGATTAACTGTTCCCCCGCCCTAATTGGCTAAAAATTGATTAATAAAAGAAGAATCACAAAGTTTTCACAAAATGCCTAAGTAGAGACCGATCTCCGGATTGGGCGAGAGGGGTGCCTTAAAACCCTTCCCTTCTCGTAACCTGGCTCCCGAATCTAGATATGGTTATGACGGACTGGTTGCTTTCACTTTTTCAAATCAAATAGCGCGGCAGGTGCTTCGAAATACGGTTCCTTGGGTGTCGGACCTTCAAACCCGAGTGGCGACTCTGTATTCCGAGCGCTTGCTTTCCCGTTCGCGCTCCCTTGATCCAAAAAGGGCCGCTTCGGCAAGGAACGAAATCCTTTCCGAGGGCATGCTGCCCACAATAATGAATATAGGTGGGCGAAAGTCGTATGTGTTGACATGCAATGCGAAAGACGAACACGTGGAACACTCCATTAAGTTAAACAATGTTGGGCATGAATACGAGAGACATTCCCCTTATGTTTGATATGTGGTGCATCTCTTGTGTAACTTATGCGGCTTATATGAGTTGCAAGGTGGGAATCCATAAATCGATATGTGAAAATATCCTTTGATATGTGTATGCTTATAGAGTGATGAGAAACTAATAACATAATGATATTGAGTTGACGGAGGTGAAATTATACGTACTACTTCTATGTGAATAAGTCTTCATTGTGAGTTCACTATATGTGATTGAGATGAATGACTAACTTGTAAAGTGTATCGAAGGAATTGTGGTATGGTGACCTATGATGTGTGACTTGAATTAGCTCCATCAGTGAGGGAGGTACTAGTGGGGGTATCGGGATCCCTTAAATGGCCCGGCAGGAGCTTTTGCTCATGGCACAGAACGATAAAGGAATTGTGACACGATGTGAATGAAAAAGGGGTATCATTGTGGAAGTGTGATTGATATGAAAGACATTAGCGTTGCGATTCTTTGATTATGATAGTTTCATAAGTTAAGATATCAGATTGGTGATTTGAAATAAGATGAGGGGCAGTGGCAGTCATGAGAAAATCGTATAGATAGTAAGTTCTCGTGGTTAAACTAGAGTCTTGGTGTGTAGTCATGGTACTTCAATTATGTCGTCGACTTTGGGACAATTACTTGTGTTTTGTTTCTCTTTTGAAATACCGTACCTTGTTTCAGTTATTCATTCTACCTGTCATCTCGTTTGCATATAATGGTTGTGTAGATTTCTCTACTGGGATAGTGTAGCTCAACCTATCATCTTTCAGGTGTGATCCCGGAGCAGTAGTATGGAGTGAAGTGCATGCATTCTAGTGTATATTTTCGGAAGAGGTGGTAAAGGAGACTCGTGGACATTTCGGTAAAACACATTTTGGGATTGTATTAGAACCTTAACACTATTTCTTTTAATGATGTAATACATTCAAACTTTTGGAGTTGGATATGTAATTTAATGACTAGGACATGATGAACTCTTTTGGGGTATTATGTAAGATAATGTGAGGAGTTTTATTTGTGAAAAGCTATCCTTATTTATGTTGAAAACTGAGGGCGTGACAGGTATCGATACCACTCTCTTCTCTGCTCTTTTCTGCGATCCAGGAGCCCAAGTATCGATACCCACTTTAGGGGTGGGTATCGATACCGCTCTCTGGAAGTTCTGCTCGCTTTCTGGGTTTTAGCCCAACTTCAAACGTCCATAACTTCTTCGTTCGATGTCCGTTTTATGCAAACTTTATATCGAATCGAAGGTCTTGAAGTCAGCTTTCATTTGCCACAAGAATCACATACACAGAAAGTTATGACCATTTAAGTAGAGGTGTGTCAGTTTGCCGATATCTGTGGCTATTCCTAAGGTTGTTCTCACTCCGTGTTATGATTCTCTATGCAATTAGAACATGTTTAAGTCACTCTCGAGCATGATTACTTGTGTCCTAATAACTCGTTCGATCTTGTCTCTTGGCACTCATTAGAGTATATAATATTAGGGTCGATGGATAGGGAACATACCGTAAGGTTGATAGGAGTGTCGTGGGCTATAAGGGGCAATGTGGTGAGTGTTATGGATAGACATGAACTTATCTAGTGATCCGATGGATAGGATTATGACTTGTATCCTTGTGCTTCGTCTTGTTGATCTCCCAAGGTTCCTTTGGCACTCGTTCTATAAGACTCTCGTTTAGAACCTAGTGGGTGGTGTGTCGGAGAGTCATTGTGGGTTCGGTACGTGACGTAGGGCGTCGTGATAGACTTGAGAAATAACGTGAACTTAAGGTATTTATCAATATACTATGGGACATGTTTAGGAGTTTGTAATGCGTTATGTGATGTTGAATGAAAGAAGGTGAATTTGGAAAACGTTGTCTTCTTGTATATGGATTGATAATGCACGTGTGTTTGCGTGAGTTGTGAATTTTGAATTGAGGGCCCTGCAACGCAAGGTGTGATAATGCGGACACTCTAGAGGGCCCGCAACGCAAGGTGTGGTAATGCGGAAACCCAGGTGGAGAGAATTCTCTGTAACGCAAGGTGTGATAATACAGTTGAATGTCTCGCATGATGAAGGAAGTTAGATTGATTTATTGAAGTTCATGTTGTTGTATGGGCTGTGAATTGCTTGAGATTGTAACTGTTGAAAAAGGGAGACAAACGACTGATTTCATCAAAGTTTTGAAAAGAAAGGAACCTGGTTTTGAAAAAAAAGGATTTTTATAAAAAAAAATCCTCCGGTATTCCTAAGCGAATCAACGGTTTCGGTATTTGGGCACAAATCAATGGATTCTGGTATTCAAGCTCGAATCAATGGAGCTTGGCCTATAAAGGTTGAGGGTTTTCTCAAAATTATTTTTGGCAATCAAAAGGAATGTTTTTATGAAAAGAAGCTTGTGGTGAACGGTAAGAAAAGAGGAAGTTAACTGTAGCATTCACTTGAGGAATCTTAAATTGGTTTGAGAAGTAATCTTGGGTTATTTAGATTGATACGTGCTTAACGTTGCTCCTAGTTGATGCACGAATGGTTAGGGATATCTTTGAGATGTATTGAACCCGAAGTCGTTGTCCGTCGGTTCATCGTGGTGCCCCTTTGTATCTCTTGATCGTTTGTTGGAAATCATTCACTCTTATTGCATGTCTCATCACATTTGCATATAGCTTGAGTATAGAATTCTCTACTAGGCTAGTGTAGCTCAACCTATCATTTTCAGGTACCAAACAAGGAAGTCGACATGGTGTGCATTGCGTGCTTGTTGATCGTTGTCACGCCCTCGATTTTCAACATAAATAAATAATCCATTTCGATAAAAATTCCTCACATATCATAGATAAATACCCAAAAGAGTCCCCACCTGTTTAAGTTTACAAACAAATCTCCAAGATTAAAGGAATTACAACCTTGGCACACCGGCCCCAAAGTAAACATAAGTACGAGTACAAATCTGTTTAGAATATTACAAACATTTTAGTCCAAGGGAATTCAAGAATATTTAGTTATAAACCCATCTTAAATCAAAAGAAAGTTAATTACTTAGATGGTTAGGTAACTAAAGCAGTTACCTTCCAAAAACCCTTCACTTCCAAGCATACGATGCACACTAGCTATTGCCCAATGTTTGATCCTGAAAAGAAAGATTAGGTTGAGCTACACTAGCCCAGTAGGAAAATCTTTACAACCTTTATATGAAAACATGGTGATAAGTGCAAAGGAAGAAAAACGAGAGAATATAGCTCAAACGATGAAATACAATCAACTCAAGGACAGGTCAATCATTCAAGAAGATCATTCTAAGATATGCTAAAATCATGTTATACCATATAGCTCACAATACTCAAGCAATTTAACAACTTCGACATGACTCACTAACACCAATTTCCACCATAGGTATTTCCACCCCTTGAGTTACCGTAAAACTCCACGAGGGTTACCGTGTTACCACCCCTTGCGTCACGGAGTTCCCCAACAACTTGGATCTCCGTATTACCACCCCTTGCGTTACAGGACCCACCTAAGTCTTCGTATTACCACCCCTTGCGTTACGAGACTTCCCAAACCAACTTTCGACTCAAACAACAAGTTCTCACTCTATATGCAAGTCAAGACTTTTCCAAGATCATATTCATACGTAGACATCTTACAATATGCCAACAATGTCACAAACATGCCACAAACGTTCACAAGTAGTCAATCAATCACAAGTTGCATCTTATTGACATTTTAACCAAGTAAACTATTATTCGTTCCATACTAACGGGAGGCCAACGGATCAAGGACAACATCAATTATCCGTAGAAAGTCAATTGAACATGCAAAGAATAGGTTTGGAAGTGTCCAAAAGGGTTTAGAAACGATCGGAAGTCGAAACGGGCGAAAGAGAACAAAACAGCAAAACTGTTGTCCAGAGGGGAGGGGGATCGATCCCTCCTCCATTAGGGATCGATCCCTGCTGTCACTGGATGAAAACAGAACAAAGGGGGATCGATCCCCCAAGTCTAGGGATCGATCCCTAGACGATTTCTGTAGTTTTCTGACAGCTTTCAAATGAACAAAGGGATACGATCAAAGCTCAATTCTTGCATCAAATCAACATATAAGCACATAAAAGAGGTAAAAAAGTCCCTACCTCACGACGAACACCAAGATCTACGAGATTTGAGCAAGCCCTAGCCTCTTCGAACTTCAAAACTTCGATTCAAGCCCGACCCAAGGAGTTCCAAGCTCGAGAACGTGATTGCAAGGTTGGAGGGAGGTTGTTTCTTGAAGTTTTGGAGTGTTGGAGCAAGGTTTTGAGTGAGAAGAAGAGAGAGAGAGAGAGAGAGTTTGGCTGAGAGAGAGGGAGAGAGATCAGATGAGAGAAAGAGATGGGAGGATGAAAATGATTCTCTACATCACACACACCCCCTTTTTATACCCTTATATCTTTAAACTACATATCCACTCCCTCAATCTTCTATTCCTTCACTTAAATCCTCAAATCAAATAATCATCAATCAAACCATACTCCTCCAATTAGTCATTTAACAAACATATCAATAATTGAAGAAAAAACACAGGTCTCTACAATCTATCCTCCTTAAAGAAATTTCATCCCGAAATTTACAACGCAAACTAAAATCATGCATCAAGTAATCATGTTCATGCAACAATACACATTACCAAACAATAAGCTAACAATCATAAGGTTGAAATTTTAAGACTCACATTGGTTAACTCGGAAACAAATGCGGATACTTCTCCCTTACTTCGTCTTCCCTTTCCCACGTCGACTCTTCCTTCCCAAGATTACTCCATAGAACTCGCACTAACGGAATGGTTTTACCCCTCAAGACTTGCTCGTGCGAATCTAGGATACGTATCGGCTCCTCTCCATAGGATGCGTCGGCTTCCAACTCAAGTTCAGACCACTCCAAAACGTGTGACGGATCCGGCTCGTACTTCCGCAACATCGATACATGGAACACATTATGAACGCCCGATAACCTTGGTGGTAATGCCAATCGATATGCTACTTCCCCGATCTTCTCGATAATATCAAACGGCCCGATAAAACGCGGTGAAAGCTTGCCCCTTTGCCCAAAACAAGATAGTCCCCGACGCGGCGACACCTTAAGAAACACATGATCTCCCACTTCAAACGATAATAGGCGGTGACGACGATCGGCGTAACTCTTTTGTCTACTTTGCGCAGTTAACAGCCGTTGGCGAATCAATTTAACTTGCTCAGTGGTTTTCTTTTGTGCCTCAAGAAGACGTAGACGAATCGCTCTCATGCTTTCAAAGGTTTCTTGGATCAATTCCAGCCCAACCAAAGTGGCCTCGCCCAACTCGGTCCAACAAACGGGTGATCGACACGGTCTCCCATATAAAGCTTCATATGGCGCCATCTCGATACTAGATTGGTAACTATTGTTGTACACGAATTCAACTAACGGTAGGTGATCTTCCCAACTACCCCAAAAATCCATAACGCAAGCCCGAAGCATGTCTTCTAGAATTTGGATCGTTTGAGGATGATACACAGTGCTAAACAAGAGATTGGTGCCAAGAGCGGCTTGTAAACTTTGCCAAAAACGCGCAGTGAACCTTGGATCTCGATCCGATACAATAGAAACAGGAATTCCATGAAGGCGGATAATCTCACGAATGTATAAACAACTAAGCGTATCTATCGAATCCGTAACCTGAATAGGTAAGAAGTGCGCTGACTTGGTCAATCGATCGACTATCACCCAAATGGCATCATGCCCCCTCAGCGACCTTGGTATACCGGTGACGAAATCCATGGTCACGTTCTCCCACTTCCACTCGGCCACTGGTAACGATTGTAACTCCCCCGCGGGTCGTTGATGCTCGGCTTTGACTTGTTGGCACATAAGGCATTTGGACACGAAGACGACAACATCTCTCTTCATTCCCGGCCACCAAAACTGCCTACGCAAGTCATGATACATTTTTGTTACCCCCAGATGCACGGCCAACGGCGAATGGTGAAATTCTCTCAATATTTCCTCCCGACATGAAATGGGTACGAACAATTTTCTTTGGTATCGCAAACCCTGATCGGCATGAATCATCCACCCCTCTCGAGCATTTCCACTAAGAAACTTGGTGAGAAATTCTTCCGCTTCTTCATCTTGTCGTTGGGTCTCAATCACTCGAGTCGACAAGGTTGATTGAACGGTCAAATAGCACAAAGTAACCCCATCTCGAATCTCCTCGAAATGCAACGCATACGAGCCTAAATCGTTCACCATTTTCCACTCATGGATGGCGAAACTAGCAAGTTGTGTCGACTTTCTACTTAACGCGTCCGCAACCACATTCGCCTTTCCCAGGTGATATTGCAATTCAAAATCGTAGTCTTCTAAATGCTCCATCCAACGGCGTTGTCGCAGATTAAGCTCCTTTTGAGAAAACAAGTACTTTAGACTCTTGTGATCAGAAAAGACTTCGAACCTCTCACCAAAAAGATAGTGACGCCAACTTTTCAACACAAAAACGACAACCCCAAGTTCTAAGTCATAGGTAGGGTAGTTCCACTCGTGAGTTTTCAATTGCCGCGATCCATACGCGACTAATCGTCCCAATTGCATCAATACACACCCCAATCCCTCTTTCAAAGCATCACAATACACGGAATAACTGACTCCTCGTTCGGGTACAACCAAAACCGGTGCGGTAGTCAACCTCCTCTTCAATTCCTCAAAGGCTCTCTCACACGCGTCATTCCAAACAAAGCGAGTTCCCTTGCAAGTCAATTTAGTCATTGGAGCCGCTAGGCAAGAGAAATCAAGGACAAAACGACGATAGTACCCGGCCAAGCCCAAGAAACTACGAATCTTGAATACACTCTTCGGTCGCTGCCAATTCATCACGGACTCTATCTTTCCCGGATCAACGGACACCCCATCCTTCGATACAACGTGACCCAAAAACTTAACTTCGGACAACCAAAATTCACACTTGCTAAGCTTGGCATACAAACAGTGCTCTCTC
Organism: Rhododendron henanense subsp. lingbaoense; assembly: GCA_020567845.1. Lineage (NCBI taxonomy): Eukaryota > Viridiplantae > Streptophyta > Magnoliopsida > Ericales > Ericaceae > Rhododendron > Rhododendron henanense. Next base: position 14,111,440 of record CM036324.1, on the reverse strand, counting down.
AAGAGTTCAAGAACAATGGAAAGGTGGGATTGGTGCTCTTCCTCCGAGGGCGAGTAAATAAGGATATCATCCACAAAGACGACTACAAAACGATCAAGATAGGCACGAAAGATACGGTGCATCAAATCCATGAAAGTTGCCGGTGCATTCGTCAAACCAAAGGTCATAACAAAAAACTCGTAGTGGCCATATCAAGTACAAAAAGCAGTTTTAGGAATATCTTCCCTCCAAACTCTCAACTGGTGGTACCCAGACCTCAAATCAATTTTAGAGAAACAAGTCACGCCCCGAAGTTGGTCAAACAAGTCATCAATCCTAGGCATTGGGTATTTGTTCTTAATAGTGACACGATTCAATTTACGGTAATCGATGCAAAGACGAAGCAACCCATCCTTCTTTTGAGCAAACAAAGCCGGTGCTCCCCACGGTGACGTACTCGGACGGATAAACCCCAAATTCTCCAACTCTTGCAATTGAGTCTTCAATTCTCTCAACTCGGCGGGCGCAAAGCGATAGGGAGGTACGGAAATAGGAGCAGTGCCAGGAAGCAAATCAAAGGAAAATTCGATTTCTCTTTCGGGTGGTAAACCGGGTAACTCCTTTGGAAACACGTCCGGAAAATCACAAACGACAAAAGGTAACTCCCCATGCACGGATACGTCGTCATCTAAGGCCAAACTCGCTAATAAGGCATACATCGACTCCTGCTTCTGAGACTCACACAAATACGGTTCTATCGGTTCCCAACGCTCCCCGAAGAACTCAAAACAAGCACCCCCAAGCGGACAAATACGGACCCGACGCTTGTAACAATCTATAGTGGCATGAAACGCAGACAACCAATCCATCCCCAATATAAGGTCGAACCCCGACATATTCAACACGATAAAGTCAAAAGTAAAACGACGATCTCGGATAATAAGCTCACAATCCCGGCATATGCGATCTAACGGCGACCTTCCTCCTATTGGTGTGTCAATAAACAACGGAGGACTGATACTCTCGATTTCCAATTCCAAAGCACAAGCAAAAGATGTAGCAATAAAAGAATGCGATGCTCCTGAATCGAATAGTACTCTAGCAAAAGAGTTAAACAATAGAAATGTATCCCTCACAACCAAAGTTTCTGGGGCCTGAGACGTAACAGGAGGTGGTGGAGGCGGAATGGCTGAAGTGGTAGCAAAAACTCTCCCCTAAGTAGTCTGACTCTGAACATGTCCACCCACTGACCAGTGTTGTTTGAGAGAATAAGAAAAGTGTATAGGGTGTTAATTAACCCTAACACAAATAACTATTATTTATATTAAGAGATAACTTGATACAAGACTTGTTTAACCAATGTGGGACAAGACTCATAACAACTACTTAAATATTCCAACACTCCCCCTCAAGCTGGAGAATAGATATCACAAAGTCCCAGCTTGTTACATAACAACTCTAACCGGGGCTTAAACAATGACTTAGTAAACATGTCAGCTAACTGAGCACTTGTAGAGACAAAAGGAGTAGCTATCACACCACCAACTAACTTCTCACGCACCAGATGACAATCAACTTCAATATGCTTAGTCCTCTCATGAAATACCGGATTGGATGCAATGTGAATTGCTGCCTGATTATCACAATACAAATTCATTGGCAATTGCACACTAAATCCTATCTCCTCAAGAAAAGATCGCACCCATACAATCTCACATGTCGTGTGGGCCATGGCTCTATACTCTGCCTCTGCACTAAACCGTGCAACCACTGTTTGTTTCTTACTCTTCCAGTTGACAAGGTTTCCATCGAGAAAAACACAATATCCTGTAGTAGATCTCCTGTCAGAAGGTCCTCCGGCCTAATCAGAGTCAGTAAAAGCCTCAATACGTAAGTGACTATTAGCTCGATAAAACAAACCACGTCCTGGATGAGTCTTGAGATACTTTACAATTCTAAGAACAGCCTCCCAATGTGGAAAATGAGGAGCAGACATAAACTGACTCACAATACTAACTGCGAACGAGATATCTGGACGTGTAATAGTAAGATAGTTCAATTTACCAACCAAGCGACGATATTGGTCAGGGCTAGAAAACAGCTCCCCCTGATCAACACACAATTTGACATTAGGATCCATAGGAGTATCGACAGGCTTTGACCTCAATAAACCAGTCTCATCTAGAATATCTAGCACATATTTTCTCTGCGATAAACTAATGCCATCTTTAGATCGTGCAACCTCAAGTGGTGTTCCACTTTCTTTAAAAGTTCTTTTTTTTCAAACGAATGTAATTTTAAGCTCAAAAATCATGTGTTTACACAAATAATTTTCCTACCAATATGGATCTTGTTTGATAGATCTCATTGAGATCTTTTATACGGTGCAAAAAAAATTAAAAAATTATTTTTCATTTTCATTATAAAATTTGAAAAAAAAGAACTTTTACTGGAACACCACCTCAATACCCAAAAAATATCGCAACCTTCCCAGATCTTTGGTATGAAACTGACTCTGCAAAAATACCTTCAACTTATCAATATCAATACCTTTTTGATCGTCGCCCGTAATAATAATATCATCCACATAAACAATCAATAATACTTTCCCTCGGTCAGATGAGAGAGAAAAAACTGAATGATCAGACTGACAGCGACTCATCCCAAATTTCAAAACTGCATCACTGAACCTGCCAAACCAAGCCCGAGGAGATTGTTTAAGACCATATAGTGCTTTGCGAAGACGACATACCTGATTACGCTCCCCCTGAGCAACAAACCCAGGTGGTTGCTCCATATAAACTTCCTCTTAGAGATCCCCATGAAGAAAAGTATTTTTAACATCCAACTGGAATAAAGGCCAACCAAGATTGGCTGCAAGGGAGATAAGAAGGCAGACAGAACCAAGCTTGGCAACTAGAGAAAAATTCTCAACATACTCAACACCATAAGTCTGAGTATATCCCTTAGCAACAAGACGAGCTTTGTAACACTCAACAGACCCATCAGGATGATATTTGACCGTAAAGACCCACCTACAACCAACAGTAGACTTTCCTGGCGAAAGGGGAACCAACTCCCAAGTGCCATTGTCATGTAGAGCAGACATCTCAGCCTCCATAGCTATCCGCCAGTCAAAAATAGATAAGGCTTCCTGAACAGTGTTAGGAACAAAAATAGACAAAACAGAAGTAGTAAAAGCACGAAGGAACGGAGACAAGTGAGCATAGGAAACAAACTGATCAATAGGGTGAGAAGTGCAAGACGGAATACCTTTGCGAAGAGCTATAGGAAGACCAGGTGATGATAGAGGTGGAGGTGGAGGTGGCGGTGGTTGTGGAACTAGATCTTGAGACGGAGGAGGCGCGACGGAAGGCATTGGTGGGGCTGTTAATACTTTCTGCCGACGAACATACACCTGCAAGGGTGGCACAGATGGTACACAAATAGGAAACACAGACTCAGTCTCAGGAAGGTCAACTGGAGTACGGTGATCCGAGTAAAAGGGTAATGACTCATTAAACGTGACATCAGCACAAACAAAATGACGACGTAGAGACAGTGAGTAACACTTATACCCTTTTTTAGTGCGCAAGTATCCCAGAAAAATACACCGAATCGACCGTGGATCAAGTTTGTCCCAGTCAGGATCAAGAGTATGAACATAACAGGTGCACCCAAATATTCGTAGGGGTAATGAGTGGAGAGGCTAACCAGGAAATAAAACTGTATGGGGTATCTGACCGCCTAGGACTCTAGATGGCATACAATTGATCAAATAACACGCTGTAAGAACAGCATAACTCCAGTAAGACTTAGGAACTTACATTTGGAATAACAGAGCACGCATAACCTCCGACAAATGTCTAATCTTGCGTTCGGCAACTCCATTTTGTTGTGGAATCCGAGCACAAGAAGATTGGTGAATTATACCATGATCATCAAAAAACTTAGAAAGAGAATTATGAAAATATTCACCTGCATTGTCAGAACGAAATATACGAATGCAAGTATCAAACTGAGTTTTGATCTCTGTATAAAATGACTTAAAAATAGAAGACAACTCTGACCTCTCTTTCATGAGATAAAGATACATGACACGAGAGTAATCATCAACAAAAATAACATAATATTGGAAGCCAAAAACATTAGGAACACGCATTGGACCCCAAATATCAGAATGAACTAATTGAAAAGGACGAGACACGCGACTTTCAACCCTAGGATAAAAACACTCGATGATGTTTACTAAACTCACAGACTTCACATGGCAAAACATTAACACGGCTACATAAAGGTACCAACCGTTTAAGGTTTTGAAGGGATGGATGACCAAGACGACAATGATGTTGATATGGTGACACCGAAGACTGAAGGGCAACAAAGCTAGGGTGAACATCGTCGGTAAAGTAATACATGCCACCACGTTCAGTACCACCACCAATTTTCCTCCCTGTCTTGAGATCCTAAAACACACAACCACCGGGGAAGAATGTGACAGAGCAATTTAAAGATTTGGTAAGTTTACTAACAGACATAAGGTTTAATGGAAAATGAGGAACATGTAATATGGAATCTAAAGTCAAAGAAGAAGTGACAGAAACAGAACCTAAATCGGTAATATCAGTGGTAGAGCCATCGGCTAAGGTAACACGAGATGGTTTATCAATAGACCGATAGCCAGAGAGAATAGTAGATGTACCAGTCATATGATCAGATGCACCAGAATCAATGACCTAAGGAATAGAAGAAAAAGAAGATGCAACATACGCAACGGATGAACCTGTCTGAGTTAGCGTTGCAATGGAGGAACCTGTCTGAAGTGACACAAGGCGTTGGTACTCTTCTGCGGAAATAGTCACTGTGGCATCAGCAGAGTGAGTAACCGGCCGAGTAGAAGGCCAACCATGAAGATCCCAACAATACTCAACTGTATGATTGTTGCCATTACGATAGGTACAATGTCGAGGAACACAACCACGTCTACGATTGCTACTACCAGCTTGACAAAACTCATGGCTAACACAACGACTGCCAGAATTATAGTAACGACCACCAAAAACCCTATCACTAAACCCATAATCTCGACCACGAAAACCAGAAGCAAACTCACCACTCTTCTCCATTGCACCGAATTAACAACCACCAATAAGAACCAACTAATAGAATCAACAACTACCAACAAATCACCAAACCAAACGATCACCCAACATCATCAACAACACAAGATCATATGCGATCAACCAAACAACCGAAGATTAATTCCGTCTACCAACAAGTCTACGACCAAAAACAAATCATAGAGCAATACTTGCTAATAACAGTACTAAAATCAACAGACCTCAACAATCCAAACATTCATACTACCGACGGTAACCAATCGAGAACACCAACCAATAGGCGACATAGACATTAACAAATCGAGATTCAGATCGATACCTCATAAAACAACACGTAAATCGAGATGCATGTGACTGATCCCAATCGAACAAGGCATAAAACACTGAACGAACAACAGGAGACAAAACTGGCTGCCAGCGAAAACCTTTCAGACTATTTCGAACATAAATCGTGGGATTCTGGGCTGTTTTGAACACGATTCAGGGGGTTTCAAACCATATTCAGGAGTTTTGAGAGTTGATTGTAGTGAATGAGGGTCGATTGGGGAGATAAGGGTTTTGGAGGGTTGATTAGGGCTCGATGGGGGCAGATTAAGGTTTAATTAGGGTTTTTCAGAAGTTCTAAAGGTTTTTCAACAGTTTCGAATGGGTTTGGTGCATGGGGTTAGGGTATCGGAGGGATTTCAGGGTTGTACAGTATTAGCGATGAACAGTACTCGTGATGAACAGTACTTGCATGAACAGTGTTCTCGTGAACAGTAACTGTATGTGGTGATGATGGGTGGTGGGACGTGGGTTACGATTATGATTAGGGTTAGGGTTGGATTAAGGGTGGCTCTGATACCATGTTGTTTGAGAGAATAAGAAAAGTGTATAGGGTGTTAATTAACCCTAACACAAATAACTATTATTTATATTAAGAGATAACTTGATACAAGACTTGTTTAACCAATGTGGGACAAGACTCATAACAACTACTTAAATATTCCAACAACCAGAACCCTGAGTAGGAGTAGATGAACTAGCTCCTCTTTCAGCCTGAGATCCCTGAACCGAAGTGGTCTGACAAAAATGAGACTGCTGTTGCCTCTGATTACCCCGAAAAGATTGCCGATTTGAACTCTGTCCACCCCTCGGTTGCTACATCGAACCCGACTCGCTACGAGCCCCGTCCCCACGCGGACAATTCCTAGCAAAATGACTGGCTTTCCCACAAGTAAAGCACGTACCCAAGAGCCGTGGACACTGAGCACGAATGTGCCCTGACTGACCACACTCGTGGCATACGATCGGAGGTTTATTGGAAACTCCCCGAGTCCCGAACGAAGACGACGGTGGAGGCCTAAAGTTTGACGGACCCTGCGAAGTCGACATTTGATCTCGTTGTCTCTTTCTCCCTTGACTACCAAAACTCCCCGAAGAAGAGCTCATACCTCCCACTGGTTGCCTTGGTTCCCAAACCCTAGTATTTTTAGGTGCCTCCCTAGGTGTCTCGATGCTCCTCGCACACTCCACGACCTCGGAGAACTTCCCTTTGCGTTGTGCCACAACAAACTTCTTCACGGTGTCGTGCAAGCCCCTTTCGAATCGCCTACATTTCCTCTCTTCGGTTGCCACCAACTCCGGCGCAAAACGGGACAAAGATTGAAACTTCATTGCATACTCCGACACTGTCATATCCCCTTGCTCTAACTTTTCAAACTCGTTTCTCAACTGGTCACGACTCATTTTCGAAAAATATTGCTCCTCGAAGAGCACCTCGAACTCGGCCCAAGTTAGGTTCTCAACATCTGGCTCATTTGCTTGAGCCGCGGTCCTTGCCGCTCTCCTTGCATCCTTTCTTGATTCCAAATCTGACTCCCACCACTCATTCGCTTCCCCGGTAAGCTGAACAGCTACAATATTGACTCGTAAGTCGTCCTCCGTTATCTGAACAGCCCTGAAAAGTTTTCAAATTTGGGCTAGCCAATGATCGGCCACAAGAGGGTCACTACTCGACCCATCAAACGTAGGTGGATTTCTTCGACTAAACTCCCTCATAGCTATCATCGCACGGCTATCGCTACTTTCCCTAGGAGCTGGGTTCAAAAGATTTGCAACCGCAACGAAATCCCTAGCAAACGGATTCTGAACGGCCGGTATTTCCTCTCCCCGACCGTGTCCGGCCCCTTCCCCCGGATTCCCACTCGGATTTTCCCCATGGTGACTAACCTCATCCTCAACCGGCGTCCCTCGGCCACGACCACGGCCATGACTGCCCCGACCTTCAGCCTCACCTGCTCTAGCACGCGTTCTCGGAGGCATCCTACTACAAGTTATAAGAAAGGAAAAGGTTCATCAATAACAGCATTATTTCATGAGGTCGAGACCTCCAACTATCCCAACACAGGTTAAAATAACTCTACATCACTCTACTATATTGAAATACGATGCCACATATGTCAACCAATGCCAATGCACACAAGCACACATATGTTATGGAAAAGGCGTGACATTTGAACCCATGAGACTAGAAGTCTCCCCACGGTCTCAAAGTGTTCAAACCTAGTTGCTCTTATACCAATTTGTCATGCCCTCGATTTTCAACATAAATAAATAATCCATTTCGATAAAAATTCCTCACATATCATAGATAAATACCCAAAAGAGTCCCCACCTGTTTAAGTTTACAAACAAATCCCCAAGATTAAAGGAATTACAACCTTGGCACACCGGCCCCAAAGTAAACTTAAATACGAGTACAAATCTGTTTAGAATATTACAAACACTTTAGTCAAAGGGAATTCAAGAATATTTAGTTACAAACCCATCTTAAATCAAAAGAAAGTCAATTACTTAGATGGTTAGGTAACTAAAGCAGTTAACTTCCAAAAACCCTACACTTCCAAGCACATGATGCACACTAGCTATTGCCCAACGTTTAATCCTGAAAAGAAAGATTAGGTTGAGCTACACTAGCCCAGTAGGAAAATCTTTACAACCTTTATATGAAAACATGATGATAAGTGCAAAGGAAGAAAAACGAGAGTATATAGCTCAAACGACGAAATACAACCAACTCAAGGACAGGTCAATCATTCAAGAAGATCATTCTAAGATATGCTACAATCATGTTATACCATATAGCTCACAATACTCAAGCAATTTAACAACTTCGACATGACTCACTAACACCAATTTCCACCATAGGTATTTCCACCCCTTGCGTTACCGTAAAACTCCACGAGGGTTACCGTGTTACCACCCCTTGCGTCACGGAGTTCCCCAACAACTTGGGTCTCCGTATTACCACCCCTTGCGTTACGAAACCCACCTAAGTCTTCGTATTACCACCCCTTGCGTTACGAGACTTCCCAAACCAACTTTCGACTCAAACAACAAGTTCTCACTCTATATGCAAGTCAAGACTTTTCCAAGATCATATTCATACGTAGACATCTTACAATATGCCAACAATGTCACAAACATGCCACAAACGTTCACAAGTAGTCAATCAATCACAAGTTGCATCTTATTGACATTTTAACCAAGTAAACTATTATTCGTTCCATACTAACGGGAGGCCAACGGATCAAGGACAACATCAATTATCCGTAGGAAGTCAATTGAACATGCAAAGAATAGGTTTGGAAGTGTCCAAAAGGGTTTAGAAACGATCGGGAGTCGAAAGAGAACAAAACAGCAAAACTGCTGTCCAGAGGGGAGGGGGATCGATCCCTCCTCCATTAGGGATCGATCCCTGTAGTCACTGGATGAAAACAGAACAAAGGGGGATCGATCCCCCAAGTCTAGGGATCGATCCCTAGGCGATTTTGGGCGATTTCTGCAGTTTTCTGACAGCTTTCAAACGAACAAAGGGATACGATCAAAGCTCGATTCTTGCATCAAATCAACATATAAGCACATAAAAGAGGTAAAGAAGTCCCTATCTCGCGACGAACACCAAGATCTACGAGATTTGAGCAAGCCCTAGCCTCTTCGAACTTCAAAACTTCAATTCAAGCCCGACCCAAGGAGTTCCAAGCTCGAGAACGTGATTGCAAGGTTGGAGGGAGGTTGTTTCTTGAAGTTTTGGAGTGTTGGAGCAAGTTTTTGAGTGAGAAGAAGAGAGAGAGAGAGTTCGGCTGAGAGAGAGGGAGAGAGATCGGATGAGAGAGAGAGATGGGAGGATGAAAATGATTCTCTACATCACACACACCCCCTTTAATACCTTTATATACCCTTATATCTTTAAACTACACATCCACTCCCTCAATCTTCTATTCCTTCACTTAAATCCTCAAATCAAATAATCATCAATCAAACCATACTCCTCCAATTAGTCATTTAACAAACATATCAATAATTGAAGAAAAAACACGGGTCTCTACAATCGTGGGTTTCAAAGGTATAAAAGAAACGACAATTGGCATTTATTTTGAATGCCGCCCGAGAAGTGGTTTCATTATCTTTTGCTCGATCTCTTGAAGGGATGAAATTGTAAATTTGTTTGAACTCTTTTAACTTCAGATATTATGTAACCTCTAAATTTACTGTCTTTAACTAACCATGAAATTTGGGCCGTAGTGCCAACATCGTAAATTTTTAAACTTGGGAACCTAGTTTGTAAATGATCATTTGGGAACCCTCTTTTGGGTATTATCTGTAATATGCGAGGATCATTTATTGAAATGGATTATTTATTTATGTTGAAAATCGAGGGCGTGACATATGCCATGATTGTTTATGGACACCGAATATACGTTCTTGTTTATGAATATTCATTTTTAAATTTATGGTAGATGTTAGTTTTATTTTTAAATGTTGTAAAGATAAGATTAGGAGAGAAAAGATAGGAGAGAGAATGAGATAAATTAGGAAAGATAAGGAGAGTGAAAGATTTCAAATATTAGGAGAGAGAAAGGGTAGTTTAGGATTTATTTGAATTTGAGGATAGAAATATAAGTTTTCAAACTCACTAGGATGACGACTTAAGTATTTACATAGGAAATGACCCCTATTTAAGTTCCCCTAACAGTAAGGAATATCATCATAAAGACAGCTAAAAGTATTAACCTCCACTTGAGGAAAAAGGGAAGCAGAATAAGACAAGCACTTTAAGTTCATTTTTGTACTAGCATGCACACTTTGGCAAAACAGTGTGAAGCAATGGTTCAGTCCGTCTAAGAGATGAGTGTCTAATGTTTAATGAATCCAGAAAACAGAAGTTTACGCCTAGTTGTAAGAAAGATGAAAAATAGACGGAACGTAGCTCAGTAGTTTGTTTTTGGGTTAGTTTGTATGTAGTTTTTGTCAACAAGGATAGTATATCAAACATCTGTGAACCACATGTACATCTCAAAGTTGTTGGTGCAAGATTTGATATTAGTCATCTTTTTAACCATTAGATGGAGGAAAAATCTTAGTCATCTACTCGTAACTTTGTGTTTGCAAGATTTGATATTGGCAAGCATTGGATTTGTAAATTTCTCATATAATCTTCCCAACTATGAGCATCAAGCCAATTTCAGTGAAAATTCGTGTTAAGTATATAACTCAAAACCAATTGGCAGTGAATGGAGAGGCTCTCAAACTCATATAGGAGTAATAGCATTTGAGGTAACAATTTACATATGTGGCGCAAGTTCTAATAATTCTTTTAGTGCAGTATACGGCTCCAAAGGTTAACCAATGTGACTAGGTACTACGTTATCGTGCTCAAATCCCCCCTTCCCCCCCACAAGCAGGTCCAAAAGGGAAGCACCTTTTCCCACGGAGGTAGGAAATCTTGATTGAAATAGCAAAACAAAAGCACACAACTTAGGTTTGGTATTCTGTAAAACGGGAATGCCACGGGGATTCATACAATAGGTAATAGATTTGATTATGCATATTAGAATATCTACGTGAAACTAGAAATACTCACAACTGAACCATGAAATAAGTACTAAACATGCATGAAATCTCTACCTTCCTTGAAGACAAGTCCTGTCAATGCTGCAAAGAGTGGCCCAACAAACCAGACAGTTGTTGGGTGGTCGATAACATATTGTACTAAGTTCTCACCAGCTGGTTGAGCAAGGCTGAAATATGTTGCTAAGGATTCAAAAATCCCAAGTGCCCATAATGCTTGAAGAGTGTGCTTGATCTCAATTACATATATGTGAATCAACAGCAATTATAAGTCCAATCCTCCAACTCCAAGGGCATAAAAGAAATCAAGATTCTGCTTTATTGAGCCGCTCAATGGAGAGTCATCAGGAAGGAAAGCTGTAGAAGCAGCAATAACAAAAGAGGCAGCTACAGTCACTAATCCTAATCTGTACGAAATCACATGTTGCATCAGGCAAAGTATCATTGCGATGCTACTAATATTACCTAATTCAAGTGATAAAGGTATGATCTCTCAAACATAACCTAATTTGTGTTGCTTGCTTTATTCTATTCCGATAATAGATTGAACTTCCTTTTTAACTGCCATAAACTTCCAAAAGATATCAAGATCCTAGTTTAGTACATTAGGAAGTATACATGGTTCTAAAAATTTTGTACTTAGAAATTACTTTTTCATGAACAACAACATAATTAAGTTCATTCCCCAAATAACGATTCTTCTGCAGCTGGAGGAGGATACAGATTACTTTTGTCCATAGAAAGGCTGGGCAGTCAATGACGATTAAAGGTTGTTGACAATGACTTGATGCACTTTCTAGACAGACAATCTTATTGCTTAAGATTACACGTCCTAATCTATGTTGGCATCCCCATGAAAAGAAGAAGAAAAAAAAACCAATGTTAGCATCCGTTGAAACAAAAAACAAAACTACTCGAGTTGCATATCTTTGCAGTTCTATTTTAGCTTGGCTTGGGGTACAACCTGTATAGTCCACAACTTCTTTATGGAGTAATAAAATCGGTTGTGGACTAAGGGGCCGTTGCTCCTATTCAGTATTGAGAGGTCACCTGGGGAGTGAGGAAGTATTGGAGCTTGGCCCCTGAACATCTAAAGGTACACACTGAACAACATTTTGAACATATGCAAAGGGGTAAATAGATTTTGGCATGTGTTTCATTTAAAAAAGGTACTATTATATTTTTCAAAATCAACTCAAGAATTAAAATTTTATAGTAAAAACTTATTAATATTCAATTGAGTTGAACTTTGCATGATCTCTTAATAAATAAACCTACATAAAATGAAAGATTTTATCACAAGGTGAAACCTAACCACCTAAAATGAGCACGAGTGAAAGTCTCATATGTAACAAGTTATATTCCCTCCTCTTGCTAGATTATGAGAGAGAAAAATATATACCCGTTACATGAAATGCCCCTAAAATGAGCACAATAGAGTGAAATATTTGACAAAATTGCTATTGCTCTTGCTCGAAGGATGAGTGTGGTGTTTTAAAGATAGTTGGTATATGTATTCTTTGTTAATGATTGTTTAAGTTTTTTGCTGTCAAATTTTCTAGAAATCGATGAGAGTAATTAGAAAATAATATAATATATACTGAAATTGAAAAAGTCAAGATAAAACGACACTAATATACACTAATATAATAAAGTCAGGTGTTTCAATTTTCGTTGTCTTTTAGTGAACTTTTTATAATTTCGCAATTTTTATATTTGAAAAGTGATTAGTTGAATATTTTTGAAATGAATCTAACAAATATAAAAAAATATCATAGAATTTTTGAATTGAATAAGAGAATAATTTCACATACCAATTCACTTGGGCAATTAGGGAAAGGCATAATGAAAAATACCATAGAATTAATGTAGCCCAAAGGGCCGTAAAAATACCATATCATTATCTCCTTGCTTCGGAACGACTTCCAACTGAGCTCGAACAAGATGAGGCTTCACCATTTACCCAGAAATTGTGCAATTTTGGCCACGAAACATGAGTTTCATTCAGCACAGTTTCCCAACACTTCCCAGGTATCTCTCCTTTCTCCCTGTGTATATCTATAGAAGTGGATACGTACACCCTACCCTTCTCTGCAAACAAATACTGTAGGACTAGTTTTTTTTTGGATCCTGATGTGGGTATTACCTAATTTTGTTCTGGGAAAAGAAACTTTCTTCGTGGGTTGAAGACACTGATGTGATTGGAACCTTTTGTTTTTGGTAAAAAAGAAAAAAAAAAGAAGAGACACTGATGTGATTGGAACTTGGGATGTAGAAGTGACAGCACCGATTGCGTTCGTAAATTACTGATACCAAGTCTCGGGTTGGGGGTGGGACGGTGGGTTGTCCCTTAAGTCGCGTAATTCGCGTGCACGAGCGTTGATGTGTCTTGGGAAAAATATTCCAAACTACTTAAATTCGCGAGAGCGATGATTGAGAGCGCGAACGCTGAGCGAGGATTGAGAGCAAGAGCGGAGGGCATTCTCAAGGATTATGTGACTTAAGGTTATACCTTCACCGATCTTGAGCACTTGATGACTCTTCAACTACTCTTTCTCCTCAAAATAAGTAGGAGTCTTTTAAGGTAGGATTTAGGTCCTCTTCATTTCTCAGGGTACAATGGAGAGAAGTAGAGAACCATTCCAATGCATAGATGATCCGCATTTAATAAAAGCAAAAGACAGATGGTTCAGATCATACCACTTTATTAGAAGTGAAGAAGAAAGGTTTAGAGTTTAGACCATACGTGCATGTAGGAGTGGTTTCCGAGGCATGATCTACCAACCGTAGTGGTGTTTCCCAAAACGTTTTGATTTAAACTTCAATGAATTAGTGGCAATTTCAGCCATGAATTCATCTCGTTTATGCAATGTTAGAAACTGGTGAGTAGGAGTGGATCATTCCCATTCGTATTCAAAATGGAGGTGACAGGGTTCGGATCCACTGACTAAAACATAAAAGGTGATATTGAGAATTTTTTGCCATGGTTGCTAGGGATCATAGAAAGCAGGGGTGAATAAGGGAAATGAGATACTTAGGGGGAAGGTTTAGGCTTCCTTTCTGTTTGTTTGAGAGGAAAGAAGGAAGATTCAGTGGCCTGCTTAACATGCGTCAAGTCAAGAGAGAAACTCCCTCCTTCCCATTTGTTCCCACTGCATCCACTCACCAACCAAGTGAAGAAATCAGCACTCTTCTTCCCCCTCCTTCCCTCCGACCAAACATGGCATTGCAGTTTCCATTGGACAATCTTGTCAGAATGTCCGTTGCTTGGTCTTGGGGTCATAGCTAATACTTTAAACTTTACACTCTTAATTGGCACTTAAAAGTTACAAAATTTTCAGGTATATAGGATTAGAAAGCAAGCATGCAATTTATTCTTTTCTACTTTCTAGTCTTTTTCATCTTTTACTTGAATGGGGAGGGAGGCTAGGGACTCCTTGATCATAAAATCCCTTGACTTGAATTAAAGCACGATTCAATCTTTGGTCACTAGCACGACTATTAAGACTTAAGAGCTACATACCTACCCTAACTGATACCTTAATTTAGTTTTTGTAACATTTTTCTGGGTCTTTGATTGACTTGGATTCTCATTATGAATAATCATGCTCTTGCATTGTAGATAACACGTTCTCTCAGTTTCAGGGTCCTTCCGAAGCAAAAGCTTGTGGAGAGATATTTATCTCGAAACTGCTCAACAGAAGGTGGACATCACCTAAGCCAGATACCAAGATTCACAAAATAGTGGTCTCTGGAACACAAATACAACATGACGGAAAACCACTTGAAAATGTTTGTTTCTCAAACGACACTAGTCCAGCTTTTGGGGATAGCTTGATGGAAAAGAACAACCAACAGCCATCCTTTTATATTGTGAGGGATGATTTGTTGCACCCACTGGTGAATGGTAACAAGGCAAGAAAACTTGATGGGCTGTTTCCTCTCATTGACGAATATTCAGTAACTGACATTGTGAGTTAACTCTTAACACCGCTACATCCTTTTGATTTTTGGCTCCTCAGTAATGTTAGATTTAAAGCTGTTAGAAATTCAGATTCAACACTTATTTTCCACATGTTTGTGATAGTGGGCTCTGTTCAATGTTTATAATTCGTTTTTAACAGACAAGCATGTGGCATGATATTTGCGTGCATCCTTCTTCCCGGTATTAAAAAATTTGTAGAGCACATGTTATATAGCTGGCAGCCTGGCACATGAAATATCAGTCCGTTGTATCAGGTTTGAATTAGCACATAAGAAGATATTCTATGGTGGATCTCTACTGCTTGTCATATTTTTCTCTCTTTTTCTAATTCATGTTCACGTAGAACCCACGATGGTTGTTCCTAGAATCTGGAGGCATTTTAGGACTGAGTAATATTCAAATCAGACATTTTCTAGGTTACCTGTGGAGGTTGCCAAAGTGCGCATGCAGCAGCTATTGGTAGGTTCTTAGTTTTCAGGGAAGTACATATATCTTCCTCGCTCTTCGTTTCAAACAAAAATTAAATAAAGATCCAGCTTCATTTATGTTGTTGAAGTGAGCCATATATGTAAGTTTTAATCATTGGCTTGTATACCTGGCAGCTGTTTCATGTGCAGAGAGGGGACTGAGGTCCCATTTGCTTCTCAGAGGAGAACAACCTGAAATTCCTACTGCCTACAATCTCATTTCCTCACTTTATGGAAATGTCATATATGTTCCTAGATCTCTTTATGCTAAGAGGGAGGAAATGCTTTCGCAATATGCTGATTCGGTAGCAGGAAGCAGCAGTTCTGTTGTACGCCTTAGTGATATTTTAGAGGATTCCTTGTCAACTCACCTGTTTGAGAAACCAAATTTTGAGCGACTGGATGCTCATAGATCTGCTGAAAATTCAAAACGAGTTGTTATTGTCAATGAAGGTGCAGGAGATGCTGTTGGCTTCCTAGGTAACTTCAAAATGTGCTTTTGTATTTACCTTGCGTAAAATGTTTGCACATCTTCTTGTTGTTGAGAACTTTTTGATGCAAAGAAGCTTCTGTTCCTCAATGGCCAACTAGATGTAAGACAAATGAATGAAAGAAAAGAACAATTGTATTGGTGTTCTTCTATTTTTGGTTTGTTTTGGACCTTTGGTTTAAGGTCTTTTCTTTAACACTCATAGACAAATGACCTGGTTGTGCAATAGATTCAGTCAAACTGTTAATTTATGGTTGAAGAAATAAGGCTAAAAACAGGAAATAAATGTGGTAATATGGATATAGACATGGGACACAGACACAACACAATGAGGACACTTGGGCTCGTCACTTCTCTAAAAATTAGGACATGGGCATGTTGAATAAAAAATGTAATTTTGTAGTCTAGATATATCTTATGAACTAATATAAACTATAAAAAAATATTACTTTCAAACTAAGACAAAAAGCATGAATATTATTAAGATTTTGAAGATACAAATCAATGATCGCTAAGTGTATGAACTAAACATCCATGGGGACTTTTACTCTTGGCCAAGTTTGGAAAATTATAATTTAACTTTCTAATGTGTTACATGTCCCAAGAGTGTCCTCAAGTGTTTTAGAGTTTCCACAATGTGTCCAAGTAAAAAATATAAATAGGAATTGGACCCGTATCTGTTATCTAGGCGTTCAATACTTGTCCGGAGAGTGTAGTGTCCTGTTCGTGTTTAACACGTCAGAAACAGATACGTGAGGCTGGTAGAGGTGTGTGCACTTCTCAGATGGCCACCCTAGAACTTTTTTGCCTAAGACCCCCGAATGGTCATTTTCAACTAGTGAGTCGTATGCTGCATGGAAAAAGTACTCTGTTGTTATGCTCCGCATTTTATTTTGTGTGCCTTAGTTGCTTTTTGATCAGCTGTCCACTATCTTTACTCTTTCGTATTTGACCAGTCCATTTTGTGTTTTGGATTGGATCTTTTTGTCATTCAAAGATTGGTTTTCTCTTACTGATAAAGTAAGTGCCTATGGTCTCTTTGTAGGTGTTATTCGGCTGGTGCAGTACTTGTCCCAAAACCATGTTTTTGGAAAAGAGCAAGCCCTTAAAATTGTAATAGATGCTGGGACTGGGACAACAGCCATTGGTTTTGCACTTGGAGCTATATTTTTAGGGTGTGTTCCTAATTATACCTGATAACCAGCTTAGTTAAAATATTTTGAGTTTTTCGATGGTTTCGTTACTTTCTTGTCAGTTGGATTCTTTTAAAAGCAAATAGTGTGGCAGCAAATTATAAGAAATTGCTTTCTTTCTTTCTTTTTTTGTTCCCGTTTGTCAGGCTGCCATGGGAGGTACATGGAGTGATGCTAGCTGATAATATTGACGGGTACCAGAAACAGGAGGAACAGTTGGTTTCTGAATTCCAAAGGTGTTTTATGGTTCCAATTGTTGACCAACTCTTGAAGAGAGCAAATGGCACGCTCGTGCACTGGTTAGAACGCAGCTGCCCAAGGAAGTAAATGCGATGCCTGTAGATTGATAAATTTCTATCATCCTTTCCTTTCCTTTCTGTTTTTTTTTTTGTTTATTTCTTGTTTGGGGAAAGGTCAGGTGTTTGGAAGTAGATTCCATCAAAGAACAAACTTGGCAATTCATTTGTTCTCACTGCTCTTTGCTACCGGGTGTTTTCTTTTAAGCCCCTTAAAGTATGAACTATGAAGTATGAACATTGCCTTTTAATTACTTTTGTATTCTCTTCGTCCCCACCCGGTTGTCCTTTTCATAGCAGTTGCGCCCTTTAATCGGGTCAAAAAGTACATATGTCAGGGGAAAAAAATTACAGATCAGTCATCGAAAAAGGAGCTTATTACACTAGTCATGAGCAACAAATTTGGCTCACTTTAGCATGTGAATCCAATTTAGCGAAGTACGCTGCAATATGAAATGAGGGAGATTTTTTTGTGCAATCCAGATTACAAAACTACAAAAACACCGGAAACATCTCTAGAGAGAATTACATGCAAGTCAGGGGGGACAATAAAAACCCAGTTTTGAAAGGAGAAATCTAGACTAGGGAGTTTTGGGGAATTGTTTCAAGCTACTTACTGTTTAGCCAACCTTAATGAAGAGATGTTTTTGCTATTTCTGCCTTTTCAGGTTTGGGAAGTTGTTGGCGGGAGAAGTGAAGGAATGCCAGCGAATCGCGCAGCAAACTGGCGTTCTAGTCGATCCAGTATACACTTTAGCTGCTTGGGAACTAGCAACACAATTCAGCCGGACAGAGGTGAACGGAGGTGCGAAAGTGGTGATGCTTCATACTGGGGGTACACTCGGCATGTTTGGGTTGGCGCAGCGGTACAAGTCTGACTTTTACACCCTCAAATGACTTTAGAATTGATATGGCAGTATTCTATCTGTGTTCAGAGTTTCAAAATGCCTGACCTTATGAACTCTTGAGACATAATTCAATGAAATCCAATTCATTACTTGCAGAGCTTTAGCCCAACAGTTTGCTGCTGCCCTTTGTCAGTTTCACTCTAAACTTTAAAAACAAAATAGCTAGAGATTTTATTGGAATGAAAGTTTCTCCAGTCTCGTCTAACTCACTCCTATTTTTCTTTGTGAGTTGCGGGAATTATCCCATTCATAGCTCCGAGATCTACATCTATGAAGTGAAAGGTCCGAATAATCGACTCTGCAATAAGTTGTTTGAATCAATAGGTCTTCTTCTCGTTCATTTAAAAAAGTAGAAAGCCCTCTTGTTGGATGATCATGATACTTTAATCGAACAGTGGAACAATATAAACATTTTTGTTCGACAAGATACCAAAGATCGACTCATTCCATACTTGAAACAATCACAGGAAATCCTTTGAGAACATGGATTCCTATTTCTCAATGATATTCCACGATCAATACACTTGGCTGGATCCTGTTTACAATCTCATGATAAATAAGCCATACAGCTCCACATTCCAAATTCAACTACCCCCAAAGGGAATAATCCTCCCATTTTGTGTTGGAACAGGATGATATTTATATGCAGAGAAGAGCTATTTTATGTTGTTTACACGAAAACTAAAATTCCACGTCCACCTTTTAGCTAACTCACTCAGACAACAGAAAATTGGAAGATCTAGATGCTGAGGCATCAAGAAACTAAATTCCATATTGAGAGTTTTTTCGTGTTATTTCCTCTTTTCCTTCTCCTTGGCTTCCCCATCATCACGATATGGCGGTTTAGATCCCGGTAGTGGTGGTGGTGATGGTTCTTTGACGAAGGAATTAAAGACAGTGGTTGGCAGCGATCCAATAACAGATCAAATCAATTGGCTTGTCAATCTCGTTGCAACAGTTGTTTGGATTTTTAATCAGTGTGACTTTTCTTTTGTGCGTAGGAGTGCGAATGGGTGGCCCATTCTTTAGCTAGAATAGCTAGCTGTGGTTTGTGACTTTCTGATCTTTTGATTATGTACGGATGCTACTTCTATGTGATTATCTTGTAGACAAAAAAAAAAAGAAGAAGAAACATAATACGAAATAACATTATCCATCATAACGGACTTATTCTACTTGTTCCAATTAATAAAAGTTCCCCAAACAATTATCACGAAAATGCTCTAAAAAGAGAAATCAATAATTCAGATAAGAAATCAATGGTTCATATTATCTGAACCATTGATTTATCTTTTCGAGACATTTTCGAAATAATTGTTCGGGGTATGTAGCATTGATCTTGTACAACAGTTTGTGCATTTCGGAACTGATATATCTTTCCTTCCTTGATGAGCCTTGAGGGTCTTGAGATTGTGAAAAGGAAATTCTTTTTTTGAAAGGCGTGGAAAGGATCAATCTACCACACACCACATAATCATACCTGAAAAGGCAACAAATATCAATAATAAAAGGGCGAATCCAGTGCACAAACCTCAAACCTCTCGCCATTGCGAGGTCTGGAGAATGGTTGATGTATGCAGTCTTATTCCTGCAAGCAAAGAGACTTTTTTCGCAACTCGAACCCGTGATCTGCATGTCACAATCGAGCAGCAAATATAAATAATAAAAAAACATACAAAAAGGCTTTCGTATTCCACAATCGAGCAGCAAATATCAATAATAAAAAAACATACAAAAAGGCTTTCGTATTCTTAGTAGCACTTTGGAGAATTACTCCCTCCATTTCAAAATGAGTGACCTTTTTGGAACTCTGTCATTTTAAAATGCTTATATCTTTCTATTTATGAAGTTTTATGTGATTTTGAAAACTTTGTTTAATAGAATTAATTAAAATCTATCAAACAAAATTCATATTGCATATTTTTCAACATTTATATTGAAAAATATAAGTAATTGAAAATGACACGCTTTCCCAAAAAGGTCACTCATTTTGGAACGAATGGAGTATATGGGTACACTTTTTGGTGACTTTGTGTCATACATCTTAGGCCCCATACAAATGATCGAACCACCCAAATGATTGAAGCGGTGCAATTTTTTTACATAGTTTTTTAAAGGGTTTATACGAAAAATTAGCTTAGTCTGATATTGAAATATGACTGGGAACATGATGGGTAAAGTTCACTCACTTTTAAAGGTGGGTGAACAAAATTAGCTCACTTTGATATCCGTTTGTTGCATTGGAATGCTAGTTGATGATCAAGGGATCGTCGTGGTGGACCTGGTGGTTTGTGAGGCTCTGGAGTGAAAAGCTTGTGAATCTAAACCTCCTGGTTATTGTCTCTATTTTGGGATTAAGAGCATCCCCATTATAATAAGCAAATGGGTGTGGATAAGTAAATTTAACAACAATGCTCAAAAAATATCCCACATTGTAATAAGCAAAGTTACAAGTCTTTTAGCAAATAACCAAATTTCACTCATTCCATAACCAAACTTAACAACTTTTACCAATAACCAAAACTCAAAAACACCCAAATTGGAATCGTCTCATCGAGACCAATAATTTGGTGTGGTCTGGTGCGTGATTGAAACTCATTTGCGATTGGACAAATGTGCATTGTGGGAGTTTTTTTTTTTGTTAGGGATGCAAAAATAACTAATGTGGAAGTAGATGTTGTTAAGTTTGATTATAAACTAATGGATAATCAAATGCTAAGCACATTTTGATTATTGGTTTTGATTATATATTACCATTGCGGATGCTCTAATAACCCTCTTTGATTTTATACTTAATTAGTATTAATGAAATTTCCTACTCCCTCCATCTCCTTTTTAAAGTCCAGTATTTTATTTTGGGCTGTCCCTTAATAAGTGTCCATTTTGTAAAGTTAGTGGGTAAAAGTTGGTACATTTTCCATTTTGCTCATAAAAGTATATTTCATTTTGAAAAGCTTGTAAGTAAAAGTGTAATGATAATGTCTCTATAGAGGGTAAGTAGGAAAAGTAGAGGTAAAAGTTAATGTGAAAGGTGTAATGATGATGTTTTCTTAATAAATTGGAATTACGAATCGGGACACTTAAAAATGGACGGAGGGAGTACCATTTTGGAAAAAAAAACAAACAAAATTGAATTTACAGAGATGCGAAAAGTTGAATTCATTTATAGTATTACTTATCAAGCTTTTACAGATATTCGATTAAGCTAGTATTTTTTTTTCTAGAACTCAAAACTCTTAAAAAGTATATTTTAAATAAATTGAACAGCTCCGATTATTTGTGTAAGATTTCGAGATGAATTCCACACAACACAGTGTACTTTTGGTGTACACAAAATGGTATACCGAAGTTTTATTGTTTTGTCCACACGTGCTTTCTGATCTCGAGCAAATTTTCTCCTTTGGGTGAGTAAACCGTCTTCAAGTTTACCGTGGTTGAGTAGGGAGCAGTTACCCCTCCTTTTTTTTTTTTTTTTGGGGTAAATTAGTTACCCCTCCTTCTTTCTTTTTTCGCTGACGTGTGGGCCAGGGCTACAAACGAGCCGAGTTTTACCGTGTTCAAGATTGTTTATTAAGTTTTTAACGAACATGAGCTCGAGCTCAGTGAAAACTTAACGAGTCGAGCTTGAGCCGAGCGGGCCTTAGCTTGACTCGAGCTCGAGCTTGTTCACGAGCCTCAACGGACCAGTGAAAAATGTATATATATCCTCGCATAGGCCTAATACAACCAAAATTATTTTGATTGTGAAGGTATATATATCATTCATTTTCCTATGGAGCGGGGGTGTACTGGTGTGCGTGTGCTCTCGCCTCCCTTGGTTGACTGGAAAGTGAAACAGAAAGAACAAATTATGAAATAACAATAAAAATCCTAAACTTAAGTATATATACCCCGGCTCGCGAGCCGACTCGAGTCAAGCTTATCCTAACTCGAGCTCGGCTCGTTTACAAAACGAGCTGAAAAAATGGGCTTGAGCTCGTTCGTTTAACTTCTAAGCCGAATTAACTTGAACGAGCCATTAACGAGCCGAGCTGCGAACTGCTCACGAGCGGCTCAGTTCGTTTGCAGCCCTACGTATGGGGTGGGGTGCTTAACCAGAGCAGGCAGCTATTACCTGCGCTAGCTGTGCTCCGGATCCCTTATATATAGCCAACAGCCCTTTGTCCCGCCAAAATTTCATTCTCTCTCTCTCTCTCTCTCTCTCTCTCTCACACACACACTCACTCTCTCACTACCGATCTCTCTCCCTCAGCAGTACTCTCTTGTTCAGCAAATCAGCGGTACTCTCTCTCTCTCTCTCTCTACACGGAATTACTAGTTGAAGTACTTCCTACGATCGAAAACCTTATCTAATGAACAGAGCGAAATGTTAAAGATGTGATCGATCGTTTCGAAGTTCGTTGAATTCACACAATCTATGCATGTTCTCGCACTCATAAACTAGTTTGATTTTGGAGTTATTGGACCCGTAGCAGTTGAATTTCCGACGAGTGACGAGAACCTCACCTAATGAGCGGAGTGAAATCGTAAATTTGAAGCTCGAAAGTGAAGCTTAAACTTGAATCCGTTGATCGGCCATGGCTACGATCATAACTTCCTTAATCTTCATCTTCCTGTTCGTAATTACTATCATAATTACTTCCTTAATCTTCATCTTTTGGAGATCTCGAGGAAACGATCGATGTGATGCTGCGATGCCACAATCGGGGCATGCATATAGTTCTGTTGCATTTTCGCGTATTCTGTTTTGTACCTTTTCGCGTATTCTGTTGTGTGTGTATATATTATTATCTGTTGATTTCGGAAAAACGTGAATCATACTTATGGAGCGGTTTGGTATTTCATTGCAGTCTTGGATATGGCGTCGATGTGCCCTTTCTATCCCCAACCCTGCCCGATCGGTGCTCGGTGCTTGGTAAGCACATACAGTATATTCAAAAAATTGTTCACTACTTAATATATCTAACTTGTTCACTACTTAAAAGAAAGATGATGAGAATATTTGGTATCAATTATAAATGATCGCATATTTAGCTTTTCTAATTAATTTATTTGACCAAAAATATTTTAGAATATGATTTACTATAACTTAAAAAAGGAAAGATGCACCAAATATATCTACATTTGATTTTTAGTTTGTTAATTACATTGTCCGAATAATCATAATTCCAAAATGTAGAGTGTGCAAAAACAAGATCTATACATAGTGTCTTTACATTGTACTCTCATATGCGCAGTTTCTACACAACGAGAGGTATTTGGCTCCGGCACCTCTGCCTCCTGAGATGGAGCTTCCGGTATGGCTAAATCTTTAACTATTTAATTTTAACTTTACTTGCAAAGTCAGAAATTTAATTCTATGGGAGCAATTATTCAACACAATCTCAGTGAAAAACTTTCATGATAAACGCCGATGAGATAGTAAAAAAAAATGCACTGAAAATAAAAAAACGATCATATGTATAGTACTAAGTGATGCCTCTAATGTATATCTTTTCAAAATACACGTGTAAGGTGTTGTTCCACTAAGCACTTTTTGAAAATTTTCTTGTTTTGTCCTTAATTATTTAAAAAAAATTGCATTTATTAGTTTAGTGCCTCACTTTTTTGGTTTTCCCAATTCATCTCGTCAAGATAAATCTAAAAAGTAAAAAATTATGATGTTTACCCAAATATTTTGGAAAATAACCATTTTTTAGAAAGTAAATATTTTTTTCTTTTCCAATTTCTCTCATCGAGAGAAATCAATAATCTACAAAATTTGGTGCAAAACTAACGAAAGCGGTTTATTTTCAATAAGGACAAAACCTCCAAAAAGTCCTAAAAGTTAAGCACTTGCATATAGTATTCGTACTAACTCCAACTGTAACACATAACCTCTGTTTTGATACCAGAAAAAATAAGTTCCACAGGCTAAAACTAGTGTTATAGGGATAAATATAACTATATACTAAGATTTTTCAAGGATGCATTCAGATACTCCATTTTTAAACTTGAGGTAAAAGTGGGGTTTCAAGGGATTTCAGTGAGTACGGGTGCATGCAACTAGGCATTTAATTGACTTTACCACAAAGTAAAATGATTTTTACACTCTCTTTTTTTATTTTATAAATGCACTTCAAATTTCGTATTACAGTGCTTATGACACAAAATTTAATTCTTAAAGCACATTAGAAGCAAATTTTAGAATGCAGTTTTGAAAAGTGTGCAAAAATCATTTCCCATCTTCAAAATATACTTCATGGTATGTTTCGGTCTTATTTTTATTTTGGAAAAATTTCATCAAACAATTTTTTTGCAATTTCTTTTTAGAATATATAGTGGCTAATTAATCCTTTTTATCCTCTTGTCTGTGTTTCATTTGGCAGCTTCGGACACCCTTCCTTGCACCACCCTTCTCTGTACCTGTGCTGTTTGCTCCCGCACCACCCCTGCAGCACCCCCACGGCCCTTTCCCCCCGAGTCGACCTTCACTTCTTGGGCCAGCACCACCCTTGCACCAGCCCCGCCACCCTCTTCCGGTGACTCGACCTTCACTTCGTGGGCCTGCACCACCCCCGCACCACCCCCTCCACCCTCTCCCCGTGGCTCCTCGACCTTCACTTCTCGGGCCCCCACCTCGTCCACCACGCCCCTCCCACCTTCGTCCACCATGCCCCTCCCACTCTCTTCCACTCTCCCGGTTTGCACCATACTTTCGTCCACAGCCACGCCCTTCCCAGTACTCTCTTCCACTTGCCCGGTATGGCGGTATGCACCGTACTTCCCTCCACAGCCACCTCCCTTCCACTCTCTTCCACCTCGTCCACCACGCCCCTCCCCCTTTCGTTCACCACACCCCTTCCACCTTCGTCCACCACGCCCCTCCCACTCTCTTCCACGTACCGGGGCTGCACCAGACTTTCCTCCACAGGCGCCACTTCCCTCCCACTCTCTTCCACCTACCAGGGTTGCACCAGACGTGGACTTGGTGATGGCTGGTATCCCTCGTGAGCCTGTGGAGCATTTCTACTCTAGTCGAGTTCGCTCGAGGTTCTATTGATTTTTCTTACATACTACAGGATGATAGGATTGGTATGACATGTGCACAGATATCATAGACGTATATGATCGATTTGGTGTGATGTAGGTACATACTGAGTTTGTACATGATAGATTGATTGATATGATAGAGGTACATACTCATTTGTACATGTTCATTTTGGTATGATATATGTAGATACTTGGTTTGGTATGGAAAAATTGAGCCCACGTGTAAACAAAAAGTGGTACACAACAATCCAAACACAACACTGCACTAGTGTTGTGTTTGGATTGCTGTGTATGTAGCATTATTGATATGCAAAGTAGTTGTGTCAGATATTGGCATTCGATATTTGGCTAATTATACGGATACCGGATAACTTGTAACCCCTTAATCATTAATACTCTGCATAAAAAATCAAAATCATGTATGAAATGTCTAAAATGCTTTTTAAAC
The DNA here is from genome assembly GCA_020567845.1 of Rhododendron henanense subsp. lingbaoense. Lineage (NCBI taxonomy): Eukaryota > Viridiplantae > Streptophyta > Magnoliopsida > Ericales > Ericaceae > Rhododendron > Rhododendron henanense. The sequence continues at coordinate 14,085,630 of CM036324.1, read as the reverse complement.
ACCAGTGGTGCTATAATTGAAATAATACGCTTGAAAACTTGAACATTTTGATGTGTTCTCTTCCCTTAATAAAAATAGATTATTCCAAGTTTCCAACAACTTGAGTTATTAAAATAGATCAGTCGAGGTGCGTGAAAGGTGCGCGAAAGATACCTAATTACCTGAGTTATCAAAGAGAAAAAGAAAAAAAATTCCTAACTGCTAAAAAACATATACCAGCACCCAACACAGACACATCTACCACGTGGGTCGTAGAGTACTGCTATAGGTACATATGAATTGTACATATATATCATGTACATATGAATTTTGTGGGGCCCACAAAAATGATCCGAACTGCCCATTATTTTTAAAATATTTTTTTATGGAGACCCGTAAAAAAATAGCCTAATCCGATATTGGTAAGGATTTTTTTGGAATGCGTAGGGGCAAAACTGCAGTTCGGATCAATGGATGGAAAACATGAATTGTCCTTAATAAGTATGCAATGAGTAGTATAAGGAGCAAGTGTGTGCAATTGATAGTTTAAGGACGAAGTAAACATTATTTAGATAGTTTAATGGGCAAGTATATATTTTACCCTATTGTTTATTGACCAGTCAAGAAAAGAGGAAAAAGGGGAGAGAGATTTACCCCATACTCCATGAACAAATTGGCCTTCTGTCCGTTTAAAACCGAAAAAGAGATACTAGTTCTTTCAAAAAAAATCTATTTTCGCACTTGGACAAACTAATGCAAAATTTATTGCTCGAATTCAAGAACCTATAACTCAATTTTACATGAACGGATTTTGTGGTTGTTTTGCATGACTTGTCATGTACAAAGGTATTTTTCTTGAATTTTATCTACACAAAAAACATTTTCCTTCAATTTGAGTCAATGAATATGGATCACTTTGCTCATCTAAATTCATTTTGTCATCGACATTAATACTTAAAACTTAAAAGATGAACTTTGGTAATATGCATCACTATTAACAGAGTGAACATCATTGCAATTTCGTCACAGGGCCTGCTCTGCAATGCAGCCCGCACTATAGTGGCTGGATTGGCCGTCCATTTTGACGACGACGGCTCGCATTTAATCCAAGCTTCTGTTGATCCGAGTCGTCCATCGTTGAAATGGACGGCCTGAATCTGCTTTACAGATACTGTAGAGTGCCCTGCCCTACAAGATCCCTCGGTTGCTGAAGCACAAAATCTGAGGGATTCTTGTGGCTAGTGTAAAAAAACGAAACCGATTTAGGTTTTTTCGTACCTGAAGTGAACCTTAATTCTGAAGTACAGAAATTCAAGAACCCAACTCCACGAAGCAGAGAGAACAGATGAGAGAAAAAACCAATGTTTATATGACCTGTATTGCATATTCTTCGTGCACAAGGAAGGAAGAACCGAAGAAGTACACTATTCCAACCACTTTCATCAACTCGTTGCAGGAAGTAGAATTGCAGAAAACCACGTGAAGAGATATCTAGCCATAAATCAGGCAACCACTTGCAAGAGCCAAATTTCTTTCAAATTACGAAAAGCTCCCAACCACAAACAAAGCGCAAACCATTGGAAGCAGGGATATTTTCGCCCTCACAGCAAACAAAATAGCGATGGACAAGGCACACTGAAAACTCGACCAATTCTCTTATTATATAGTACCTCGTATGGAAAAGATCAGATGTATTGCTGCAAGGGATCAGGCAAGAGTCTAAACAGGATAGTAGTTTTTGGAACTTGATTTGCTGCAAGAGCCAATACAGCTCTATCCACAAGCTCCCACTCAGTGTCTCCTTCTGCTGAGTAAATGAATTAGTATAAAAATGGTGCAAGAAACAGTTGCAATTCAAAGTTGGATTGTCGTGCTTCATCGTTCTTAGTCTAAAATAATTCATACACCAAACCTCTTATTCTCGTGACCAGATCGATTATCGATTGAGTTAATACATAGAGAATTTATGCATTGCTCAACCCGAATACAAGGGTAAGCCATGCAAAGGATTCAACAGCTGAAAGCGGCTAGTGACTAGGCGAGCTGGCTTTGGCGTGGGTCATATGATAAGGGAAAAAGAATACTGATATCGCAATGTCATTCAAACTATACCCTATGGACATCAGTCTGACATGAATCCATCTTGAACCCGGCGAGGTCATTGATTATGCGAATTATCGGTGAGTATTCATTGTGGATTTTGGAACTTTCACTCTCTTCAAAGCTCCCCTTTACCCCTGCTTATCCCGACCACCAAAACATTGTACTACTAACATAAACTAACTATTTGACTAATTACGATGGCTATGAACTCAACCAAATAGAATCAACGAACAAAATTTTGTGGTAGCGTCTAGATTAATCTTTTAACAAACCTTGCTTTGAAAACAGAGGTAACAAAACAAAACATTCATCTACCTTCACTTCACAATCCTTTTCAGGTACGGTCGAGGCAATTGCGAGGGAAAATAAAGTCATTGATGAATAGATATCAATACTAAAATGGAATGCAATAAGATCATAAATGGTTGAGAAATTTCAAGTCAAGGCAGAGCACGGGGCCAGGGCCAAGGCCATGGTAGAAAGTATGGGAATAAGTGGAACTCATCGCCCGACGAAATATTGCCATCATATCCAACCGGTGATAGACTGCCTTCTTCAACGTCACACCACGCCATTTCGAGACCAAACCTGATTAGTATATACCTGGGATTAAGCGGACAAAAAGCTATTAGATATGGATATTGGTCAATCCTCCAATTATAATAAAAATTGTATAGTTCAATCCATTCGGTTGCTGAGACCATTGTAGTGTAACCATAACTCTCTAGATTTTTCTGAAGCTTAAATATCTTGAACCCGAGTAGTAATTGGCCGGCGTCGTCATCCATACGATCATCCATACCGCAGTGCAGCATCCCATCCGGAGATTCTGCCAATACGCAATTCTGAATGCCGGTCGATTGGGGCAGCTTGATCAACCATACCCAATTATGTGAAGCATTAGGGTCATAGGCAGCAATAGTACTGTGATACGCAGACCAATAAAAGACACCGCGCAAAACAATGCTAGGCCACCGCGGGATTAGCAGGAAGGGGATAGACCCTCTCAGCACAGATTGTTCCCACACGCCCGTGTCAGAAGAATAGGTCTCGATCAACAAGGTGTCGTACCTAACCTTGCTTGCGGTCCTCAAGTCAGCTCGAACCACCTTGTATTTTCCCCGTAGGGTATCGATTACAGCGTCGTGGATTTCCTCGTATAAAAACCCGATTGCCACGTTCATGGCACCGCACGTTTTGTTGCTTGGTTTAGGGACCTGGACAACCCGGTCCGTGACTGGATTGCAGACGTAGTATGTGCTGGGGTGGCGTCCGCAGAGGATGATCCCGTTGGAAGAACCGACGAAGAAGCAATCTAGTTTGTCGATGAATTTGCGCGATTTCATGTACGTGGTCTTCTGGGAAGCGGGTAAGAAGGAGAGCCTAGGGGTGGTTATGTCACGGATTTCCTTTGGCACGTAAGAAGGAGAGCCTTGGAAAAAACCTAATAGCACCGGAGAGCGCAGAACAACCTCGGCATCTCCAACGCGCATGGATTGGTACTTGGAACGGAACGAAGGAGTGGAGAGGAGACGGTTCCATCTCTTCAACACCGATTTGAATCTGAATACTGAATCCACAGGGAGTCTGAGGAAGATATCAAGTAGAATATCATCGCACAGTGGTTGAACATGCGCCATTCTCTCTCTCTCTCTCTCTCAATTGGCCGAACCAGAAAGGAGTGTGAACCTTGTAGGTAATTGTGAGAAATTTTTGGGTGCTCACCCGGCCGACGTGGTGTCCGAGCAACACATCCGGGCCGTCCAAAAGTGTATTGGACGGTCCAGATCGAAACACTCTCTCTTCTCTTTCTCTCATTTTTCTCTCTCCAAATCTGAGCAGTCCAAAACCGAAATGAACGGCTCGAATGCGCCGAACAGACACAACGTGGTACTCATTCAGCACTGAAAATCTTCTCTGGTAGTTGGTATTGATAACTTTTTTGGGGTACAAAATATTGGAAAGGATAACTGTAGTAGGCCGGATTAGCAGTGTATAAGCCCACAGGTCATTTACACCCAAGTCCCACTGGCCCATAGGCCCAAAGCAAGAACAAGAGCTCATAAGGTCCGTTACCCGTGTGGGAGATATTCGGGTTGAAGGACTCTCCCGGTTCATTCCAGAGACAGCAGCGGATCACTGTTGTCCCAGTTCGGAGAAGATCGGATTGACCACGTGGCACCATTCTCATCCAGCCACATGGCAAAGACAAGCAGAATACGACGAGCTAGTTTGGCTCAGGGATCATACGGCCCAGCCACGCGTCGTCACTGCAAAAGGCCTCGCAGAGCGGTCCCCGATGGGCAGAGGAGTGATTTTCGGCGGTCGTCGGTAAGGATGCGCATAGCCAACTCCGTGCGCCCACGTAGCCGACTAGGCCCCGCCCGACAAGCTCAAGGCTAAATCCTTCCTGGCGCTTTGGCGCTTAGGGGCAGATGGGTGTAGGGGTTCGATTTATCGGGACCTTGACCGTGGCTCTGGTTGGGATCCTTCCTTCACAGCTCCGTGCTTCCGCCGCTGGACCTGCAACAAGTCACTAGGGCTTGTATTGCCCAGTGTCCCTCCGACGATCAAGTTAGATCTCAGGGATAGTGTTTAGGTCTAGGGTTAGGAAAGTATTGCGTACCTCTTTCAGGTGTGTATCTCTTTGTATTTATAGACCTAGGTTTACTTGATCTCCAAGCCAGCGCGTGGAGGGTACGCTCGGGTAACCGCCTCGGGCGACGTCACTTATGACGTAGGGGGCGAGACGGTTACGGAGCACATGGGCCAGATCCCAATGATTATGCCAGCTGTGTGAGGAGCATGATCCTCACAGGTCCCACTTGCAGTAACCGCTTCTTCTGATGCTTCTGGAAGCACCGGTGCAATGGGGATGGATGTTGATAGCTCCGAGACCGGATACAACCGAAGACCGAGTTGTCCCCGAGGCGGGTACCGAAGGGGACTTCGTTATCAGACTGCGGTCCGGATCCTTGCAACCAGTTTGGGATATGTAGCCCGGTTACCGAGATGTTAACCGAGGGCTCTACAATGGGGTTGGTGGTCAGTGACGTCATCCGGCACAGGGGTTGGGAGTGTGCTCTCTCGCCGAACTTGTCCCTCAAGGCAGGCATTTTCCTATATACTCCCTCTGTCCACTTTATTTCACATGTTTCCTTTTTGGGATGTCCTAAAAAATTATTTATATCTCACGATCTATAATATTTTATATATTCAATATGGATCTTGTTTGATAGATCTCAATTTATTTTCTTAAACAAAGTTTTCAAAATCATAAAAAAACATTATAGATTATGAGATATATACAATTTTTTGGAATATCCCAAAAAGGAAACAGGCGCAACAAAGTGGGACCCGTGCATTACTTGTGCAGTGACAAGGAAAGTGAGAGGAGAGCTAGCAAGTCCATTCCAAAGCCAAGTAATTGATATCAAGTGAGAGAAGTTCAGGAGTTTAGAGTAAACATCACCTCACAATAACGATGATCTGGTCCCACTTTCCTAACAACTAGTGTTTAACATGAATAGTGTAGACTTGTAGTGCACTATTTTTACGGAGTGTAGTGCGTCTTGGTACGCTTTACCAAGATCTTATCATCATGATCCCAGTCGTTATTGATAGAGTTCACACTATAATTGTGCTAAAAAATCAAGTTAATCATGTATGTATGTATGTATGTTACATAAATTGAAATCGTGCCCTTCAAAAAAAAACATAAAAATTGAAATCATACATAATAAAATCAGAATTTTATGTAATTTCCATGCGCTACACCTTTTTATGGGGCATGTACAAATAGGCTTCTCGTTGAAGTAATGAAAGAAAGAAGACCTACAGACTACAGAATAAAAGAACAGAAAATGAAAGGGTTAATAAAAACTCAGAGGACAAATTTAATGAATTGGGGAGCAGAGTCCTAAAGTGGAAATAAGGGGTCCAGTGCAGTGCACGTTGTTCTCTTGGAAAATGCACGGGGAAACTTGACTTTTAGGACTTTTTTGGATTTTGTCCTTTTTAAAAAAAATTTCGTATTTGTTAGTTTTGCGCTTTATTTTTTTACTTTTCCGATTCATCTCAAATTTGAATAAGGACAAAACCAAAAAAAAGTAGAGAAAATGGAAAAAGTTGTTAATGAAACGGGGTCTAAATATAGTTATTCAAAATTATATCTTTCAATGCGATGATCCTTATGTGACCTAATGTGATGTAAAATGAGACTGATGACTAGGATATCACTTGACGGTTCGAATTGTATAAGTTTGGATGTGGTTATTAAATAGAAAAAAAAAGAAGAAGATGTTAATCGGATATCGATAAACATTTTATCGAATTGTATTTGTCAGATAAAAAATAAATTATCAAAGTTTTGAACGTCTATTTTTCTTATGACAAGTATGATTTGTTCATGATAGTATATAAGATGTTGATATCAGGTCACCTTATTATTTTGCATAGATCATAAACATAGTACTAGTAAAATTTAGACAATTTGAAGTGTCAAAGTGGAAAGCTTCCCATCCGCATTGATCACAAACAAAAAGTGATTGTACAAATAAAGTTGCAATCAAGTAACCAATGAAGTCATGATTGATCTTGTTTTAGCTTTTACACGGCATGTGCCGTTCTACTAACTTGATTGGATCAATGAAATATAAGAGTTAATATTGTCACGATCCATCCTATACCACTGAATTATGTCTAGTAAAAAATAATACTACGAAAATAGAGAAATTAGTGGTTGGAATTCAAAAAATTATTATATCAACGATGCAGTACCAAACACGACAGGAGATCAAATAGGTACACTACATATAACGGCACATTACTATACTACTACTAATAAAAAGAATATAGTAATTTTATATGAATAAAAGACAGAAGTGCCAATGAATAAAACGGGAGTGTTAAAATCATTTCCCTAGCTTATACTTACTGGCAGAGAGTTTCGTTTGTAGGCTAATTTATAGGAGTATTTTTTTAATATCATTTACTAGAATATGTGTTAGACGTTAAGAGCATCTCCTATCACACTCCATATCTTCAAGATATCGAGATCCATCTCTAAGATGAGTCTCCGTAAATATCTGTGTTTAATTAGAAACTCAGAGGATCAGGCCTTGTTAGGTTTGGATTTTGAGGGAGGTTTTTGAGAGTAATGAGTGGAGAGAGATAGAGAAAAATTATTGAAAACCGTGTCCAATGTTTTGAGACCCCAAAACGAACAAGTCCCAAACATAAAGACTCAAAATATAATTCTTCATTCAATAAGTGATGAATATAGATAGTTTGTTGGTATTGGAGCTATAGTGAATAGTAGTAGTTGTTTCTACAGACATGTGGTGGAGATGCTCTAAGTGGCAAATGCTGCAGAGATCTCCACACAACACAAGACCAAGAAGCCCACAAGGTTAAGGTTGGCCTCCCATTGCTGCATCTGTTGTACCAACAAGGCTCTGCATCTCTCTGTTTCAGAACTCGTAATAACCAAGCGGAGCGGCGCCTTACGGCAGCACCACAATCCCACTGCTGCAACAGACCTCAGCATCAGAACCTATAGCAGAAAAACCAGAAGAGGAACTCCCCCTGATACCACCAAAACCTGATACAAACCATTCCTTTCCTTCGAGATCTAGCAAAGGGAGAAAAAAAAAAATCTTAATTTTAAACTGCTCTGGGTATCAAATTTCCGTTAAATTTGAAATTCGCAAGCATCAGCATCAACTGTTATATAAACAATTGAACGTATTAGACAATTTGCATAAATTAATGGGAAGAGTCAGGTGGCAACAAAGAGAAACTAGTTGAAAGTGAGCATATTGTCGCAATCAAAGCCGAAAAAAATCAAACAAATCCTGGAAAGACCAAACTAGGAATCCAATGACATCAGACTTGCTTCAATTCTCTTTATACAGTCAAGTGCATATGCAGCATATCCATATGGATGGCGTGTGGGGACGACAGCTTGAAATTATTTTTTATAAAGGAAGAAGTTCGAGCTGAGGAACTATTTATGGTTGATGAGGCTTATTCGAGGTTGGGATCCTTCTATCTTGCCATTATTTATACATGTTGAGAGCCAGCCGCAACCACTAGCCACCCCTGGCTCCATCCTTGCTAGCCATCGATATGAGGCGAAAAGGAGGCATGTTTAGGTACGCTGACAACGTCGACAAGTTGCTAATGTTGTTTGGAACTTTGGGCAGCATCGGAAATGGGATGATGACCCCTGTTATGATGGTCTTTATCAGCGGACTGATCAACTCGTACGGAAGTATGAAACCCGATACATCTTCGGCCAGCCATACCAGGGACAAGGTATATATAAGCAACTAGCTAACTAATAACAATTTACGAATAAATAACATACTAAGAATTGGAGTGAGAGCAAAAGGTTTCTTCATGCATTAATTGTCCTCTCTATGTTATTCTCAAAATAATGGAATTGCATGAATGATCCATTTAAGAACTCTCATGAAGCTACTTAGGTCACAAAATGAAATGAACTTGTCACTCGAAGATTATCCCGTGTTGCAATAGATTATGCTACCAAGAGAATTTGCTAGTACTCTTGCTACGACGTTCTGTCAAATTTACTTCCTACGTAGTCTTTTGACTGTGTCTTTTCTGCAGTATGCACTCAAGCTGCTGTATCTAGCCATTGGAGGCGGACTATCGGCTTTCGTGGGTATGTAAAGTACTTATTTACTAGTTCACTACTTCATTTTCTTCAATAGATTTAGGCAACAAGAGTCCAAGAGTATGAACTTTTTAATAGCTACATTCCATAGCTATTCACATATCACTAAATGTCTCGTAGCTATTTTACTATTTTTAACAAGAATGGATATTGAGAGCATATAGGGAAAGGCAAATTCATCTTCCTGTGTTGTCAACTTAGGGTATTTCCATTAACGTACTTCTTATACGCACACAAAAATCATGAAATGTAGGGTCATACAACAGAGATTAATGGTAAATTGCAAATCACAGACTGGTTTCAGAAAATAAATAAATAAACCAAATCGATGGTTGAATTTGAGGAGAAGTAATTGCTAAAAGCCATCGGTAACAGAAACAATACAAACGAAGCACAAAGATTCTCGGAGATCCACACCCAATTTCACCCATGTATGGATACTCAGGGTTAAGCATCTGTATTTCACCTATTAAAAACTTAAATAAATATGTCAGCAACATAGTAAGTAAAGCGAAGTCGAGCTTATTCGCTGCAAGTCATCTTCTAGACTGATACTCTAGATATTTTATTAGATTCATAGTCTGTCTAGCTCGAGCTATCACTTGTATATTCACCCATCATGGGCATCACCCATCATGGGTGTTTGTACATCTACCTTGTGAGAGAGGGAAACTGCATCCACCATGTTCACAGTTAGGGCTGTGTGAATGAGTTTTGGTCTGTGTGTACCATTTACTGAGATAGATTGAGTTCTGGCTACGTGTATCAGTGAGTTGTGCGATTGAGTCAAGAAAACTCATTGATAAAATGAAGTTTTTTTTTTTTTTTGAAGGCTTTGTGATCATGATAAAATGAAGTGTTTGACTTCAGTAAACAACAATGTAATATACTCCTAGTAAATACATAGTGGATACTAGTGAAGGTTCTCGGGTGGTATTTTGCCGGTGTACCCGTGATCCATTAAATCTTTGTAATCTTTTTCAAAGATTTATAAAAAAAAATTGCTGGAAAAAAAAAAAGTAGACTAAGCATATGGCCCAACCACTATTATAATCACTCAGAAAATAAACCTCTTTGAATATATGCCACCGTAAATCTTCAGACGTTCCTCCTTTGTTACGTTGTCTCTTCCAATGTCTATCCCAGTAATTGCCTTGTTATGGCCATTACATTTGACCAGTTGTCGACGGCGTAATGTTTATTAAAGCCTCTCAAAGTCAACAAGCATATATTGCACAAATCCTTTTTGATAAAGTGTCTCGAACATTCAAAGCTCTTGATTAGGTGATATCCTGCAAGATTAGATTGTGAATCCAAAATAATATACGTAGAGTAAAAAAAAGAGGACATTTTCGGATCCCACAGCGGACATCCAAGGATACATTCTGCCAGACGTTCACACCAGTTGATCTCTAGGTGGACATCCACCCTCGGATCCGGTCTCAGATCCTACAACTAACAACTTTGACTTGCGCGTTAGGACATAGCATATTCACGTAAAGTATATAAACCATCCATTTAGTAAATAGACCATCATCAACAATATGATCAAATGATATCCCAAACACTCTCCCCATTATTTATGATGGCAGAACATAAGAAATACGAGCAAAATAAATTTAGATCTCGCAAGTAGCTATCTCATAATGAATTCAATAAGAAATCCCATAAAGATGAACTTTGAAGATGAGATTGCAACTAAATACTTGCAACCTAAAGTGAAGAACAACTAACTACTCCCCGAGCTACGTTGCGACTTCAAATCTCTCTTAGATATTCACTCGATAAATAAAACACTCAAAACAAGGTGCATTTACTATTATCTCGATATGAGTGTGCGACTATTATATCTAATGCAAAATAGAGATATCTTGCCCATAATGACACATGAAAGATGCTACATGAGAAAAAGTATGCAACCTCATAATGCAAAAGCACTGAGAATTTGCAAGAAACAACATCGTCCATGTCTCAATAGCGTCCACAAGTATAACCACACTATCCGTAGGATCAAGTAGGACTTTCACTCGCTTATGGAACATTGGAACTCAACAAGGAAAAGTGTACGAACACAAGAGTCAATATATATGAAACCCAACTTGTAGAAACAATTCCTATAAGCTAATATCATAAATTAGCCCAACTAAATAAAGTAACATGACTGAGGACTTAACAAGTATAAATTTAGGGGACTCCATGCATTTCAGCACTTATCACATATAAAATGCAAGTCTGTATTGAGTAGATATCTCTTTCATCATATTCATGCAAACATTCAATTTGCAGGAGGAGCATGTTTCACAAGGACGGCAGAGCGACAAACATCACGCATGAGAATGCAATACTTGAGATCAATCCTTCGGCGAGATGTTGGTTTCTTTGACAACCAAGCTGCTTCTTCCACTACGTTCCAAGCAATATCTGGCATCTCGTCTGATGCGCAGTCAATCCAAAGTGTCATAGCAGAGAAGGTGTGTTAATCATTTGATCTTCTTAGAACACCCATTGGTACATTTTTCCCCTTTTGTTTACACATAGTTATACTTACTAACATTTTCTCTTCTTCTCCTCTTGTAGATTCCCCATTTCATGGTTAATTTCTCAATTTTCATCGGCTGCATCATAGTGTCCTTCCTACTTTCATGGAGACTGGCTTTGGCTGCCCTTCCATTGACACTTCTCTTTATAGTTCCGGGGTTGGGATTTGGGAAGCTAATGATGGAACTCGGTATGAAGACGAAAGATGCTTGCGGGGTCGCTGGTGAGATAGCTGAACAAGCAATCTCCTCGATTCGTACTATATATTCTTTTGTGGGTGAACACGAAACCCTAAATAGATTCAGCCTAGCACTTCAAAAGAGTACGGAGCTAGGTATAAAGCAAGGGCTCACAAAGGGATTACTGCTGGGGAGCATGGGAATGGTTTACGTAAATTATGCCTTTCAAGCTTGGGTTGGCAGCGTTCTTGTAACCACGAGAGGAGAAAGTGCTGGTGAAGTTTTCATCGCAGGACTCTGTGTTGTTTTAGGAGGAGGGTGAGTTATTTATCTTTGTTCTTTCATTAACTTAGTTAGTGTTTCATTTACTCCGGCACTTGGAGTTCTTACAACAATTAAGGAATTACCGAATTCCATCATGTCCACAAAGAAGGAAAGGATGTAACCATCAAAAACCACCAATTTGATAGCAAAAAAATAATGCTAAGTAATTAAAAGTTCCGCCAATGAGTAATTGGTTATCCAAAAGTAATAAATATCACGCTAATTTATACACAACAGTATCACGCGTTGTTACTTTTCAAACAGAAGTTCACTTAATTCATTCGTATCCCGGTCAAAACTCAAATTTATGTTTCTTTTTGGAAGTTCAGGTTTTTGATGAGCACCCTCCCAAATATGTCATTCTTTGCTGAAGCAAAAGCTGCAGCCACTAGAATATCCGAGATGATTGATCAAGTCACTCTCATTGATATTGAAGATGAAAAAGGAGAAACTCTAGATCAAGTAAGAGGGGAAATTGAGTTTAAAGAGATTGATTTCAGTTACCCATCCCGGCCAGATACCCAGATTCTTGAAGGATTCAATCTCAAAGTGGAAGCTGGTAAGACAGTAGGTCTTGTTGGAAGCAGTGGTTCCGGAAAGTCAACAATTATTTCTCTGCTCGAGAGATTTTATGACCCAGTCAAAGGAGACATCCTACTTGATGGATGCAATATAAAAAGATTCCGGCTTCGATGGTTGAGATCTCAAATGGGACTGGTTAATCAAGAACCAGTTCTCTTTGCAACATCTATAAAGGAGAATATTCTGTTCGGAGATGAAGGAGGAGCTTCGATGGAAAATGTTATAGCTGCAGCTAAGGCTGCAAATGCTCACAATTTCATCACTAAATTATCCAAAGGATATGATACTCGAGTAGGTCATAATTTTTATGTTTCTTCGTATACGTTAGAGATTATCTTATGCTTGATGAAGTTAACATGGTGAAGTTTTGAACTGATTCCTCAGGTAGGGCAACTCGGAGTTCAGTTTTCTGGAGGCCAAAAGCAAAGAATTGCCATCGCAAGGGCTCTAGTCAGGCACCCAAAGATTCTTTTGCTTGATGAAGCTACAAGTGCTTTGGATGGCCAATCAGAAAAACTAGTACAAGTTGCACTAGACAAAGCTTCAGTTGGGCGCACAACAATCACAATTGCCCACCGTCTTACAACCATACGCAAGGCCAACACGATAGTAGTTTTGCAAAATGGAAGAGTACTTGAATCAGGATCTCACGATGAGCTAATTCAAATGGAAACTGAAGGCGGGGCATACTTGAGAATGGTACAACTGCAGCAAATAGCACAAAAGGAAGCCCCTGAGAGTTTTGATCATCCGTCAAATGCCAGAAGCGACCACGAAATCAAGAGTTCAACATCTCTCTATACTTCACGTAGTCCAAGTTGGCAAGGTAGCCCAGTAATGGAGAAAATTCACATTGACAATGAAGCACTCTCCTTTGACTTTGAGATGCAACCTCATGTTGAAGATGACGGAGAAAGCTTGAAAAAGTCTTCCTATCCTGCTCCTTATCAATGGCGTTTGATGCAAATGAATGCTCCTGAGTGGAAACGATCATTGCTTGGCTGCGTTGGGGCTATTGGTTACGGGGCAATGCAACCAATTTATTCATACAGCCTGGGAACACTAATCTCCATTTACTTGTTGGGGGACCATTCCAAAGTAGAATCGCAGAGCAAGTTATATTCTTTGATTTTCCTAAGTTTAGCGGCTCTTTGCTTCATCACAAACGTCCTCCAACATTATAATTTTGCTATCATGGGAGAATGTTTAACCAAAAGGGTACGAGAGAAAATGCTACAAAAGTTAATCACCTTTGAGATTGGATGGTTTGATAAAGCCGAGAACACAAGTGCGGCGATTTGTGCACGGCTAACCACTGAGGCAAACATGGTTCGGTCCCTTGTTGGAGATCGGATGTCATTGCTAGTTCAAGTGTTCGCCACTGCTTCCATGTCTTTTACACTAGCATTGGTGATCACATGGAGGCTGGCCAGTGTAATTATTTCCATGCAGCCTTTGCTCATAGGTTGCTTCTATGGAAAGCAAGTTTTGATGAAGAGCATGTCTGAAAAAGCCAGGCAAGCACAGAACGAAGGAAGTCAACTGGCAAGTGAAGCAGTAGGGAGTCACAGGACTATAACGGCATTTTCCTCTCAAGAACGAATCCTTCGTCTCTTTGCAGCCGCAATGGAAGGTCCAAGGAAGGAAAGCATCAAACAATCATGGTTATCAGGTTTTGGACTGTTCAGCTCCGAGTTTTTGTCCACAGTTTCTATAGCTTTGTCTTTCTGGTATGGAGGAAAGCTACTGAGTCAAGGATTAATTTCCTCAAAACAATTGTTTCAATCTTTCTTCATACTGCTGAGTACAAGCAAGACCATTGCAGATGCAGGAAGCATGACTTCAGATTTAGCAAAAGGTAGTTGGGCCGTCAGATCACTTTTTGCAGTCCTAGATAGGAAGAGTGAAATTGAGCCAGATGACCCGAAAGGAATCAAGGTTGATATGGATATCAAGGGTCATATAGAGCTGAAAAATGTATCCTTCTCATACCCTTCAAGACCTCAAGAAATAATCTTCAAAAGCCTAGATTTAAAGATTGATGCTGGAAAAACAGTGGCTCTAATAGGAAATAGCGGTTCAGGAAAGTCCACAATCATTGGACTCATTGAAAGATTCTATGACCCAATAAGAGGATCAATTTTAATAGATGAAGTGGATATCAAAGCTTACAATTTAAGGAGCTTGAGGTCTCGTATTGCGTTAGTGAGTCAAGAACCGACACTTTTTGCAGGAACTATCCGTCAGAACATCGCATATGGAAAAGAACATGCTACAGAATCTGAATTAAGGGAGGCAGCAATTCTTGCCAATGCTCATGAATTTATAAGGTATGAATGCATCACCCTCTTTCCATAGCAAAAGCATACTTCTCTATTTGCTTCTATAGTAATGAAAGACCGTGTGATGCAGTTCTATGAAAGAGGGATATGAAACATATTGTGGAGAAAGAGGTGTCCAACTATCAGGAGGCCAAAAGCAGCGGATAGCACTTGCCCGAGCATTTCTAAAGAAGCCAGCTATTCTTCTTCTTGATGAGGCAACGAGTGCCCTTGATTCGGTGTCGGAGAATCTAGTCCAAAAAGCTCTAGATGAAATGATGGTTGGGATAACTTGCGTGGTTGTTGCTCACCGGCTATCCACAATACAGAAGTCAGACACCATAGTTGTGATAAAGGATGGAAAGGTTGCAGAGCATGGATCACACTCTGATCTACTTGCTGTTGGAAAAGGAGGTTATTATTACTCACTATTAAACCTCCAAAGCAATCACTCCCTCAATTCATGATCCAGTAACTAGACTACATCAAAACAAATAGTCTCAAGTTTGTCATTACTGAAAATTCGTGTGGAACTTCTTAGCCTGAATCTTAGCATGATATCACTTCAGGCTTATGCATATCAGTTGTGATGAAAGTAAACCTGATTTAACCCAAAATAAATGGCCTAAAATGTGGTTGAAGAAATTGTAAACCTGATAGTAGACAAGAGAGACCCAGACATCAATGGCCTCCAAAGTCATTGTGTGTGCTGGTGCAAGAAGAACCACAGATTCAAGGGAGCAAGTTTGAGCCATATAATTAGTAGTTGAGTAATTGATAGATTGTCTGAAATCTATCCTATAAATTGATGTATCTATGTGTGTATCAATTGTGCATACCGATGCTCTGGACTATCAATGAAGGAAGCATAATAATGTGCACATAAATTGAATTGGGTCTATAGGCCCGCCCTCTCTATTGCAATTCGGCTTTGATTTGGGGGCATGGTTCGGCAGCAAAACAGGTATAGGGGGCCACTATTTCAGTGGTATTTTGAGAGCAGCCACTTTGTGCATATTGCCAAAGGTTAGGTCTTTCTGCAATCCTCCCCCGCCCATACCCCCAATGATTGGGGACTACATGGGTTCTGTAGTTGTTGTTGTTGATGTGTGTATCAAAGTAGGGAAGCAAAGTGTGAGAAAGAGAGAGAATAAGAGTGCGAGATTTGAGAGTTTTTTCTTCTTCTTGTTTTTTTTTTTTTTGTGAGTTTGAAGCAATAAAATCAGTGTGGTTTTTCTCTCAAATTCGAGTTTCTGAACACTGCTAGTGCTTCTTGTGTGAGTAATTTGCGTCTCTTCAAGTTGAACTCTTGGCAAGGGGGATTACCATTGTGGGAGTAGTCATACAAACGTATAAGAAGAAAGATTAAATTCTTCACCTTATTCTCATAACTTATTCATGAGGCAAATAGTTATTCGGGTAGATAACCTAAATTATGAAATAAACAAAAAAGCCGGGTCTTTTCTTTTTCTAGAGATATAGACTACCAATCTATACCACCATTGGTTAACTTTCAGTCTATCGAAGTCCTTGACTAATCCAATAAATGCAATATAACAATGAAAAGGCAGAAGTGTAGATTTATAAGATATCATTGCAGAATTTGTGCTTTAGACTTTTGATGAAACCTATGCTCAAAAGAAAAAGACACTACAAATTAGGTTCTCATCAGAAGATTTAATAGTGGATTTCTTATCACTTCATTTCTTTTTCCATCACTTCAAATTCCCCTACTGAAGATGAACCAAAAATCTAAATCTTTGACATAAATAAGAGTGACAACAAATTTGTCCAAAATAAAAGGTACTTCAATTGTAAATCTTTAATAGAAAACTTGACCTAATTTCATGATTGGAATCACCGTATCAATAAGTTCTTGGTTGAAATCACCTTATACTAGTTGTTTTGGTTTCCAATTGTGCAACTGCAAATACAAATGGTACAAACCAACAAAATCTAGTTTTTTCCGTGAGACCTCACTTCCAAAATAATTACCAAATTACACTTCTCGAACCTTTAATTCTAAGTTTTACACTTAATCAAACAAATCTTAAGGAAATACATTTCAAATTTTGTAATCCTATAATAATATTATTCCCAAGTCTAAATTTTATTTTTACCTTTTCTTGTAACAATAATACATAAAGGGCCACATTCTACATGTTGGTGTAGGGTTCCTAAAATCTCAGGGTCATCCTACATGTAGGGTTGCAAACGAGCAGAGCCGAGCCGAGCTTTGTGGTGAAACTCGGTGCTTCATGAGGTCAATCCTAAAGGCGGTTAGGGCGTGATGTCACAAGGCATGTGCCTAGCACGCGATTACTTGGAGACTAAGCTTAGTCTTGCTATAAAAAATACAAAATTAAACCCTAAAAAGGTACGCCGTTACTCTTCACCAAATAGCTTTGTACTTACCTTCTATTGAGGTGAGACTAACTTAGGCATCAAAGTGCCTTCTGGCTGTGTACGACGAGCTAGGCACTAATTGGCGATTGATCTTGCAGGCTAGGTAGGTGTCATGGAGGAAGGTTTAGATCGGATTGGACCCATACCAGAGGTCCAAGAGCAGAACCAAATCGATCCCCCACAAATTAAAAAACATTCTTTATAACACAATGATGACCATGGAGAAGACACTTATTAATCTTTCAATCCCTAACTCAATGTCCCTAATTATGAGCCTATTCCTTTCTCTCCAATCTTCATAAGTTCCAAGGCCACCATCCAAGTTTTCTTCTCTCTCTTCCGCCAGCAGGTCCAGCATCTATTCTAGCGCTGACCAAAGACTCCAATCATTTCTATAATTAATGGGCTTCGCCTATTTAACCTCAAAATATGTTCAACAAAAAGAAGGCGCAAATCAAAACACATGTTGTGATATGTTTTTAAATTTACTTATAGTAATCTTTTTCCCGCATTTTTGGATTCCAGTATTAAACGAAAGGTTGCACCTAGCGGTTCGTATTCCAGATTAATCCAACTCTACCAGTACCATTAGGTGGCAGAGAGGAAGAAGCACTACACCTGGGAATCAACAATACATTGATGTAGCCTCTTGTCGCTACCTACTAGAGAAATCCCTTATGTACCAGTCAATAGAAGGAAAAATCCCATCAGATTGAATCGACGGCCTATACTTAACTAAAGGCTCACGGAAATCAAGGGTTCAAGAGCACAAAACAGAGGAAATGCACGAGTCTCCTTGAAGAACGAAGTTGTAGTGGGCCGAATGTGATGGTTCGGTCACGGTCACGGTCACTACGCTCGGCGTAAGGTTGGGTCAGGTCCCTCAATTTTGTCTGGTCTGGCCAGGGAAGCGGCCGGACTTTTAGGTTTGGCCAAGCTTGGTTCGGCACCACGCACGGATGTGCAGATCCATGGATTCGATCCAGTCCAGGGACTGGGATCAACGAACTTCCCGACTGCTCGAACACTGAAGATCGTCTCGATGGTTCGGCTCACTGATTCATGTCAGCTCACCACGTGCGGGTGACTGCCTTCATCCAGATACATTAAACGTGATGTCATCTGAGGTGGTTATCGCACAAGTTAGGCACGGGGGCACATGGGTGACAGCTCATGCACATAGGTCATGGGTGATAACAACTTTATCTGCTAAGTCATGAGTGACGTCAGCCGAGGCAATTACCAAAGTGTGCCTAGCAGATGAATGTACTTGGAAAGCAAGTCAAGCCACTCTTTATAAAGGAAGGGATGAAGCCCTAGAAAGGTACACACTCTTCTTCACCCATAAACCCTAGTATTTTAATCATCTTCCTGCACTTTTCTCGCTAGAGTCTAGACCATCGGAGGGTCATTCCGATCAAGGACCGGTGTGGCCTTTAGTCCTGTGCTACCTGTGCAAGTTAGGACAAGAAGGCTAGGACCTGCCGGTTGCTAAACGAGAGGCTCAGGAGAGGTAACCCAATCTTGATCGACAACCCCACAGAGTCAGAAGTCTTAAGGTAAAGAAAGAAAGGTAGATTGGGCTTCTAGTTGCTCTGCTTGGATTGTGTTTACTTTTCACTTAACTCTTTGTAGTTTTGTACATTGGAAATGAGACTCAATCTTTTTACCGCAAATTTTTAAGTCGTTGATCACATGAAATAGAACCCACATGCTCACAAAGGCCCCAGAGGTTAATAAGTTAATATAACAACAAATGCAACCTCTAGCATCAAACCATCATATTCCGCACGGATCATAAGCTAGGTCACATAACCATTCAGAAGGACCTCTGATGCTGCTCTCAATGCTCGCCCTACGCTCCCACTCTCAATACTCGCTCGCACGATTTTAGTAGTTCGATATACTTTCTGGAAGACACTTTCATAGTAAGTTAATAAACAAGGAGCAACAGCTGCGTCAAACGAACATAACCAAGATGGACAAAAAGTAAACAAACCGAAAGCAACAGAATACGTGTATACACACAGAAACACAAAAGACAACTACATCTAAACCTTAACCTATACGATCACTTATTTGAGTAATCCTAACTTTTTCAATGATCAGAAGAAGTTTTAAACAGAAAACAGTAACAATAACTTACCCCATACGATCGCTTGTTCGTACCCTGTTTTGGAAGGGCTACTCCCTCATCATGACATACACAATGGCGATGCTTGGCTAATGAAGTGGGCACCGATTACGTACTCATCGGGTCCAATTGGATCCAAAATTGTGACCGAAGGCCTTTTTTTGACAATTTGGGGGAAAATCCTTCATTCGAAGCAATCAGAGGGTACATTACAAATTTACAATAGTGCAATTTTGTTCACCGGTGAACATTATCCCTCTCTCTTTGGTTGAAATGGTGTATACCCACCATAAAGTGATTGGTTGGAATGATGTGTACCCAGGAGCGGACCCACGTTGGGGCACGTGGGGTCACGTGCCCCCAGGAGCTTTCGAAAAAAAAAATTTAAAAAAATTATATACAGATAGGTTAAATATGATACTCCCTCCGTCCCAATTTAATTGTCACTTTTTGGGATTTGTGCCACTTTTCAATTGATTATATCTTATAATTTATAATGTTTTAGGTGATTTTAAAAACATTGTATTATAGAATAAATTGAGATCTATCAAACAAGATCCATATTGGATATAAAATTCATTACCAATTTAAAGATATAACTAGTTTTTTTATCCGGTTAGAATAGAACTGGGACAAGTAAATTGGGATGGAGGGAGTATATAGCTAGACGTTGGTATAATACTCTGCTTTGGCAGAATGGTAAGCATGTAAGATAGACACTCAGCGGCCGGGGTTCGATTCCAACAGCCTACGTTTTTTTTCATGTTCATCCTACTCCTTCCTCTCTCTCTATTTTGGCTTAAATTCTCACAAGATTTGTAATGTTTTCCACTAATTGAAAAAGTACGTGATGCATGTGGGCATTAAATTTTTACTTGACTTATTTGGATCAAGAATTTTAAACAAAAGTTAGCTATAAATACAAAAAAGTCTCATATCCATTGTTTTTTCTTTATTTTTTTCATTTTTGTTCTAACTCTTTCATTCATTTCTTCATTTTCATTCTACCTCTTTTTCTTATTTTTTTATTTTCGTTCTACCTCTCTTTCCTTTATTGTGAAAAATCGGTTGCGAAATAGAATGAGTGATCAATATTTAATGGTTAAACGATAATTTAGTGGTATACATACTGAAAAATATTTTTTAATATTGTGGATAATAAGTGCCCCCAGTGTATGGAATTCCTGGGTCCGCCACTGTGTGTACCCACCATAAATTAATGTCATGTGTACCATTTACATGAGCCTGCCAAACTTAGAATCAACAATGTTGAACTCGTGATGATAAAAAATTTCGACGTAATTTTAGGGATTAATCGTTCATTTCGACGAGACGGGTATAAAAATATGGGTCGATGTTAACAAAATTCAAATAAGATGACTCTTAACTCCAAAAGATAGTTGTTTGATATTTTTTTGGGTCTTTAGTGATTTTTTTTTACTTTTTGTCATAATTTTATATTTTTTAAACTTCTCTCGTCGAGACTGATGATTAATCCCCAAAAAATCACACTAATCTAACAAAAATTCAAAAAAGACAAATAAAATACACAAAACAAAGAAATAAGTTAACTTTAGAAAAAAATCAGCCTAAGGAAAGTGATAAGTTATCTTTCGCTAGATGAACTTTTAGTCGATGTATGAAAAAAGTATGACATTTTTCAAAATTTGTATTTTATGAATTTTAGCTCGTTTAGATAATAGAAAAACCCAACCTTCAAATTGAGTTTTTCTGAAAAGTTAACTTGGCTTTAGTTACTCGTCTAACTTTTGTGGAATATTAGTTCATTTTGACGAGAAGAGTCGGTAAAACAAAATTATGACCGAAATTCAAATTTGTTTTCTAGATCTCTCTCACCTCGTTTTGCCTCCTCTCACCTTCTTGTACAACTCGAGCTCTCCAGTGACTCTTGGGAAGGGAAGTAATGGCCATGGCGAGATGTCTGGAGGTCTGGAGATCAGAATTCCGGCGAGGGGAGTTACGATTTGGGATGAGTTCTTATTTCTTATTTTAGTTATCTACGGTGCTTTTTTGGTTTTGTTTTGAAATTTGTAGTTCAATAAAAAAAATTACAGTTTTTAGGTTTTCTTTTTTTAACTTGGAAGGATAAGAGAGTAATTCTACTTGCCACCTCCACAAGAGAAAAAATATATAGTTTTTATTTTTTAGGTTTTCTAAAAAAAAATACTGTTTTAGTACTCTCTTTTTTAGGTTTTCTTGTTAATCCAAAATTTTATTTTATGAGTGCTAATTTGGGTACAAAATTTGGGTATTTCAATTTTTGGAGAAGAGTTTGTCTTGCTTTTTTTTTTTTTTTGTTCAAAATCCATTTCTTGTTTCTACACTTTTTGATTTGTTGGATATTTTGTAGTTGAAAATGGAGGAGGGAAGGCTAATGTGGCAGAAATGGCCTCAGCCAAAGTTGGCCGGAGATGCTCACACATTTGGGTGTCTAAATTTAGGGTATGGCTTGGAGAATGGCACGGCAGATGCTCTTACAATAGCATGTCAGTATGTTGCTCCACTGATTCGAATCTTATAACTCTCTTATGGATATTTAGAGTCCCCTCCACGACCTGCCCACCCTGGGTCCTATTGTACTTCAAAATTGGGGTAAACCTACTTTAGTTAAGGTTTAAAATGGTTAGAAATTAAGTACTCTGGCTTTTCTGTTCATATACTGTTAACTCTTGTTTTTTTTTTCTCAAGTCCAAACTCAATTTTGCAAAAATATATTTGAAAATATATATTTGAAGTTATGCATAATCAATATTTTCACAATGTATTCATTGTTGAAAAAACAAAAAATTGCAAATTTAAAAGATTTTTTAATGTTTTAAATTGAAATCTTTTCAAAAAGAATAACAAGAAAGTTTCAAGACTAAAAATCATAAATTCCTATCAACTGTCAGTAGCTGTCACTTAACCCACAATCTTTAGTAAAACTAATTGGGCTTCAAAGTGCTCTATGAGAGAGACCGCTTCAGTTGCAATCTCCCCCGAGTATGTTATATTATATGTCTCACGTTGTTCCCACAATTCTTAACTCAAAGCATGATTGGTGCATTCTCATTGTTCGGATGGGAACTTGGAAAAAAAATTTCAACTCCAAATGTTTCTAGCAACTTCATTTTTCCTTATGTTCCACACAACAATGCACACAAGAAGCACAATGAAGCAACTCATTTTGTACTTATTTGCTTTGACTTTAGCTTCATCCGCCACTTTAATATTTTTTAAGGGTTCATGCAAAAAATTAGCTCCGTCTGATATCAAAATATGACTGGGAATATGGTGGGTAATATTCACCTATTTTTATAGGTAGGTGAACAAAATGAACTACAGATAAAAAACAAAAAGCAAAATTGAACTCCTAGAGATGTGTAAAGTTGAATTCATTTATACTACTTATCAAGTCTTTACCGATATTCAACTAAGTTGATTTTTAAAAGGAACTCTTAAAAAATACATTTTAAATAAATTGAACGGCTTTGACCATTTGTGTGGGGCCCCGAGATGGGTTCCACACAATGCAATATACATTTGGTGTACCTAAACACACACTCACATGAGAGTGGATCCAGTACACTATAGTGTATAGTGTGCGGACCCACCACTTATGTGAGCGTGGACATATGTTTGGGCATGTGGTACTACTCCCTCCGTCCCTTTTTAAATGTCCTGCTTCGTAACTCCAACTTATTAAAAAGACATCATCATTATACCTTTCACATCAACTTTTTCCTCAACTTTCCCTACTTACCCATCATCATTACACTTTTACTCACTAACTTTTCAAAATGGAATATACTTTTAGGGACAAAATAGACAATTCACCAACTTTTACCCACTAACTTTACAAAATGAACATTTATTAAGGGACAACCCAAAATGGAATACTGGACTGTAATAAAGGGACGGAGGGAGTAGTATATTGTAGTTTTATGTTTTGTGCACGTGCTGTTTCTGATCTCAAGCAAATTTTCTCCTTTGGCTTTGGGTGAGTAAGAGCATGTACATTAAGGATAGCAATTTTACCTACTTAAAAAAGAACTTTTCTATTTGACCTACCCATTTTTTACTTTCACACCACAGCAACCTCTTTATAATTTCCTCTCTATCCATTAAATATATTAGAAAATAATACAATTGCAGTATATAATATATATGTGTATCCTCCTATATTGCAGACCTCCATCTAGAGCAAGGTAGCCGGATCCAAAACCACATCCTCTCTCTCTTTCTCTTTCTCTCTCCCCCCTCAACCGCCACCACTACCATCAGTTGTAATCTCAGGCTTCCGCTATTAACAAGCTCACACTGTATTTAGAA
Organism: Rhododendron henanense subsp. lingbaoense; assembly: GCA_020567845.1. Taxonomy (NCBI): domain Eukaryota; kingdom Viridiplantae; phylum Streptophyta; class Magnoliopsida; order Ericales; family Ericaceae; genus Rhododendron; species Rhododendron henanense. Next base: position 14,062,032 of record CM036324.1, on the reverse strand, counting down.
AAAGGAGAAAGGCATCGAGGTAGAAGAAAAGGGGGAGGAAAGAGGGAGAAGTACGGGACCACTGACTCTCTCTCCGATCCATCTCGATGAGTTAATTGATTTCTCAGGGTTGCTGCTCGCGGTCCATCTCAACGATAAGGGGGACAACAAGGATGAGGAAGGTGGTGTCGGCGATCCACGCGGCCTTGCCGGTGTTTTTAAGGAGGCAGTTGGCGAAGTAGTCGGCATCGGAAGTGGTTTGCTTGGTTTGGGCCAAGATCGGGAACTGGAGACGGCAGTGGAGGGATGAACATTTTTCTGGGCTTGGAAGACGCCATGAGAGAGAGAGAGAATAAAATAAAAAATGGCGGTGAACAGTACCTCGGTAGAATTACCGAGCAAATGAAGCAAATCTATTTTGCCTTTATGTTTGCCTATGCTGGTGTAGAGGAGTTTTATGGGTTTCCTTCTTTATTTTACATAATATACCCCATTTACCTGCACTTGTGTACATGCTCTAACCCTCTTTTAGGGCGTGTTTGATTGCAGATTTCGTTTTGGGGAGATTCGTAATGAGGTGGGATTATGATTGGGATTGAGAATGAGGTGAGATTATTAATGAGGGGATGAATCATTTATTCGTGTTTGTTTTGCACAGGATTATGATTGGGATTGGGATTGAGAATGAGGTTGGATTGTAAATAACATGTTTGTTTTGGTTAGGATTATGATTGAGATTGGAATTGAGGTGAGTTTTTAAACTGGTCTTGCTCAATCCCATGGGGATGAGATTCGTAGTAACACCCCCCCCCCCCCCCCCCCCCCCCCCCCCCCCCCCCCCCCCCCCCCCCCATGGTAAACAAGGTATTAGGAGCCCCATAGGATTCCAATCCCTCCTCCCAAACCTCCTATCAAACACGCCCTTAGACAACCACTGCCCAGTGCAGTTGGTATGTTATCTCTTCTCTATGGAGGAGGTCCTGGGTTCGACCCATGCTGGGGCAATATCCTTGGGTCCCAAGCTATGGATAGTTTCTGGACTCTGTGCTAAGGGCCTGTTTGATAAAACTGAAAACTGAATCTGAAGCTGAAAAACTGTTTGTAAACATATTAAGTACTGAATTAAAAAAATGATTAAATAATTTTAGTTCCAATTGATCTCTCTTAATTTACTAATGGTCAAAATGTACTTATGGTAAAGGTGGAATGGTGAATTGTGGTGGTGGTGGTGGTGTTGGAGTGGTGGCGATAGTGGTGGTGGTGGAGTGATGGTGGTGTAATGGTGGCAGTGAGTGGTGGTGGTGAAATGGTGGTTGTGGCGATGGAGTGATGATGGTATAATGGTGGTAATAAGTGGTGTCGGTGGAGTGATAGTTGTGCAATGGTGACATTATGGTGGCGCCGGCGGTGTGGTAGTGGTGGCGGCAGTGTGGTAATGGTGGTGGTGGTGGTGATGGAGTGATTGGAGAGTGGTGGTGGTTGTGGTGGAGTGGTAGAGGTGGTGGTTGGAGTTGTGGAGTGGTGGTGGTGATGGTGGTGGTGGAATGGTAGAAGTGGTGGTGGGAGTGATGGTGATGGTGGTGGTGGTGGAGTGGTAGAAGTGGTGGTGGTAGAGTGGTGGTGATGGTGGCAAAGTGGCGGCGGTGGCGGCGGCGAAGTGGTGGTGGTGATGGTGGCGGAGTGGTTGTAGGAGTGGTGGTGGTATGGTGATTAAATGCAAGTATATAAGAATTCAGCCAGAATTAAGTAGTTTAAAGCTACTTAATTTTTTTCAACTTTTTAGCCTACATTTTAAGTAGCACTTAATTTGTTAAGTAATGTAAAATGTCGTTATCAAACCCACTGAATCACTTATTACTTAATTGATTCAATTTTAAGTGTTAAATTTAGGTTATTAAATAAGCCCTAACTCTAACACCCTCCACTAACCCCCGCTGATGTATGACGATTGAAAAAAAAAAAAAAAAAAACGCCCTTAAAGTTTACCGTGGGTTGAGTTAGAGGGGAGCAGTGTCCCACCGTTCTTTCAAATTTTTTTTTATCAATCGAAATTCGATAGTAGTGAGATACGGAGTAGTATCTTTTTATTTTCTCACACACCGCTACATCCACAACGGTCACACCCACACAAGAAACCCTCACACACGAAAACCCTATTCTGCCTTTCAAAAAAGAAGAAACCCCTATTATCTCTCAGACGATCGGCGCCTGACGCCTCCTCTCTCTCTCTCTCTCTCTCACACACACACACCAGTCAATCGGCGATTTGGCCCCTCATCTCTCTCAGACGATCATACCCCCCAATCTCTATGTCAGTCGATGGGCGATTCGACCCCTCCCTTCTCTCTCACCCACCAGTCACCAGTCAACCCCCTGGCTGCGGCGGGGGCGCCGATCCTCTGCGGACGCGGGGACAAGAGGACGAAGAAAGGGAAGAGGTTCAAGGGATCGCACGGAAACTCGAGGCTAAAGAAGGAGAAGATGATCGAGCTGATTAAAGACAAGGTCGATGTGCCCAGGTCCACCCCTTGGCCCTTCCCTTTTAAGCTCATTTGATGCTACTTGCTTTTCATAGGAAACGTAGTAATGCACTGATGTGTTTGAAAACCTAGGGTTATGATTTAGGGGATTCGACTGCGATTGGAATATGCAGATTTTTATAGGAATATGTGTAATGGGTTTCGTGTGATTGTGGCTCTCTCTCTCTCTCTCCCTCTCTCAATTTTTTCTGTTGATGACTGTATTTTCTAATCCCGACCAACTCGAAATACCCTTTGGGTCTAAACCGACCACTCATTCCGTCGGGGTCGGACTCGGGTGCCCTTATGACCACTCAACACAAAATCAAGAAGCACAAAGGGAAAATAATAAAAGAGTAACATTCACACGAAGTGATCTATGAATATATTATCCTCCCCCATCCAGATTCCTTCAAGATTTCTGAAATTTCCATTGTAGACCCAATGTTTAAGTAAAAGAAAACCCCTAATAGAAGTAAATAAATGTGAGATTCTGGTCGAAAACTTAACAGATGATTTTAGATGGATGTTTGGAGTGGTGGTCTTGAGTTTGTGGTTTCCATGGGAGAGGGAGAGGGAGAGAGGAGAAGGTTTTGTGTGTGAGTGGTTTTGTGTGCGTGTGTGGCCGTTGTGGATGTGGCGAGGATGGGTGAGGCAAGAAAAATGGTGTAGAAGATGGGTGAGGCAAGCCAAGGAAAATAAAAGGAACAAAACCTAGGCATAGGGCTTGCTTCAAAATTGAAAGTTTTCAATGGCCTATTTTTAAGCTGTGTTTTTTTTTTTTTTCCGTTGACTGGTTGGTAATCTTAGGTTAATGGTTGTCTCCGTCATAGTTGTCAAAGGCGCGCGCCTAGGCCCAAGGCGAGGCGAGGCGCACCCCCAGCGCCTTGCTGACCCCAGGCAAGGCGACTTGAAAAAAGCGAGCAAAAAGCGCAAAAAAGCGACAAGGCGAGAAAAGCGACCAGGCACAAAAAAGCGCGCTTCTTTCAAATCAGTCAAAAAAGCGAGTTTTTTTTCAAAAAAGCACACATAACACAATTATTTTCAGAAATAATTATTTTTTTGCATAGTTGCGCCTCTCTTCAAAAAGGCGTGCGCCTCGCCTTGCGCTTCTCGCCTCAGGCCCAACAGAACTTTGCGCCTCGGTGCGCCTTTCGCTCTTGACAACTATGCTCCGTTAGATTTTTTACAAGTCGCATCTTTTATTTTTGGTGTTGTAGACTAAAATTTAGCTTTTTTCCTTTTCTTGAAAGTTGTAAAGATGATATTTGACATTGGCATGTATATTGATCTCATATGATTTTGAAATTGGCATGTGCATGGGAATGCTTTGAAAGTACCACGTACATTGCTTGCCTATTTGGAGAATTATCTTTTGCTTCACTGTCAAAGGCTTGCTTCTGGGTGTAAACTTGCAGGTTAGAAAGCTTATTTTAGTGTCATGTGCATACTATGATATAACTCCTCATTTTTATGTTGATGTGTTCTTTTTGACAACATTGCACTTGAAAGTGTTTACTTTGTTGGTCCTTATCTATCTTCTCTACTTTAGTTCATGGAAAAGGGAACCATGAAGTTTCCTTGATGGGTTTTGTGATTTGCTAGGATGATACGATTTTTGGAACCGTATTTATTTTTCAAGGTTTTAGACTGATTTTTCTACAGATGTGTATGTCTCTCTCTCTCTCTCTCTCTCACATGTGTATGTATCTTTTTGTTTTGCTGTTGAGTACTGCCACGGCTTTCAATTCTCCAAATACAAACCTAATTCAATTTTGATCAGTCTTGGAATACAATTTTATCCAAGTAATTGATCTGTCTTCTCTTTGTGCATCGTGTGCGACATTGAAGTTTTTGCGGATAGCTCTATGATTCCATGTTTATGGTATGGACTGCTTTTTATCTGTCTTAGATCTATCTAGCTACTCTCTGTTGCTCTGATTCTTCTTTCAACTTAAAAATTTGAAATTGGAGCAGAAACAGAAAAGTTGTTTCCGGATCGAAATTGGAGGTGAATGAAGAGAAAAAAGGTATAAAGACTAATTGTTTGGAGTCAATATCCTCTTCCTGTAGGTCTGCATATTAGCAAAGAAATAAATTTTTGATCCCCTCGGGTTACGTTTTCAATGAATATGTCCTCGCTTTCCTATTATTCAAAGGCTTCATTCTTTAATTTCCTACACGTCCATGTTGTGTACGTGTGAATTAGCATGTTGGCAGGGTTGCATGCTTCTGCTCATTTACTAAGACATTTAGCATGAACAAACTTATTTCAAGTGTTCCCAAATGGATACTGTTGTTCTAAATTTTTCTCTCATTGTTGTGGTTTTTTCTATCACAATCTCTCTAATAAGGAAGCTCAGCTTTTGTAGCTGAGCCATATTTTGCTCCGTTGGATATATGTTGCCATAAATCCTCACTGTTGGTCCTTCGTTAACATGAGCCTAGACATGCTTCCCTCAGTACCTCACGCTACCTCTCTCATGTAAACCTTCCCCTAGACATCCTCCCTCTCTCTCACAAATCTTTGGTAGCTGTGCCAATTTTAAAATTCAAATCCAACTTACATCCTCTCTCTCATGAATTTTAAATCCACCTTAATTCTCTCTCTCTGCAAACAAACAGTCGGTTAGAGTTTGATGCATCTTGATTCCTCTCTCTCTCGCCTCATGTCCGCCTCCAGGGAGGGACACTACATAGGAGTGAGAGAGAGGCCGTGTGGCCGCTACGCCACCGAGATTTGCGACCGGTGGAAGAAAACCCGCGTTTGGCTGGGCACCTTCGACACCCCCGATGGCGCCGCCCGTTCCCTCCGCGGCGCCAAGGCCAAAACCAACTTCATCCACTCCTCCGGCGCCGCCTTTTCTACAATTTATTAATATCCCCTCCTTTTTAATTGGGTTTTGTTTTTTGTTTCAGTTTCAGCAATTTTAGTAGCAGCAGCAGGGGGCGGCGATTTGGGGGCAGCCGAAGGTGGCGCACCACGTGTGTCAGAACAGGGGAAACAGCGGCGGCGGCCGTCTGTTGGGTTTTTATCGTCGGCGGCTTGGCCAGGTACCATGGTTTCATATTGCAGCGTTTATCAACACCCATAGAATGGAGTTACACTCTTGACATGCATTTTTTTCCGAGTCCTTTGTGGGCTTTCTTCTGTCTAATTTTTGCTTCTTTTTTTCAGGTACATAAGGCATGCACGAAATTAATGCAGGAAAAAAAATAGTACAATCACAAATGTAAGAACTTCTATTTTTTGGTACTGAAATTATATGTCGAAGTTGTGCTTTCCCACTCTCGACGTCTCTACTTCCGTTCATGTGTAAGAAATCTATGGATCAGAATTATATGTAGGTCCCAAATTTATAAATGTCTAGGAGTTCCCCAGAATTATATGTAGGTCTCAAATTTGTAAAGGTCTATTGTTTATAGGTGCTGAAATCCACTTTCCAAATTGCTGAAACGTTGCTTATAAGTGGTTAAATTGGTTCTTATTAGTGATGCAAGGTGTTCTACTTTGTTACTCTAAAGCTCCACACTTTGTGTCTCCCAAGTTTTCATGGTGAGAAATTTAGTCAACAAGAGAGGGAGAGAAAATCTGCTACTTTTATTTTTTGGCTTGATTTGCCTGGAATTTGTAATTTTTTTAGATGGATACTGTGTAGATAGTGTACTTTAGCTGGGTATTCTTTTGGGTTATTAAAGATCAAGGAGCCGCCTTAGATTTTGTGGAGAGTTTGTTAATTTTGGGGAATTATTTGATGTAATGATCACTGTTAAGATTAGTATGTGAAGTTTTTTTGCGAACCACATTCTTACACCTATAGCCGTAAACCATGGAAGAGATGAGCAAAGATGATTAGACTTTAGAGGTAGAAATGTATTGCTTTAGTTGTTAGAAATGTATTGGTTCAATCTCTCTCTCTCTCTCTAAATGGAATTATCTTTAGTTGTTGCCTATTGGCTTCATAATTGGTTAAAACTAAATGGAATTATTTGATCTAATAAACATATTTCTATTGAAGAAGATCTGGAAGAAGATGGGACGAGAAGTTAGGGGTCTGGATTCTCATTTCAAGGTTGAGTTTGGATTCTCATTTGATAGTGTTAGAGTACCACATTACAAAGATAATTGGGGTTTATTTAACTTCTACACAGTCTTTAGATAGTTCATTAATATTCTGTACATCTTTGTGTGGGTTCTTCGTGAACTGTTGGTGTTACTGAAAGGTATAATGGAACAGGCAACTCACATTTGGACATGCAAATGTTTAGAAATTCGATGACACAACATGATACTTTGGCTCAAGTTAAGTAGTATTGCTCTTACAAAGAGAAAAGGACTAGGTGGCTCCATAGCTGAATTTGGTTTTCAAATGATTGACAAATCTTGCTTATTTTTGTCACTCGCACCTTTTAAGATTAATTTATATTGTAGTTTGATTATTTCTATCTCCTTTATATTTATTTTGAAGAACACCTGTATGTCAAATGTGATCCATGTAGTTGAAATTTCTAAATCCCAACAGTGGATCTTATACAAAAAGTCACCTTGCTAATTCTGATTAGTTGTTTTCTTCCTTTTTTGACGTCAGGGAGAGGATAAATTGTGCGGCAATGCCACGGGTAAGAGGCTTCTATTTTCTTCACATGGGACGAAAAGGATTTATGCCCCAATCCCAATTTGAACCGGTCAATCAGGTAGTTCAAGTAGGTTAATCACTTAATCTTATATGTTGGCTTTGTTGATTAAAACTAGATGAAATTATTTGTCATTCTATAGCTTTTTGGGTCCTTACGACTTTCATTTGTGTATAACTGATTTATTTGGTTAATTTGAATGCTCTATGTGGCATATGAATTGTCAATTAAAACCGTGAAAAAGGGTGATTGAAAGTTCAACAAGGCATTGGGCAAGTAAGTAGTTAGGTGACTTTTCTTTGACCGACATGGAATAACTTGCTGATTTTTCAGAAATTGGGGGACACGACATGTTGGCTCAAACAGTGAAGCTCTTTTCCAAATTCAAATTTTGGTCTACTGACTTATAAAATGTTTTGTTTTCTAAATTCTCAAGTTGAAGGGTAAAACGTGATCTCCACATGAACTCTGATTCTCTAGACTTCAAAAGGCACTAAATATGACCCCAAAAATAACTTGAGTCGTATTCATTGTTTTAATGGACTTGTCAATACAATGGAATCTTACTTTTTATCTTTCTTATTTTCTCTCGGTCGCCAACAGAGGGATTTTAGAAGCCGAATAAAGTTTTGCATCGAAAAGCAAAATTCGAGTAGCTTTTAAATTGAAGTTTATGACTTTTTTGCATTGCAATCTAGGAGAATTTATTACAAAAATGGTAATAGAGAAAACCTAAGAAGCACGGATACGGATACAGGATACGGATATGATACGATACGAATACGCAGATACGTGATTTTTTCAAAAAGAAGGATACGATACCTTGGGGGATACGTTGAATATAAAAGTAAATAAAAAATATATTATATATAATTTTTTATTAGGGACTACATGGGTTCTGTTGTTGTTGTTATTGTGTATATATAATTTTTAATTCCTAAAATTTCATTAATGATTAAAGTTTTCCATCACACAAGTTCACCATTTCACATGTCGAGAGAGAAATATTTACATACATACACACAACGAGAGAGAGAGACTTACAAGGTTGTTGAGAGAGAGGATATCGTCGGTGTGTTTCTGGTGTTGATTGGTGGGGGAAAAAGAAAAGTATAGTCCTACTTACAATTTTAACCCATATATTTTAAGTAATAACATATTTACCCTCATGCGTATCCAAAACGTATCTGCGCGTATCGAAAACGTATTGGGATACCAAAAATAATTCTAAAAGTAGGATACTTTAAAAAAAAACGTATCGCATACATATCCGGAGTGTATCCGAGAGTATCCGCGCGTATCCGAAACGTATCGGGATACCAAAAAATAATTCTAAAAGCAGGATACTTTAAAAAGCGTATCGGATACGTATCCGGAGAGTATCCGAGAGTATCGGTATCCGATACGGATACGATACGTGATACGGAGGCCAAAATAGAGTATCCGTGCTTCATAGGAGAAAACCTCTGCCAATGCTGGATTTAGAACTTAAAAATGTAAACAATAGAACTGTGTTATATTTCTCCTTGAGTAAAATTACAAGTATTTTGATCGCAAAAGCTTGGAATGCTTCATAAAATGCCTCTGTCTCCTAAGTGCTCGACTTTCTCTTTCTAAGATGCGCATGGCATATGTAAGTAGTGCATTATGGGTGGAAAACGCCTTTAGAAATTTAGTTCATTAAATTGCCCATATCTGAGATGCACATTGCTATCTAAGATGCACATTGCGTATGTGATTCAACATATGGGTTTACTGAAATCTCTATACTAAGGAAGCTCCAATCAGAGATATTGTTATAATATCTGATATCAGCAATGTGTTTTATGTCATTAGACATACATGTTAATGTAGTTTTATGAGAAGTACTTATATATTGGTTTTCAACTCTTACTACAAGTCAATTATTAGCTTTTCTTGAAAGTGTATTGATTCTTTCTGTTCTATAGTTTTATGCTATCCTATTACCTTTAGACAAAGATTTGTGATAAGTCTTTGGATTTTTTTTGGGTATGCGTTCTTTCTGTGATTGTTTTATTTGTTTGCATGTGCATTGTAGGGCTATAGTCATGATACGCCCAAACCCCTTGCACATAATTTTTCCTGTCTAGCTTGGCACTTGCTTTTTGGCTTTCCTTCAGTGTTGCCAGTTTTTTTTTGACATGCTTTTTATGACATGCTTTTTATGACAAATGAAGCATATATGGAGTTAGTTATTCCTGTGCTTAGGCTTCTTCTCTAACTTTCATTTGTTGTTGATACAGTGACTAAGGAGGAGCCACAAGAAGAATAATTGAAATACTCCAAATCTTTGACTCTACTACCTATACTGGTGGATCATTTATATAGGTGTGTGATCAAATGCAACCACCTTCTATGCTTCTAGCTCTGCTTCTTTTGCCTCGGAAGCTTGTTCAATTTCCTTTTTTGTTTTGCTTCTTCCGTAGAATTGGCTTCAGCTTCATTAGTTGGTATGCTTAAGTCGTGTTCCTTAGAAGGAAAAAGGATACTACCTTTCTTACTTTGCTTCATGAAACTGGATGACCCCTCTGTGTTTGTACATGGTTTTTTCTTTTGGAAATAAAGTAAAAGGATTGAGGACGAAAATAACGTTTTAATAATATTTTTTGAAATGGATTCTATAATGGTTGTTCAGTCATGAGTTAAGCGAGGCCAGTGCTTAAAATTTGGTTTAATGGATAACCAAACTGTATGACAGAATGCATGAATGAGATATTGCTTTGAGAGTAACGTGATTATGAATAGGAACCGTGCTTGGAAGTTAACATTGGTTCATTTTAGTTGTGTTCAAAACGAAATGCATCGTACCTTCAGGCACGGACAATTCCTAGTACTTCTTACAATACTAACACATTTTTCATCAAATTTCTTGGATGTAATTACATATCTAATTTTTCCCTAGCGGCGCCTTTAGTCTTGTGGACTCTTTAGGTTTTTGCTTATCTAATTTTAGAGCCTTATAGTTTCTCTTTCCTTTTCTATTCACTGTTTTCTCTCAAGTTCTGGGGTTTTTGTCTTGCAGTAGCCATCAAGTTCTGGGCGCCTTCAGTCTAGTGTTTTGATCTAGATTTGTTTGTTCCATCTTATTCTGTTTTTGGGTTGTTCATTGATTTTGATTTTTTCTCTTTTTCAGAATTGCAGGATCTTTTTGATCGTTCTCCTTCAGATTTTCACCTCCATCAAATTTCTAGTTTTCCCATGTAATCTTCAGGCTCATAGCTTTTGGTGTGATCCAAAAAGCAAAAGCAAAGCATGGTGGGTCTATTACTAAGGGCAAAGGTCAGATAGTATATATAGATATATTGTTTTGCACTTTGCAGTAGCTTAAATTCTTTTCTTCATTTCTTTTTGGATGTGGTTTACTTTCCATTAGCATAATTTGCATTTGTGCAATCTTAAAATATCTAGGGAAGAAAAAATAAAAAATGAAAGGTAATTAGGACTTGAGAATTTATTTGCGCATTCATATTTTTGATGCTGTTTAGTTTACTGAATTTTTTTAGACATCTATAAATGCAAGCACTAAATGCCTCAACTTTAACCGAGAAAAAATAAATGTAGTACGAAGTTCAAAACTACTCCTGCCTTCACCATATCACCTTTCTCCCTTAATGTGTTACAACTTTGTGGGAATTTGGGACCTAAAACTTTGTGCTGGTAACGTTTCTTTTTGAAGCTGGGATTGTCTTTTAAGCAAGAAGCTTAATAGGAAAAAAGTTAAAATCATATTAGTTCTTGAAGACGATTTTAAAAAACGACTAAAGCTCTTTCTATGGATACCAACTCTGTTTTACCAAAAAAAAAAAAACCTCTGTTTACCACTCAAAATTGATGAGAAACGAAAAGAAAGTGATTTCTCTCCCGTTATATCATAAATTAGGCGAGAGCTGTGAGATGGATTTAGTCTTGGGAATGTCATGAGGTTGTTGAGTGGGTACTCAAATTGAAGCTTTAAGTGGCTTTAGATTACCATTGAACTTCCATTGTTTATTGCACGATCTGAAGCTGCGTAGGATTAAGCTGTTTGTGTGCGAGCCTGAGTAGCTTAAATTTTTCTCTTGTTCGGACAAATCATAAGGAAAATTTAATCCTAAAGGACATTGTCAAATAGTGCTAACGTTGGTTAGCTATGGAGTTTCAGGAAAATGAGTTGTATTGAACGATGCTGAATCCGTGGGATGAGAATTAAAATAGGCCCATTATAGTGCAGTTTGATGCTGATCAAGTTGGTAGTGCGCTAAGAAAAATTTAGTCGGGAACAGTGATTAAAAAATTGCGCCTAGGCGAAGGCGAGGCGTGAGGCGAGGCGAGGTTGAGTGAGGCGGGCGACTAGTCGTGAGTAGAACGACTAGTCGCGAGGCATGAGGCGACTTAAAAATCACGCCTAGGCGTCGTTAGGGCAAAAATGCGATCTGATCTTATATTCCAAAAACCGTGATCAGATCTTCTCACATACCTCTGCTTCTCTCCTCTGCTTCACTCCTCTGTGGCGTCAAACGGTCAAAGACAGCCACCATGATCAGATCAAATCTCAGAGGTAAGATCAGCTCTCTCTCTCTCTCAGTCGCACAACCAGCCACCCACGATCTAATCTTGTTTTCTTCTTCTTTTTGCCGACAGGGGGTGTGACTGTGTGTGTCTATATATATACATATATGTGTATGTGTGTGTATGTGCTGGGTCCTTTTTTTTCCAAGTCAATCATCAATGTAATAAGACCTTTCTAAAGAGAAGCAGACATAGCCTACACGAATACTATTGCTGTACTGAGTATTTTATTTGTCTTTTATATGTTTACTAGTTAGTGGTTGTATATTATATATATATATTCCTAGTTAGTGGGTGTATATTATTATATATATATTCCTAGTTAGTGGAGTGTATATATATATTGTGGGAGATGTGTTATGTAGAGAGTCCAGACAACAGAGTATATAAAAGTCTTTTACCCTAAAAAAAGAGCAAAAAATATAGTCTAATAAACTTCTTTTTAAGTAGTGTATTGCATATTTAGATCACAAGATCATTATTCAAACTTGAAATCGACATTTTTTATGCATTTTTAAGAATTTGACTAAATTGGAGCGATTCACGATTTGATACAATTCACGATTCGCAAATGGATTGTTGGTTATTATGCAATATGGTGTTGTTTATTCTTGTTTTGATGGTAGGAGTGAATATTGGTCATTTATGTAGTTTATATTTCTTTTTTTTTAAACGCTCACCTCGCTTGAATGAGCCGCTCGCCTCACCTCGCTTCAATGAGGGCTTTGTCGCCTCGCGTATTTAAATCACTGGTCGGGAATAATTTGATTGTTGAAAGGCTTATAGTTGTGCTTTATTGTTGGAAGGGTTATCATAAACTAAAGTATTGAAAGGTTCTATCTCTTAGCTTAAATGTTCACTTGCAGCAAATTGCATTGACATGAGTGAGATGTAATTGACCTTAAAGGGTTCCATCCAATACCTAGCCAATAAAAGACTTCGTGTGTGTAGGAGAGAGGGGTCTCGCTGGAGGTGCTTACGTGTATAGATGTGAGCTGGAGAGGTGCGATTGACTGATGATTAGTGGAAAGGAGAAGAGGGGAGGAATCTTGTGGGGTGAGGGAAGGAGCAAGAGGTACGAGAGAGACAGAGGCAGCGTGTCCCTTACGTTCTCCGCGGGGTGGCGTCTGACCTTCTCTGGATTCGAATGGGTGAGGTCACCTTCTCTCCGGGGAAGAATGTTCTCCTTCCTCAGAATCAGTGCTCGCACCCTTTCTTTTCGGAAAAGTCAGCCTCTTCTAATCATTGGGAATGTCAGGGGTATTTATAGGGCACCTGGGCCTAAGTTAGGCCCAGGACGACGCTCCAATAAAACCCCAACATGTGTCCCCTCTGTACCTCCAGGCCTTGGAGAAACTCGTCCTCCCACGGAAGCTTTTCTGCGGGAGGGCTCGAATTTCCGTGGCGCTACCTCCATCCCAAGCCACAAGAAATTCCCCAATTCCCGCAAGAGCAAGGTCGCGACCCGCGGCGATCGTGTGTTTTCCGCGGAGTCCCTTCCGGGCCCTGCCTCCAGGCCCAGATGGAACCTCGGAGACTCTCGAAATTCAGCAGTTCGCGGGCCTTCTCATAACCTTCTGCTGTAAAGGCCAGCCCGAGATACGTTTGGTCCTCCCGCGGGGCCAGCGGAGGTTCCGCGGTAGCTTTCCTCCCGCGGATATTTCCGCGGGGACCACCTTTCTATGTTTTTGCACGCATCATTTCCTCATTGGACGGTCAACTATTTCTCTTTCAATGAAGCTTTGACCGGGGCTTCTTTTCCGCGCGGGTCCCATTGCCATGTGTCTACACGCAATTGCAGGGTCAACAAGTCTTTCCTGCTGATGTGTCAATAATTTTGTCCGCGCCTACATATGCCCCCCGCGCGCGCACGACGGGCGTATGTCGTTCGCGTGCGCATTGTTCCGCTTACTAGTTTTCGCGGTTGTCCTCAATTCATCCCGCGGAGCAATGGATATGTTAACCGTTGACAACGTCTCTTCGTGTACCGTCGTGCCCTTTCGTATACAGTCGTCATAAATGTTCCACCGTTTGACCACTATATAAACCCTTTATTCATTACTTTCCTTTTTTCACCTACCGCTCGAATCTCCGTCGAAGTGCTGTCACTTTCCCTTCTCCCTTTCAGCGAGCGATCACTTTCTACTTGTCGTTTTCTACCCTTCGCGATCACATCTTCTCTCTTTCCTCCACACAAAGTGCAAATGGCTGCGCGTAATCCAAACGTCTAAATCCCTGTTCCCCCCGCGGACCAATGGAAAAGGGCCCCGTACTTGCAAACAGTTGGGGACCTGTTCTGGGCCCTCGCGGGGGCTTATCCCATTGAGGGTGCGCCCGTGGCCGATCCAACCTTCTTTATAACCCCCGCTGCCCCGGAACAAGCAGAGCCGATCAATCCGTCATCCGTCTTTCGTTTTAGCATCGAGCGCGGGGATTTTCCTTTCGTGGAGTGCCGCTTTGGGGCCCAAGCTTCTCCACCCACTGACTGGGCGGAGTGGGTGGATGAGATCGTCAGTACCCCCCCTTTAAACAGGTATTGATGGCTAGCGGTGCCTACGACGCCGTCCTACTGTTGCGGCGCCTGAGTATCCCCCGGCAAGGGGCGGCCATCAAGAACTTGGAGTTCGCGTGTTCACGCTGGAGCGTGGACACCCATTCTTTTGCATTGGCCTGGGGGAGAGTGGACTTTCATTGGAGGATGCTTTCATTATCACTCGCTTGCCTCTCCGCGGAGCCAACATCCTGGATTTGGCCAAACTCTCTCGCGAAGACCGGGAGAATGCCGAAGAGCTGAAGAAACTGCACAGGCTGGCTCAGAATGGCCCTATTTTCACTGTCCAGGGTACCCGCAAGGCTGCGGCGGCGAACGCTAAAAAGACTTCCCTCGGGAGTTGGATCCGCTACTTCTACAAGGACCTCCAGCCCGCGAGGACGGTTGTCCCAGGTGTCGCACGGGACTTTGTCACGGGTCCTCATTATGAGCAGCGGCTCTACATGGCGGGATTTTTCGCCTTTTCCTTTCTTATTATGTCCTGCCTGACTATCCCATCGACGGCCTTTCCATTGGCCGTGCTCTTAGCTCGCGGCCATCTTGTCGCATTGGCGCTTCTGTTTCTGGGGTCGCTCTACCGTCAGCTGGACTTGGTACAAGCCGACTACGCCAGGTCCCTTGGAAGGTGCGACCACCTTTCAATGGCTCACACCAACTTCTTGCTCGCGTATTTCTTCGAGCATTTCGGCATCATTGCCCCTGTCCCGTTGGCCTTTTAGGCGTCGGGACAACGATCACGTGCGGAGCAGTGGCAAGGTACTAGCAGCAACGCCTCATGGTACGAGGCATGCGATGCCGAAGCCAACTTCACCCCACGGCCCTACAACATTACTTCTCCAGGTGTCATGGGCGTGGGTCTGTGCCTCCTTCCCGCCGCCTCTTCCCTCAATGACACAAGCGGGGGTGATTCCGTGGCGCGGACGGTTGTTAACTCCACACTTATAGCTCTCCCCGGGTGGCTCCCGTTCCTGAACAATGAGGCCGCCGGAGTAGTTGTCTACCGCCCGGACCGCTTCGCGAGGCAATTGAGCTTTGACCAAGGGGTGCTTGGGCCTGCTCCTCCGATGCCTTCCTTTGCGGAGTCCCAACTCCGTTTTATGGCGACTCAACTCACACCCATCCTGATGCAGCTTAGGGACTTGCCCATTCCTGCCAGGGACAGAGTTACAAGCTATACCCGGAGTTCCGCTTGTTCTGGAGGAGGAACCTGGACTCTTTCCTAACGTTCGTCCGCGGGCAGGCTGTCATTCCCGAGGTGTCCACGATCCGCGTGCGGGATACTTCGCTGCGGGCCATTACCGAGGTTCGGGAAGTAGATTGGCGCGGGCCCCACAACCAATGGGTCGTAATTGACGTCGCGCCCTTGAATAGGGAGTTCCCCGCAATGCCTCCTCCGCGTCCTTCAGCTGCCCCGAGGCATACAAGTGTGAGAACAATCCGCGGGAGAATACAACCTCCGACCCCCGTGGAGCCATCCCAACCATCTTCTTCCCAGGCGCCCGCGGCGGGGGAGGCCCGTCGCCCCAAACGCCCCCTTATTCCTCGTACTCAATCATCCTTACCTTGTCACTCCATTTTCTCCGGCACTTGTTCTCATTGCTTCACTTCTTTCTTCCAGCAGCGGGAGCTTGATGCCAGTACCTTCGTGGCTTTCGAGCCAGAAGCGGCCGCTGTGGCGGAGGTGGCCGAACAGGCTGCGGGCGAAGAAGGGGAAGCGGATATTCCAGCCGTTCAAACCAAGCGACGCCGCCTTGAGAGTAAGTTTTCTCTCTCCCTTTTTATATCTTTTGTGATGTCACTTCCGTCGCTTCCCTCTGACTTCTAATCCCATTTTTTCTTTGTGAAAATCCGGTGAACAGCCGTGGTGGAATTCGATGATGAGGAGGAGGAGAACATGGACGTAGGCGACGGTGATGATAATGACGATGATGATGACGAGGATGGTGATAACCTTCCCCTCAGCGTCCACTTGAAAGCCCTACGCGCTCAGTCATCCATGCCCGCGGGGGACCCCACCGCGGAGGGCATCGCTGTAGTGGCCATTTCCGACTCCCCAGAAGAGCAGAGGGAGGTGGAGGTTATTCAACCTAGGATGGGGCCAATCCCTTTTCCTCATCCGGAGCCGGAGTCCTCCGCGGTGATCGGAGGTATGTTACCTGACGATCCTTCCGTTGTAGACCTTGGAGGAGATCCCAACACAGTTTCCACCGAATCATCTTCTTCCTCCAAGGAATCTGAAAATGTCATAGTTTACTCTGTTGACCGCAACCCCTCCCCATCTAATGCAGCATCTTCTGAGGTTCGCGAGCTCTTCCGCCGATGGACACCGGCGAGTCCGTGGGCCAGGCCGACATTGCCGCGGAGCCAATTAATGCGGCGGCCGCGCAGCTTCCGAGGGAAGAGGAGGAGGACGATGTCGAAGAGCTTCCTCATGCTACCGCGGGGGGTCCAGCCGCGGATCGGCCCGGGGCAGGCTCAATTTCCACCCCTTCTGGCTCCCAACAGCAGTCTACCAGCGCCCGCATCCGCTCCACTGAAAGCTTTTTGGGTCGGGTTGCTGGTGGCTCCCCATGCGTCTCTAACGCCTCTTTCCTGCAAGGCCCTGGGTCAGATGCGGGGCGGGACGTGGCCGCAGATGCAACCAGTCCTCATTCCCCAGCGTGCTCCACTTCCCAGACTCAATCTCCCCATCCATCCGCGATGCGCACATCTACTCCTCCCGCTCAGGTTCCTTTGGCCGTGGGGGACCGACAGCTGGAGGTAAACGAAGAACTCCTTGGGGGGGCCCACCTCCATTTCTGATTCAGATCTAAACTCTCTATTTAAAGATATGACTTTCTTGCCAACTGACGATGCTTTGGGAGGACAGGGAAGTCAAGCTCTTGGGGACTTCGAGCTCGATTTAAACTTGGAGATGGGCGAGCAACAAAGAGAGGAGGTGGAGTCCAGGGAGCAGCCTTCTCCTAGGCGAAGCCCCGTTGCAGATCTGGGGAAGGGGCCCATGGCTACTGAAACGGAGATGCCAATTCGCCTCTTTCCCGTGGGCTATCCGGTGGACGAGGCCTACCATCCGCTGCTCAATGCCATAGCCCGGGCCCACCCGGAGACGTTTGGCCCCTTCAATCCGCGGTCAACTCGGCTTGGGGTGCTTTTCCTTGGCAGCCTCCATGAAGTGCTCACCCCTGGGGCACAGCTACGCTTTGGCAATTTCACCCCTGAAACGGAAGCTGCCCTGGAGGAGGTTGCACAAGACATGAAGGTCTTGGGGTTCGACCTGGGCTGGCTGTGTGCAAGGAGTTCCGCACTGAGAGCCGCGGGGGAAAGGGCAGCTCTGAGGCCTGAGATCCAGGGGTTGGCTGCTCAACTGGAATCCGCTCGGCAGCATGTGGCTAACTTGGAGGCCAGGTTCACCCAGGTTATGCAGCGTGACGCGGAGCTGGCTGCCGCGGCATTGAATCTTGAGGATCCTAACCCGGAGGGGCTTGTCTTCGCGGAATGGCTGGCTTAGGCCCTCTCTTCTGTTTGTAACACATGTACTATTGTTCCGTTTGTATTTGTTTTTTTTTTTTTTGGAATAAAATTGCCATTGTATCAATAATGCTATTCGTGTATTAATTTTGCCTTTCTTCGCAATAGTATTACCATCGTCTTCTTTGGAGCATGCCTTAGTCCTTTCGCGGGTCATGTTCTGACCCCTCGAGACTTAGCAGTATTTCTACTTGATAATCGTTAAGTTTGGAACTCGCGGGTCATGTTCTGACCCCTCACGACTTAACATTATCTCTATTTGATAACCGTTAAGTTTGGACTCGCGGGTCATGTTCTGACCCCTCGCAACTTAACATTATCTCTATTTGATAACCGTTAAGTTTGAAGCTCGTGGGTCATGTTTTGACCCCTCGCAACTTAACATTATCTCTATTTGATAACCGTTAAGTTTGAATTGATAATCGTAGGGGGGGTGGTTCCGCGGAAATGTTCTCTCCGACCATACCCTTTTGTCACAACGTAAAACATTAAAAAAAGATGGGATAAGAGAGGGATAATTGTCAAGCTCCATTAAAAGATAATCAATTTGACGCTTCATTCTTACAAAATTTCAACGTAGTTCACAGAATGACATTGCTTTTCATTAAGCTTCGAGACACTATTAAAAGAAAAGAACAGGGGAAACTTATAAAGTAAAACAGGAGATCTGGAACTCCATTGCTTTCCTTACGGGTAGAATTTCTTGATATACTTGGAATTTACTGCCCCTATCTTGAAACCGTCTTCTACGCGGGCCAAGTGGTAGTATCCGCTCGCGGAAGCACCGATTACCTCATATGGCCCCTCCCATTTGGGTGTGAACTTCGGAGTTTTTAAATCCCTCATCACCGCCGCGGTAGCCTTCCAGACTAAATCCCCAACCTTGAACACCCGCGGTACCACGCCCTTGTTGTAGTAGCGTGCCACAGACTCCCAGTACTTCTCATGAGCGATGGCCGCTGCAACCCTTCTTTCTTCAAAGGCTTCTAGATCTGCTCTTCTTCCTTCCGCGGAGTTTTCCATCGCGAGGATCATCCGCGCGGAGGGGACACTAAGTTCTGCGGGCAAAACTGTTTCCGTTCCGTACACCAGGCTGAAGGGGGTGGCGCGGGTAGATTTTCTCTTCGAAGTTCGATAAGCCCATAGTGCTATCGGTAGATGATCCGCCCAAGTGCCCCCGCGTTCGTCCAGCAGCTTGCTCAAAATTCTTATCAGGGTCTTGTTCGTTGCTTCCGCTTGCCCGTTTCCTTGCGGATAGTAGGCACTAGAAGTACGGTGATCAATCGAGTATTCATCGAGAAGGCTTCCCACATGGTGGTTGATGAACGGAGTCCCGTTATCGGAGAGAACAGTCTGGGGTATGCCGAACCTGCAGATGATGTTTTCTTTAATAAATGCTGCTACCGCGTCTCCCGTGGCCTTCTTCAGCGGAGCGGCCTCAACCCACTTGGTGTAAACTTCTGTGGCTGCTAGGATCCATCTGTTCTTCCGTGATGCTGGTCTGATTGGCCCTACCAGATCCATGGCCCAGGTGTGGAAGGGGTACGAGGCGCGGATTGAATGCAATTCCACGGAAGGAGCGTGAACCAGATTCCCGAATTTTTGACAAGCCCTGACACCTCTGGACATGCCGCTTGGAATCCTTTTCCATGGTAGGCTAGAAGTACCCCTGGTGAACCAACTGTTCGTACAGCTTTCTCCATCCTTGATGCTCAATTCCGTGGGTCTTTGTTAAAATCTCCTCTACCTCCTCTTTATCTACGCATTTCTGGGGCATTCCATCGAGGGTTCTTCTGAACAGGAGCCCTTTCTCCAAGAAGAAGCGTCGCGCTCCGCGGACGATTCTCGCGGACTCAGTTCGTTCCATGGGCAAGTATCCTTCCCGCAAGTAGTCGATGTAAGCCTGTCTCCAATCTGTCTCTTGGTCGCTAGTACCTGCCATTAGGCATTCTGGCTTGGCCGCGTATAAGGAGCACCAAGTGCAGTTTTTTGCAATCAGATCAGCGTCTTTCTTCATGCTGGGCCAATAGTAACCTTGCCTTTGAATCCTCCTGTACAGGGCTATCTCATTGTCCGCACAATTGTTGTCGTGAATCTGGTTCAAGACTTCTCTTGCCTCCCTCGAATCAACGCACCGCGCGAGCCATCCCTGCGGGGCACGGTGATACAACTCTCCGCGCAAGACTACGAAGCATGAGAGCTCCGCGGTGGGCAAGTGTCCTACGCCAGTAATTAACTGAATTTTGATGGACCCGCGCCAGTCCTCTGTCGGCTCTGAAAAATCTTCTACCACGGGCGGCTCGAACATCTTTACAATCTCTATGCAGGCCTTTTCTTCCTCGAATTCCGTTTTTGCCCCCAGTGTTGCAAGGGCGTCCGGGAAGCGATTTTTTGACCTGGGCTTATGAATGACATTGATACTTTTGAAGAACTTCATCAGTTTCTGGACCGTCGTTCGATATGGTGCCAGGGTTGGTTCTTTCAACGCGTAAACCCCTTCCGTCTGCAGAATTACCAATTTCGAATCTCCCGCTATCTTCAGGTGCTTAACCCCCCTCTTTTGCTGCTAATAGACCCAGGATCAGTGCTTTGTATTCTGCCTCGTTATTGGAGCAGGGGAAGCTCAATTTGTAAGCCAAATGGACTCTCTCCCCTTCTTCGTTTTGCAATACTATTCCCGCGCCTCCTGATCCACTACCCGCGGCCCCATCAAAGCTGAGCGTCCAATGTGATTCATCCGCGCTGGCCGCGAGAGCTTCGAAACTATCTCCGGGTAGAGATTCTTCAAGTGGTTCGCATTGGCCGCTTGGGAACTGTGCCAAAAGGTCGGATAGGGCTTGGCATTTGATTGCTTTCGGCGTCGTGCATGAAATGTCGAATTCTGCAAGTGTTAACAACCAGCGAGCAACCCGGCCCGTGAGCGCGGGGCGGGACAAGAGATACCTCACTGGATCAGACTTGGTGATTACCCGTATGGGGAACGACAGGAAATAATGTTTAAGCTTCTGCGCGGTGAAGACGAGGGCCAAACAGTGCCGCTCAATGGGCGTGTATCTTTCCTCCGCTCCTTGGATCTTCCTGCTGATGTAGTAGACCGGGCGCTCTGTTCCATCTACTTCTTGCACAAGCAGGGCCCCGATGGATCTTGGTGTGGATGTCAGGTAGAGTATCAGCGGTTTTCCCGCGATCGGGGCTACCATCGTCCGGGGAGACGTCAGAGCTGCTTTAATCTTTTCGAAGGCCTGCTGGTGCTCCTGTGTCCATGCGAACTTTGCATTACCCTTCAATAAGTCCGCGAAGGGTGCCGCGATTTCCACCAGCGCGGGGATAAAACGTCGCAGGTAAGACACTTTGCCTAAGAACCGCTTGAGCGTCTTCTGAGAGTGGGGTGGGGGCATTTCCGCGATGGACTTAACTTTTGCCCCGTTCGCATCAATTCCGTGTCGATGCACAAGGAAACCCAAGAACTTTCCCGCGGTAACGCCGAACGCGCACTTCAGGAGGTTCATTTTGAGGTTGAATTTCCTGCATCTGTTAAACATGGTGGCTAGATCCGCTAGATGGTCCTTCCGCTCCCACGACTTCACCATTAGGTCATCCACGTAATCCTCGATGATCTTGTGCATCAGATCGTGGAAAATCGCGGTCATGTCCCGCTGATATGTTGCTCCCGCGTTCTTGAGCCCGAAAGGCATCACGATGTAGTAGAAGTTTCTCAAGGGGGTGCGGAAGGCCGTTTTCTCCGCGTCTTCCGGGGCCATCTTAATCTGGTTGTACCCGCTGAACCCATCCATGAAAGAGAACATCTGGTGGCCCGAGGTGGCATCCACCAATGTATCGATATGTGGGAGCGGGAACTCATCTTTCGGGCATGCTTTATTGAGATCGCGGAAATCGATGCATACTCTGATTTGGCCATTTTTCTTCTTCACTGGGACAATGTTTGCTAACCACTCGGGGTACTGGATTGGGCGGATAAATCCCGCCTTCCGCAGCTTTTCGACTTCTTCCTTGATTTGTCCTTCCAGGTCGGGGTGGTATTTCCGCTGGGGTTGTTTCGCATGCTTGGAATTGGGAAAGACGTCTAAATGATGCGTCACTAGCTCTGGATCTAAGCTAGGCATTTCCTCGTAGTGCCATGCGAACACATCTGAATTGTCACGCAATAGTGCTATTAACTTCTCGCGGAACTCTCCGTCTAGCTCTTTGCTTACGAACACTGGTTTTCTTTGGCCCGCTCCATTATTAAGGTCAACTTCCTCTAGTGCCTCTTGCTGCGGCCTGGATTGATCCTGCACGCATTCTGGAGCGGGTTCTGGCTTTTGGATTGTTTCCTCTTTTGTCATGGCACATGTTCCATCGGGGCCAGCGGTTTCATGATCGGTCGCTGCCCCGGTGGACCGTCATAAGTAGTACACTGTTTTGCCCCCTTCCTTCGTTTTGGTTATCTTTCTTGGGGCTGCGGCCTCTGCCGCGGATGGGTCTCTTTGTCGTGTTTCCGGCTTCTCATCCTTGATGTCTTCCCACCTTGGGATCTTCACGCCGCGCGGCTTGGCGGTGATCGCTTGAGACACTTCGCCCATCTCTGAGGAGTAAACCGCGTCCGAGAGGTGTGCTTCATGAGTATCGAACGGGTTCTCCGACGCGCGGATGGTGACTTTTTTTCTTGCCCAAATTCCTTTCAGGCATTGGTGATAGCTAGATGGCACGACTGCGTACTTATGCATCCAACTCCTGCCGAGAATGATTTGATAATTGGGGTCCGCATTGATGAGATGAAATTTAGTGGTTGAGCGGATTGCCTCCACTTCTAGGTCCACCACAACATACCCCAGAGATTGCTTTATGTCTCCCCCGAACCCTGTGATAGTGATTGGTGATTCCACTATCTGGTTGTCCTGTATTCCCAGCTTTTTGAAAGTTGACATCGGCATGAGGTTTATGGAGGCCCCACCATCTAGAAAAGTTCTCTTCAACTCCATCCCATTGACGTGGGGTGTGACATACAGCGGGCAGTTGTGTGGGTGTGGCACCCTTCGGTCCGCATCCGAGAAAGTGACAGAGTTAGACTCATCGCGGATCGTCCGCGGACATGCAAGATTCCTGGTGGACCTCCGCGATGTTGACGATTGCCTTAGTGATTTCCAACCTTGCTGCTGGTGTGAAGCCGAAACCATCGAAAAATGCGCGGAACTTTGTACTATTCTGCAATGTTTTGACCGAAGCGTTGGGATCAAGTGTAACCGCGGGGGCTGCAGCGTCTCCAAATTCCTCTGTGATTTCGTAGCAAGAGACCATGTAGGCCCACGCTTCCTCACCCTCTCCTTCCATGTAGTAATCGTTGTCTGCTTCTTCTTCGTCGTCATACATGAACGGGTAGCATTCCGCCATGTTTACTTCTCCATTGTTATTTCCGTGGGTCGGGTAAGGCTCGACGCGAATGTCGCGTCGTCCTATCCTTAGCTCGTTTGCATTCTGCTTTCTCTTGAACAACCTCTTCAGTGACCAGCAATCACTAGTTGGGTGCTTGGTATGCCTGTGGTACATGCAATACCGCGGATGCTCGCGGTATTCCCGTGTTGGTTCGTACTCCACTGGGGGAAGTTCTAGCTTTCCGTCTTGCACCCATGCATTCACTAAAGCTCGTACTTCATCCATGGTGCAGGGGTAGTCTGGGGCTGGCCTCATCTTGCGTTCCCTTCGTTTTTTTCCTTCAGGGGCTTGCTGGGCCCGCGGCGCCTCCGCGACAGCGACAGTGGCGCCAGTGGCTTTGCCCTTCCAGCAATCTTTCCTGGCCGGTTTGACCACGTGGCAGATATTGTACGCGGATTCCAACAGGGCGGAAAATGTTCCCAGCTTCAGGTTGATGAGCAGCATCTTGAATTCACCCATCATTCTGCCAATGCAGATTTCAACAAGTTGGACTTCCTTGACTGACTCAGTGCAGTCAATTGCGCGATCTTGGAATCGCCTGATGTAATCCACCACATCTTCTCCGCTTGTTTGTGTTTCCTTCGTCAGACTAATCACCGTTACCTTCTCACGGACCTGGAAGAATTTAGCATAAAAGCTATTCACCATCTCCTCCCAAGTGGTGATCGAGTAAGGCTCCAGGTTGACATACCACGTGTACGCGCGGGAAGTGAGAGACTTTGAAAACTCGCGGAGACGCAAGTTGGAGTCGGACGCGTGGGCCCCAAGGGATTCTATAAAACGGACCACGTGCTCCTGAGCGCTGCCTTCTTTTCCGTCAAATTTGACGAACTTTGGTGGGGTGTACCCTTTCGGGTAGGGTAGCGATAAGATCGTCATGGGGTAGGGATGGCAGATATTTGGGCTAGCTAGGAAGGGAGGGTAAAACTGTCTTTGCCTTTTCTTTAGTAAGGAGGGCCTATACGTCTGCCAAAGTAATGAACTGCCCCGCGGACGGGGCGCCGACTTCGACAGCGGATGGCTCCTTTCTGCTTGCCTTGCTTTTTGCTGTGCCAGCAGGGCCTGGACTTCCGCCATGGTGATGTGGGGTCCTGTGGATGGCGTGTTGGTACCATCTGCAGGAATCTCTTTCTGGCGTTCTCCAATGGGGTTTCCAGCAATGCCCCCTATAAGCACGGGGCGCAAATGGTGAGGCGCGGACAGGGGAATTTGAGGTTGCATCGTCTGGCTAGTGCTGCCCCCAGCATGGTTTTGCTGTGGTTCGTCGTTTTGGCCGATTGCGGCCTTTGGGAGCGCCGCTGAGATGAGCTCAGTGAGACCGGTAAAGGCCGCGAGCAGCTGTCTCTGCGTCTCGAGGAACTGTCGCTGGTCATCCTGAAGGGCCCGCAGCGTCTGTGCGGCCGCACCTGCGCTGTTGGTTTCTTCGACTTCCTCGATAACTGGTGCGCCGTTATCTGGCGCCGTCATTGCTCTCCGGCGTGGTGGTGGCTGTTCGATGTATTCTCTGGAACGGGTACTAACCATAAACCAAAAAGCACCTCCCCAGCAGAGTCGCCTAAATGTAGGAGAGAGGGGTCTCGCTGGAGGTGCTTACGTGTATAGATGTGAGCTGGAAATGTGCGATTGGCTGATGATTAGTGGAAAGGAGAAGAGGGGAGGAATCTTGTGGGGTGAGGGAAGGAGCAAGAGGTACGAGAGAGACAGAGGCAGCGTGTCCCTTACGTTCTCCGCGGGGTGGCGTCTGACCTTCTCTGGATTCGAATGGGTGAGGTCACCTTCTCTCCGGGGAAGAATGTTCTCCTTCCTCAGAATCAGTGCTCGCACCCTTTTTTTCCGGAAAAGTCAGCCTATTCTAATCATTGGGAATGTCAGGGGTATTTATAGGGCACCTGGGCCTAAGTCAGGCCCAGGACGGCGCTCCAATAAAACCCCAACACGTGTCCCCTCTGTACCTCCAGGCCTTGGAGAAACTCGTCCTCCCGCGGAAGCTTTTCCGCGGGAGGGCTCGAATTTCTGCGGCGCTACCTCCATACCAAGCCACAAGAAATTCCCCAATTCCCGCAAGAGCAAGGCCGCGACCCGCGGCGATCGTGTGTTTTCCGCGGAGTCCCTTCCGGGCCCTGCCTCAATGTCACGCCCTCGATTTTCAACATAAATATTAAAGTTTTCCATAAATAAAAATCCTCACAATAGTACAAATATTACCCAAAAGCCATTTCAATTTCCCTTGTTCGCAAATCATTTCCAAACTCCAAGGCATTTCCAAATTTACATCATTGGCCCAACGGCCTAAAACCACTAGATCACATTAAAAGAAAGTTAAAAGTTTACAGGAAATCCTTCATTTAAAAAAAAAAGGATAATAATTAAAATAAGATTACAATTTCTTCATTCGGAGACAAAGTTCATAAGAGATGCAAAATTAACTCTCTGAAGTCGCTTTCAAAATGTAGGATCACATGCAAGCACAGCAACCCATGTCACAGCCTCTGACTTGTACCTGAAAAATGATAGGTTGAGCTACACTAGCCCAGTAGAAAAATCTATGCTAACTTTACGTGCATACGAGAAGACAAGTACGAAAAGAAGGAGATCACGTCGATAGACAATAGCAATCAGAGCCAAATATGAATGTACGACATAGTCAAGACTTCTAAGAACTCAAGGAATTTCTCGTATTAACCCTCTTTTTCTCGTGTCACATCTCATCATTTAACACATCCCTACGACTAGATTCCGTTTATAGCCTAACGTGCGAATGCCTATACCAGTCTTCCTCACGTGTCACACTACGGTGGGTCATTGATGCCTCTTTGGCAAACACTCTACCAAATGAAAGATCGAACGACAAATAATAATAAGAATAGCGTACTTAAAATCCCACACGAAATCCGTTACCACAAGTCACCATACACTACAATGATATCCCAAATTCTTAGTTCAATACAACCAACATCGCCCTTAGAGTCACCACGGCTTTTCCCGGGTCTTTTCCCTAAGTCGAATCGGAAGAGAGTCACCGTGGCTTTACCCAGGTCTATTCTCAAATCCGCAAAGCAGTTGGGTCACCACGGCTTTACCCGGGTCTATTCCCTCTTTAACAGCGTAATAGGGTCACCACGGCTTTACCCGGGTCTATTCCCGCATTCACAAGGCACTTGGGTCACCACGGCTTTACCCGGGTCTATTCCAATAATCACAATTACTCACGATGTAAACTTATCGATACGACTTCATAACAGGGTCTAATATACTGCAATCATTAAGGGGGCAACACCCACATACCAACGAGTATAACAATTACGCACATCTCGCATTAACATAACTCATATCAATAATAAGTCGTCACGTCACCATTTCTAACGTTAGTTTACCGATTAACCACTTCACCTTGCATTTTCCATGATCGTCATCATTTCACAATTATTGTTCATGTGTCCTCATACCACATTTCAATCAACACTCATCCTAAATTCATAACTCAACCTTTGTGCAATATTTTAGGTCTATCGAACTCATTCTTAAGTTGAGACAACTAACCACCCTCCACTTCAATAGTCCTAACTTTTTGTATACTTAACCTGTCAATGTAATTTCGGTGGCAATTAAAAGATGACTTCAAAATCTCGAAATCGATATATCATACGCTTGAATTGGACATCGGACGAGGAAGTTATGGCCATTCGAAGTTGGGCAAAAACCCAGAAAATGACAGGAACAGCAGAAAACGAGGCAGCTGACACACCTTCACTCCTATGATCATAACTTTCTGTGTACTTAGAGTTTTAAGGTGATTCCGGTGGCCCTGGAAAGCTGACTTCAAGATCTCGAATTCGATATATAATTTGCGTGTTTTCGATATCGGACGAGAAAGTTATGACTGTTCAAAGTTGGGTAAAAACTCAGAAAAACGGGCAGCAGCAGAAAACGGGACACCAAGAGAATTTTGGGGATTTCAAAGGAATCGAACAACAAATCTCAATACAATGATCAATAGCAAGTCTCAAGCACTATAGCAACTCATAAACACATAAAAGTAGTTAGATTTCCCTACCTCAAGTATCAAAGCCGAGATCAAACAAAGCCCTAGCCTCCAAAACTTCAAAATCAGCCGGTTCCTCCTTCCCCGAGCTTGACCCACGAAATTAAGGCTCAATAATGCGCATAGAAGGTAAAATAGAGGTGGGTTTGTGTAGAGCTCAAGTGATTTTGATGGGTTCTTGAGTGAGAGTGGAAGAGAGCCGAGAGAGAGAGATATGCGAGAGTTAGAGAGAGAGCCGAGAGATAGAAATGAGAAAGAGGAAAGCATTCCTCTGGAATTTATTGGAAGACCAAGGGAAAATTATCCCCTACTTCTCACACCACACACTCACACGTGCACCTCTCACACATTTACCCTTATATCCTTTCACGAACATGCCGCACCGTAATCCACACCGTCTATCTCGACAAGTCATACGTTTACAAAAGAAAAATACGACCTAAAAAATACGGGTCTCTACACTCCAGGCCCATATGGAACCCTGGAGACTCTCTCGAAATTCAGCAGTCCGCGGGCCTTCTCATAACCTTCTGCTGTAAAGGCCAACCCGAGATACGTTTGGTCCTCCCGCGGGGCCAACAGAGGTTCCGCGGTAGCTTTCCTCCCGCGGATATTTCTGCGGGGACCACCTTTCTATGTTTTTGCACGCGTCCTTTCCTCATTGGACGGTCAACTATTTCTCTTTCAATGAAGCTTTGACCGGGGCTTCTTTTCCTGCTGATGTGTCAATAATTTTGTCCGCGCCTACAGTGTGCAATGTTCATGTTGAAGTATCTATCCCGCAATGTTTTAAAACCTAGACCGGACCGGCCGGTTGAACCGTCAACCGGCCCTCCGTCCGGTCCGGATATACTCTAAAACTGATCTTATTAGAACCGGTCTCTAAAGCAAAAACTGTTCAAAACTACCGGTTGAACCGGTGATCCGGAAGATCCGGGAGTGGGTCGTTCGACCCAGACCGGAAACTTCTTTAACTAGAAAATGAAATTTTACGGCCAATAAATGACCATGACACCTGGGCGCGTAGCCCAAGCTCCAGCATACTGCTAGCTGCAGCGTAAATCAGTAGTTATATGTACCTTTTATAGATAGAGGAGCTTCCTAGAGTTTGAAAATCTACCGATGTGGGATTGGAACAAAGTCCAGAATTCAACTAACTCAATTCTACCTCCTTTCACTCCAATAATAAGGGATACATCTATTTTTCCGACCTTTCCCTGCATGTTCTATATTTTTATATGCTCATTTTAATTAGTTAGATATTTTTTAATATTTTTAATATATATTTATGACATCACGGTTCAATTCCGGTTCGACTGCGGTTGAATCGGTGACCCGTCCACCCGGTCCCTTCTCCGGTTCGCTCACCGGTCCAGTTTTCAAAACATTGCTATCCAGGCCATCTTTTCAAGAAGAATGGTGGAATCTGAGGTAGTAGAATTTTGAATGTTTTTGAACTGTATATGCATACCTCTTTGCTAATAGATTCATGTTTTAGTGAGTACTATTTTTTCCTTTCAGTATCTTGAACATTTTGAATTAATACAAATTAGGGTAGTCATCTTTCTTTCTTATCTTTTAATTTTAAATGCAGAAGAATTCAATGGTATGTTATAATGGTAGTGCGTAGTCGGGCAATTTGAGCATGTAACAAGGTGACTCGTTTCTTGAATCAATTAAAAAATTGAATAGATGAAACTGTGAAGAAACTTCCATTTGAGCTATTGTCGGAGACTCCCTAAAGAGTTAAAATGCCGAGGGAGATGCAAAATTAGTCATCTTCAGATTATTGGAGATCATAACTATTAAATCTTCTCATTTTATTTGATTTTGATGAGTTAGCTACTTATTCTTGTTTATCATTATATGTGGTCTTTGTCATCCTTTACAATTCCAATAGCAATAGTAAATGTGAATCTAATACGTGGGGGCTAATTTCTTTTTGTCTTATATCAGGTTACATGTTTAATCTTTATGTTACACACATGACACAGGAAAGCGATATAATTGTCAGCTAGCAACAGATGCTTTAAAACCCAAAACCAATGTGCAGAGGAGTTTGAAAGGGTGCGTAGTCAAATATTCAAGATTATTTCTATTCGCATATACTACAGTAGATTCCTTCAAATGCCAATGTTTTGCCTCTTTAGTGTCTACGAGAGTAAGCTATGAGCTATTCATTTTTCAGATCAAAGATTTTTGGTCATGGACATGTAGTAGACTGAATCTTTGAGATTTATATTGCTTGATAGAGTTTGCTCTCATCATAACATTGCTATGTAATTGTACTTGGTTAGATTGAGCCTTCAAATGAGGCTTTAGGTCCAGCATAACATTTCTATGTAATTGCTCTCATGGTCCTCTCTAGTCATTTTCCTCTCTGCCCATTCTATGCACAGAGATTGGAAGGAAAATAATGAAGGGAAGGTTTAAAAAGGTAAACTAAGAAAATTTAGTGAATAACAATTTCATTTCATTCCACTAGAGGAAAGATGTCTTTTAATGGTGTATTGAAACACTGCAAAACTGCCTTGCTTTTCAGTAAAGGTCCACAACACGAACAGTGGCTTCTGTTTGCTACGTTTTTGAAACTGCTGCTAGAAGCCGCTGCTAACATTATCATAAAGCAACATCTTACAGCTTTCCAAATGTTGACAAGACAAGATCGCATTAAGAACTTTTGTTTCTCATTTCAATGCCCCCCTCCCCCACTCTCTCTCCCTCTCAAACACAGACGTATTGTCACACAACCAAACATTTTTGTATTCTCAAAGCGTACATTATCATTCGTACTCTTACTTTATCTCACCTCATCATGAGCTATGTGTACATTTGAATGAACCATCCTCAACCTATTGATGGTTGTCCAAATTTTTGATTGGATGCAAGTATGATTGGTTTCAATGTCAATTTGCTTTTCTGCATGTGTTTTTTTTTGGAATGCAGAAAGATTGGAACGCAGAAAGATGTGCCTGTGGCTTGTGGCTATTGCAGTACTTTCCATCTGCTTATGTTAGGGACATTTGCTGCCAAGGAATTTTTCGGACACGTCATTAACTACTCCCTTTTAAGTTATTGCCTAGATTTATGAAGTTATCGGTGCACGGGAAACATTGGTGCTCCAGTTTAATTGGACATGGGTTTGGAATGTGATATGTGGGAGATGTACTAAGATAATTTCACATCGTGGACAGTAAATGTACTCCCAACTATTTGGACTGTATCTTCTCAAAATTGCTATAGTTTGGAGGTTCCTAGAATAATTTATTGTTGCTTTTGTCTTCCTTACTTTTAGAAGTTTACTTCTCGATATCTTAGCTCATGACATGATTGCATTCTTTTGAAGCCCAACTTCCGGGAACTACTCAGGATCACTTGCAGATATCTAAGATTGAGTTGAAAGAGAAAATAAATCATATCAGATGCCTGAGCAGGTGATAGGATTATTTTGTCCTTGAAATGCCTCACCGCACTTCAGAATTTGAATATTTTCATTAGTTTACTCCGTGCTCTGTGTAGGTTGTTTTTTGAAAATGGATCACTCCAAAGATGTTGGGTCTTGTCACACAAACATCTGTATATCATTGGTCCATTGAAGGTAACACACTTTCCTTTCAATAGAAAGACCAATATGCTACTTTATGCCTTCTTTTTGTGTTGTCTGTTCTTTCTTGTCCACCATGTTTATATGGACCCGCCCCCTCCCATCTTTTCGGTAGGTGAATTTGAACCTGTGAAAATGTTTGACAAAACGACTAATCTAGCCAATAATCAGATAATTAACTATCCATGTGATCCTACCAAAAAATGGTTGGTATTGATTGGAATCGCTCCTGGTTTGGCGGAGGTACTTTTTAGCTGACAATGTTCATGCTTCTGTTGGTTTCTTTGATTATTTGCCCATATTCTAGCATTTGGTGTGTTATATTTATTGTTTTATCCAGAATATGATGTGTTTAGAAGAGAGTCAAGAGGCAAATTGCTGTTGTTTATTCCTTTTCCCTCTCTTTGTGTGTTGCATCTGTCCTTTTGTTTTGGACGTAATTTGTGTTTAAGCTCATCTTGTTTATTCCATTGTCAATGGCATGCTATGTAGCACGGATACGGACACGGATACGAGACACGACAATTATAAAAAAATCGAGATACGGACACGGCGAGGGACACGCCACGTGTATAAATATATATATATATATACATATTCTTCTCTTCCATGTCCGTTGATGAAGACATGTCCTATATGAATGTATGAGATTAACATGGTTCAATAAAGGCATAATTATAGTTTAACTCAAATGTTTTGAATAATTTCATATTAACCCCTTAAAATTGAAAAAATATTACATTTTTACCTCTAGCCGTGTCCCCTATCAAAAAATAATAAAAATTATTGGACACGCCTCGTGGCGTGTCCAATACGTATTTGGGGGTGCCCCCGCCGTGTCCCCGTGTCCAATACGAGGACACGACGCCCTTTTGGAGTGTCGGTGCTTCATAGATGGCATGGAATGTCGTTGTACAAGTGGTTTAGAGACAACAGAATGTCCGACGGAAGAGATGACGAAACACATCAGAGGCTTTGGAAACTATGTGAGAATAGGTGAGGTTGTGAGAGATCAAGCAGCACAGTGGGGGCAGGATAGGAAAGACACGAAAGTGTCTTTACTAGAGACTCAGTAGAGAGTATTAGAGGGTTCAAATAGTGATGCAATAGTAGTTAGCCTTTTGTTGTAAAGTGAGTGCATGCATGTGATGGCGTGTTCTGGAATCTAGGTGGCTTTTAGGCAAAGCTGTTGGATTGTTGGACCCCCGTGGCCCCATGTACTGCCATTGTTGACAAACTTCCCCTGGGAAAGAATAGCAAGTTTGTAGAAGATTATTGGGCAAACCATGTAGTAGGCTCTTTTGATCTACTTTGGCATGGACATAGTGTAAAGACCCGAAATAATTATCCTTTACCTTATAATTTTAAAGTGCGTTTAAGATATTCAATTTGAAAATATTTTGGGGTTGAAGTGCAATGGCTTATTTGATAAGAGAGTTGGTGTGATGTTCTGGTACTTGAGGGGTGTGGGGTGTAATTTATCCTATATAAGTTAAATATCAGGAGCAGGGAACCATTTTTCCCCATTCCGGCCTCTTCTCCTCTACGCCTTTCTCTCTCTCTCGGCTTTCTCTCTCTCCTCCCTGACCCAAAAACCTGCTACTCCAAGAAATTTGGAAGACCCATGCGTATTTTGTCATTCTCTACCATCCTTGGCTCTCGGATCACGTAGGAGGAACTCGGTGGAGGTGTATTTTGCATTTGGAAGTCTAGGGCTTGCTTGAACTCGAGTTTGTGCTTTCAATCCTTGAGGTAGGGATTTCTTCTCCTTTTCTATGTGTTAATGTGTTGATTTGGTGTACCATTCGAGCTTTGATCTTTCCCCTTTGCATCATCAAAATATGTCGAAACTACAGAAGGCGTCGCGCGAACAGTGTGGGTATCGATACCCACACAAGGGGTATCGGTACCCCTCTTGTCTCTGGACCAGCAGCTGCCTTGGTATCGATACCCACTTCTGGGGTATCGATATCCCCCCTCCTCTCTGGACAGTTTTGAGTCGTGTCGCACTATCTGGATTGTTTTGAACCCCGGACACTTCAAACACCTTCTTGACACCTCTGAACCCCTTCTACGCATGTTTATTCGGATTCCCTTGATTAATTTAAGCATCCATGTTCTTTGGCCCCTATTATTGAGAGGTTTCAAGGTTAACTCGATTAGAAAGTACACTGAAATGGCTATTATGTACTTGTAAGTGTGTTTGCGTTTGTGCGTGTGGATAATTGCAATATGTTTATGGTGATTATGCAATATTGTGTGACGGTTTGTGAACCAAGGCATGTATTTATTTTGAATATCTAGTTGGCTTGTATGTGTGTGAGTACGGGGAGTGGAGTAGAGGAGTCCCGTAAAGCAAGGGGTGGAAATACGGCGACTCAAGTGAGTTGAGGACACTGTAACGCAAGGGATGGAAATACAGTAACTTAGGGTGTGGGCGTATTGTAATGCAAGGGGTGGAAATACAGTCGAATGTGGCATAAGATAGATTGAAAGGAAACAGATGTTGGTATTACTTGTTGTTCCATTGATTCTATGATTACTTGCCATCTTGAGAATTGCATGACTACGTTGAATGTATCTTCCGAGGCCTCTTAAATGAGTTGTGAGTTGGTTGCATCACCTTAGATTGGACTGTATTTGCCAAACATTACATTCCTCTACACTAGTCTTCACTTTTGCATATAGAATTGGTAGAAGATTTTTCTACTGGGCTAGTGTAGCTCAACCCTTCATTATTTTCCAGGTACAACATCAGGAGTGTAGCTTGCATGCACAGGGTGCCTGGATTTGGAAAACATTTTTGAAAGCTAACATTTACTTAGCCATCTTATAATTTCTTTTGAAAGATGTATTTGTGACTTAGTCCATAATTATTTTGACTTGGGAACAACGGTAAACTCTTAATTTATTTGTATTGAGGATTTATGTATTTGAGGCCGGTGTGCCACTGTTATTGTCTTTGAAAACTATTATTTCGGAACGGATATTTGATGTTGACGTAACGATCAGGATGAACCCTTTTGGGGGCAATATTCAGATTAGTGAGGACTATATTTATGAAAAATTATCTTTATTATATGTTAAAAATCGTGGATGTGACAACTTGGTATCAGAGCGTCTAGGTTAGAATACTTAGAGACCGTGGGGAGACTCTTAGTCTCATGGGTTCAAAACCTTTGCATTTTTTTTCATGAATTTTGTGTGCATGTGTGATTGACATGTATTCGACTACGTGGCATTGCATTTATGTTACCGTAGAGTGACATAGAGTTGTTGACCTGTAATGATATGGAGACCTGACCCCGTAGTAATGTGGTGGTTGTTGACGGCTTCTTGTTTATTTGTTTGACTCTTGTAGCAATTGAAACCTTGCATGCCTTGCGAATGTGAGTAATGGTAGGAGTATGTGTATTGAGGTGTATTCGATGAATTAACGGTGATAATTAGAGGTGCAAAGACATTGAACAAAAAAAAATGTGATGACCGAATTTATTGTGTTATGTTAAATTAGTAAAGCTTGGACTTATGGTGTATCCAGTGTGTGGGTGTATGTGCTCGGTGATAGGTTGATAGCTAAAGATGATTGTATTTGACATGTGTGAACTCGTTCTTCTGAAACTTTGAGGATCTACTTTCGGATATTCAATTTGAAGTGCGATTGGCCACCGCTACTTCATGATTGAATATCTAAAATAGAAGATCTTTCAACAAGTAAAATTTGCTTTTTCAAAAAAAAAAAAAAAAGGGTTGGATGTAAATAGATCATGTGATCTCATTGTCAAAGAGTCGTATCTACTTGTTGATTTCTTGTTTTTGGACGTGGAGTTACCTTGTTGTGAAGATCTTGGTGCAAAAGGGATACAGAGGAAAACATATTACTTCAGACCTTGATCTTATGTGGTATACTAATAAGTAGGATACTATCCAATTCATTTCTTATGAAGACGAGAATGGTTTCATTATAATGGATCCTTCTTTATAAGTTAGTTTATCGCTTGGTTGGAGAGTTTGTGAGAAACATATATGCCTAATGATTTAGTGTTGCCTGATGTGTCTACCATAAGTATGTATTTTTTTTATGCCCTATCGAGAAACTATTAGGGTTGTTAGCAAGACCCATTAGGGAATATCGATCGCGTTCAAAAATTGGGAAATTGATGTGTGCCAAAATGTAGTGTGTGGACAATGAGACTTAGTTTGGATTTGATAAATTCTACCGGAAAATTTAAGAGATGATGAACAAGTCGTGCTTAATTGATCCTACTAATTGAAAGTAAATTGCTGAGTTAAGACTCAGATGAAGGAGTTGTAATGGGCAAAGAGAACAAATATACAATTTGTGTTGAAAAGCCAAAATAATGAGTTGTAGAGTTCTTTTTGTTTATAAGGCGTTTTTCCATAGATCTATAGTTTCGAAAGATGAAAATTCAAAAAATGCGTGGGTGAATTTATGGTATTATAGTTATTATGCCGTGAAAGTGAATATGGTAAATCACCGACTTGTAATTACTGGTTTTGGGGCCCTATATTTTGTTCGCTGCTACAAGTTGAAACTTTCACTTTGGGAACAATTTAGTAACGTGGTTTAGACTATGAAACTTGGTGGGTTCGCACGCTATCCATTTTAAATTTTTTTTTTCAATTTGTATTTGATAAGTTGTTTAGATTGTCGGTATCAAGGAGTGATGTTGGGCTAATATATATAATTTGTTATGTTATGATAAATATTAACTTCTTCGAGGATTAAGGAATTAGATAGTTAACATTTGGTTTTTTTTTTTTTGGAGGTGGTACGAACAGTACAAATCGATTGTATCAATGAAAAGAGCTTGGTTTACTTGGTGGGCACTGGAATTCGTTGGTTATTCATTCCTTGACTTTGTTGGTTTCAAATATGACTGATACCTTACGAGTTGCTTGGTTGATTATGCGATTGTGTCTCGGTGGTGACAGTTAGGCTTAGAGTTTTTATTGACATAGTTCCCTTAAATTTGCGGTGTTAGAGGGTGGATGATTTTAGATATGGATAACTAAAGCACTCATAAGTGAGGGAGATTAAAGATATATTGAGAAGTAAAAATCCTTGCCGATTCTCTTGATTGAGTGTTGGGAAACCTTGTTCTCATAACCTATTGAAGTTGAATTAGGGAAAAACGGTACTAGAATGTCAATTGGAATACTTTGTTTGGGGATTTAATTAGGAATTTCAGAAATCTGAAGATTTTAGAGTTTTTATGGGTGTCGTTCGATCATTCAGAATACGTGGGTTGTACTGAACGTATTTCTGTAATTGAACATTGGACTATGTATGTGTGTATTACGTGTCGATTTACCAACAAAAAGGAAAAAAAAAGAGAGAGAGGGATTTGATTGAAGCACCAAGGGGGAAGAGTGGCTTGTTAGTGGGTTCAATGGTCTCGGATAAAGCATTATTGGTTATATATTTTGGGGGTAAACAAGTAAGTTTGGTGGTATAGCTTGGTTGTTTACTTTGATGTTTGGAGGTTGAGATATTTAAATTCGGTTATTTTGCAATTGGGATATTTGGTCTAATAGTTTTGTTGGGGTACGAAGGTTATACACTATTCGGTGAGAGACGTAATATTCAAGAACTTAGTGGATTGATTTATGAAAAGAAGTTAATGAGATTATCCTTATCTTTTACATAGTGAATGGGGGTTGCCTAAGTGATATCAGATGGGACATGTAGAGGGAAAGAGTTATGGATCGTAGTAACATTTCAAGAGCTTCGCATACATTTCTTTCATGTTTTGATCAAGTATTGTTGGGCTACAGTTGGATGGAAAATTTCATGAATACATTTCTTTGCAGATTGACTGATTGTTTAATATTGTAGATCACTGTGGGAAGATGTATATGCGCTTATTGATCTTGATTGTCAGGGAGTTGGATGTGAAGGGAATTTCAAAAAAAAAAAAAGGGGTTCCTATTTATATACTAAAAATAGTTGTTCGAATGCAGTTTTTGTGCTGAAAATAACCTATGTAGTTACCATGATTGATTGTTAAGTGCTAATGCGTGGGCTGAACCTGTACTTCAAAGCTATAAGTGTATTTTAAGTACATAGAGTTATCAATTATGTGCTGAAATTGATAGTATATGCTGGAAATATGAACCAAATTGCTGAAAATGTGGTTTAGAGGCATAAATCAGCCCACGCATAAATCAGCCTACGCCAGTAATTAACTGAATTTTGATGGACCCGCGCCAGTCCTCTGTCGGCTCTGAAAAATCTTCTACCACGGGCGGCTCGAACATCTTTACAATCTCTATGCAGGCCTTTTCTTCCTCGAATTCCGTTTTTGCCCCCAGTGTTGCAAGGGCGTCCGGGAAGCGATTTTTTGACCTGGGCTTATGAATGACATTGATACTTTTGAAGAACTTCATCAGTTTCTGGACCGTCGTTCGATATGGTGCCAGGGTTGGTTCTTTCAACGCGTAAACCCCTTCCGTCTGCAGAATTACCAATTTCGAATCTCCCGCTATCTTCAGGTGCTTAACCCCCCTCTTTTGCTGCTAATAGACCCAGGATCAGTGCTTTGTATTCTGCCTCGTTATTGGAGCAGGGGAAGCTCAATTTGTAAGCCAAATGGACTCTCTCCCCTTCTTCGTTTTGCAATACTATTCCCGCGCCTCCTGATCCACTACCCGCGGCCCCATCAAAGCTGAGCGTCCAATGTGATTCATCCGCGCTGGCCGCGAGAGCTTCGAAACTATCTCCGGGTAGAGATTCTTCAAGTGGTTCGCATTGGCCGCTTGGGAACTGTGCCAAAAGGTCGGATAGGGCTTGGCATTTGATTGCTTTCGGCGTCGTGCATGAAATGTCGAATTCTGCAAGTGTTAACAACCAGCGAGCAACCCGGCCCGTGAGCGCGGGGCGGGACAAGAGATACCTCACTGGATCAGACTTGGTGATTACCCGTATGGGGAACGACAGGAAATAATGTTTAAGCTTCTGCGCGGTGAAGACGAGGGCCAAACAGTGCCGCTCAATGGGCGTGTATCTTTCCTCCGCTCCTTGGATCTTCCTGCTGATGTAGTAGACCGGGCGCTCTGTTCCATCTACTTCTTGCACAAGCAGGGCCCCGATGGATCTTGGTGTGGATGTCAGGTAGAGTATCAGCGGTTTTCCCGCGATCGGGGCTACCATCGTCCGGGGAGACGTCAGAGCTGCTTTAATCTTTTCGAAGGCCTGCTGGTGCTCCTGTGTCCATGCGAACTTTGCATTACCCTTCAATAAGTCCGCGAAGGGTGCCGCGATTTCCACCAGCGCGGGGATAAAACGTCGCAGGTAAGACACTTTGCCTAAGAACCGCTTGAGCGTCTTCTGAGAGTGGGGTGGGGGCATTTCCGCGATGGACTTAACTTTTGCCCCGTTCGCATCAATTCCGTGTCGATGCACAAGGAAACCCAAGAACTTTCCCGCGGTAACGCCGAACGCGCACTTCAGGAGGTTCATTTTGAGGTTGAATTTCCTGCATCTGTTAAACATGGTGGCTAGATCCGCTAGATGGTCCTTCCGCTCCCACGACTTCACCATTAGGTCATCCACGTAATCCTCGATGATCTTGTGCATCAGATCGTGGAAAATCGCGGTCATGTCCCGCTGATATGTTGCTCCCGCGTTCTTGAGCCCGAAAGGCATCACGATGTAGTAGAAGTTTCTCAAGGGGGTGCGGAAGGCCGTTTTCTCCGCGTCTTCCGGGGCCATCTTAATCTGGTTGTACCCGCTGAACCCATCCATGAAAGAGAACATCTGGTGGCCCGAGGTGGCATCCACCAATGTATCGATATGTGGGAGCGGGAACTCATCTTTCGGGCATGCTTTATTGAGATCGCGGAAATCGATGCATACTCTGATTTGGCCATTTTTCTTCTTCACTGGGACAATGTTTGCTAACCACTCGGGGTACTGGATTGGGCGGATAAATCCCGCCTTCCGCAGCTTTTCGACTTCTTCCTTGATTTGTCCTTCCAGGTCGGGGTGGTATTTCCGCTGGGGTTGTTTCGCATGCTTGGAATTGGGAAAGACGTCTAAATGATGCGTCACTAGCTCTGGATCTAAGCTAGGCATTTCCTCGTAGTGCCATGCGAACACATCTGAATTGTCACGCAATAGTGCTATTAACTTCTCGCGGAACTCTCCGTCTAGCTCTTTGCTTACGAACACTGGTTTTCTTTGGCCCGCTCCATTATTAAGGTCAACTTCCTCTAGTGCCTCTTGCTGCGGCCTGGATTGATCCTGCACGCATTCTGGAGCGGGTTCTGGCTTTTGGATTGTTTCCTCTTTTGTCATGGCACATGTTCCATCGGGGCCAGCGGTTTCATGATCGGTCGCTGCCCCGGTGGACCGTCATAAGTAGTACACTGTTTTGCCCCCTTCCTTCGTTTTGGTTATCTTTCTTGGGGCTGCGGCCTCTGCCGCGGATGGGTCTCTTTGTCGTGTTTCCGGCTTCTCATCCTTGATGTCTTCCCACCTTGGGATCTTCACGCCGCGCGGCTTGGCGGTGATCGCTTGAGACACTTCGCCCATCTCTGAGGAGTAAACCGCGTCCGAGAGGTGTGCTTCATGAGTATCGAACGGGTTCTCCGACGCGCGGATGGTGACTTTTTTTCTTGCCCAAATTCCTTTCAGGCATTGGTGATAGCTAGATGGCACGACTGCGTACTTATGCATCCAACTCCTGCCGAGAATGATTTGATAATTGGGGTCCGCATTGATGAGATGAAATTTAGTGGTTGAGCGGATTGCCTCCACTTCTAGGTCCACCACAACATACCCCAGAGATTGCTTTATGTCTCCCCCGAACCCTGTGATAGTGATTGGTGATTCCACTATCTGGTTGTCCTGTATTCCCAGCTTTTTGAAAGTTGACATCGGCATGAGGTTTATGGAGGCCCCACCATCTAGAAAAGTTCTCTTCAACTCCATCCCATTGACGTGGGGTGTGACATACAGCGGGCAGTTGTGTGGGTGTGGCACCCTTCGGTCCGCATCCGAGAAAGTGACAGAGTTAGACTCATCGCGGATCGTCCGCGGACATGCAAGATTCCTGGTGGACCTCCGCGATGTTGACGATTGCCTTAGTGATTTCCAACCTTGCTGCTGGTGTGAAGCCGAAACCATCGAAAAATGCGCGGAACTTTGTACTATTCTGCAATGTTTTGACCGAAGCGTTGGGATCAAGTGTAACCGCGGGGGCTGCAGCGTCTCCAAATTCCTCTGTGATTTCGTAGCAAGAGACCATGTAGGCCCACGCTTCCTCACCCTCTCCTTCCATGTAGTAATCGTTGTCTGCTTCTTCTTCGTCGTCATACATGAACGGGTAGCATTCCGCCATGTTTACTTCTCCATTGTTATTTCCGTGGGTCGGGTAAGGCTCGACGCGAATGTCGCGTCGTCCTATCCTTAGCTCGTTTGCATTCTGCTTTCTCTTGAACAACCTCTTCAGTGACCAGCAATCACTAGTTGGGTGCTTGGTATGCCTGTGGTACATGCAATACCGCGGATGCTCGCGGTATTCCCGTGTTGGTTCGTACTCCACTGGGGGAAGTTCTAGCTTTCCGTCTTGCACCCATGCATTCACTAAAGCTCGTACTTCATCCATGGTGCAGGGGTAGTCTGGGGCTGGCCTCATCTTGCGTTCCCTTCGTTTTTTTCCTTCAGGGGCTTGCTGGGCCCGCGGCGCCTCCGCGACAGCGACAGTGGCGCCAGTGGCTTTGCCCTTCCAGCAATCTTTCCTGGCCGGTTTGACCACGTGGCAGATATTGTACGCGGATTCCAACAGGGCGGAAAATGTTCCCAGCTTCAGGTTGATGAGCAGCATCTTGAATTCACCCATCATTCTGCCAATGCAGATTTCAACAAGTTGGACTTCCTTGACTGACTCAGTGCAGTCAATTGCGCGATCTTGGAATCGCCTGATGTAATCCACCACATCTTCTCCGCTTGTTTGTGTTTCCTTCGTCAGACTAATCACCGTTACCTTCTCACGGACCTGGAAGAATTTAGCATAAAAGCTATTCACCATCTCCTCCCAAGTGGTGATCGAGTAAGGCTCCAGGTTGACATACCACGTGTACGCGCGGGAAGTGAGAGACTTTGAAAACTCGCGGAGACGCAAGTTGGAGTCGGACGCGTGGGCCCCAAGGGATTCTATAAAACGGACCACGTGCTCCTGAGCGCTGCCTTCTTTTCCGTCAAATTTGACGAACTTTGGTGGGGTGTACCCTTTCGGGTAGGGTAGCGATAAGATCGTCATGGGGTAGGGATGGCAGATATTTGGGCTAGCTAGGAAGGGAGGGTAAAACTGTCTTTGCCTTTTCTTTAGTAAGGAGGGCCTATACGTCTGCCAAAGTAATGAACTGCCCCGCGGACGGGGCGCCGACTTCGACAGCGGATGGCTCCTTTCTGCTTGCCTTGCTTTTTGCTGTGCCAGCAGGGCCTGGACTTCCGCCATGGTGATGTGGGGTCCTGTGGATGGCGTGTTGGTACCATCTGCAGGAATCTCTTTCTGGCGTTCTCCAATGGGGTTTCCAGCAATGCCCCCTATAAGCACGGGGCGCAAATGGTGAGGCGCGGACAGGGGAATTTGAGGTTGCATCGTCTGGCTAGTGCTGCCCCCAGCATGGTTTTGCTGTGGTTCGTCGTTTTGGCCGATTGCGGCCTTTGGGAGCGCCGCTGAGATGAGCTCAGTGAGACCGGTAAAGGCCGCGAGCAGCTGTCTCTGCGTCTCGAGGAACTGTCGCTGGTCATCCTGAAGGGCCCGCAGCGTCTGTGCGGCCGCACCTGCGCTGTTGGTTTCTTCGACTTCCTCGATAACTGGTGCGCCGTTATCTGGCGCCGTCATTGCTCTCCGGCGTGGTGGTGGCTGTTCGATGTATTCTCTGGAACGGGTACTAACCATAAACCAAAAAGCACCTCCCCAGCAGAGTCGCCTAAATGTAGGAGAGAGGGGTCTCGCTGGAGGTGCTTACGTGTATAGATGTGAGCTGGAAATGTGCGATTGGCTGATGATTAGTGGAAAGGAGAAGAGGGGAGGAATCTTGTGGGGTGAGGGAAGGAGCAAGAGGTACGAGAGAGACAGAGGCAGCGTGTCCCTTACGTTCTCCGCGGGGTGGCGTCTGACCTTCTCTGGATTCGAATGGGTGAGGTCACCTTCTCTCCGGGGAAGAATGTTCTCCTTCCTCAGAATCAGTGCTCGCACCCTTTTTTTCCGGAAAAGTCAGCCTATTCTAATCATTGGGAATGTCAGGGGTATTTATAGGGCACCTGGGCCTAAGTCAGGCCCAGGACGGCGCTCCAATAAAACCCCAACACGTGTCCCCTCTGTACCTCCAGGCCTTGGAGAAACTCGTCCTCCCGCGGAAGCTTTTCCGCGGGAGGGCTCGAATTTCTGCGGCGCTACCTCCATACCAAGCCACAAGAAATTCCCCAATTCCCGCAAGAGCAAGGCCGCGACCCGCGGCGATCGTGTGTTTTCCGCGGAGTCCCTTCCGGGCCCTGCCTCAATGTCACGCCCTCGATTTTCAACATAAATATTAAAGTTTTCCATAAATAAAAATCCTCACAATAGTACAAATATTACCCAAAAGCCATTTCAATTTCCCTTGTTCGCAAATCATTTCCAAACTCCAAGGCATTTCCAAATTTACATCATTGGCCCAACGGCCTAAAACCACTAGATCACATTAAAAGAAAGTTAAAAGTTTACAGGAAATCCTTCATTTAAAAAAAAAAGGATAATAATTAAAATAAGATTACAATTTCTTCATTCGGAGACAAAGTTCATAAGAGATGCAAAATTAACTCTCTGAAGTCGCTTTCAAAATGTAGGATCACATGCAAGCACAGCAACCCATGTCACAGCCTCTGACTTGTACCTGAAAAATGATAGGTTGAGCTACACTAGCCCAGTAGAAAAATCTATGCTAACTTTACGTGCATACGAGAAGACAAGTACGAAAAGAAGGAGATCACGTCGATAGACAATAGCAATCAGAGCCAAATATGAATGTACGACATAGTCAAGACTTCTAAGAACTCAAGGAATTTCTCGTATTAACCCTCTTTTTCTCGTGTCACATCTCATCATTTAACACATCCCTACGACTAGATTCCGTTTATAGCCTAACGTGCGAATGCCTATACCAGTCTTCCTCACGTGTCACACTACGGTGGGTCATTGATGCCTCTTTGGCAAACACTCTACCAAATGAAAGATCGAACGACAAATAATAATAAGAATAGCGTACTTAAAATCCCACACGAAATCCGTTACCACAAGTCACCATACACTACAATGATATCCCAAATTCTTAGTTCAATACAACCAACATCGCCCTTAGAGTCACCACGGCTTTTCCCGGGTCTTTTCCCTAAGTCGAATCGGAAGAGAGTCACCGTGGCTTTACCCAGGTCTATTCTCAAATCCGCAAAGCAGTTGGGTCACCACGGCTTTACCCGGGTCTATTCCCTCTTTAACAGCGTAATAGGGTCACCACGGCTTTACCCGGGTCTATTCCCGCATTCACAAGGCACTTGGGTCACCACGGCTTTACCCGGGTCTATTCCAATAATCACAATTACTCACGATGTAAACTTATCGATACGACTTCATAACAGGGTCTAATATACTGCAATCATTAAGGGGGCAACACCCACATACCA
This sequence comes from Rhododendron henanense subsp. lingbaoense, assembly GCA_020567845.1. NCBI lineage: Eukaryota > Viridiplantae > Streptophyta > Magnoliopsida > Ericales > Ericaceae > Rhododendron > Rhododendron henanense. The sequence continues at coordinate 14,018,478 of CM036324.1, read as the reverse complement.
ACGAGTATAACAATTACGCACATCTCGCATTAACATAACTCATATCAATAATAAGTCGTCACGTCACCATTTCTAACGTTAGTTTACCGATTAACCACTTCACCTTGCATTTTCCATGATCGTCATCATTTCACAATTATTGTTCATGTGTCCTCATACCACATTTCAATCAACACTCATCCTAAATTCATAACTCAACCTTTGTGCAATATTTTAGGTCTATCGAACTCATTCTTAAGTTGAGACAACTAACCACCCTCCACTTCAATAGTCCTAACTTTTTGTATACTTAACCTGTCAATGTAATTTCGGTGGCAATTAAAAGATGACTTCAAAATCTCGAAATCGATATATCATACGCTTGAATTGGACATCGGACGAGGAAGTTATGGCCATTCGAAGTTGGGCAAAAACCCAGAAAATGACAGGAACAGCAGAAAACGAGGCAGCTGACACACCTTCACTCCTATGATCATAACTTTCTGTGTACTTAGAGTTTTAAGGTGATTCCGGTGGCCCTGGAAAGCTGACTTCAAGATCTCGAATTCGATATATAATTTGCGTGTTTTCGATATCGGACGAGAAAGTTATGACTGTTCAAAGTTGGGTAAAAACTCAGAAAAACGGGCAGCAGCAGAAAACGGGACACCAAGAGAATTTTGGGGATTTCAAAGGAATCGAACAACAAATCTCAATACAATGATCAATAGCAAGTCTCAAGCACTATAGCAACTCATAAACACATAAAAGTAGTTAGATTTCCCTACCTCAAGTATCAAAGCCGAGATCAAACAAACCCTAGCCTCCAAAACTTCAAAATCAGCCGGTTCCTCCTTCCCCGAGCTTGACCCACGAAATTAAGGCTCAATAATGCGCATAGAAGGTAAAATAGAGGTGGGTTTGTGTAGAGCTCAAGTGATTTTGATGGGTTCTTGAGTGAGAGTGGAAGAGAGCCGAGAGAGAGAGATATGCGAGAGTTAGAGAGAGAGCCGAGAGATAGAAATGAGAAAGAGGAAAGCATTCCTCTGGAATTTATTGGAAGACCAAGGGAAAATTATCCCCTACTTCTCACACCACACACTCACACGTGCACCTCTCACACATTTACCCTTATATCCTTTCACGAACATGCCGCACCGTAATCCACACCGTCTATCTCGACAAGTCATACGTTTACAAAAGAAAAATACGACCTCAAAAATACGGGTCTCTACACTCCAGGCCCATATGGAACCCTGGAGACTCTCTCGAAATTCAGCAGTCCGCGGGCCTTCTCATAACCTTCTGCTGTAAAGGCCAACCCGAGATACGTTTGGTCCTCCCGCGGGGCCAACAGAGGTTCCGCGGTAGCTTTCCTCCCGCGGATATTTCTGCGGGGACCACCTTTCTATGTTTTTGCACGCGTCCTTTCCTCATTGGACGGTCAACTATTTCTCTTTCAATGAAGCTTTGACCGGGGCTTCTTTTCCTGCTGATGTGTCAATAATTTTGTCCGCGCCTACAGTGTGCAATGTTCATGTTGAAGTATCTATCCCGCAATGTTTTAAAACCTAGACCGGACCGGCCGGTTGAACCGTCAACCGGCCCTCCGTCCGGTCCGGATATACTCTAAAACTGATCTTATTAGAACCGGTCTCTAAAGCAAAAACTGTTCAAAACTACCGGTTGAACCGGTGATCCGGAAGATCCGGGAGTGGGTCGTTCGACCCAGACCGGAAACTTCTTTAACTAGAAAATGAAATTTTACGGCCAATAAATGACCATGACACCTGGGCGCGTAGCCCAAGCTCCAGCATACTGCTAGCTGCAGCGTAAATCAGTAGTTATATGTACCTTTTATAGATAGAGGAGCTTCCTAGAGTTTGAAAATCTACCGATGTGGGATTGGAACAAAGTCCAGAATTCAACTAACTCAATTCTACCTCCTTTCACTCCAATAATAAGGGATACATCTATTTTTCCGACCTTTCCCTGCATGTTCTATATTTTTATATGCTCATTTTAATTAGTTAGATATTTTTTAATATTTTTAATATATATTTATGACATCACGGTTCAATTCCGGTTCGACTGCGGTTGAATCGGTGACCCGTCCACCCGGTCCCTTCTCCGGTTCGCTCACCGGTCCAGTTTTCAAAACATTGCTATCCAGGCCATCTTTTCAAGAAGAATGGTGGAATCTGAGGTAGTAGAATTTTGAATGTTTTTGAACTGTATATGCATACCTCTTTGCTAATAGATTCATGTTTTAGTGAGTACTATTTTTTCCTTTCAGTATCTTGAACATTTTGAATTAATACAAATTAGGGTAGTCATCTTTCTTTCTTATCTTTTAATTTTAAATGCAGAAGAATTCAATGGTATGTTATAATGGTAGTGCGTAGTCGGGCAATTTGAGCATGTAACAAGGTGACTCGTTTCTTGAATCAATTAAAAAATTGAATAGATGAAACTGTGAAGAAACTTCCATTTGAGCTATTGTCGGAGACTCCCTAAAGAGTTAAAATGCCGAGGGAGATGCAAAATTAGTCATCTTCAGATTATTGGAGATCATAACTATTAAATCTTCTCATTTTATTTGATTTTGATGAGTTAGCTACTTATTCTTGTTTATCATTATATGTGGTCTTTGTCATCCTTTACAATTCCAATAGCAATAGTAAATGTGAATCTAATACGTGGGGGCTAATTTCTTTTTGTCTTATATCAGGTTACATGTTTAATCTTTATGTTACACACATGACACAGGAAAGCGATATAATTGTCAGCTAGCAACAGATGCTTTAAAACCCAAAACCAATGTGCAGAGGAGTTTGAAAGGGTGCGTAGTCAAATATTCAAGATTATTTCTATTCGCATATACTACAGTAGATTCCTTCAAATGCCAATGTTTTGCCTCTTTAGTGTCTACGAGAGTAAGCTATGAGCTATTCATTTTTCAGATCAAAGATTTTTGGTCATGGACATGTAGTAGACTGAATCTTTGAGATTTATATTGCTTGATAGAGTTTGCTCTCATCATAACATTGCTATGTAATTGTACTTGGTTAGATTGAGCCTTCAAATGAGGCTTTAGGTCCAGCATAACATTTCTATGTAATTGCTCTCATGGTCCTCTCTAGTCATTTTCCTCTCTGCCCATTCTATGCACAGAGATTGGAAGGAAAATAATGAAGGGAAGGTTTAAAAAGGTAAACTAAGAAAATTTAGTGAATAACAATTTCATTTCATTCCACTAGAGGAAAGATGTCTTTTAATGGTGTATTGAAACACTGCAAAACTGCCTTGCTTTTCAGTAAAGGTCCACAACACGAACAGTGGCTTCTGTTTGCTACGTTTTTGAAACTGCTGCTAGAAGCCGCTGCTAACATTATCATAAAGCAACATCTTACAGCTTTCCAAATGTTGACAAGACAAGATCGCATTAAGAACTTTTGTTTCTCATTTCAATGCCCCCCTCCCCCACTCTCTCTCCCTCTCAAACACAGACGTATTGTCACACAACCAAACATTTTTGTATTCTCAAAGCGTACATTATCATTCGTACTCTTACTTTATCTCACCTCATCATGAGCTATGTGTACATTTGAATGAACCATCCTCAACCTATTGATGGTTGTCCAAATTTTTGATTGGATGCAAGTATGATTGGTTTCAATGTCAATTTGCTTTTCTGCATGTGTTTTTTTTTGGAATGCAGAAAGATTGGAACGCAGAAAGATGTGCCTGTGGCTTGTGGCTATTGCAGTACTTTCCATCTGCTTATGTTAGGGACATTTGCTGCCAAGGAATTTTTCGGACACGTCATTAACTACTCCCTTTTAAGTTATTGCCTAGATTTATGAAGTTATCGGTGCACGGGAAACATTGGTGCTCCAGTTTAATTGGACATGGGTTTGGAATGTGATATGTGGGAGATGTACTAAGATAATTTCACATCGTGGACAGTAAATGTACTCCCAACTATTTGGACTGTATCTTCTCAAAATTGCTATAGTTTGGAGGTTCCTAGAATAATTTATTGTTGCTTTTGTCTTCCTTACTTTTAGAAGTTTACTTCTCGATATCTTAGCTCATGACATGATTGCATTCTTTTGAAGCCCAACTTCCGGGAACTACTCAGGATCACTTGCAGATATCTAAGATTGAGTTGAAAGAGAAAATAAATCATATCAGATGCCTGAGCAGGTGATAGGATTATTTTGTCCTTGAAATGCCTCACCGCACTTCAGAATTTGAATATTTTCATTAGTTTACTCCGTGCTCTGTGTAGGTTGTTTTTTGAAAATGGATCACTCCAAAGATGTTGGGTCTTGTCACACAAACATCTGTATATCATTGGTCCATTGAAGGTAACACACTTTCCTTTCAATAGAAAGACCAATATGCTACTTTATGCCTTCTTTTTGTGTTGTCTGTTCTTTCTTGTCCACCATGTTTATATGGACCCGCCCCCTCCCATCTTTTCGGTAGGTGAATTTGAACCTGTGAAAATGTTTGACAAAACGACTAATCTAGCCAATAATCAGATAATTAACTATCCATGTGATCCTACCAAAAAATGGTTGGTATTGATTGGAATCGCTCCTGGTTTGGCGGAGGTACTTTTTAGCTGACAATGTTCATGCTTCTGTTGGTTTCTTTGATTATTTGCCCATATTCTAGCATTTGGTGTGTTATATTTATTGTTTTATCCAGAATATGATGTGTTTAGAAGAGAGTCAAGAGGCAAATTGCTGTTGTTTATTCCTTTTCCCTCTCTTTGTGTGTTGCATCTGTCCTTTTGTTTTGGACGTAATTTGTGTTTAAGCTCATCTTGTTTATTCCATTGTCAATGGCATGCTATGTAGCACGGATACGGACACGGATACGAGACACGACAATTATAAAAAAATCGAGATACGGACACGGCGAGGGACACGCCACGTGTATAAATATATATATATATATACATATTCTTCTCTTCCATGTCCGTTGATGAAGACATGTCCTATATGAATGTATGAGATTAACATGGTTCAATAAAGGCATAATTATAGTTTAACTCAAATGTTTTGAATAATTTCATATTAACCCCTTAAAATTGAAAAAATATTACATTTTTACCTCTAGCCGTGTCCCCTATCAAAAAATAATAAAAATTATTGGACACGCCTCGTGGCGTGTCCAATACGTATTTGGGGGTGCCCCCGCCGTGTCCCCGTGTCCAATACGAGGACACGACGCCCTTTTGGAGTGTCGGTGCTTCATAGATGGCATGGAATGTCGTTGTACAAGTGGTTTAGAGACAACAGAATGTCCGACGGAAGAGATGACGAAACACATCAGAGGCTTTGGAAACTATGTGAGAATAGGTGAGGTTGTGAGAGATCAAGCAGCACAGTGGGGGCAGGATAGGAAAGACACGAAAGTGTCTTTACTAGAGACTCAGTAGAGAGTATTAGAGGGTTCAAATAGTGATGCAATAGTAGTTAGCCTTTTGTTGTAAAGTGAGTGCATGCATGTGATGGCGTGTTCTGGAATCTAGGTGGCTTTTAGGCAAAGCTGTTGGATTGTTGGACCCCCGTGGCCCCATGTACTGCCATTGTTGACAAACTTCCCCTGGGAAAGAATAGCAAGTTTGTAGAAGATTATTGGGCAAACCATGTAGTAGGCTCTTTTGATCTACTTTGGCATGGACATAGTGTAAAGACCCGAAATAATTATCCTTTACCTTATAATTTTAAAGTGCGTTTAAGATATTCAATTTGAAAATATTTTGGGGTTGAAGTGCAATGGCTTATTTGATAAGAGAGTTGGTGTGATGTTCTGGTACTTGAGGGGTGTGGGGTGTAATTTATCCTATATAAGTTAAATATCAGGAGCAGGGAACCATTTTTCCCCATTCCGGCCTCTTCTCCTCTACGCCTTTCTCTCTCTCTCGGCTTTCTCTCTCTCCTCCCTGACCCAAAAACCTGCTACTCCAAGAAATTTGGAAGACCCATGCGTATTTTGTCATTCTCTACCATCCTTGGCTCTCGGATCACGTAGGAGGAACTCGGTGGAGGTGTATTTTGCATTTGGAAGTCTAGGGCTTGCTTGAACTCGAGTTTGTGCTTTCAATCCTTGAGGTAGGGATTTCTTCTCCTTTTCTATGTGTTAATGTGTTGATTTGGTGTACCATTCGAGCTTTGATCTTTCCCCTTTGCATCATCAAAATATGTCGAAACTACAGAAGGCGTCGCGCGAACAGTGTGGGTATCGATACCCACACAAGGGGTATCGGTACCCCTCTTGTCTCTGGACCAGCAGCTGCCTTGGTATCGATACCCACTTCTGGGGTATCGATATCCCCCCTCCTCTCTGGACAGTTTTGAGTCGTGTCGCACTATCTGGATTGTTTTGAACCCCGGACACTTCAAACACCTTCTTGACACCTCTGAACCCCTTCTACGCATGTTTATTCGGATTCCCTTGATTAATTTAAGCATCCATGTTCTTTGGCCCCTATTATTGAGAGGTTTCAAGGTTAACTCGATTAGAAAGTACACTGAAATGGCTATTATGTACTTGTAAGTGTGTTTGCGTTTGTGCGTGTGGATAATTGCAATATGTTTATGGTGATTATGCAATATTGTGTGACGGTTTGTGAACCAAGGCATGTATTTATTTTGAATATCTAGTTGGCTTGTATGTGTGTGAGTACGGGGAGTGGAGTAGAGGAGTCCCGTAAAGCAAGGGGTGGAAATACGGCGACTCAAGTGAGTTGAGGACACTGTAACGCAAGGGATGGAAATACAGTAACTTAGGGTGTGGGCGTATTGTAATGCAAGGGGTGGAAATACAGTCGAATGTGGCATAAGATAGATTGAAAGGAAACAGATGTTGGTATTACTTGTTGTTCCATTGATTCTATGATTACTTGCCATCTTGAGAATTGCATGACTACGTTGAATGTATCTTCCGAGGCCTCTTAAATGAGTTGTGAGTTGGTTGCATCACCTTAGATTGGACTGTATTTGCCAAACATTACATTCCTCTACACTAGTCTTCACTTTTGCATATAGAATTGGTAGAAGATTTTTCTACTGGGCTAGTGTAGCTCAACCCTTCATTATTTTCCAGGTACAACATCAGGAGTGTAGCTTGCATGCACAGGGTGCCTGGATTTGGAAAACATTTTTGAAAGCTAACATTTACTTAGCCATCTTATAATTTCTTTTGAAAGATGTATTTGTGACTTAGTCCATAATTATTTTGACTTGGGAACAACGGTAAACTCTTAATTTATTTGTATTGAGGATTTATGTATTTGAGGCCGGTGTGCCACTGTTATTGTCTTTGAAAACTATTATTTCGGAACGGATATTTGATGTTGACGTAACGATCAGGATGAACCCTTTTGGGGGCAATATTCAGATTAGTGAGGACTATATTTATGAAAAATTATCTTTATTATATGTTAAAAATCGTGGATGTGACAACTTGGTATCAGAGCGTCTAGGTTAGAATACTTAGAGACCGTGGGGAGACTCTTAGTCTCATGGGTTCAAAACCTTTGCATTTTTTTTCATGAATTTTGTGTGCATGTGTGATTGACATGTATTCGACTACGTGGCATTGCATTTATGTTACCGTAGAGTGACATAGAGTTGTTGACCTGTAATGATATGGAGACCTGACCCCGTAGTAATGTGGTGGTTGTTGACGGCTTCTTGTTTATTTGTTTGACTCTTGTAGCAATTGAAACCTTGCATGCCTTGCGAATGTGAGTAATGGTAGGAGTATGTGTATTGAGGTGTATTCGATGAATTAACGGTGATAATTAGAGGTGCAAAGACATTGAACAAAAAAAAATGTGATGACCGAATTTATTGTGTTATGTTAAATTAGTAAAGCTTGGACTTATGGTGTATCCAGTGTGTGGGTGTATGTGCTCGGTGATAGGTTGATAGCTAAAGATGATTGTATTTGACATGTGTGAACTCGTTCTTCTGAAACTTTGAGGATCTACTTTCGGATATTCAATTTGAAGTGCGATTGGCCACCGCTACTTCATGATTGAATATCTAAAATAGAAGATCTTTCAACAAGTAAAATTTGCTTTTTCAAAAAAAAAAAAAAAAGGGTTGGATGTAAATAGATCATGTGATCTCATTGTCAAAGAGTCGTATCTACTTGTTGATTTCTTGTTTTTGGACGTGGAGTTACCTTGTTGTGAAGATCTTGGTGCAAAAGGGATACAGAGGAAAACATATTACTTCAGACCTTGATCTTATGTGGTATACTAATAAGTAGGATACTATCCAATTCATTTCTTATGAAGACGAGAATGGTTTCATTATAATGGATCCTTCTTTATAAGTTAGTTTATCGCTTGGTTGGAGAGTTTGTGAGAAACATATATGCCTAATGATTTAGTGTTGCCTGATGTGTCTACCATAAGTATGTATTTTTTTTATGCCCTATCGAGAAACTATTAGGGTTGTTAGCAAGACCCATTAGGGAATATCGATCGCGTTCAAAAATTGGGAAATTGATGTGTGCCAAAATGTAGTGTGTGGACAATGAGACTTAGTTTGGATTTGATAAATTCTACCGGAAAATTTAAGAGATGATGAACAAGTCGTGCTTAATTGATCCTACTAATTGAAAGTAAATTGCTGAGTTAAGACTCAGATGAAGGAGTTGTAATGGGCAAAGAGAACAAATATACAATTTGTGTTGAAAAGCCAAAATAATGAGTTGTAGAGTTCTTTTTGTTTATAAGGCGTTTTTCCATAGATCTATAGTTTCGAAAGATGAAAATTCAAAAAATGCGTGGGTGAATTTATGGTATTATAGTTATTATGCCGTGAAAGTGAATATGGTAAATCACCGACTTGTAATTACTGGTTTTGGGGCCCTATATTTTGTTCGCTGCTACAAGTTGAAACTTTCACTTTGGGAACAATTTAGTAACGTGGTTTAGACTATGAAACTTGGTGGGTTCGCACGCTATCCATTTTAAATTTTTTTTTTCAATTTGTATTTGATAAGTTGTTTAGATTGTCGGTATCAAGGAGTGATGTTGGGCTAATATATATAATTTGTTATGTTATGATAAATATTAACTTCTTCGAGGATTAAGGAATTAGATAGTTAACATTTGGTTTTTTTTTTTTTGGAGGTGGTACGAACAGTACAAATCGATTGTATCAATGAAAAGAGCTTGGTTTACTTGGTGGGCACTGGAATTCGTTGGTTATTCATTCCTTGACTTTGTTGGTTTCAAATATGACTGATACCTTACGAGTTGCTTGGTTGATTATGCGATTGTGTCTCGGTGGTGACAGTTAGGCTTAGAGTTTTTATTGACATAGTTCCCTTAAATTTGCGGTGTTAGAGGGTGGATGATTTTAGATATGGATAACTAAAGCACTCATAAGTGAGGGAGATTAAAGATATATTGAGAAGTAAAAATCCTTGCCGATTCTCTTGATTGAGTGTTGGGAAACCTTGTTCTCATAACCTATTGAAGTTGAATTAGGGAAAAACGGTACTAGAATGTCAATTGGAATACTTTGTTTGGGGATTTAATTAGGAATTTCAGAAATCTGAAGATTTTAGAGTTTTTATGGGTGTCGTTCGATCATTCAGAATACGTGGGTTGTACTGAACGTATTTCTGTAATTGAACATTGGACTATGTATGTGTGTATTACGTGTCGATTTACCAACAAAAAGGAAAAAAAAAGAGAGAGAGGGATTTGATTGAAGCACCAAGGGGGAAGAGTGGCTTGTTAGTGGGTTCAATGGTCTCGGATAAAGCATTATTGGTTATATATTTTGGGGGTAAACAAGTAAGTTTGGTGGTATAGCTTGGTTGTTTACTTTGATGTTTGGAGGTTGAGATATTTAAATTCGGTTATTTTGCAATTGGGATATTTGGTCTAATAGTTTTGTTGGGGTACGAAGGTTATACACTATTCGGTGAGAGACGTAATATTCAAGAACTTAGTGGATTGATTTATGAAAAGAAGTTAATGAGATTATCCTTATCTTTTACATAGTGAATGGGGGTTGCCTAAGTGATATCAGATGGGACATGTAGAGGGAAAGAGTTATGGATCGTAGTAACATTTCAAGAGCTTCGCATACATTTCTTTCATGTTTTGATCAAGTATTGTTGGGCTACAGTTGGATGGAAAATTTCATGAATACATTTCTTTGCAGATTGACTGATTGTTTAATATTGTAGATCACTGTGGGAAGATGTATATGCGCTTATTGATCTTGATTGTCAGGGAGTTGGATGTGAAGGGAATTTCAAAAAAAAAAAAAGGGGGTTCCTATTTATATACTAAAAATAGTTGTTCGAATGCAGTTTTTGTGCTGAAAATAACCTATGTAGTTACCATGATTGATTGTTAAGTGCTAATGCGTGGGCTGAACCTGTACTTCAAAGCTATAAGTGTATTTTAAGTACATAGAGTTATCAATTATGTGCTGAAATTGATAGTATATGCTGGAAATATGAACCAAATTGCTGAAAATGTGGTTTAGAGGCATAAATCAGCCCACGCATAAATCAGCCTACGCCAGTAATTAACTGAATTTTGATGGACCCGCGCCAGTCCTCTGTCGGCTCTGAAAAATCTTCTACCACGGGCGGCTCGAACATCTTTACAATCTCTATGCAGGCCTTTTCTTCCTCGAATTCCGTTTTTGCCCCCAGTGTTGCAAGGGCGTCCGGGAAGCGATTTTTTGACCTGGGCTTATGAATGACATTGATACTTTTGAAGAACTTCATCAGTTTCTGGACCGTCGTTCGATATGGTGCCAGGGTTGGTTCTTTCAACGCGTAAACCCCTTCCGTCTGCAGAATTACCAATTTCGAATCTCCCGCTATCTTCAGGTGCTTAACCCCCCTCTTTTGCTGCTAATAGACCCAGGATCAGTGCTTTGTATTCTGCCTCGTTATTGGAGCAGGGGAAGCTCAATTTGTAAGCCAAATGGACTCTCTCCCCTTCTTCGTTTTGCAATACTATTCCCGCGCCTCCTGATCCACTACCCGCGGCCCCATCAAAGCTGAGCGTCCAATGTGATTCATCCGCGCTGGCCGCGAGAGCTTCGAAACTATCTCCGGGTAGAGATTCTTCAAGTGGTTCGCATTGGCCGCTTGGGAACTGTGCCAAAAGGTCGGATAGGGCTTGGCATTTGATTGCTTTCGGCGTCGTGCATGAAATGTCGAATTCTGCAAGTGTTAACAACCAGCGAGCAACCCGGCCCGTGAGCGCGGGGCGGGACAAGAGATACCTCACTGGATCAGACTTGGTGATTACCCGTATGGGGAACGACAGGAAATAATGTTTAAGCTTCTGCGCGGTGAAGACGAGGGCCAAACAGTGCCGCTCAATGGGCGTGTATCTTTCCTCCGCTCCTTGGATCTTCCTGCTGATGTAGTAGACCGGGCGCTCTGTTCCATCTACTTCTTGCACAAGCAGGGCCCCGATGGATCTTGGTGTGGATGTCAGGTAGAGTATCAGCGGTTTTCCCGCGATCGGGGCTACCATCGTCCGGGGAGACGTCAGAGCTGCTTTAATCTTTTCGAAGGCCTGCTGGTGCTCCTGTGTCCATGCGAACTTTGCATTACCCTTCAATAAGTCCGCGAAGGGTGCCGCGATTTCCACCAGCGCGGGGATAAAACGTCGCAGGTAAGACACTTTGCCTAAGAACCGCTTGAGCGTCTTCTGAGAGTGGGGTGGGGGCATTTCCGCGATGGACTTAACTTTTGCCCCGTTCGCATCAATTCCGTGTCGATGCACAAGGAAACCCAAGAACTTTCCCGCGGTAACGCCGAACGCGCACTTCAGGAGGTTCATTTTGAGGTTGAATTTCCTGCATCTGTTAAACATGGTGGCTAGATCCGCTAGATGGTCCTTCCGCTCCCACGACTTCACCATTAGGTCATCCACGTAATCCTCGATGATCTTGTGCATCAGATCGTGGAAAATCGCGGTCATGTCCCGCTGATATGTTGCTCCCGCGTTCTTGAGCCCGAAAGGCATCACGATGTAGTAGAAGTTTCTCAAGGGGGTGCGGAAGGCCGTTTTCTCCGCGTCTTCCGGGGCCATCTTAATCTGGTTGTACCCGCTGAACCCATCCATGAAAGAGAACATCTGGTGGCCCGAGGTGGCATCCACCAATGTATCGATATGTGGGAGCGGGAACTCATCTTTCGGGCATGCTTTATTGAGATCGCGGAAATCGATGCATACTCTGATTTGGCCATTTTTCTTCTTCACTGGGACAATGTTTGCTAACCACTCGGGGTACTGGATTGGGCGGATAAATCCCGCCTTCCGCAGCTTTTCGACTTCTTCCTTGATTTGTCCTTCCAGGTCGGGGTGGTATTTCCGCTGGGGTTGTTTCGCATGCTTGGAATTGGGAAAGACGTCTAAATGATGCGTCACTAGCTCTGGATCTAAGCTAGGCATTTCCTCGTAGTGCCATGCGAACACATCTGAATTGTCACGCAATAGTGCTATTAACTTCTCGCGGAACTCTCCGTCTAGCTCTTTGCTTACGAACACTGGTTTTCTTTGGCCCGCTCCATTATTAAGGTCAACTTCCTCTAGTGCCTCTTGCTGCGGCCTGGATTGATCCTGCACGCATTCTGGAGCGGGTTCTGGCTTTTGGATTGTTTCCTCTTTTGTCATGGCACATGTTCCATCGGGGCCAGCGGTTTCATGATCGGTCGCTGCCCCGGTGGACCGTCATAAGTAGTACACTGTTTTGCCCCCTTCCTTCGTTTTGGTTATCTTTCTTGGGGCTGCGGCCTCTGCCGCGGATGGGTCTCTTTGTCGTGTTTCCGGCTTCTCATCCTTGATGTCTTCCCACCTTGGGATCTTCACGCCGCGCGGCTTGGCGGTGATCGCTTGAGACACTTCGCCCATCTCTGAGGAGTAAACCGCGTCCGAGAGGTGTGCTTCATGAGTATCGAACGGGTTCTCCGACGCGCGGATGGTGACTTTTTTTCTTGCCCAAATTCCTTTCAGGCATTGGTGATAGCTAGATGGCACGACTGCGTACTTATGCATCCAACTCCTGCCGAGAATGATTTGATAATTGGGGTCCGCATTGATGAGATGAAATTTAGTGGTTGAGCGGATTGCCTCCACTTCTAGGTCCACCACAACATACCCCAGAGATTGCTTTATGTCTCCCCCGAACCCTGTGATAGTGATTGGTGATTCCACTATCTGGTTGTCCTGTATTCCCAGCTTTTTGAAAGTTGACATCGGCATGAGGTTTATGGAGGCCCCACCATCTAGAAAAGTTCTCTTCAACTCCATCCCATTGACGTGGGGTGTGACATACAGCGGGCAGTTGTGTGGGTGTGGCACCCTTCGGTCCGCATCCGAGAAAGTGACAGAGTTAGACTCATCGCGGATCGTCCGCGGACATGCAAGATTCCTGGTGGACCTCCGCGATGTTGACGATTGCCTTAGTGATTTCCAACCTTGCTGCTGGTGTGAAGCCGAAACCATCGAAAAATGCGCGGAACTTTGTACTATTCTGCAATGTTTTGACCGAAGCGTTGGGATCAAGTGTAACCGCGGGGGCTGCAGCGTCTCCAAATTCCTCTGTGATTTCGTAGCAAGAGACCATGTAGGCCCACGCTTCCTCACCCTCTCCTTCCATGTAGTAATCGTTGTCTGCTTCTTCTTCGTCGTCATACATGAACGGGTAGCATTCCGCCATGTTTACTTCTCCATTGTTATTTCCGTGGGTCGGGTAAGGCTCGACGCGAATGTCGCGTCGTCCTATCCTTAGCTCGTTTGCATTCTGCTTTCTCTTGAACAACCTCTTCAGTGACCAGCAATCACTAGTTGGGTGCTTGGTATGCCTGTGGTACATGCAATACCGCGGATGCTCGCGGTATTCCCGTGTTGGTTCGTACTCCACTGGGGGAAGTTCTAGCTTTCCGTCTTGCACCCATGCATTCACTAAAGCTCGTACTTCATCCATGGTGCAGGGGTAGTCTGGGGCTGGCCTCATCTTGCGTTCCCTTCGTTTTTTTCCTTCAGGGGCTTGCTGGGCCCGCGGCGCCTCCGCGACAGCGACAGTGGCGCCAGTGGCTTTGCCCTTCCAGCAATCTTTCCTGGCCGGTTTGACCACGTGGCAGATATTGTACGCGGATTCCAACAGGGCGGAAAATGTTCCCAGCTTCAGGTTGATGAGCAGCATCTTGAATTCACCCATCATTCTGCCAATGCAGATTTCAACAAGTTGGACTTCCTTGACTGACTCAGTGCAGTCAATTGCGCGATCTTGGAATCGCCTGATGTAATCCACCACATCTTCTCCGCTTGTTTGTGTTTCCTTCGTCAGACTAATCACCGTTACCTTCTCACGGACCTGGAAGAATTTAGCATAAAAGCTATTCACCATCTCCTCCCAAGTGGTGATCGAGTAAGGCTCCAGGTTGACATACCACGTGTACGCGCGGGAAGTGAGAGACTTTGAAAACTCGCGGAGACGCAAGTTGGAGTCGGACGCGTGGGCCCCAAGGGATTCTATAAAACGGACCACGTGCTCCTGAGCGCTGCCTTCTTTTCCGTCAAATTTGACGAACTTTGGTGGGGTGTACCCTTTCGGGTAGGGTAGCGATAAGATCGTCATGGGGTAGGGATGGCAGATATTTGGGCTAGCTAGGAAGGGAGGGTAAAACTGTCTTTGCCTTTTCTTTAGTAAGGAGGGCCTATACGTCTGCCAAAGTAATGAACTGCCCCGCGGACGGGGCGCCGACTTCGACAGCGGATGGCTCCTTTCTGCTTGCCTTGCTTTTTGCTGTGCCAGCAGGGCCTGGACTTCCGCCATGGTGATGTGGGGTCCTGTGGATGGCGTGTGGGTACCATCTGCAGGAATCTCTTTCTGGCGTTCTCCAATGGGGTTTCCAGCAATGCCCCCTATAAGCACGGGGCGCAAATGGTGAGGCGCGGACAGGGGAATTTGAGGTTGCATCGTCTGGCTAGTGCTGCCCCCAGCATGGTTTTGCTGTGGTTCGTCGTTTTGGCCGATTGCGGCCTTTGGGAGCGCCGCTGAGATGAGCTCAGTGAGACCGGTAAAGGCCGCGAGCAGCTGTCTCTGCGTCTCGAGGAACTGTCGCTGGTCATCCTGAAGGGCCCGCAGCGTCTGTGCGGCCGCACCTGCGCTGTTGGTTTCTTCGACTTCCTCGATAACTGGTGCGCCGTTATCTGGCGCCGTCATTGCTCTCCGGCGTGGTGGTGGCTGTTCGATGTATTCTCTGGAACGGGTACTAACCATAAACCAAAAAGCACCTCCCCAGCAGAGTCGCCTAAATGTAGGAGAGAGGGGTCTCGCTGGAGGTGCTTACGTGTATAGATGTGAGCTGGAAATGTGCGATTGGCTGATGATTAGTGGAAAGGAGAAGAGGGGAGGAATCTTGTGGGGTGAGGGAAGGAGCAAGAGGTACGAGAGAGACAGAGGCAGCGTGTCCCTTACGTTCTCCGCGGGGTGGCGTCTGACCTTCTCTGGATTCGAATGGGTGAGGTCACCTTCTCTCCGGGGAAGAATGTTCTCCTTCCTCAGAATCAGTGCTCGCACCCTTTTTTTCCGGAAAAGTCAGCCTATTCTAATCATTGGGAATGTCAGGGGTATTTATAGGGCACCTGGGCCTAAGTCAGGCCCAGGACGGCGCTCCAATAAAACCCCAACACGTGTCCCCTCTGTACCTCCAGGCCTTGGAGAAACTCGTCCTCCCGCGGAAGCTTTTCCGCGGGAGGGCTCGAATTTCTGCGGCGCTACCTCCATACCAAGCCACAAGAAATTCCCCAATTCCCGCAAGAGCAAGGCCGCGACCCGCGGCGATCGTGTGTTTTCCGCGGAGTCCCTTCCGGGCCCTGCCTCAATGTCACGCCCTCGATTTTCAACATAAATATTAAAGTTTTCCATAAATAAAAATCCTCACAATAGTACAAATATTACCCAAAAGCCATTTCAATTTCCCTTGTTCGCAAATCATTTCCAAACTCCAAGGCATTTCCAAATTTACATCATTGGCCCAACGGCCTAAAACCACTAGATCACATTAAAAGAAAGTTAAAAGTTTACAGGAAATCCTTCATTTAAAAAAAAAAGGATAATAATTAAAATAAGATTACAATTTCTTCATTCGGAGACAAAGTTCATAAGAGATGCAAAATTAACTCTCTGAAGTCGCTTTCAAAATGTAGGATCACATGCAAGCACAGCAACCCATGTCACAGCCTCTGACTTGTACCTGAAAAATGATAGGTTGAGCTACACTAGCCCAGTAGAAAAATCTATGCTAACTTTATGTGCATACGAGAAGACAAGTACGAAAAGAAGGAGATCACGTCGATAGACAATAGCAATCAGAGCCAAATATGAATGTACGACATAGTCAAGACTTCTAAGAACTCAAGGAATTTCTCGTATTAACCCTCTTTTTCTCGTGTCACATCTCATCATTTAACACATCCCTACGACTAGATTCCGTTTATAGCCTAACGTGCGAATGCCTATACCAGTCTTCCTCACGTGTCACACTACGGTGGGTCATTGATGCCTCTTTGGCAAACACTCTACCAAATGAAAGATCGAACGACAAATAATAATAAGAATAGCGTACTTAAAATCCCACACGAAATCCGTTACCACAAGTCACCATACACTACAATGATATCCCAAATTCTTAGTTCAATACAACCAACATCGCCCTTAGAGTCACCACGGCTTTTCCCGGGTCTTTTCCCTAAGTCGAATCGGAAGAGAGTCACCGTGGCTTTACCCAGGTCTATTCTCAAATCCGCAAAGCAGTTGGGTCACCACGGCTTTACCCGGGTCTATTCCCTCTTTAACAGCGTAATAGGGTCACCACGGCTTTACCCGGGTCTATTCCCGCATTCACAAGGCACTTGGGTCACCACGGCTTTACCCGGGTCTATTCCAATAATCACAATTACTCACGATGTAAACTTATCGATACGACTTCATAACAGGGTCTAATATACTGCAATCATTAAGGGGGCAACACCCACATACCAACGAGTATAACAATTACGCCCATCTCGCATTAACATAACTCATATCAATAATAAGTCGTCACGTCACCATTTCTAACGTTAGTTTACCGATTAACCACTTCACCTTGCATTTTCCATGATCGTCATCATTTCACAATTATTGTTCATGTGTCCTCATACCACATTTCAATCAACACTCATCCTAAATTCATAACTCAACCTTTGTGCAATATTTTAGGTCTATCGAACTCATTCTTAAGTTGAGACAACTAACCACCCTCCACTTCAATAGTCCTAACTTTTTGTATACTTAACCTGTCAATGTAATTTCGGTGGCAATTAAAAGATGACTTCAAAATCTCGAAATCGATATATCATACGCTTGAATTGGACATCGGACGAGGAAGTTATGGCCATTCGAAGTTGGGCAAAAACCCAGAAAATGACAGGAACAGCAGAAAACGAGGCAGCTGACACACCTTCACTCCTATGATCATAACTTTCTGTGTACTTAGAGTTTTAAGGTGATTCCGGTGGCCCTGGAAAGCTGACTTCAAGATCTCGAATTCGATATATAATTTGCGTGTTTTCGATATCGGACGAGAAAGTTATGACTGTTCAAAGTTGGGTAAAAACTCAGAAAAACGGGCAGCAGCAGAAAACGGGACACCAAGAGAATTTTGGGGATTTCAAAGGAATCGAACAACAAATCTCAATACAATGATCAATAGCAAGTCTCAAGCACTATAGCAACTCATAAACACATAAAAGTAGTTAGATTTCCCTACCTCAAGTATCAAAGCCGAGATCAAACAAAGCCCTAGCCTCCAAAACTTCAAAATCAGCCGGTTCCTCCTTCCCCGAGCTTGACCCACGAAATTAAGGCTCAATAATGCGCATAGAAGGTAAAATAGAGGTGGGTTTGTGTAGAGCTCAAGTGATTTTGATGGGTTCTTGAGTGAGAGTGGAAGAGAGCCGAGAGAGAGAGATATGCGAGAGTTAGAGAGAGAGCCGAGAGATAGAAATGAGAAAGAGGAAAGCATTCCTCTGGAATTTATTGGAAGACCAAGGGAAAATTATCCCCTACTTCTCACACCACACACTCACACGTGCACCTCTCACACATTTACCCTTATATCCTTTCACGAACATGCCGCACCGTAATCCACACCGTCTATCTCGACAAGTCATACGTTTACAAAAGAAAAATACGACCTCAAAAATACGGGTCTCTACACTCCAGGCCCATATGGAACCCTGGAGACTCTCTCGAAATTCAGCAGTCCGCGGGCCTTCTCATAACCTTCTGCTGTAAAGGCCAACCCGAGATACGTTTGGTCCTCCCGCGGGGCCAACAGAGGTTCCGCGGTAGCTTTCCTCCCGCGGATATTTCTGCGGGGACCACCTTTCTATGTTTTTGCACGCGTCCTTTCCTCATTGGACGGTCAACTATTTCTCTTTCAATGAAGCTTTGACCGGGGCTTCTTTTCCTGCTGATGTGTCAATAATTTTGTCCGCGCCTACAGTGTGCAATGTTCATGTTGAAGTATCTATCCCGCAATGTTTTAAAACCTAGACCGGACCGGCCGGTTGAACCGTCAACCGGCCCTCCGTCCGGTCCGGATATACTCTAAAACTGATCTTATTAGAACCGGTCTCTAAAGCAAAAACTGTTCAAAACTACCGGTTGAACCGGTGATCCGGAAGATCCGGGAGTGGGTCGTTCGACCCAGACCGGAAACTTCTTTAACTAGAAAATGAAATTTTACGGCCAATAAATGACCATGACACCTGGGCGCGTAGCCCAAGCTCCAGCATACTGCTAGCTGCAGCGTAAATCAGTAGTTATATGTACCTTTTATAGATAGAGGAGCTTCCTAGAGTTTGAAAATCTACCGATGTGGGATTGGAACAAAGTCCAGAATTCAACTAACTCAATTCTACCTCCTTTCACTCCAATAATAAGGGATACATCTATTTTTCCGACCTTTCCCTGCATGTTCTATATTTTTATATGCTCATTTTAATTAGTTAGATATTTTTTAATATTTTTAATATATATTTATGACATCACGGTTCAATTCCGGTTCGACTACGGTTGAATCGGTGACCCGTCCACCCGGTCCCTTCTCCGGTTCGCTCACCGGTCCAGTTTTCAAAACATTGCTATCCAGGCCATCTTTTCAAGAAGAATGGTGGAATCTGAGGTAGTAGAATTTTGAATGTTTTTGAACTGTATATGCATACCTCTTTGCTAATAGATTCATGTTTTAGTGAGTACTATTTTTTCCTTTCAGTATCTTGAACATTTTGAATTAATACAAATTAGGGTAGTCATCTTTCTTTCTTATCTTTTAATTTTAAATGCAGAAGAATTCAATGGTATGTTATAATGGTAGTGCGTAGTCGGGCAATTTGAGCATGTAACAAGGTGACTCGTTTCTTGAATCAATTAAAAAATTGAATAGATGAAACTGTGAAGAAACTTCCATTTGAGCTATTGTCGGAGACTCCCTAAAGAGTTAAAATGCCGAGGGAGATGCAAAATTAGTCATCTTCAGATTATTGGAGATCATAACTATTAAATCTTCTCATTTTATTTGATTTTGATGAGTTAGCTACTTATTCTTGTTTATCATTATATGTGGTCTTTGTCATCCTTTACAATTCCAATAGCAATAGTAAATGTGAATCTAATACGTGGGGGCTAATTTCTTTTTGTCTTATATCAGGTTACATGTTTAATCTTTATGTTACACACATGACACAGGAAAGCGATATAATTGTCAGCTAGCAACAGATGCTTTAAAACCCAAAACCAATGTGCAGAGGAGTTTGAAAGGGTGCGTAGTCAAATATTCAAGATTATTTCTATTCGCATATACTACAGTAGATTCCTTCAAATGCCAATGTTTTGCCTCTTTAGTGTCTACGAGAGTAAGCTATGAGCTATTCATTTTTCAGATCAAAGATTTTTGGTCATGGACATGTAGTAGACTGAATCTTTGAGATTTATATTGCTTGATAGAGTTTGCTCTCATCATAACATTGCTATGTAATTGTACTTGGTTAGATTGAGCCTTCAAATGAGGCTTTAGGTCCAGCATAACATTTCTATGTAATTGCTCTCATGGTCCTCTCTAGTCATTTTCCTCTCTGCCCATTCTATGCACAGAGATTGGAAGGAAAATAATGAAGGGAAGGTTTAAAAAGGTAAACTAAGAAAATTTAGTGAATAACAATTTCATTTCATTCCACTAGAGGAAAGATGTCTTTTAATGGTGTATTGAAACACTGCAAAACTGCCTTGCTTTTCAGTAAAGGTCCACAACACGAACAGTGGCTTCTGTTTGCTACGTTTTTGAAACTGCTGCTAGAAGCCGCTGCTAACATTATCATAAAGCAACATCTTACAGCTTTCCAAATGTTGACAAGACAAGATCGCATTAAGAACTTTTGTTTCTCATTTCAATGCCCCCCTCCCCCACTCTCTCTCCCTCTCAAACACAGACGTATTGTCACACAACCAAACATTTTTGTATTCTCAAAGCGTACATTATCATTCGTACTCTTACTTTATCTCACCTCATCATGAGCTATGTGTACATTTGAATGAACCATCCTCAACCTATTGATGGTTGTCCAAATTTTTGATTGGATGCAAGTATGATTGGTTTCAATGTCAATTTGCTTTTCTGCATGTGTTTTTTTTTGGAATGCAGAAAGATTGGAACGCAGAAAGATGTGCCTGTGGCTTGTGGCTATTGCAATACTTTCCATCTGCTTATGTTAGGGACATTTGCTGCCAAGGAATTTTTCGGACACGTCATTAACTACTCCCTTTTAAGTTATTGCCTAGATTTATGAAGTTATCGGTGCACGGGAAACATTGGTGCTCCAGTTTAATTGGACATGGGTTTGGAATGTGATATGTGGGAGATGTACTAAGATAATTTCACATCGTGGACAGTAAATGTACTCCCAACTATTTGGACTGTATCTTCTCAAAATTGCTATAGTTTGGAGGTTCCTAGAATAATTTATTGTTGCTTTTGTCTTCCTTACTTTTAGAAGTTTACTTCTCGATATCTTAGCTCATGACATGATTGCATTCTTTTGAAGCCCAACTTCCGGGAACTACTCAGGATCACTTGCAGATATCTAAGATTGAGTTGAAAGAGAAAATAAATCATATCAGATGCCTGAGCAGGTGATAGGATTATTTTGTCCTTGAAATGCCTCACCGCACTTCAGAATTTGAATATTTTCATTAGTTTACTCCGTGCTCTGTGTAGGTTGTTTTTTGAAAATGGATCACTCCAAAGATGTTGGGTCTTGTCACACAAACATCTGTATATCATTGGTCCATTGAAGGTAACACACTTTCCTTTCAATAGAAAGACCAATATGCTACTTTATGCCTTCTTTTTGTGTTGTCTGTTCTTTCTTGTCCACCATGTTTATATGGACCCGCCCCCTCCCATCTTTTCGGTAGGTGAATTTGAACCTGTGAAAATGTTTGACAAAACGACTAATCTAGCCAATAATCAGATAATTAACTATCCATGTGATCCTACCAAAAAATGGTTGGTATTGATTGGAATCGCTCCTGGTTTGGCGGAGGTACTTTTTAGCTGACAATGTTCATGCTTCTGTTGGTTTCTTTGATTATTTGCCCATATTCTAGCATTTGGTGTGTTATATTTATTGTTTTATCCAGAATATGATGTGTTTAGAAGAGAGTCAAGAGGCAAATTGCTGTTGTTTATTCCTTTTCCCTCTCTTTGTGTGTTGCATCTGTCCTTTTGTTTTGGACGTAATTTGTGTTTAAGCTCATCTTGTTTATTCCATTGTCAATGGCATGCTATGTAGCACGGATACGGACACGGATACGAGACACGACAATTATAAAAAAATCGAGATACGGACACGGCGAGGGACACGCCACGTGTATAAATATATATATATATATATATATATACATATTCTTCTCTTCCATGTCCGTTGATGAAGACATGTCCTATATGAATGTATGAGATTAACATGGTTCAATAAAGGCATAATTATAGTTTAACTCAAATGTTTTGAATAATTTCATATTAACCCCTTAAAATTGAAAAAATATTACATTTTTACCTCTAGCCGTGTCCCCTATCAAAAAATAATAAAAATTATTGGACACGCCTCGTGGCGTGTCCAATACGTATTTGGGGGTGCCCCCGCCGTGTCCCCGTGTCCAATACGAGGACACGACGCCCTTTTGGAGTGTCGGTGCTTCATAGATGGCATGGAATGTCGTTGTACAAGTGGTTTAGAGACAACAGAATGTCCGACGGAAGAGATGACGAAACACATCAGAGGCTTTGGAAACTATGTGAGAATAGGTGAGGTTGTGAGAGATCAAGCAGCACAGTGGGGGCAGGATAGGAAAGACACGAAAGTGTCTTTACTAGAGACTCAGTAGAGAGTATTAGAGGGTTCAAATAGTGATGCAATAGTAGTTAGCCTTTTGTTGTAAAGTGAGTGCATGCATGTGATGGCGTGTTCTGGAATCTAGGTGGCTTTTAGGCAAAGCTGTTGGATTGTTGGACCCCCGTGGCCCCATGTACTGCCATTGTTGACAAACTTCCCCTGGGAAAGAATAGCAAGTTTGTAGAAGATTATTGGGCAAACCATGTAGTAGGCTCTTTTGATCTACTTTGGCATGGACATAGTGTAAAGACCCGAAATAATTATCCTTTACCTTATAATTTTAAAGTGCGTTTAAGATATTCAATTTGAAAATATTTTGGGGTTGAAGTGCAATGGCTTATTTGATAAGAGAGTTGGTGTGATGTTCTGGTACTTGAGGGGTGTGGGGTGTAATTTATCCTATATAAGTTAAATATCAGGAGCAGGGAACCATTTTTCCCCATTCCGGCCTCTTCTCCTCTACGCCTTTCTCTCTCTCTCGGCTTTCTCTCTCTCCTCCCTGACCCAAAAACCTGCTACTCCAAGAAATTTGGAAGACCCATGCGTATTTTGTCATTCTCTACCATCCTTGGCTCTCGGATCACGTAGGAGGAACTCGGTGGAGGTGTATTTTGCATTTGGAAGTCTAGGGCTTGCTTGAACTCGAGTTTGTGCTTTCAATCCTTGAGGTAGGGATTTCTTCTCCTTTTCTATGTGTTAATGTGTTGATTTGGTGTACCATTCGAGCTTTGATCTTTCCCCTTTGCATCATCAAAATATGTCGAAACTACAGAAGGCGTCGCGCGAACAGTGTGGGTATCGATACCCACACAAGGGGTATCGGTACCCCTCTTGTCTCTGGACCAGCAGCTGCCTTGGTATCGATACCCACTTCTGGGGTATCGATATCCCCCCTCCTCTCTGGACAGTTTTGAGTCGTGTCGCACTATCTGGATTGTTTTGAACCCCGGACACTTCAAACACCTTCTTGACACCTCTGAACCCCTTCTACGCATGTTTATTCGGATTCCCTTGATTAATTTAAGCATCCATGTTCTTTGGCCCCTATTATTGAGAGGTTTCAAGGTTAACTCGATTAGAAAGTACACTGAAATGGCTATTATGTACTTGTAAGTGTGTTTGCGTTTGTGCGTGTGGATAATTGCAATATGTTTATGGTGATTATGCAATATTGTGTGACGGTTTGTGAACCAAGGCATGTATTTATTTTGAATATCTAGTTGGCTTGTATGTGTGTGAGTACGGGGAGTGGAGTAGAGGAGTCCCGTAAAGCAAGGGGTGGAAATACGGCGACTCAAGTGAGTTGAGGACACTGTAACGCAAGGGATGGAAATACAGTAACTTAGGGTGTGGGCGTATTGTAATGCAAGGGGTGGAAATACAGTCGAATGTGGCATAAGATAGATTGAAAGGAAACAGATGTTGGTATTACTTGTTGTTCCATTGATTCTATGATTACTTGCCATCTTGAGAATTGCATGACTACGTTGAATGTATCTTCCGAGGCCTCTTAAATGAGTTGTGAGTTGGTTGCATCACCTTAGATTGGACTGTATTTGCCAAACATTACATTCCTCTACACTAGTCTTCACTTTTGCATATAGAATTGGTAGAAGATTTTTCTACTGGGCTAGTGTAGCTCAACCCTTCATTATTTTCCAGGTACAACATCAGGAGTGTAGCTTGCATGCACAGGGTGCCTGGATTTGGAAAACATTTTTGAAAGCTAACATTTACTTAGCCATCTTATAATTTCTTTTGAAAGATGTATTTGTGACTTAGTCCATAATTATTTTGACTTGGGAACAACGGTAAACTCTTAATTTATTTGTATTGAGGATTTATGTATTTGAGGCCGGTGTGCCACTGTTATTGTCTTTGAAAACTATTATTTCGGAACGGATATTTGATGTTGACGTAACGATCAGGATGAACCCTTTTGGGGGCAATATTCAGATTAGTGAGGACTATATTTATGAAAAATTATCTTTATTATATGTTAAAAATCGTGGATGTGACAACTTGGTATCAGAGCGTCTAGGTTAGAATACTTAGAGACCGTGGGGAGACTCTTAGTCTCATGGGTTCAAAACCTTTGCATTTTTTTTCATGAATTTTGTGTGCATGTGTGATTGACATGTATTCGACTACGTGGCATTGCATTTATGTTACCGTAGAGTGACATAGAGTTGTTGACCTGTAATGATATGGAGACCTGACCCCGTAGTAATGTGGTGGTTGTTGACGGCTTCTTGTTTATTTGTTTGACTCTTGTAGCAATTGAAACCTTGCATGCCTTGCGAATGTGAGTAATGGTAGGAGTATGTGTATTGAGGTGTATTCGATGAATTAACGGTGATAATTAGAGGTGCAAAGACATTGAACAAAAAAAAATGTGATGACCGAATTTATTGTGTTATGTTAAATTAGTAAAGCTTGGACTTATGGTGTATCCAGTGTGTGGGTGTATGTGCTCGGTGATAGGTTGATAGCTAAAGATGATTGTATTTGACATGTGTGAACTCGTTCTTCTGAAACTTTGAGGATCTACTTTCGGATATTCAATTTGAAGTGCGATTGGCCACCGCTACTTCATGATTGAATATCTAAAATAGAAGATCTTTCAACAAGTAAAATTTGCTTTTTCAAAAAAAAAAGAAAAAGGGTTGGATGTAAATAGATCATGTGATCTCATTGTCAAAGAGTCGTATCTACTTGTTGATTTCTTGTTTTTGGACGTGGAGTTACCTTGTTGTGAAGATCTTGGTGCAAAAGGGATACAGAGGAAAACATATTACTTCAGACCTTGATCTTATGTGGTATACTAATAAGTAGGATACTATCCAATTCATTTCTTATGAAGACGAGAATGGTTTCATTATAATGGATCCTTCTTTATAAGTTAGTTTATCGCTTGGTTGGAGAGTTTGTGAGAAACATATATGCCTAATGATTTAGTGTTGCCTGATGTGTCTACCATAAGTATGTATTTTTTTTATGCCCTATCGAGAAACTATTAGGGTTGTTAGCAAGACCCATTAGGGAATATCGATCGCGTTCAAAAATTGGGAAATTGATGTGTGCCAAAATGTAGTGTGTGGACAATGAGACTTAGTTTGGATTTGATAAATTCTACCGGAAAATTTAAGAGATGATGAACAAGTCGTGCTTAATTGATCCTACTAATTGAAAGTAAATTGCTGAGTTAAGACTCAGATGAAGGAGTTGTAATGGGCAAAGAGAACAAATATACAATTTGTGTTGAAAAGCCAAAATAATGAGTTGTAGAGTTCTTTTTGTTTATAAGGCGTTTTTCCATAGATCTATAGTTTCGAAAGATGAAAATTCAAAAAATGCGTGGGTGAATTTATGGTATTATAGTTATTATGCCGTGAAAGTGAATATGGTAAATCACCGACTTGTAATTACTGGTTTTGGGGCCCTATATTTTGTTCGCTGCTACAAGTTGAAACTTTCACTTTGGGAACAATTTAGTAACGTGGTTTAGACTATGAAACTTGGTGGGTTCGCACGCTATCCATTTTAAATTTTTTTTTTCAATTTGTATTTGATAAGTTGTTTAGATTGTCGGTATCAAGGAGTGATGTTGGGCTAATATATATAATTTGTTATGTTATGATAAATATTAACTTCTTCGAGGATTAAGGAATTAGATAGTTAACATTTGGTTTTTTTTTTTTTGGAGGTGGTACGAACAGTACAAATCGATTGTATCAATGAAAAGAGCTTGGTTTACTTGGTGGGCACTGGAATTCGTTGGTTATTCATTCCTTGACTTTGTTGGTTTCAAATATGACTGATACCTTACGAGTTGCTTGGTTGATTATGCGATTGTGTCTCGGTGGTGACAGTTAGGCTTAGAGTTTTTATTGACATAGTTCCCTTAAATTTGCGGTGTTAGAGGGTGGATGATTTTAGATATGGATAACTAAAGCACTCATAAGTGAGGGAGATTAAAGATATATTGAGAAGTAAAAATCCTTGCCGATTCTCTTGATTGAGTGTTGGGAAACCTTGTTCTCATAACCTATTGAAGTTGAATTAGGGAAAAACGGTACTAGAATGTCAATTGGAATACTTTGTTTGGGGATTTAATTAGGAATTTCAGAAATCTGAAGATTTTAGAGTTTTTATGGGTGTCGTTCGATCATTCAGAATACGTGGGTTGTACTGAACGTATTTCTGTAATTGAACATTGGACTATGTATGTGTGTATTACGTGTCGATTTACCAACAAAAAGGAAAAAAAAAGAGAGAGAGGGATTTGATTGAAGCACCAAGGGGGAAGAGTGGCTTGTTAGTGGGTTCAATGGTCTCGGATAAAGCATTATTGGTTATATATTTTGGGGGTAAACAAGTAAGTTTGGTGGTATAGCTTGGTTGTTTACTTTGATGTTTGGAGGTTGAGATATTTAAATTCGGTTATTTTGCAATTGGGATATTTGGTCTAATAGTTTTGTTGGGGTACGAAGGTTATACACTATTCGGTGAGAGACGTAATATTCAAGAACTTAGTGGATTGATTTATGAAAAGAAGTTAATGAGATTATCCTTATCTTTTACATAGTGAATGGGGGTTGCCTAAGTGATATCAGATGGGACATGTAGAGGGAAAGAGTTATGGATCGTAGTAACATTTCAAGAGCTTCGCATACATTTCTTTCATGTTTTGATCAAGTATTGTTGGGCTACAGTTGGATGGAAAATTTCATGAATACATTTCTTTGCAGATTGACTGATTGTTTAATATTGTAGATCACTGTGGGAAGATGTATATGCGCTTATTGATCTTGATTGTCAGGGAGTTGGATGTGAAGGGAATTTCAAAAAAAAAAAAAGGGGGTTCCTATTTATATACTAAAAATAGTTGTTCGAATGCAGTTTTTGTGCTGAAAATAACCTATGTAGTTACCATGATTGATTGTTAAGTGCTAATGCGTGGGCTGAACCTGTACTTCAAAGCTATAAGTGTATTTTAAGTACATAGAGTTATCAATTATGTGCTGAAATTGATAGTATATGCTGGAAATATGAACCAAATTGCTGAAAATGTGGTTTAGAGGCATAAATCAGCCCCGTAGGTACTGAAATTAAACTCTAATGGCTAGAAACTGAAACTTTGTAGTAGGAAAAGATAGTCTAGGTGCTGAATCTGTTGAATAGATGCAGGAAATGGCTTTAGAATGCTGAAAATGGGTGCTTAAGTGCATAAATTAAGTAGTCCATGCTGGAGATTGATTGTATGTGCGGAAATTTTGTGAATAGATGCTTAAATCTGATCTTATTTGTGGACAATGTGATCGAAAGTGTTAACATACTTGCTGGAAATAAAATCTATGTGGTGAACTTGACTGACTTGGATGTTGCACTGTTGAGAATTAGTTAAAGAGGGGTGTTGGAACTTGTAGTGACATTTAGTGCAATTATTCATTTCTTTGTACTAGGATTTTCACGGATTCCTGTTTTCGAGCAATTTCTTATTCTTAAGGTGTGAATTTGGTTCCAATTTTTTTCATGAGAATAAGTTAGTATGTGTGTTCTGGATATTTGGAGATGCAATGGTATGACTTGATGATGTTATGTGATTAATAAGAACTTGTGTGAGACTATGATAGAGTTTAATGTCATGTTGGTGCTATGCCGTGGGAAATATGGAATCTAAACGCTAAGTCATGAAAGGAACGCTTTAATATGTAGGAACGTAATGGGGTGGACTAATACGTGGTTGGGTTGTTTCTACCTTATTTGGCGGAGTTGTGTGCTTGAATATAATTTGATACACTTATGTCTCGAGGGTTGATTTTGGCGGATGTGTGGTTTAGTTATTCCTTTTGGATTGAAGTTAAGGCAAAAAAAAAAAAGGGGGAAAGAGATTGTAGCTTTCAAGAAGAAACGTTTGGCATGCATAGCAAGTCATATTTGTTTGATTTGTATTGGGAACGTTGATGTCTTCTTAGGGACTGGTTTGATCTAGGGCTAGAAACCGACGTATTGTGTGAAACCGACGCGTGTCCTATACTAACGTGATCAAGCAAGAGTTTTATAAAACAATTGTGCGAGTGAAGTATCTATTCGGAAAAGCAAGGAGGAATCTTTGTGGGTAACGAAAGACGAAATATGAAAACAAAGAGGGTATTCGGACTTGTTTTTATTGAGTTTGGCGTACGTTTCTTGAATCTAGATTTTGTGGTGGTTGACTTCTTGAGTCATTAGCATATTTCAGTCGATACATATTGTAGCTGCTACAAGACTGTGGGTTATCAAATTTCGAGGATGAAATTTCTTTAAGGAGGAAAGGATGTAAAGACCCGAAATAATTTTCCTTTACCTTATAATTTTAAAGTGCGTTTAAGATATTCAATTTGAAAATATTTTGGGGTTGAAGTGCAATGGCTTATTTGATAAGAGAGTTAGCAGGGAACCATTTTTCCCCTTTCCGGCCTCTTCTCCTCTACGCCTTTCTCTCTCTCCTCCCCCACCCCAAAACTTGCTACTCCTCCAAGAAATTTTGAAGATCCACGCGTATTTTGTCATTCTCTACCATCCTTGGCTCTCGGATCACGTAGGAGGAACTCGGTGGAGGTGTATTTTGCATTTGGAAGTCTAGGGCTTGCTTGAACTCGAGTTTGTGCTTTCAATCCTTGAGGTAGGGATTTCTTCTCCTTTTCTATGTGTTAATGTGTTGATTTGGTGTACCATTCGAGCTTTGATCTTTCCCCTTTGCATCGTCAAAATATGTCGAAACTACAGAAGGCGTCGCGCGAACAGTGTGGGTATCGATATCCACACAAGGGGTATCGGTACCCCTCTTGTCTCTGGACCAGCAGCTGCCTTGGTATCGATACCCACTTCTGGGGTATCGATACCCCCCCTCCTCTCTGGACAGTTTTGAGTCGTGTCGCACTATCTGGATTGTTTTGAACCCCGGACACTTCAAACACCTTCTTGACACCTCTGAACCCCTTCTACGCATGTTTATTTGGATTCCCTTGATTAATTTAAGCATCCATGTTCTTTGGCCCCTATTATTGAGAGGTTTCAAGGTTAACTCGATTATAAAGTACACTGAAATGGCTATTATGTACTTGTAAGTGTGTTTGTGTTTGTGCGTGTGGATAATTGCATTATGTTTATGGTGATTATGCAATATTGTGTGACGGTTTGTGAACCAAGGCATGTATTTATTTTGAATATCTAGTTGGCTTGAATGTGTGTGAGTACGGGGAGTGGAGTAGAGGAGTCCCGTAACGCAAGGGGTGGAAATACGGCGACTCAAGTGAGTTGAGGACACTGTAACGCAAGGGATGGAAATACAGTAACTTAGGGTGTGGGCGTATTGTAATGCAAGGGGTGGAAATACAGTCGAATGTGGCATAAGATAGATTGAAAGGAAACAGATGTTGGTATTACTTGTTGTTCCATTGATTCTATGATTACTTGCCATCTTGAGAATTGCATGATTACGTTGAATGTATCTTCCGAGCATCTTAAATGAGTTGTGAGTTGGTTGCATCACCTTAGGTTGGACTGTATTTGCCAAACCTTACGTTCCTCCACACTAGTCTTCACTTTTGCATATAGAATTGGTAGAAGATTTTTCTACTGGGCTAGTGTAGCTCAACCCTTCATTATTTTTCAGGTACGACATCAGGAGTGTAGCTTGCATGCATAGGGTGCTTGGATTTGGAAAACATTTTTGAAAGCTAACATTTACTTAGCCATCTTATAATTTCTTTTAAAAGATGTATTTGTGACTTAGTCCATAATTATTTTGACTTGGGAACAACTGTAAACTCTTAATTTATTCGTATTGAGGATTTATGTATTTAAGGCCGGTGTGCCACTGTTATTGTCTTTGAAACTATTATTTCGGAACGGATATTTGATGTTGATGTAATGATCAGGATGAACCCTTTTGCGGGCAATATATAGATTAGTGTGAGGACTATATTTATGAAAATTATCTATATTATATGTTAAAAATCGAGGACGTGACACATAGCCTACCTGACCAACTCATGTGAACCCTTCTTCTTTAGTCACCAAATCTCAAGAACCCATAGTCTTTTGAACTTAGACTTTTAGCTACCACAATATACTAGGAAGGTGCCTCGGCGCTTATCTTTCCACTTCAGACCCAACACTCTCCACTGTCGCACCCCCATCCGTCCACCGTCACAACCCGTCTCCTCCTCGTCCAAAAAAGAACAAAAGGAGGGCTAAATAAAGGAAGTCAGTTGAGCTTTAAAGCCTTAAATGATCTGGTTTGTGGCCTTCATATTGGCCAATATGGAGGTGATTAGTTGTCTAGAAAGCTAAATACAGAGTCCCCACTTGGGTAAGATGGTTGCTCTCTCTTTCTCTCTCGTGTGCCATTCTTTAGACCTGTGACCAATAGCAAAAAATCGTTCGGAACGATCAATGGAGGTGGCCACCACCGCAGATCTGTGGACAATGGCATGCTCCCTGGCGAGCATGATTTTCTCGGGAGCTCTTGCTGTCGCCTCCATACCTCTGTTAGGGTCCAATTTTTGATTGGGAAACGATCAATTGTACAAACCCATTCACAATTCGATTAGGATTTGTTGATTTGGAAATTTCTGATCGGTAGAAATAGATTTGGGGTTCAATTTCTATTTCCATTTTGCATTAATTGGAACTTGTATAATTTTGGTTTTGGTGTCACAATAAACAATTAGGTGAAAAAAATAATATATTTCTTTGTTTATGTTTTCTAAGCAAGAAGGGAGAGAGAGAGAGAGAGGGAGAGGAGAAGACATAGATATAGATATAGCGGTACTTTATCCCACATCAATGTACAGTGGTTCAACATTTTCTGATAATGGAGTTAGAGATGCACTTTACTTCAAAATTGGTCGGGAGGTCATCTGCCAAATGGCCAAACCATAGGCAGGTAATCCGTACTCTGCCCATTTTGATTTGTCCTATCTTATGCTCTTTAGATATCTATTCCTTTGAAGCATCGGCTCACCTTCAATCTATTTGGGGAGGAATGCTTTCTTACTCACATATCCATGAAAACATATGAAACTTACTCACTATGTCTAATCCTTTGCATTTAATGTCAAATCATTCAATCGCATTATGAAAGGTACGAAATTTTCATCTTGTCTTTTAAGGCCCTTTCTTGGCTTTTGCTTGACTGCCCATTGCTGTAATGGATGGAATGGGCTTTCTATGTTTACTAGTTCCCTTTACGGTTGGGTGCAGGTGGGCTTGAAAATAGATGGCGGTGAAAATTAGGGCATCTTTTTCAATTTTTGGAGTTGGAACTATAATTTGGTCACTGTAAGCATACTAACCAAAGTAAATTGTTTGGCATTTCTTTTCATTTGCATTTTTTATATTGACTAATGCTTTGTTTCAGCTCCTATGAAGCATTGGCTTACTTGCACTAATTGTTACGGTTAGGTATGAAAGTTTTTCACACTGTTTAAGGTATGAATGTTTTATTTTTTATTACTTTGAGGCCAATATTTTGGCTCTTGCTTTGCCCATTACTTAAAAAGGATTGTCTGCGGAAAATATTAGTGTTAGATGCATAATTGTCATGGGCATTGAATAGCACTTAATGACATCAATTATGAACTTGATGGCTTGTATGTCTTCTGATGGTTGTAGATGTCTCTGGTGTCGTATGAGGAACAAACATTTGGGAAACAAAGTTTTGATCATTTTCATCGTGTATTATGTACAAAGTACAAACCTGGGATAATACATCAATTGTGAGAGTCCACGAGATAATCAAGTCCAATAACTCTACCAATACAAGAAATCTTTCCATTATAGGGTAGAAACAAAGAAAGGAAAAGTCCCTCTTAGGTCCCGTTTAGTTGCACGAAAAGGATGGGAAAGTATGCAAAAATCAACCTTTAGGCTGAGTTTGGATGCAGGTATCTTAGGGGGGAATGGGTATGTGATTCCGAAACTCTAACATTCCTATGTTTGTGAAGAGTTGGAATGGAAATGAGATTACTAATTTCTCAATCCAGGAGGAATCACATTTCTGAATACAGGAGGAATCTGATCCCACCCCCCATGGGAATCTTGGATTCCTGGCTCGATCAAATATAAAAAGGAAACGTTTGACGTTAGGATATTTCCGAAATAAATGATTCCTAGAGAATATTACTTAATTAATCCAAATGTCGGAATAGAATTACTCCGGGTATCGAATTACTAGGAATTTGATTTCTGGTAATCAAATTCCTATTCCTACTAGGGATGGCAATCGGGGCATTTGGGGCGGATATGGGGATTTCCGTACCCGAACCCCGAAACCGAACCCCGACCAATATCCGCCCCGATACCCGAACGGGGAGAGGGGAGGCTTCCCATACCCGAACCAAACGGGGTTCGGGTAATCCCCGAACCGTATGGGTAACCGAACCAAACATTTTGCTTCTGAGCAACAAAAGAGAAAAAGGGTACTGATGAGAGAGACAAGGAGACGAAATACAGAGAAGGGGAGAGAGAGAGAACAATCGAGAACCCATTTCAGATTAACATGAGAACCACCAAGAAATGTACGCAATTCAGAATTAGAAATCTGGGAAACTAATGAAAATCAAAGTACCTTAGAATTGGATTACAATAATCGCAAAACAAACCAGCCTCAATTTTGATCTGGTAAAGAAAAAGAAAACTGAGTAATATTCAGTGCTTCCAAGAGTTGTAACAGATCATACACCCATGTACAGTCATCCATATTTGCCTCTCTGAAATGAAAACGAGTGGAGATGATGAGAGTCAAGACGGAGGGGGAGAGAGAGAGAGAACTCATATCTGAATCGCCAGTCGCCGCTCTGGAAAGTTCCGAAGTGGTAACAGGAGTGGGGAAATGAAATGAATGAGGAGCATAACCATAACCTAAACTGGTATAATTATATATATATATATATAAGGGGGTATTTTTGTAAATAAATTGTTTCGGTTCGGTTCGGGTAATAGCTAAACCATACCCGAACCGATACCCGTTCGGTTATCTAATGCCTCAACCATACCCATACCCACGGGGTAAATTTCGGTTATGGTTCGGGGAAAATTTTCGGTTACGGTTCGGGTACCTATCGGTTCGGTTCAAATTGCCATCCCTAATTCCTACAATAGATTACAGGCATCCAAACTGAGCCACTGTAACCTTTTATTTGTTCAGCAGCTTCAGCTACCAGGAAAGTTTGCAAATAGTTGGCCGATCAAACAAAAATTGCATACAGTCACAATCAGAGTTAATCACTTGCTTCAATTCTCTTTATAAACTATATATTTCAATGCACTAACAAAAAGAGTGAAAGGGGACAAGAAACAACTAGTTGGAAGTGTGCAAATTAACTGTCGCAATCATGGCACAAAAAGAGAGAGCAAAAACTGCCAGTAGACCAATCCAAGAGTTCATGTCATTTAGCATCACAAGAAATCAGAGGACGGCTGCCTTAAACTTTCATATGTACATGGCAGGTACATATCCACCTGGAAAGTGTTTAAGGACGAAACCAATACGTTTCTTGTTTCATACAGATGCAGAATTTTGGGCCGTGGAAATAGCTATACCTGAGAAGGTCATTCGAGGTTGGACTTATGAGGGGCGAAGGCGGCATGTTTAGTTACGCTGTCGCTGACAACATTGACAAGTTGCTAATGTTGTTCGGAACTTTGGGCAGCATTGGAGATGGGATGATTATCCCTGGTGTCATGTTTCTTCTCAGTGGACCTATAGACACATATGGAAATCTCGAACCCCGGTCTAGCGATATCTCTTCGGCCAACCGTACGGTGGACAAGGTATGAACAAATATTTAATGTATAATCGTCGAAATAACCTACTAAAAATGGAATTAGAGAGCAATAATCTTTGTCACACATTCCATCTCTCAGTTGTTCTCAAAATATTGGAATTGCATGAACGATCCATGTAGAATTGTCATGAATGAAGCTACTAATGTCACAACAGAAATAAACTTGGCACTCTAAGATGATCTTGCGTCGCCCTGGATTTATGCTACCAAGAGAGTCTCTCGCAACTGTTATTAGAGGCATTTGATTTAATCTACTTGCTGCATACAAAGTTATTTGACTTGTGTCTTTTCCGCAGTATGGACTCAAGCTGATGTATTCAGCCACTAGAGTCGGAATATCAGCTTTTGTGGGTACGTAAAGTACTTATTTCGCAGTCAACGTACTTCTATTGTCATTGATAGATTTTGCTAACATGATTAGGAAACAAAATCCTGGGAAATACGAGAGTCCAAGAGTATCACTATTCTCAAAGCAATTGACATCTCTATTATAAAACAGAAGGGTGTGGGGACAAGTTGTTGCAATGGCTCATATTTGTTTGATCCAAGGGTTGAGATGCATTTTTTTACATTTTATGAAAGTATCCACATTTGTCCATCATATTACATAAATGCCATCTGTTGTCTAAGAGGAAAAAAGAATCGAAACCCCCACGGTGAAGAAAACAAAGAAGTGGGGGAAAGCAACTCTCCTTGCTTCATTCCTTTCTACGAGACCTTTCCTCCCCTACGGATTGGCTGTCTTCGGGGAAGGGGTTCCCCCCCGGTGGACTGCCGAGCACTGGGACCGTCCTCCGTCCACTCCTCCTCGACAGTCAAACCCCTCAGGAGAAATCAAATCGGGAGGGGTATTTTCTGTTGCGCACCATGTGTTTGTTAAAATGCTCTCTTCTATTTCGTATACACTTCCTCCATAATCTGAAGAGGTATTTTTTGTTGCCCACCACGTGTTTGTTAAATGCTCTCCTCTGTTTTGTAGAGCTATAGAGACTTTGTGGATTTTTTTTTTTTTCCTTTTTAAACGGCGTTCTGCATAATTTCGTGAGTTGCTAATTTCTCCACTACACTCTTTGCCGTTCAAAAAAAGGGTTAATTTTTCAGCAATTTGTAGCTACCTAAAAATTGAAATAATGTTTTGAGCCACTATCAAGATTCAAAAGGTATTTCAATTCCAAAATTGAAATAATTTTTTTAGCCACTATCAAGATTCAAAGGGTATTTCAATTCCAATCGGGTGAGTAGTGCCGTAGGCACGGGCCGGAGTGAGTAGTGCTGTAGGCACGGGTAAACACTAGTATCACTAAATGTCGCACTTGTTTTACTATTTGTTGGCAAGAATAGTCTGTGAGAGCATATTATGAAAGTAAATTCTTCTGTGTTTGTTCGCACTTGTTTGTTTGATCGGATTTCATTGCTAGTTCAAGTCTTCACTAGTGCTTTCATTTCTCATACACTTGCATTACTGATAGCTCCAAGGATGGCCAGTGTAATGATTTCCATACAGCCTTTAATCATAGGGTGCTTCTATGCAAAGAAAATTGCGATGAACATGTTTGGGAAAGCCCGGAAAGCACAAAACAAAGGAAGTCAGCTGGCAAGTGAAGCACTTCTGAGTCACAGGACTATAACAGCCTTTTCTTTGCAAGAACGAATGCTTAGTCTCTTTGTAGTCACAATGGAAGGCCCCCAGAAGGAAATCATCACACAATCGTGGTTCTCAGGTTCAGCTCCCAGTTTTTTTCTACAGCTTCTACTGCTTTGTCTTTCTGGTATGGAGGAAGGTTTCTGAATCAAGGATTGATTTCCTCAAAGCAGTTGTTTCAAGCATTCTTCATATTGATGAGTACAGGCAAGACCATTGCAGATGCAGGAAGCATGACTTCAGATTAAGTAAAAGGTAGTCGGGCCGTCATATCACTTTTTGCCATCTTAGATAGGAAGTCTGAGATTGCTCCAGATGACCAGGAAGGAATCAGGGTTGATAGAGATATTGAGGGTAATATAGGTCTGAGGAATGTGTTCTAATCTTACCCATCAAGACCTAATGAAATGATCTTCAGGAGTCTAAATCTAAAAATTGATGCTGGAAAAACAGTGGCTCTCATAGGAAATAGTGGTTCAGGAAAGTCCACAATCATTGGATTGATTGAAAGATTCTATGATCCATTAAAAGGATCAATTTTAATAGATGGAGTGGATATCAAGGCTTACGATTTGAGGAGCTTGAGGTCTCGTATTGCTCTAGTAAGTCAAGAACCAACACTTTTTGCAGGAACCATCCGCCAGAACATTGCATATGGCAAAGAAGATGCCACAGAATCTGAATTGAGGGAGGCAGCAAATCTTGCAAATGCTCATGAATTTATAAGGTATGAATCCATCTCCCTTGTTAACTAGCATAGGCAAAGATTATTTCCTTCTATAGTAAAGTAAAAGGCTATGGGATGCAGTTCCATGAAAGAGGGATATGAAACATACTGTGGAAAAAGAGGAGTCCAACTATCAGGGAGGCCAAAAGCATCGGATCGCACTTGCCCGAGCCTTCTTAAAGAAGCCAGCTATTTTCTTCTTGATGAGGCAACTAGTGCCCTTGTGATGCAAACCAAATCAAGGATAGATTTCCATAAGAGTGATAAATCCCTCTAAGGGGAATACAAGGAGCAAAAGCTCTCAAATATCTATTATTAATATATCAAAAGTTACCTAATGAGCACTCTAGACTCTCCTATTTATAGACCCCTCTACTACAAAGGACTTAAAATGACATACATACCCTTAAACCGCATCAGACTTGCTCTGTTAAAAAAAAAAAACTTGTCCTCAAGTAGGACAACAAAACACAAGACACTAAATAAAGAAAACATAAAGCATGCAATCTTTGGGTTAGGCATGTAGCAACATTTTATTGACCATCCTCATCCCTTATGCAGTAACCCATCTTCAATACGAGCTTCCGTTTATATCCACCGCGTCCTTGCTTATGTGCCAAGAAATCATCCATTTGCCATGCCTCTTAAGGCTCAACACTTCCT
The DNA here is from genome assembly GCA_020567845.1 of Rhododendron henanense subsp. lingbaoense. Classification (NCBI taxonomy): domain Eukaryota; kingdom Viridiplantae; phylum Streptophyta; class Magnoliopsida; order Ericales; family Ericaceae; genus Rhododendron; species Rhododendron henanense. The sequence continues at coordinate 13,981,105 of CM036324.1, read as the reverse complement.
CGACATAGGTGACTACCTTTGGTTCCAAAACGTCACAAGAATCACCAACCATTGCATAGAGAAATTTCAACCTCAACCCATTCCCAAAATCATGCCCAAGACTTTCACGAGTGAAGACCATTCCCAAAGGATCTTCAAGTTGTCTCAGGGTGCCACGAGTGAATTCAACACAGAGCTCACTATCTCGCACCAAAGATGATTCGGGAAGCATCTCATGAGAGAGGCTTCATAAAGCGTACAACGATTACACTTGAAACTACAACAGTACAATCATGAGAGAGGCTTCATAAAGCACCTAAGCTGCTTCACCCATCTGGCATTAGTAGCCTTCCAACCTCCATCACAATACCCCACAATCAAGCTTAACTATTTCTAACATGTGTGTCCGACACCTGCAGTTGACACGCTCTATGTAGCAAATTTTCTACTGTGTAATACAGATTTGGGCATGCAGTGTCTGCTAAAAAGAAGGTTTGTAGTCAGGGGGTCACAGTTCCCTATTTTGTGAGCAGGCTACTCCACCATTAAATCTTCTGTGCTTGCATTCTGCATTAGTTTTTCCATCAGCCTTTTTCTAAAGGTATAGCATTATTAAATGCATCAAATAGCTTCATCTATATGTATGAGAGCAGTTGCATTTTTCCCCGACATCCTCAATTGGTAGATAAACAAATTGAACAAATACAACAATTTTAATAAAATAACGAAAAGAGTCAAAGATAGCTAGCAAGCAAGAAAAACTAGCTGAAAATACACGAATGGTCAGCCGGTCAAAAAAAGAATTGCGAACAGTCACAATCAAAGCCGGAAAGAAAAACACAAAACAAATGCCTGAAGACCGAAACAAGGAATCAGAGGTAATCGCTTGCTTCAATTCTTTATAAACTATTTCAATGCAATAACAAAAAGATTGAAAGGGGAAAAGTAAGAGAAACAACTAGTTGGAAGTGTGGAAATTAACTATCACAATCATAGCACAAAAAAAGAGAGCAAAAAATGCCAGCTGCCTATTTCTTATGTACATGGCAGGTACATATCCATCTGGAATGTGTTTGGGGACGAAACCTTAACATTTCTTGTTTCAAACAGACGCAGAATTTTCGGCTGTGGAAATAGCTATACCTGAGAAGGTTCACTCGAGGTTGGAATCTTGCTATCTAACCAACCATTAATATGGGAAGCGAAGGCGGCATGTTTAGTTACGCTGTCGCTGACAACATTGACAAGTTGCTAATGTTGTTCGGAACTTTGGGCAGCATTGGAGATGGGATGATTATCCCTGGTGTCATGTTCCTTCTTAGTGGACTTATAGACACGTATGGAAATCTCGAACCCCGATCTAGCGATATCTCGTTGGCCAACCGTACGGTGGACAAGGTATGAACAAATATTTAATGTATAATCGTTGAAATAACCTACTAAAAATGGAATTAGGGAGCAATAATCTTCGTCATGCATTGCCATCTCTTTGTTGTTCTCAAAATATTGGAATTGCATGAACGATCACGTAGAGTTCTCATGAATGAAGCTACTAATGTCACAACAGAAATAAACTTGGCACTCTAAGATGATCTTGCGTCGCCCTAGATTTATGCTTCCAAGAGAGTCTCTCGCAACTGTTATTAGAGGCATTTGATTTAATCTGCTTGCTACATACGAAGTTATTTGACTTGTGGACTCAAGCTGATGTATTTAGCCATTGGAGTCAGAATATCAGCTTTTTTGGGTACGCAAAGTACTTATTTCGCAGTCCACATACTTCTATTGTCAAGATAGATTTTGCTAACGTGATTAGGAAACAAAATCCTGGGAAATATGAGAGTCCAAGAGTATCACTATTCTCAAAGCAATTGACATATCACTAAATGTCGCACTTGTTTTACCATTTGTTGACAAGAATGGTCTGTGAGAGCATATTATGAAAGTAAATTCTTCTATGTGTTTGTTCAACTGAGGGGTACTTCCATTACTATATTTTGCTAGGTTTTGGTCATGTCCTCATGAGTCAATTTTCCCATGTCTTGGCTATACATACACAGACCTCCAAGTGCTACCAGGTTGCACATGATGGAAAGTGTTAAGTTTGACCCACATCGCTTATCTAAGCTACCCAAACAAGGTTAATATAATCAAGAGACTAACCCACCTATTGCCAATTGATTTCAGGTTGGATCCTTCAATAAATGTAGCTAAGGGTCCGTTTGATTAGCGATAATGGTAGAAAGTGCAACAAAGAGAAAAAAAGATAATACTTTTTTGGTGTTCACTTAGCAAGAATGTCCTAGAAAGTGGTAGAAAATAAACTTTCCTGAACAACCCTCTAAAGCCAGAAGAAAATTTTATTTTCTTGCGAGAATGAGCAATAATTACTCTGACTTCTTTATTTTCTTGCAAAACTTTCATTTTAATCAAACGGATGCAAGAAAAAACAAATACATTTTCTTTTTTTTTCTTCTTTTACTTCACTTTTTTTCATTTTTACTTTCCGTTATATTTTTCTCGCAAATCAAACAGACCCTAAGGTTCTATGAGGAAATAACAGGATACCCCTTTAATTATCTGTGAAGTTTGTGAGGCAACAACTTTGTGTAATGTTTCCGCTTGGGTTCTCTGTTTGATAGCTCGATCTTTTGTACTCTGTGACGTTTGTCAGGCAACAACATTGTGTAATGTTTCCACTTGGGTGCTCTGTTTGCATGGATCATTGATCCCAGATCAATTTTATCTTAGGTCATGGCCTAAATCAACTGCAGACTAATTACTTAGGCCTAGTCCAAATTGTGTAACCTTTAGATCATGTCAGTAGGGTTCATATTTACGTAAGTTTCCAAGTCCACAACAAAGACAATGTCATGATTCTAAATATCGTCTTTCCATATAAACAGTCCCATCTTTCTATGAAACACACTAAATGCATATATCTATTTGGTTGACATCTGATTCATTCTATTCATGTATATATATGCCTCCATTTTGCAGAAGGAGTATGTTGTACAAGGACAGCGGAGCAACAGACATTGTGCATTAGAATGGAATACTTGAGATCAACGTTGGTTTCTTTGACAGCCAAGATCCTTCTTCCACCACGTTCCAAGTCATATCTGGCGTCTTGTCTGATGCGCAATCAATCCAAGATGTTATAGCAGAGAAGGTTTCAATGGGAATGTTGGCAACATCTTGCATATTATTTCCTTCACTTTAGAATACCCAAAAGTACCTTTTTCACCTTTTGATTACACAAAATTTATTGACTTACAAACATCTTCAATGCTTCATCTTTTGGTAGATTCTCCATTTCATGGCTGGCTTCTCCACTTTAATCGGTTGCCCTCCCTACTTTCATGGAGACTATTCTTGGCCGCCGTTCCATTAACACTTCTCTTTATTGCACCGGGGTTGGGATTAGGGAAGCTAATGATGAAACTCGGTATGAAGATGAAAGATTCTTACGGGGTTGCAGGCGAAATAGCAGAACAAGCAATATCCTCAATTCGTACGGTGTATTCTTCTGTTGGAGAGTGCCAAACACAAAATAGGTTCAGTAAAGCACTTCAAAAATATACTGAGCTAGGTATAAAACAAGGGCTCACAAAGGGATTGCTGCTAGGGAGTATGGGAATGACTTACATAAATTGGGCTTTTCAAGCTTGGGTTGGGAGCGTTCTTGTTACCGAAGAAGGAGAAAGTGGCGGTCAGGTTTTCATCTCAGGGTTCTGAGTTATTTTGGGAGGAGTGTGAGTTATTTCTCTTTGTGCCTTCATTACATTTAGTGAAACTACCTAATTTCAACAAGTCCATCAAGAAGAATGGATGAAGCCATCAAAAAACTCGTCTATTTAAGAGTTTAAAAAGGATGACTAGTGGCAATCATATTTTTGGTTTGGGTTCATAGGATAAGAGATGTTCTTGAAATATTAAACATGTCGCTAAATTACATACAACAACTTTCGCATTATTTACTTTTCTAAGCAAAATTCAACACCATGTAAGACTTCAAGAAGATTGTATGCAGTACAATAGTCAATTCACTTACTTTATTGATACCTGGGTCAGAGCTCATAATGATGGTTTTTGGATTTTCAGGCATTTGATGAGTGCCCTCCCAAACATCTCATTCTTCGCAGAGGCAAAAGCTGCAGCCACTAGAATATCTGAGTTGATTGATCAAGTGCCCCTCATTGATACTGAAGATCAAAAAGGAGAAATCCTAGATCGAGTGAGGGGAAATTGAGTTCAGAGAGATTGATTTCAATTATCCGTCCCGTCCGGATACCCAGATTCTTCAAGGATTCAATCTCAAAGTGCGAGCTGGTAAGACAATAGGTCTTGTTGGAGGTAGTGGTTCTGGCAAGTCCATAGTCATTTCTCTACTTGAGAGATTTTATGACCCGATCAAAGGAGACATCCTACTTGATGGATGCAGTATAAAAAGACTCCAGCTTCGATGGTTGAGATCCCAGATGGGGCTGGTTAATCAAGAACCAGTTCTCTTTGCAACATCTATAAAGGAGAATATTCTATTTGGAAGGGAAGGAGCTTCAATGGAAAATGTTATTGCTGTAGCTAAGGCTGCAAATGCTCACAGTTTCATCACTAAGTTATCCAAAGGTTTTGATACTCAAGTAAGTCATAGTTTTTTTGTTTATTTAGATACATTAGAGGCTATCTTATACTTGATTAACTTGACCTATGAAGTTTAATGATACATCAGGTAGGGCAATTTGGAGTTCAACTTTCTGGAGGCCAAAAGCATAGGATTGCCATGGCACGGGCTCTACTCAGGGACCCAAAGATTCTTCTGCTTGATGAAGCTACAAGTACTTTGGATGCCCTATCAGAAGAACAAGTACAACTTGCTCTAGACCAAGCTTCAATTGGGCGCACAACAATCACTATTGCCCACCGTCTCACAACTATACGCAAGGCCAATATGATAGTAGTTCTGCAAAATGGAAGAGTACTTGAATCAGGATCACACGATGAGCTAATGCAAATGAAAAATGAAGGCGGGGCTTACTTAAGAATGGTGCAATTGCAGCAATCAACAACACAAAAAGAAGTCACTGGAACTTTTGATCATCTATCGAATGCTAGAAGCTACCGCAGAATCAAGAGTTATCCATCTTGTCTTCATTCTATAAAAATTTAACTTGGCAAGGTAGCAGCCCAGTGATGGAGAAAATTCACGTTGGCAATGAAGCACTCTCCTTTGAAGTCCAAACTCATGTTGACAGTGGTGGAGAAAACATGAAGAAGTCTTCCTATCCTCCTGCTTCTCAATGGCGTTTGCTGCAAATGAATGCACCTGAGTGGAAAGTATCATTGCTTGGGTGCTTTGGGGCCGCTGGTTATGGGCTAGTTCAACCAACTTATTCATATTTCATGGGAACACTAATGTCTGCTTACTTGCAGAAGGAAAATCACAAAGTAAAATCAGAGACCAAATTATATTCCTTCATTTTCCTATGCATAGGGGCTCTTAGCTTCATCACCAGTCTCCTCCAACATAATAATTTTGCTATTATGGGAGAACTTTTAACCAACAGGATTCAAGAAAAAATTCTACAAAAGTTAATCACGTTTGAGATTGGATGGTTTGACAAAAAGATGAGAACACAAGTGCAGCGCTCTGTGCACTGCTAGCCAATGATGCAAAGATGGTTCGATCCCTCGTTAGTGATCGAATTTCATTGCTAGTTCAAGTCTTCACCAGTGCTTTCATTTCTCATACACTTGCATTACTGATAACTCCAAGGATGGCCAGTGTAATGATTTCCATACAGCCTTTAGTCATAGGGTGCTTCTATGCAAAGAATACTTTGATGAAGAACATGTCTGAGAAAGCCCGGAAAGCACAAAACAAAGGAAGTCAACTGGCAAGTGAAGCACTTCTGAGTTACAGGACTATAACAGCCTTTTCTTTGCAAGAACGAATGCTTAGTCTCTTTGCAGTCACAATGGAAGGTCCCGGGAAGGAAATCATCACACAATCATGGTTCTCAGGTGTTGGACTATTCAGCTCCCAATTTTTTTCAACAGCTTATGTTGCTTTGTCTTTCTGGTATGGAGGAAGTCTACTGAATCAAGGATTAATTTCCTCCAAGCAATTGTTTCAAGCTTTCTTCATATTGATGAGTACAGGCAAGACCATTGTAGATGCAGGAAGCATGACTTCAGATTTAGCAAAAGGTAGTCGGGCCGTCATATCAGTTTTTGCCATCTTAGATAGGAAGAGTGAGATTGATCCAGATGACCAGGAAGGAATCAGGGTTGATAGAGATATTATAGATCTGAGGAATGTGTTCTTCTCTTACCCATCAAGACCTAATGAAATGATCTTCAGGAGCCTAAATCTAAAAATTGATGCTGGAAAAACAGTGGCTCTCATAGGAAATAGTGGTTCAGGAAAGTCCACAATCATTGGACTGATTGAAAGATTCTATGATCCATTAAAAGGATCAATTTTAATAGGAGTGGATATCAAGGCTTACAATTTGAGGAGCTTGAGGTCTCGTATTGCGCTAGTAAGTCAAGAACCGACACTTTTTGCAGGAACCATCCGCCAGAACATTGCATATGGCAAAGAAGATGCCACAGAATCTGAATTGAGGGAGGCAGCAAATCTTGCAAATGCTCATGTTTTATAAGGTATGAATCCATCTCCCTTGTTAACTAGCATAGGCAAAGATTATTTGCTTCTATAGTAATATAAGGCTATGGGATGCAGTTCCATGAAGAGGGATATGAAACATACTGTGGACAAAGAGGAGTCCAACTATCAGGAGGCCAAAAGCAACGGGTCGCACTTGCCAAAGAAGCCAGCTATTTTTCTTCTCGATGAAGCAACTTGTGCCCTTGATTCAGATTCAGAGAATCTAGTCCAAAAAGCTCTCGATGAAATGATGGTTGGCAAAACTTGTGTGGTAGTTGCTCACCGAATATCCACGATACAGAAGTCAGACACCATAGTTGCGATAAAGGATGGAAAGGTTGCAGAGCAAGGATCACTCTGATCTACTTGCTGTTGGAAAAGGTGGCTATTATTACTCACTATTAAAGCTACACAACAATCACTCCATCGACCCATGATCTTGTAATTAGACGAGATCACAAACTAGCCTCAAAGGATATTAATTTCGGAAGTCTTGTCATTTATTAAATTTGTTTGGGACTTTTTAGCATGAATTTTAAGCCTAACATCACTTTAGGCTTATGCCTATCGGTTGAACTCCTGGGTAATGTGATTACTATTTAATAATTAGTTGTACAGAAGTAAAAAACCAGCCATAGATTCTGAGTGAGACAATGATAATTGGATGACCTTATTAAGATCTGACCCTACTTGACATGACTAATAAGGAGTATAAATTGATTAACGTGTGATACGAGCCTACTTGACCATTGCACCAATGTCCATACATCCATATGCAAGGAAGACTATTATCACATACACTATGTCAATTACTACATGATTAACTTGTACAAAAGGAATAGACCAAGAATTGTTAGGCATGCATTCTGAAGCTACAGATTCGGCGTCATCACAAACCTCGGTTTCTGGTAAAACTTAGGTGACAGAGTCTTTAGAGATTATCTTAATAATTGCAATGTCTAAGGTTTTAAACCCATAGGACCATTGGGTGCAGAGGCATACCGGTTGCTCCTTACTAATGATTGAAGACGTTTCATGAACGTAAAATGTCCTAATTCAAGCAAATTTAAACCATCGGCCACTATTACCATTATAAGTGTCTCCATAAATTGCCTGGTAACTGCAAAATGAACCCAATGTCATGAAGCGTGAGGTAGCTTTCCCAACCAGATTTCCCTACAATATATTCATGCGATGATGCACGGATTAGGTGCAATGAAACGAAAAAAAAAGGATCTGGACGTAAAAGTCTGTGATCAATTGTAAGTGAAATGTTAGCTTGCTGATAAATAAAAAAAAAGGATCTGGACGTAAACTCATATATGTAAAGATTATTTGTATAGAGGAACCATAACCAACTTTATACCGTTAGAACGAACAGATAACAAGACATTGATCACTAGAATTATGGAATATATGCATTTGACCTCTGCACCATCATGGAAGTATCAAAAACGCATTAGAAAATGCATCCATGAAAAAAAAGAAATTAGCAAAAGAACATCAGACACAATGGGAGTGTCTAGATCAGAGGAATCTGCAAGGAAGATCCACCTGTTTGTCATTAGCCAGAAAATGGCAACCGTTCAAAAGCAGACACCTCGGATTTCAAGCAACAACTGGTGTACTAATTCCAGTTACTGGGTCAAACATCATTGTGATGTTACTTCTGAGTTAAAGTTTGGACCTGTTTTGCTAGCCTATTATAAAGGGTATCAAAATAGGCGGGGTTGGGCCCTTAAAATTTGAAAATCTTTTGGGGCCTAAAGTGGCCATCTATTCGGCTTTAACTCAGGGTCGGCTCCTCACACAATGGACTAGGGTTCTATTCTTGGGGTCAATTGCAAAACAGTACTTCGTGAAACTTAGTCCCGATGTAGATGGTTTGCCTTTGACCAAACTTAGGGGATTATTTGAAGTGCGTTTAAGTTGGCTCGGACACTTTTGAACGTCGAAATAAAAAAAATAGTCAGACTTGGATCCTCTCATGCGTCTTGTCAGATCTATTTGTGAGTATTTTTCGAGCTTATTTTGATGATCGAAACTATTCTTTTTTTTTTAAATGTTAGCCTCATCGAAAACATATTGATCGAATGTCGTTTCATATGGTTTTTGGAATGCATCTTGATTGAGAAAAATGAAAAATGAGTTCCAAACCGATATTATAATAAATTTTAATATAAAATGTGTTTTTTAAATATTCTCTCTCTCTCTCTCTCTCTATATATATATATATATATATATTTTCGGCGTGACCAATATTCTTGATGAATTCGAAAACATGATCAGTTTTATAATAATATGAGCCAAAAAAGCCAAATAGAAAGAAAGCTACAATTGAATATGGCGGGATGGACTGTAGAAAGAAAGCTATAGGTTAAATAGTGAACCTTTTGAGTTTTTACCATGGGTTAATTTCACGGACCCGGCGTTCCTGCAGTGAGTTGAAAGCACTGCAGGTTGCAGCCCCCCAAAACGACGTCGTTTTGGGGGGTTTTTGGCCAATTCAGATATGCATCAAAACTACGCCGTTTTGAGATAAGAAAACTGCAGTTCACAGCCCAAAACGACGTCGTTTTGGAGCATTTTGGCCTTTAACAGAACTCCCAAAACTGCTCCCAATAAAAAAAAAGACTCCACTCGTTAAATTCAACCAAATTCACAACTTTCTCATAATCTGTGACAATTGCTCCTAAACCATAATAATGCCAACAATTATATATTGCCAACAGATTAAAAATGTCAAAATACATCATGTTTCACCACCAACAAATTGATAAAATGTCAAAATACACTATTTTTCACCACCAACAAATTGATAGTCAAAAATACATATTTCATCACTTTTCAGTCGAATATTTTTCAACAAAGACGCCATGTTCCCTCTTCAAAAACCAACTCGAATGCATCTCCCTCTTCATTCACATTCTAGTTTCGTCGGGATTGTTGCGGAGCACTAATCAACTCAAAAAAATAATCATCTTGCAAGAATGCCTCATCTCCCGTCACCTAAAAGAAATAAGAAGATAAGTTGAAGCAAATAAAACAAAATGAAATTATACTACAAACCAAGAATGTATTATAGATGTCTTACACACCTCGAAAGTTTGTGGATGGAATGATGTTTGGGAAGACAAATTAGATTCGCAATTGATCATTTCGGGCACATACGGCATTGGAACATCCTAATTCACAAGAAAATCAACAACATATTCTTACAGAATGTAAAAAACAAGAACTTGAAATAAAGTAGTTAAGCATTATTTGTTAATACCTGATAAAGACCGGTAGGTGTGGCAGTAAATTTTTTCCTCTTTCCATTCTTCTCATACCAAGGTTTCAAACGCTTACCCTTCCGTTTGTTAACTCCGGCTTTCTTCTTCAAACCATTGACTCCTCGAAACCTAGGATCAATCACCTCTAACTGTTCATTTCCCTCATCCATAGAGTCTCCCACCTCAAGCAACATTTTATCCACTTTGGCACACATGTCCTCCACTCCGGTGGCTACGAACTCATAAGCAGCTTTCAATTCACACGATCGAGCGCACAATTTTACCATTTTGGGACAAAGATTCCTATAACGCGCTGCTTTTGCCAATTTAGGATCATCCTCCTCCACGCTAACTTTGCTATCCTTAGATGCACAAGCTTTTGCGTCTAATCTCCATCGATGTAATATATAACTTTCGGGAATTTCCATAACACTCATTCTATCAAGACCTTTAATTGCATGACCACAAAGAATTCCAAAGTTCTCAAATTTTCGACAAGTACAATGAACCTCTCGACAAATATTATCCCCAAACTCATCCAATTCAACACTACCCGACACAAGAAACTCAATATTTCCTCCAAACTGGCTCTCCAAAGACTTTTTTCCATGCAAGCCGATCACACACTTGAATTCTCCTTCAAACTCATGGGGTTTTTTCACTTTACAAGAAAGGGACAAGTCAACCTCATCGTGGAACAAGTCAAATAGAGGAGTATAAAATTGTGCAACTTGAATTAACATGGGGGATTTTTTCAACTTTTGTTTTGGTAGCTTTTCCCTAGAATCAAATATAGAATCAATTTCGTTATCCCGCTTCTCCATAACAAGTCTATCAAAATGTGTAAAAAATTGAACAATGTCATGATCAAACTTCACAAATTTCTTTATCTTTGCATTTAGGCTCTCACTAAGTTGGGTGCTTCGCATTCCCGTTGTGAACGACCACTTCATGTATACATGTGCCCACTTCTTTCTAATATCCCAAGTTTTCTTCATCCACATGTTATCTTGCAAGTTGTATTTTTTTTATCAAAGTTTCCCAACCTTCTTCTAACTCTTGTTCATCCTCGTACCCAAAAATGCAAGTATTGAGCTCTTTCCCAAAGTCTGAATCATCCTTGAACAAATGGCCTAAATGCTTCAAAGCATTTTGATTGGGGTGAAAAGTGCACAATCCATGAGTAACGTCGGGCATGACAATCGAAATTGCCTTGGCCATTGCGGCATCTTGGTCTGTGAATATGGACACGGGCTTTTTTCCCCCATTGCACGCAAGAAGGACTTAAATAACCATTCAAAAGATTCTGAAGTTTCATCATACAAAAGAGCCGCACCAAAAATTGCCGTCATTCTAAAATGGTTAAAGCCGGTGAAAATAGCAAGTGGCCGACACTCTTTATTTGTTTGGAATGTTGTGTCAAAAGACACAGCATCTCCGAAAAGTCCATAATCTATGATCATCTCATGGTCAGCCCAAAAAATATTAGTAATCTTTTCCTCAATATCCAATTGAACGTCATAGAAAAAGTAAGGATTTTCAGCCGCTCGAGTTTGAAAGTATCCTAACAAAGCCCCAGCTTCACCATATTGTAAGCTCCTCTGTCTTCTTGCACGCAAGTAACTTTTATGGTCGTTTAGTGTGAAGCCTACGTTTTCCCTCCCCCCAGATTGGGCACTAATAAGATCATGTGATGCCTTAACCGATAAACCGCTATCGACGGCTAACTCGATATTTAGAGCTTGTGCCTCACGTATCCTTCTTTGAGAGCGCAACAAAAAAGAAGTTTTAGGATCATGCAAAATGTGATTGTGATTTTCTTCAAACGTCTTCACAAACCATTTTGATTTCTGTCGGTTAAACGCTATGTACATGAACGCCATGCATTTAGTTCTTGTCTCCCTTTGAGGTTGTTCTACCACTAGGGACCGATTATCCTTCTCTCTCTCGCCTTCCTTACTACAAACAAACTTCCGATTAATCATTATACCATCTTTTTTGCTGTTTGTGCAATAACATCTTCTAATGCCAAAATCCGTAATTCTTGCATGATCATTGTAAAACTCATATGCATCCTCCTCCGATTCAAATTCCATTCCAAGAGAAAGAGAGTAATCTTTGGACAGCTCTTTCATAGTCTCCTCAAGTCCAGTACCACCTTCCATTCTAACATAAAGTCGTAAACATTAAGGTTAAAAATCATATTCTATAAGTAATTGTGCAGTACTAATAGTCTACAAGTATGGTTAGACCGTACAAACTAAAACTCTTTATTTTTTTGCTTCAAAAATAATATGGGACCACAAGCATCATTAATCAAGGGAGTGCATTCAAACAGGACTCCATTCAAACAAAAGGCCAAATAACCCACTCCCAAGGCTCGTCCCTTACCAATGGAGTAGTATAAGAATAAATCATAACTAAGTATAAAATAATACCCTCTTGTTTGGCCACTCTTACAGGAAAATCATCAAATTCTTTATCATTCGTCTCTATATTTTATTTTGACTTTCAATAGAAAATGATTTTCTGGATCCAATATCTTTTCTGGAATTTCAACCCAAAAGACAAAGTTCATTCCGAGAATCGAAAGGATACACTATATCAATATACAAAATGGTAAGATCGGGGCTAGCTTGTCCGTGTTTTCTTTTCCAATGACGAACTGGGAAGACCTTCCGAGACCCGAAGATTTTGAAAAACTCAACAGGTTCATATTTTGTGCGAGGAAAAATTATACTAATGACCACCGAAACTGAAAGAATGGAGATAGAATCTTACTGGTTTGGAGAGGTAGGAGGTGCACCATCAATGGTTGTGGGCAGCGTCGGTGGTGCGCCATCAACGGTTGTGGGCAGAGTCGGTGGTGCGCCATCAACGATTGTGGGCGGCGACGGAGGTGACGAAGCGGTGTCTTTTGGCGACGGCAATGGAGGAGCGGCGGGGGTCGAGTTGCACGGCTGTTCTGGGCAATCGTCATCCATTGTTGCCGTTTCCATGGTTGTCGTTTCAAACTCTGCCCTAAAAGAATCGTAAATATTTGGGAGAGTTTTGGGCGGCATATTTGAGGGGATTAGGGATCTCAAAACGGCGTAATTTTGATGCATATCTGAATTGGCCAAAAACCCTCAAAACGACGTCGTTTTGGGGGGCTGCAACCTGCAGTGCTTTCAACTCACTACAGGAACGCCGAGTCCTTAATTTCACTATTTTGATTTTAAATTTGTTAGTTTTTTACATGCGTTATACGGAGAAAATAATGAGTTTTATTTAGAATTGGTGTCACGTCCTCCATTTTTCAACATAAACTATAAAGGAATTACGTAAGAAAATACCTCTCAACGATCCATACGATACCCAAAAGATCATTAATTTCCCATAACCATACTTCAATTCCACAGAGATCAAAATAGTACATCTTTGGCACAACGGCCCCAAATCAGATCTTACATCATTAATCCGGAGGTTTTAGAGTTTACAAACGTCCCAAAATCAAAGGAATCATTAATTAAGTTACAAATACATCTTCAAAAGAAAATTTACGAAGATGCCTATGTAACTCTACAGTGTTAGCTTCCAAAATATCGTGTCCAAAATCCAAGCACTCCAATCATAGTCGCTAATGTCCAGAGTTAGCACCTGAAAAGAATTAAGGCTTGAGCTACACTAGCCCAGTAGAAATTCTACACAAACGATATATGCAATAGAAATGCGAGAAAGAGGATACGACATGTCCAATGGTAGCTCAAGCAGTAGGCAATCGATAAGGTTCAACAATCCGACAAACGAGCCATGAGTTTAAATATACATCTCAACTTAAACCATTTTCATATCCCCCGTGTCCAAACCGTATCGCACTATGTGTCATGAGCCGAAGCTCCTGCCGGGCTGTTCATGGGACCCCGATATCCCCTGCCAAGCACCCACCGTGTAGGTTGGGTCTTGAATAATCAATATGAGCATTAGCTCCTGCCAGGCTATTTATGGGACCCTGATATCCCCTGCCAGGCACCCACCCGTCGATGGGCCCTGAGTGTTCGCGCGTTGTGTCAACAAAGTTTCACGTATCACAAATTCTCATATCGTGTCTTCCCGTTTCTATAGTAACATGAGGAACTTGAGTAAGGTTCACCGAACAAGAACAAAAGGAGCATAGATATCTCTCGAACTCAACGGATACGATTAATCATGTTATAAGGTGATTTGGGAGTGTTTAGAACAAGTTAGAAGTGATCGGGGTTCAAAACGATGAAGTTTGGAACAAAGCAGTGAAAACTGCTCATAAGCAACTGGTATCGATACGGCCAAAATGGCTGTATCGATACAGGATGCTTATCAGCAAAATCCGTTCTGTTTTAATGATGTATCGATACGGCAAGAACCCCGTATCGATACGGAGTGATTTCGAGCAGATAAACAGCAGATTTTCTGGGTTTCACTTCCAACAACAACAACAACAATAATAGGCACGGATTCAAGAAAGAAAACACTCCAATTACATATATTGAGAGGTAGAATCCCTACCTCGAGGCCGAGACACGAGACCCAAGAAGATACGAGCCCTAGCTCTCCGAAAACCTTGATTCGAACGGGATACGGCCTCCCCGAGCTCAAACCAACGGGGTACGAACCACAATATGCGTAGAGTTGCAAGATTGAAGGTTAATTTGGTGGGCTCTTGAGTGATTTTGGTGAGAGAGCAAGAGAGAGAGTGAGAGGCGTTGGAGAGGGAGTGAGCCGAGAGAGAGACGTGAGGGAGGGTGAGGGAAAAATGATCCCATGCTCTCTCATCTCCCCTATTTATACTAACATTTTCACAAATCACACATTACGCCCTTCCACATTCAATTCAATCACTTTAACCCCAAATCACATAAATACGATCATTCCATTTTCCTTTCCGAGAATTATGCATTTAACAAATATCAACTTTGGATAAAATAAATACGGGTCTCTACAATTGGCCATTTCTGAATTTCTAAAAGGAGGGGCTTCTCCGCAGTATGCCGAAGTTGCACCTCCAACAATACAGCATGTTTCAGTGCCTTGTCGCACTTACACATTAATCGATTTTGTTCATATTGCAGATATTATTGTAATGCAGAATTGTGGTTAAAAATTAAGATAGTTTAGTAATCAGACTAAAAAAGCATTATCACTATTGGGTTTTGCACACCTTGGAATTCAAAACCATCAAGATTTAGTTTTGAGTTATTTTTGTGTTCAGGTGATGTATTGATTGGTATCCAATCAACATAAGTTTAAACCAAACTCAAGCATTTTGATGAGATCTACAATATGAAATGATAGCTAATTTTGTCACTCTCCTATTTGTTAACGCCACTCCCCATCTTATTTTTATTATGTGAATTTACTATAACACCCTTGGTGAAATGGTGTTTTAGTAAATTCACATCACGGATGTTTTAGTAAATTCATCTAATAAAAACAAGAAAGGGAGTGACGTTAACAAATAGAGAGTGGCAAAATCAGCCACCTATGAAATAAACCGATTATTGAAGTAAGTCCAGCAATGGGCTGAAAAGGAGGAACCACACGGGGTTGCAGTTTATGCAAAACTAACGAGAAGCCTCGGTGTACCGGATTCTCAAAAAAGTATTTTTTGAAAAAGAAGGTAATTTCAAGCTCAAAAATCATGTGTTTACGCAAATAATTTTTCTACCAATATGGATCTTATTTTGATAGATCTCATTGAGATCTTTTACACGGTGCAAAAAAAAATCAAAAAACTATTTTTCATTATATTTGAGTTTAAAAATTGAAAAAAAGAACTTTTAAAATAAGAAGGCTTCCTGAAACACCCCTTTTTACAAAGCAGGTGGTTTCTTGGCCCCAACCACTACGTGCGGGTTGCACGTTTTAGGGCTCATGCCGGGTCTGTTTCAATGATCTAAATTGTTCACTTTGTAGAGTTTGTCGAGAGCCTTAACCATGGAAAAATTAATGTTCATCAGATATCGATCCATATCTTTTTCAGCGCACATTTCTCTTGAGAAAACAAGGAAAAAAATAGTTTTGATTTAATGTCCATGAGTCCATTTTCCCAACGATATGAATCGACATTCGATGAACATAATTTTTTGTGGCTCTCGATGAACTCTACAACGTGAACGATTTAGATCGTCAAAACAAACCTGACACAAGCCCTCAAACGGGCAAACTGCACGCAGCAGTTGGGAGCCACCTTCTTGTAAAAACTGCATCCAAACAGTATTTTGCCCGATGACAGACCCACATGGACGAATTGTCACTCTATAAATATCTTAACCATGAGCAAGAAGTCTGGTAAAGGAAAGTAGGAAACCCTAGCGCCGCTGGGAAGCCAGAGGCATACGGTTTCAAACTCCTTCCCTGTCTTACCAAACCTCTCTCTCTCTCTCTCTCTCTCTCTCTCTCTCTCTCTCTCTCTCTCTCTCTTTTCTGTCATTTTGATGAACTAACTCTGCACAAATCAATCGCTTCCGTGAGGCGTTGCGTCCGCCGGCCGCTGCCGTTGGACGTGTCAACGGAAGCGTAAATTAAAACATCAAAGCCGAGGAAGATTATGTTAACTTGTAATCTCTACATCACAGCTGCGATTTGCTTCAGTGTCGTAGTCTGTTTCTAAATCGGCTTGATAAATCACCCTCTCAAGTTTTTTTTTTTTCCCGATCCACACAAAACAAAGGATTGTTGCTTCTTACTGGTGAACTCCTTCTCTGTTTTTTTTTGACAAAACAGTTAGTGAGGGATGTTCATGTTTCCGAAGCATAGACGTATTGTTTTGCCAGCATTAAACAGCTCGGTGCATAACACGAATGTGTTCTGTTGCATCGTGCTACCTGTCTTCTGGTAAATTTCATTTTTGGCTTTGGCTTTTATATAATAAGCACATCACATTCAGATTTGATATACCTCTAGCAGACTAGCAGAAAGCTAATTGTATGACTTGATTTATACTCTAATGAATTGAAGTAGTTAGGGTTTTACTTTCAAGATTAGGTTTTATTTCGATAATCAGAAACCTGGATGAATCTCATAACAGCATAGCCCAAATAGAATATGCCTATCGGGTTCAGTCCAATGGTGGTGTTTTGGGTGCTGAGATCATTTGATTCTCGGAGATATGTTCCAGTAGAAAGGAATATATTTTTCTGTTTTCTTCCTCTTGGATTTTTGGATAAATGTGGGTAAAGTCTTGTGCTTTGATCCTCGTTGGTTCAATGCTGTAATCTGGACGTGATATCCATAGAAATTGCATCATAAGAATGTTAGTTACTTTTATGTCAAATTTTTTTGTGAATTATTAATTCATTTGAACGATAGAAATCCAAAAAATTATGACCGGAACACAACAGTTTTTCAAAAAAGCCCCAAAAGCCGGCTTTTTGTCCCTTTTCTTAGATTTTTTCAAAATAATTTGAGTTTTGGTCATAATTTTTTATTTTTCTGATTTCTCTCGTCGAGATGAATAAATCACAAAAGTTTGACACAAATTTTACAGACGTGAATTTCTTTAATATAGACAAACCAAAAAGACATTGGCTTTTTAAAAAAAAAAAACTTGCTCTGAATTTAGGAAAAGCATGTGAGCAGCAAGGAAAAATCTCTAGCATGAAATGGCTCTGGATCTCCAACCTTGGCTTCAAACCAAGTGGTATGTCAAAAAAAAAATTGGAAGCTTATGTGGTAATTGGGCATTTTAGAATTTGACATCTCTATGCCTAATTATTTATTTAAGAATAGTTATTAAGTTTTGGAGAGTAAAATAACCAAATAAGAGTATGCACACCAATAAAATGTATTTTACTTACCTAATAGTGCACTTTTTTTACTTTATCTACTCAAAATTTTCTCAATTCCACACCAATCATCTCTATTCTCATTTCTATTCTTATAAAATACTATTAAAATATTATCCCCTCTCCTCTCTGCCTCACATGCAGAAAATCAAACCCAGAAATTGACCCAAAATCAATTAACCCAATTATTGAATTGATCAAATCAGAAGAAGCGGCTCAGAAAACTATGCTCGAAACAAACTCTTCCAGATCCTGAATGTTGAGAAACAAACTCTCGTCCTAAGGTTCAAGGTTTTCAGATGAGAATTGATGCAGAGAACTTCCAAGGATGAAGGTTTTCACTCTCATGGATAATCTCTGCAAATCAGAAGAAGAACGTTCCATAAAGGCAAAGAGACAACATAAGGATGATGACAGATTTTCAATCCTTGGAGAATCCAATTTTTTCTATCAAATTCAAATCCAGAAATAAGAGGAAAGTTGATTCAAAATCTGGAAGTTCATAGTGAATGAACTCCGGATGAGAGAAGGATACATCATTTGAGAGAGAGAGAGAATAAAATAATCATTTGAGAGAGAGAGAATAAAATAATCAAAACAAGTGGGATACAGATGAATAGTACCTCAGCAAAAATATTGAGGTTTTGTAGCAGTAGCAATTTTACCTACCCTTAATTGAGGCTAGTGTAGAGCCCGTTATATGAACTTGCCTAAGTAAATTAGATAAAATGGCTTTTTACCTATTCTGATATACATGCTCTAAAGAATGTCAAATTTGATACGAAAGTGGAGATGTCAAATAACACATAAGTATTTGACACTTTGGTTGAACTTATTTTCCATGTTAATTTTTTTCATTTGGCATGTCATGTCAGATTTGACATCTTGAGTTGGTTATGCTCTAAATATGCTTAATTTGTAATAGAACTTGTTTGAAAAGTTTTTTCAAACGATAAAAAATATACTCCCTCCGTCCCACAATGAAAATAGAGTTCTAATATTGCTCACTGTTTTTATATTGTTAATCCAAATTAAGTGTTCAATGCCCAAGATTTTGATTGTCTTTCTCTTCTATATGAACATACGTAGATGCAACTCAAGGTAGTTTGGAGGTAACCGAATAACTGTACGTCAAAATAAAGCAAATGCCTATATGCTATCAGAATAGATACAGAAATCAGATTAGGGTAATTTTGATTGTCCAAAGGACGGTAGACAGAGTACATTGACAACGCAAAGCCGAATACATGGATCCGGAAGCTCTGCTGCATGGTTGGGGTCGTTTTGAGGTGTGGGTAGGGGCTGTTGTCCCCAACCAGACAGCAGAGATCCCGAGTCCCGAATACATATAGCAATAATTTGGAAATGGAAATACTACAGGCAATCAAGTGAAGATTTGCAGTGGACAATTGACAAATGGCACACCTGCTGTGTGAAGATCTTAATCAGTAGATTCAGTACAGCAGCGATACGTGATGAACTTCTCCATCGGACGGAAACACTCAGCGCAAACTAATACTATTGTTCTATCTCTTTTGGCATTGGGAATTAAACCTACCTCGCGGGCAATTCTATTAATTGGGTATGGCAAAAGTTCAAGCATGCCACTAAACCCACTGTGGAGGGCCTTTTCATCCAATGCCTCTAGTTGTGCCTGTGTTGCCTGCACAACAAATTCAGTTAGTTAGGCACTCGTATTAATTACGAAGCCACAACCAAAAATAAAAAGGAAATGATATTGACACTCAAAAAATTGATGAAGGCACTCCAAAAAACAAAGGAAAGTGGCTTTGGAGTTACACTG
The DNA here is from genome assembly GCA_020567845.1 of Rhododendron henanense subsp. lingbaoense. Lineage (NCBI taxonomy): Eukaryota > Viridiplantae > Streptophyta > Magnoliopsida > Ericales > Ericaceae > Rhododendron > Rhododendron henanense. Next base: position 13,961,572 of record CM036324.1, on the reverse strand, counting down.
ATTTTGGAGTGCCTGCATCAATTTTTGGAGTGCCAATATCATTTCCCAAGTAAAATTACTCATTGGTCCAAACTGGACTCTCCGCGGCCACACTATTGTGGATCTCATATACTGGTAGTCTAGAATACCCCACAACTATTATGCGGTCACAGAGAGTCGGTACCAATGTAATAATTACGAAACAAGCAAATGCTTGGAACATATAAAAGTGTATCAAACATTGCGAACACAGGAGGTTAATGTGTGTGTGCATGTATGTATATATACATGAGCAATGCTAGGGATGATAGGAGTGGCACGGTGCATGACGTCCTCGACGACATGGAGCAGAGGCCTGACATCGAATTCGCGGCCATTAGGAGTGTGCGTGGCCATGATTTGCTTCATCATGACGTTGTCGTCGGACGTCGTTAACAAGCTGATCTCCCGGCGCCTTCTGATGGCCATTGCGATGGTGCCGGCAAGAAGGACTTGGGTTGAAAGACTAAAGAAGGGAGATCTATTGATGAATTGTGGTGGTTTGGAGTTGGTTACCGTCTTTTAAGTCTTTTTATACTCGTTAAATAAGAGGGTGAAAGGGACTAGAGTCACTCGTGAGTGAATCAAGTACCTGGCTTCCAATGTTGGGTAAACACTATAGACCTTTACGGGATCAGAATATAATTTAGGAACATTTGATTGGGCGTTGAGTTGGTGGGTCCAATCCTAAATTTGTTACGGTGGATTAATGATCCATGTACAAGGAATGTTAATTAAGTCGGTTTCGGTGGAACACCAGCTCGCCTCTAGTGGAACCACTGTTGCAACTGTTTATCTAAGCTTTGCAATATTCGTATGTCCGACATGATGTATCATTTGGTTTTGTCGTGTTGTCAGTGTACATTAGGCATTTTTCTTTTATTGTTCGTAATAGCTGGACACATTGGGTAGTAACTTTGTTGTATTAAAATGAACTAGCAGCAAACCAAACCAAATCACAACACAGCGAGTGCCGAGCAAAAAACCACTGTAAGTAGTGTTGATTGAGTGACTAAAGAAAAAGCATCTTAAGAATGCGTGATCTAAATAAACACGCACTTCCAATATCCCCGATAAGCTGAGCTGGAATTTGTGGCCACGCAAGTTCTGTATAACGCATTTTGTGTATGCTCGATTACCTTGATGCATTTTTAAAGTGCGCGAAGGATTATTTTTACAAAACATTTCAAAACATAGACATTTCTCCAATTCGTTTCCAAATTTTGGACAGATTTGCGAAAAAATCGGGAGTGAGGTGTGGGATTTGTTCTCCTACCCACACACCCACAAGGAATGGCAACGGGGCGGGTTTTTGCATACCCCGACCCGAAAATTATTACATGGCCCCGACCCCGTCCCCGCCCCAACCCTGATCGTGTATTTTTTGGGTACCCCCGTTCCCATCCTGATCAGGGGACGGGTTTACCTGCCCCGCCCCGCTCTGTAAAAAATTAAAAAAATTATCAACATAAAACAAAATAATTATAAATAAAGTGATATTTTAGTATAATGGTGAAATATAAAAGTAAGATTAGAAGGGGTTTTTTTATTTATTAAAATGATTAAAATATTAGGGTAAAAATATAAAAAAATTTAGTATAATGATAATTAGATTAGTGACAAAAGTATAATTTTATATATAAATACAATTTGGGGCGGGTAATATCAGGGCGGGTTTAGGGGCGGGGTACTTTCACCCCGAACCCGGCCGGATTTTAGATTTTTTACCCCGACCCTATACCCGAAAATGAGGTGAAAAACTCGCCCCGTTCGGGGCGGGGCGGGTCCAATTGCCATGCCTTGACCCACCTATATGTACTTGTACATTAACTAATTATACAAACACTCCTTCAAGTAACAATCATAACACATTAACCCTAAATCAAATAAACTCAACAAATTTCACATTAACCCCAACTTCTTGCATTTATATAACCTTTAAATAAGTTCCGAAAATACGAGTCCATACATTGCTATTCCTTATTCGGTTAGGTGGATCTTAACTAAGGATGACAAGTTTTCTACCAATTCTGCTTGGCAGGCCTTGAGGGCTTCTTTTCCTAGGTTCCATGGGCGAAAGTGTTTGGTTTCCCTACCATGTACCTCGTTGGGCCTTCAAAAAGTGGGTTGCTTTTATGGGCCGACTTTCTACAAAGAACAAGTTGCTTAGCTGGGACATGGGGATTGATGCTAATTGTGTCCTTTGCCTTGGTACCATGGAGTCCCATTAAGACCCATGTTTTGAGTGTCCATTTTCTAAGGAGGTTTTTAAAATGGGCTTAATTAAACAAGAATCAAATCGCAAGAATTGTTTTGGGGTTGTCTGAGGAAATTGATTGGGTATGTTTTCGGATGAATGGTGCCTCTATCTCTTGCAGAATCTACAAGCGCTCATTGGCAGCCTCTATTTACTAGATTTGGCGTGAAAGGAACACCAAAGTATACCAAGGTAAAGCTCTCCCTGCTTCTTTCTTGGGCTCTCACATCATTAATGAAGTTCGGGCATGCCTATGCTCTTGGAGAGGCCTTAAGCATATTGATGGGAATCGTTTGCTGGCTGATGTTTGGGGCTTAAACTCTAGGATTTTAAGTACCTAACTGGTTGTTTTGTCTAGTTCCGTTATTTTCTATTTGCAGGTTTTTAGGTTTCGTTTCTTGTTTATTTCCTTGTCAAGGCGCCTATTTGGTAGCCATTTCAAAGTCTGTATTGGAAAACTTTGTATTTTCTGTTTGTTTGCTCTATAAAGTGGTTAATTTAACACCCAAAAAAAAAAAACTGAAGGTAGTTTAGAGGTATCCGAATAACTGTACGTCAAAATAAAGCAAATGCCTATATGCTATCAGAATAGAAACAAAAATCAGATTTGGGTAATTTTGATTGTCCAAAGGACGGTAGACAGAGTACATTGACAACAAGCACAGAGCCGAATACATAGCACTGATTTCTTTCGAAATGAGATTAAATTCTGTCCGGATGAACCAGACAGAGGGGGTTTTCCGTCAGCACCCCCATGGGCCCCTTTCGCATATTTTTTTGGGTAATCCAAACCGTGCATTTTGTAGGGCTTGCAAAATAATGTATCTACGCAAAAAATCAGCTTGTCCGGACATTGATAGGTATGTCAAAAGTTGATTTCTAGACGAAAAAATGGACGGCCTAGATCTGTCAACTGTTTTTTTAAGTTAAACTGTTCACGGCCGTTCATTTTTTTTTGTCTAAAACTCAATTTTTGACATACCTATCGATGTCCAGACAAACTGATTTTTTGCATAAATACATTATTTTACAGGCCCTACAAGATGCCTGATTTGAATTACCTAAAAACATACGCAAAGGGGGCCCACGGGGTGGTGGAAAACCGCCCTTTTCTGACTCATCCGGACAGAATTTACACTCAAAATGGAAATGGAAATGGAAAGACAACAGGCAATCAAGTGAAGATTTGCAGTGGACAAAAATTGACAAATGGTAGTGTGGTCTGTAAGTTATTTATTCCATTAATTAATTAATTAAGCTTATAGATAGCATCGTTACAACACACATAAAACAGGAAAACGAGGGATGGCCTCAGGAAAACGAGGGATGCTTATATATAGCATCGTTATTCCATTAACTAGTAGTAGTAATCACTATCCTTAAACGGAGCATCTTTTATCCTTAATACTATATAAGGTCCCTCCCAAAGGCACACCACACCTGCTGTACGTATGAAGATCCATCTTAATCGGTACAGCAGCGGTACATGATGAACTTCTCCATCGGACGGCCACATTCGGCGCAAACCACCTTCTCAGGGATGGCCCCGGTGGCCCCGGGCAGGATCAGACGGTTGCAGTGATGCGGGGTGTGAAGATCGTGAAGATTTGCGTTGAGCGCTGGCACAAAACCCTCTTGTTCGGCTCGTAGCTTCCACAGGTCGAACTGATTCAAGCTTGTCAGGATTGTGTCCCCCTTGGCTTTCGCCATCTCGGCCGACCCCCGGCTTATCACGGCCCACCCCTGATCGCTCCCGTCGAAACTCAGCATCGTCATGATCTCCTGCACTATGGTGTCGTTCTCCACGGACTTACCTGGTTGGAATTTTGAGAAAGAGAGAGAACACAAAGTGTATTACGGACCAAACGACCTCGACTCCAACTAATTTTCACAAAAGGTGAAGCCATGATTTAAGGTAGCGCACTGAAGTACTTGGTTCTTTCGGGTTGAATTTGGCTTGTCTGCCATCCAGGTTTGAACTGCAGAGGTGCGGTGTAAGTGATTGCAACCGTCGGATAGTGTTTTTAATGGTCCAGATTTGTTTTCAATCTTATACCGATAATAAAAGACTATTACCGGTAAAAGATTCAACAAATCTGAACCATTGATTGTCAATATGAACGGTTCAGATTGAACCGCACATCATTCTCTGCAGAGAAACCGGATCCTTTCAGGTTTGTGGTTTGGGGTGGTTAGCTCCAATTTCATCGTTGGAGCACAAATCTAGCCCTCCTCAATCGGATTCTTATTCAAATTGGAGCCCAAGTTTCATTTGATAACTTAAAGCACTTTAATGCGAAGATACAAATTTTGTTATTTAAGTAAAATTGAGCTATGGCATAGTCATAAATTTGAAAGATTCAAAGAGTTTAATTGAATTTTATGTACATTTGACTCAATGATTGACGATACTTAGAGCCCTTTAAAAATTCCTTTTTGTTGCATGAATAAGTATATATATATATATAGCTACATAAATTTAGTGATGTGGTCTGCCAATATCATAGCCTTACTATTGTCAATAGCAAATTTTCAAACATGCCTTACCGTGTTGGGTCTTGGAATGCCACATGCTTTCGAGCCTGACCCAGAAGAACCAGATGGGAGTGAGGTCTGGCAGAATGTGACTGAGTTTTTCCGCAACGATGGTGTCGTTGATCTTTCGGACTTTCTCCCTCGGGTTGCTTTTTCCCACGTACAGCATCTCCAACTGGATACCGGCAGCTTGTGCCACCGCTTTAGCCGTTGTTGTGAACCTCCGTATCCACTCCATGTCCTCCCCTCCGTACAAGCAAATATACTTCCCGTCGCTAATCTGAAGTATAACATCCAACATGTAAGGTGATCCCAAGTCCCAATCTTTACATGGTCACTCCTTTTGCAATGACTATATTGTAAGCATTGAAAACCCTATGCAGGAGAATCAAAATAAATATGCAGCGGAAAAATTACTTACTTTTTGCCATGGTGTTTAAGTCTTAAAAAAAATCCAGAAACCGTTTTGTTCTTCAACCAATATGTTTGATTAACACAAACTCTCACTAATTGATTTTGGAGAGCAATGGGTAGAATTTTCTATCTAATCTATATAAGTGTATTCACACATATAACTTGATGGTAACCACATGCCTTTATATAGATAGATCAGAACCCTTACCCAATGGACACAATCCTTCATACTTTCCTTCCATCAATGAAGTAATAAGACACTTATTCATTAATAGTTACAACCTTACATATGAACGGTTACTAAACCCATTCATGGATAGTCACCATATCTATTCACAAATAGTCACCAAACCTTTTCATGAATAGTCACCAATTATTTAGGCAATATTTTATTTAAATCTAATACCCATATTTTAGTTACGAACCATATGTTTTGCAGCTAGTGATTGTTACTTGGACCGTTGGACGCGCGCAAGTAAATGTGGAAATGACTCGTTTTTAATTTTAATTTTTTCGTATTTGTTCAGCTCCCCATGGATCAAATACCCAAGTAATGAGGTGAAAAATCAAAATTTTGGTGGTTTAGTGCAGTCTTGGATCAAAGTTACATACCCAATTAAAGATCAACGGTTCAATAGAATCAGCCAACAGCTCAATCCTCCAACTCTCTTCCTTCCACAAACCATCCTCTCTCCCCGTAGTAAACGGGAAAGCCAAGTACCCCCAAATCCACATCATGTGGATAGCGTTGGTGTTCACAACTCTCCCTTGTGGGTCGAGCGCCACGAGCAAAGGCTTCTTGTTGAAGTGCCATACTTCCTTGATGTACTTGATCACAGATGGATCGAGCAACGAAGGGTGGTACACAGAGTGCCACCCCATCTGTGCTTGTACGCCCTCAAACTGCTTTTGCTTCTCTTTGCTCCACGGGGTCGATCTGTCCACCACCGGGAGCCACACGATCTCGTATTGGCTTTCCGGCCGTGATGGGTTTTGCCGGGACTCGCTGTACATTTGGTCGAGAATGAAGAGTTCTTGGTCGAGGTTGAGGTCCAGCTCTGAAATGAATAGCAGCACATTCCTCCTCCTCAGCACATCAAGGCTAACCTGTTGTCATCCAAATGCATCAGTTTCTGGAAAAAAAATGAAATCAAAACTTTGTTTTGTTGATGATTGTTTTTTTGTTGTCATTCAAATGCAAACCTGTTTCTTTAAGTGACCATCCCAGAGAGGCAGATGATCCTCCTTGCCATATATCAGAGCCTTTATGATCTTCATGTTATCAATGTGGGGCGTATCGAAGAGTCGAACAAGTGTCAGATATGCTTCGATGTGTCTTTTCTCATCTGCAAATAGACCACGATTTCTAGTAATGCATCTCATATTCCATGTAATGCCTCAGCCTTAGTCTTTCAAAAAACCACGTGACTGTGGTTCCGGCTATGTAGAGGTCGGTCACCTATCTAAATTAGATAGGTGACTCTCTTACTATCGAGTAAGCACACGAGCATGTTCTTTTTTGAAATTAAAGGCAAGATACGATCTCTTATGTTTTGTGATCTAAATTTGTTCCGTGATGCATGATTCATGCAATATTATTGAATTACTAGTTACCAATGTGCTGATAACAGAGAGCCAGTTGCTTCTGGAGGTGGCTGTGTATGTTGCTGACCTTGTGGGCCAAGCTAGAAAGCTCCCAAGCCTCTGTAGTAGATGATATGTACCTAACAATAGTGACAAAATTCAACAAACTTGTTTGGCTTTATAATAATATTCAACATCGAAATTTCACTACCAAAACAAATCAGACTATTTTTTTTCAGACAACTGTGTTTGTAGGAACTTTTTCATTTTGGAAAAAGGAACTTTTTCAACATCGAAATTTTATGAGCTCTGACCGAGAAAAAGGTTAAGGAGAACATACTCATGCCCCATGCCGATGAGGTTCATGATCTGCGATGCACAAGCCACAATGCTCCTAATAGTCCAATAAACCGCTGTGGGAATATGTGCAGTTGCGGTAACCAATGCCGGAGTTTCAAGGGTTATGTACTGAGACGGGAGCTCCTTGAACTCGACAATGCACTTGGTCACGTCGAGCATGGCCTTGATCAGGGTGGTCAGGGCTTCAAACCTAGGTTTGAGAGAATCGCCGTGTTCCAGAATGTCCGGGAGTTGCTTGAGGAGCGCCACGGACCTGGCGAGAGGGTTGGTTGGGTAGAGCTGGGCCACTAGCCAGAATTCGCCGTAGTTGATGGCGAGTGCTGCTAAGGCTATCACAACCTTGGCATCCCACATGTAGCTTGAAAGCGTGTTGAAGAGGCCTACAGTGGTTGCGTGAGCATCGGAGCCCCCTGAACACTTGCAGGATATCTGTTACAAGAACAACACGATCATGGTTTTATTTGGGGATATACCCATTGAAAGCCAAACTATTATTATACTCTATCTCTCTCTCTTGGCAATGGGAATTTAACCTACCTCGCAGGCAATTCTATTAATTGGGTATGCCAAAACTTCAAGCATGTCACTAAATCCACTGTGGAGGGCCTTTTCATCCAGTGCCTCTAGTTGTGCCTGTGTTATTGCCTGCACAACAATTTCAGTTAGTTAGGCAGTCATACTAATCACGAAGCCATGCACAAGTAAACATAAATTATTCTTCGTTCCAGACTGGACTCTCCACTGTCACGCTGTTGTAGATCTCGTATATTTGGTAGTCTAGTAGACCCCACAACATCTATGTGGTCGCGGAGAGTCGGGACCAATCTAATGATTACGATACAAGCAAACGCTTCAGACATGAAGAGCGTATCAAACATAGCTAACCCAACAGGTTAAATGTGCGCCCGCCTGTATACATACATTAGCAGTGCCAGGGATGATAGGAGCGGCACGGTGCATGATGTCCTCTACGACGTAGAGCAGAGGCTTGACGTCGAATTCGCGGCCGTCAGGGGTGTGGGTGGCCATGATTTGCTTCATCATGACGTTGTCGTCGGACGTCGTGAACAAGCCGCGGTCGCCCCTGCCCTGCTGGTACTGCATTCTGGTGGGTACCAATGCGGTGGTGCTAGCCATGGAGGGAAAGGGCAAGAAGGTCTTGGGTTGAAAGATTGAAGAGAGAGAGAGAGAGAGAGAGAGCCGTTTGATGGATTGTGGTGGTTTGGAGTTGGTTACCATCTTAAGTTATTTTTATACTCGTTTAAACAAGACGGTGAAAGGGACTACTGATGAGTGAATCAAGTACCTTGCTTCCAATGGAGGGTGAACACTAAAGACAAAGTTGGGGTGTAATTTAGGAACATTTGATTGGGCGTTGAGTTGGTGGGTCCAATCCTTAATTTGTTTAAAGGATTAATGATACATTTACAAGGATTAATATTAATTAAGTAACCAACACTAAAAGTTAGTTGGTAAGTGTTCCTGGCCAGGTGATGAATTGATTTCCTTTGATTTTGAGTTAATTACTACCGTACCACAGCATTTTTGCAGCAATTAATGGTAGGTAGGGTTCTGAAATTTGGACCAAATAATTAACATTTCGAGAATTTGAATTGCGTGCTCCCAATTTTGGAATCAGTATTCCGTTTTTTTTTAGCTTCTTGCAAATTTTTTTTCCCGTGTACGTCTTTTAGCTTTCCATTAGGCCGGGGAGGCGGGGACCATAAGATAAGATGCTAAAAGTAAAGTGTTAAAATAGCAGTACAAATTCTTCAAAGTATATACTTTGTAAAAGAGAGGGCATTAAGGGAAGTAGGTTTTTTTTCGTAGTCATTCTTCTAAAATGTAAAATGTACTATCCGTACTTATTTATTTTCTGACATAAGCAATCTTGCGTTGGCTAAACTGAGATCAGAAACGTAGAGATCCTGCTTAAGGACTTGCTACTACTTGGGATTGAAATTATAATTACCAAGAAATACAGAAGGCAACAAAGGAAAGGATAATAACTCCGACGAGTCTCGCCAAGTGGGCATGAAAAAGAAATTAGAGGGCTTGCCTTTTGAGAGATCGCAAGTTCGAACCACATGGAAAGCCAAGCATTCTAGACCTTCGAGTCACTAGATGTTTGCCGTGTCATTAATTTCAGGGCCTCGGAATTATTCGAGGTGCACGCCAGCTAGCCCTTACATCCGGTTATCAGAAAAAGTGGTAATATTCCGGTTAAGTTTATTATGGCTGCTTAATGTAAAAGTTAATGACTTTTTGTTTTTGTTTTTTTATCCGCTAATGACTTTTTGTTACCCCTTATCAATCAATATACTAAGCAAATGTGTTGTGTACTCTCAGCCTTCAAGCACCATTCTTAATTTTTCAAATTTATCATTTTTTTGAAATTGAGAGAGAGAGAGAGAGAGAGAGAGTGAGAGAGAGAGAGAGAGAGAGGGATTTCGGGGGTATTGGGAAAAATCATTCAATGCCCCATGGGCGTTGCTACGTGGTGCCCCAATTTATCTTTCCACAACACATTTGTGTGGTTTCCACTATAAAATATTGAGCCTACACAAATGTTTTTGTTTGTCCTTTACATCGAAAGAGTATAACGCTTGTAAAAACAAATATGTAAATATAGAAAGCCTCTTTCATTCCATTCATCAAAATTTCTCTCTTGAGAAAGTAACAGGTTTTAACCGAATGAGGATGGTGTTGTGCAGTGGTGTGCGCAGATCCGACAGCTCAGATCTCATCTCGATAATGAATGGCTTTCGATCATTGGTCACCGAGATGAGATCTGAGCTTTCGGATGCACGATTCGATGACTTAGAGTTGCACAGCAAGGTGCACCTCACTTCACACCACCAACCCGAAGTCCGTTTTAACCATCTTCCCCCATACGATGAATTTTTTCCCACTTTTTCGGCACTATAATCGCTCCAAATTAGTAGGAATATATTTTATGTTACTGCTATCTTATTCTACTTTTACAAATTTTAATGATCCTACTAATTAAAAAGCATGATCCTACTAATTAAAAGCATATATCATCAGACCTACGCCCTTCCTAGTTTAGCTTTTGGTGTAGTGATAATGCCAAAACTGTTTTTGTTGGTGCCAAAACTCCAGCGCATAAAAGTCTTGTACACTGCACATAGTACAAGCCTTTGTGCACTAGAGTTTTGGTACCAACAAAAACAGTTTTGACATTATCATTTCTCTTTTAATAAAATATTAACTGTTAATTTATGACTAAAAGCAAACAGAACTTGGGGAGCTTATCGTAATATGCAAAGACAACTCGTGATTTCGTCGTGGCCTTAAAATATTCGAAAGTGTAGATCAACGGGGCCCATAATCTTATTTTATCCAAAGCAAAAATTAGAAGCAAAAGGGAAAAGCCAAAAATACTACTCCCTCCGTCCCATAAAATTTGGCACTTTCACTATTCCAACCCTATGAAAAAATTAACTATATCTTTTAATCCGTGATGTTTTTATAAGCAATATGGATCTTGTTTGATAGATTTTAATTTGTTCTATTAAACAAAGTTAAAAAAATCGCCTAAAACATTATAAATTGAAATATATAAGTAATTTAAAAATGACACGCATTCCTGAAAATACCAAATTTTATGGGACGGATGGAGTATATATATTCTAATGGAGACATAAATAAAGTTAAAGGGCATGGATGAAATAAATACCTTATGTGGGTTGATTCGACGTTACTTGGAAAAGCAAAAGGTTAACACTCCTGGCCCTTCAACACTCTCTCTCTCTCTCTCTCTCTCTCTCTCTCTCTCTCTCTCTCTCTCTCTCTCTCTCTCTCTCTCTCTCTCTCTCTCTCTCTCTCTCTCTCTCTTTTTTAAATAACTCAAATGTCCGAATTTTTTGGGACCAATCCCACCGATCACTTTGCGGGAGTCCCAATTAACACAATCTCTCATTCCCCTTATGTTTACAAGCTAGATAAAAGCATCCAATACACGGCGAGTGCGAGTGCAAATAAACTGAGTCTAGAAGGGCATTCATGTCCTATTTAAAAATAGTATCGAGATACAGACCGGTATCGGTACGTACTATTCTAGTAGTGAAAACGATACGCTGGCCGGTACAGTATTTGACAATTTTGGTTCTAACCACTAACATACTAACACTATTCATTGTGGCAAAAAGAAAAGGAAACACATCTCAGAACGCCTCTCTATTGTTTGGGGAGGGTTGCACCCCTGTGGAGTCCAGTTAGTTCTGTCTCTATTTTGCATCCATTTAAATGATCGGATTTTATATTGTAGAGCTCGTTGAGATCTAAAGTAATATATAAAATTAAGTTAATCAGATACCCAAAAATGTCTAATCGAGTACATTTATAAGAAAACAAAATGAGTTTTTTTTGTGTGTGTGCCAATATTCATACATTAGCGGGGGTTAGCGGAGTGTTTGTATGTTAGTCCACAAGAGGGTTTAGAGGCTGTCCATAGCCCTGAACCCCAAACCACCCATTGCGGGGCTCAAACCATGCCTCCACTGAAGGAGGTGTACCAACTGAGCTAAGAGCTCATTAGTGAAAACAAAATGAATTGGGCACACTTTATTTTTACTTGGGGAGCCCCATTTTTCGAATATAGGGTGCGTTTTCCTAAAAATTTTGTCAAATTTGTTTTTGGTATTTTTAACTTTTTGTTGAGTTTTTTATCGTAATTTTTCGGGTTAGTCATTTGTCTCAATGAGAGAAATCAAAAAAGTATAAAAACATGAACCGATATTGAATAAAGTTAATATAAGACGATACTTTAGACAAAAAAAACAGCTGTTTGCTATTTTTTTGTTTTTAATTAGTAAACTTTTTTTTTGCTTTTGGTCATAATATATGTTTTACTTTTTAGACTTCTCTCGTCGAAATAGATAATTAATGCAAAAATATGTGGGGCGAATCTAACAAATAATCAAAAAAGACGAGCAAAACACACAAAAAGAAAAAAGAAAAAGATGACTGTTTGAGGGGGAATGCTTGAGATCGGTAAAGTGAATGGACGTTGTGTGAGGTATTACCATATTGAGAAGAACAAGATGACTGTTGGGCTTCCTAAAGCCATGAATTGTGAAGTAGTGGATCCTTGGTGAATCCGTTGGATACGAAGTGAGTCTGTTAATGCGTGAATATGTTGGTGTTGTGTAAGCTGTTAAATGGTACGGTTGGTTCGTTGGAATGTTTTGTATATGAAGTTTGTTGCTATTTAGCTTTAAACTATATGTTTGACTTGTTATGAAATTTCGATGTGCGTGGTTTGCTTTTTGTATATGATTCGGAATAGACCCGAAGGTGTGGGGGTGTGTACTGTGAGGAGATGAAATTTTAGTTAAAATCGGCCGTGTGTCCTTTCTTTTACTAGCCATAGTGGAGCATAAAATTTGAAGAGACTAGAATTTAACTCCATGTATTCATATTGTGTCCTTGCTACTCCGATGTGCGATACGATTAAAGAACTAGATGCAAAAAGGCCTTCGGGATATGTCAACCCATAGTTGGGAGTGGTTAATGACTTGTAGTAAGGAGAATAGTGGATTTGAGAGTTTATATGAATGGTTTCAAGATTGAGTTGTATTGAGATACGTAGAGATTATTCGGGGTTCTATAGATTGATAGTTGGCATTGACTAGAAAAAGGGGAACATAAAATCCGGAGTTTGGGAAATGAGAGGGTATAAGTTACTGAATTTTAGGAGTGAGTGTTAGAATTTGAGTATCTGTGAGGGTTGAGATTTCAGGAGAGCGATTAGAAGTTGGTGTGGTTCTTGGGGAGAAACCAATGTGCATCATAGGCATACGAGATTGACTGTTGAGTGGTAGGAGCATACCGTTAGATTGTGGAAATGTGGCATAGGGTTATGTATTGCGATGGATGACTCAGCTGGACTTGGTTTTGTAAATTTCGGGACGAAATTTCTTTAAGGAGAATAGAATGTAGAGACTCGTGATTTATATTAATTTTGGAAATCGTTTATTGCGTAAAGTAGTTGTATTGTTAGTAAAATCACTCGTATGTTGTGGAGTGTACGGATATACGTTTACGGTTGTGTATTGGACGCTAGGAAGATGGTAAAACGTGAGTTTTGATGTTATAATGTTGTTTGGAAGTGTTGGTAATAAGTGGGGTTTGATTCGGTGACCGTTGCAAAATTTCATTTTTCTGTCCAGCTTGAACCGGTACTGGCTGTCGCCCAGTACCGGTACATGATGTCCATGAGTTGTGTTTTCTGGCATTTTGAAGGCTCCTGAACCGATACTGGGAGTCGCCCAGTACCGGTACATGCTGTGTTTTCTGCAGATTTTCAGCACGCTTTTTGGATCTCTATAAATACCCCCCTTTATCATTTTTCACACCCATAGGCCACGAAAACAGATCTGAAAACCCTCTCTCACCTACCCAACTCCAATCTCACTCAAATCTCTCGATTTCTACCTCAAATCATCAAGATTCAAAGGATTCCTACCTCAAATTCACATGATTCTTGCATTTGGTGAACAATGGGTAAATCTTGTGTTCTTGCTCATACTTTTCAGCTTTCAATCACATTTTTCTCTCTCTCCTCTCAATCATTTGTTGATCCTTGCTTGTTTATCTTATTTTTGGGTTATATTTACCCCAGATCTTGTAGCAAAACTTGGGAGGAGCTTGTTCTTGGAAGATTAAGGCTTAATCCACTTGGTGGACTTAGGGTTTTGCTCAAAACCCACTTTGGTAGGGATTTCTTACTCTTGTTATGCGTTTATGTGATGTTTGTGTATCTAGATCATGCTTCATTTCGTGCTTGAGGTTGGGTTTTGCGTTTCGGTCGAATCCAAACATTTCAACCCGTTTTCTGAGTTTCAGTCAACTTCAAAGGGGCATAACTTCCTCGTCCGATGCCCGTTTCACGCAAACTTTATATCGAATCGAAGGTCTGGAAGTTAGCTTTCGTTTGCCACCAAAATCACCTTTAAACTCTTAGTACACAGGAAGTTATGACCATTTGAGTAGAGATGTGTCAGTCGGTCGATGTTTGCGGCTACTCCTAAGGTTATATTCATTCCGTGTTATGACTCCCTATATGATTAGAATATGTTTAAGTCACTCTTGAGTATGGTTGCTTGTGTCCTAATGGTTCGTTGTTCGATCTTGTCTCTTAGCACTCGTTAGAGTATAATACTAGTGTCGTTGGTTGGAGAATGTATACCGTAAGGTTGATTGGAGTACCGTGGGCTATAAGGGAGTAAGAGGTGAACATTACGAGTAGACGTGAGTTTGTCTAGTGATCCTATGGGTGGTATTGTGACTTGTGTCCTAGTTCTATATGTTTTCCGTTAGGAACCAAGTGGGTGGTGTGTCGTAGAGTCTTTGTGGGTTCGATACGTGACGTAGGGCGTCGTGATAGACTTTGATGAATAACGTGGGCTTAAAGTATTTATCAATGTGTAATGGGGTGTACTTATGAGTTGGCATACATGGTTAATGATGTAAGAACGACTGTGAGTTTGGAAAGTGATGTTTGTTTATATACGGATTGATGATGCTTTTATGTTTACGTGAGTTGTGAATTCTGAATTGAGGATCCTGCAACGCAAGGTGTGGAAATGCGGGGACTCTAGAGGGCCCGCAACGCAAGGTGTGGTAATGCGGAAACTCAGGTAGAGAGAATTCAATGTGACGCAAGGGGTGGTAACACAGTTGAATGTCTCGCATGATGAAGAGGATTTTGATTGACCTTAGAGGTCTATGTTGATGTTTGGATTGCATGATTGCTTGGGATTGTGGTTGCCGAGAAAGAGAATGAAAGGTTGATTTTATCAAAGTTTTATCAAAGAAAGCAATTTGAGTTTTGAAAAGATGATTTTTATTAAAAATCCTCCGGTATTCTTGAGCGAATCAACGGATCCGATATTTGGGCACAAATCAACGGACTCCGATATTCAAGCTCGAATCAACAGAGCTTGACCCGTGGTGGTCTTGTGTTTTCTCTAAATTGTTTTGGAAATTCAAATGGAAAAGTTTTATGAAATGAGGCTCTACGGTAGATGGTATGAAATGAGAAGATGGTTTGTGGCATTCATTCGAGAAATTACTAGATGATTGTACTATTATTGATGTTTGATCGATTGATGTGAGTTTTAACGTTGCTTCTAGTTGAAGTGAGGATGGTTAAGGTTTTCTCTAAGATGTCTGAAATCCCGAAGTCTAGATTTGTTAGTTCGTTGTGGTAACCACTCTTATGTCTCATGTTCAATTGTGGAGTCTCATTCGTGTCAGGTGTATATTTCATCTCATTTTCATAGAGCTTGAGTATAGATTTCTCTACTGGGCTAGTGTAGCTCAACCTATCATTTTCAGGTAAAGGTCAAGGAAGTTGGCTTGACGTGCATCTCGTGCTTGCTGATCACGTGTCTCGGAGGTTCAAATGAGGAGTCAAGTTTGCATTTTATTTGAAAGTAGTATTCAGAAAATTGATTAATGGAAATTGTAAAATTATTTTAGCGTTTGTATAACTTGGGGCTTCGAGCCATGATTGTAGCTTGAATTCAACTTTGAAAACTGGGGAAAATATGTTATTTGGGTATTTCCGGTATTTCAGTGAAGGTTTTATTTATTGAAAATGATTATAATTTATGTTGAAAATTGAGGGCGTGACACACATACATCGAACAAATCCAAACACAATTGTTATAAGCACTCCTTGTTGCAATATGTGAAACACAACCACACTAAAGAAAAATGTGGTTAATTTAGTTTGTTGGGGAAAATTCAAAATGGCGCCTGAACTTTCACTGCAATGTCACAGAAATACCTAGACTTCACTTTATTTCAATTAAACATCTGGACTTACAAAATTTCCAAAATGAGGCACCTGCCGTTAACCTCCATCCATTCCATTCCATCCAAAAAATTGCTGATGTGGCACACTTCACTCGTTAAATGCACACAATCACAACCCAACACTACCCTACTTCACTTTGCTTCACCTTTTGATTGTGCGCACAATCAAAACTCCACGAATCAAAAAAAAATTCAAAATCCCACAAACCTCCAATCTAGTCCCCTTCACTAGACCAGTCGGAGAAGTTCCCACTGCCACTGATGAGGTTTCTTAGGACCAATTTCGGTGGCCGAGGCAGAGGCAAATCGCGTTCCAGCCTAATGTTCATCCGCAAGAAGAACACCCGCAATCGAGACCCACGAACCATCCTCCCCTAAAGTCACTGGCATCGACCAAGTTGGAGCCCACCGACCCACTTCCTCCAAACCGCGCCGCCTCCCCTACCTGTGGGTCAAAACTAGTTTATTTTGTGTCAATTTTTTTGACTTTTTGATTCGAATCGGAAAGTAAAAAAAAAAAAAAAAATTGGCGCAAAACGAACAAGCATGAAAAAAATTTAAATAAAGACAAAATGTTACTCCCTCCGTCCCTTTTTTAGAGTCCGCTATTCCATTTTGGGCTGTCCCTTAATAAGTGTCCATTTTGTAAAGTTAATGGGTAAAAGTTGGTGAATTTTCCATTTTGCCCCTAAAAGTAGATTCCATTTTGAAAAGTTAGTGAGTAAAAGTGTAATGATGATGGGTAAGTAAGGAAAGTGGAGGAAAAAGTTGATGTGAAAGGTATAATGATGATGCCTTTTTAATAAGTTGGAATTACGAAGCAGGACACTTAAAAAGGGATGGAGGGAGTAACTTTTAGAAAAAGTTAAGCAGAACAGGGCCGAAGAGGAGCGAGAAATAGAGATGGCCATAGCTGAGAAGGTCGGAGAGGATCGAGAAATAGAGATGGCAATGGAGCTGAGAGGTTAGGGAGGAGCGAGAAACGAAGGAGGGACCCACATCTGAGGTCGAGCCTGATTCCAGAGTTAATTTCAGAATCAAGGATTGTTGAAGAAATCGAACCGAATTTGGGAGAAATTGTGGATTCAGTTGGTGGGAAAGCAAAGGAAATTAGGAGGGTTCAAGAAGTGGAAGTGACGATGGATCTGGGGAAGTGAAGGGTGGGGTTTTGATTGTGTGCATGTCTTTTACTTCCTACCATGTAAGGTGGGGCCACTTAATGAGTGATGTGTACCACATCAGCAATTTTGTTGACAGAATGGATAGACTCTAACGGCAGGTGCCTCATTTTGAAGATTTTGTAAGTTCAGGTGTTTAATTAGTCTAGGTGTTTCGGTGATATTAAGGTGAAAATTCAGGTGCCATTTTAAAATTTTCCCTAATTTGTTCCCTATATCTTCTCAACATAGAAAGGGTTTAACTTTTAAGTTTCTTGAGGACGTTTTTCAAAAGACGAAAAAGAAAATAGTGTTGTTATATTTTTATCGAAACATATACTTATTATCTCATAAACCTTTTGCTTTCCAATGCATTAAATTTGTACATGAAAATAATTCTAGCTTAATGCAGTTAAATTATACCAATCATTTTGCTTTTTTCTTTAGGCTACTTCAACAACAGTCACGTGTTTATTTTTTATTTATGAAAAAAATGAGAAATCAAAATGTAAAATAATCAATTTTTTTTATCAAATCGAACCGAAATTATTAAGATTATAAGAACCTATATATGAATAATTATTGATAAAATTTAAAATTATATATGTAAAAAATAAAAATTTTAAAACTTGGGATCGGGCCCCAACATAGCTCCGTCCCAGGAAACACCCGACACAACTATAGCAAGAAAGTATTTTCTATACGGGGAGGAGAATACCCAGAGCAAAAGCAGAATGTTATTTGGCTCTGGTTTTTAAGAGCGAGAAATGCATGTATAATAGGTAACAGAGTTCAAACAGATTACAACTGAAATCAAACGACAACAGAAATGAAACATCAACAGGAAAGAACTACAACAACAATATAAACAAAAGGGAGCTACGAAAATAGGGTCCTGAAGATCCGCACGAGCTCCTATCCAAAAAGCTGTCCCTCTAGCGGCCACATTGGCGGAGGGAGACAGCCACGTCCATGTGAGAAGAAGATAGAAAATACAAAGGAAACAGAGAGAAACGTTTCCCCTGGCAAACACCGTGTGACGTGTGTAATGATTTGAAGGAAAAAATGTAGACATTGCATAGCAAGTATATTGGCGCTTTCATCTATACATGACAATATGATGCTGATTACCTCTGAGGAAGATAATCCAACTTCTTCTCAATCAATCATTCAAAGTAGAATACCCCACAAATAAACAAAGAAGCATGAAAAACAATTACTATAAAGACAATGCGTGACAAAATCGTGAAACCTTTATTATACATTTCATGGCTGTTGAAGCCACTCCTGAATTGCAGAACGAAGAGCGTGATTCGGCACAAGATTGCAGTGTGACAGGCTGAGGTTAGTCATGGGCGAAGTATCGTGGCCACTGTCTATCCATCCTCTCACAGCCTCCAACTCATAGGTAAAGCCGTCAGCTGCCACATGAGGATCTTGCATGACTTCCTGCGAGTTTGATCCAACCAAACAAACGCCTTTTACCATTTAACATCGATCAAGAAAAGCAGGGTTGTGATAAAAGTAGTCTTCAAAACATGCATAAATATGAAGTCTATGCGTAACAGCTAGGCAACTTGTATCTGGGTGGCCTGATCACGTATTAGCAGCAGGAAAAAGAAGAGACAACTCCAAATTAGCAAATTTCCTTCTTCTTTTTTTGTTATGCATGTGTGTAGGTACATACCTTATTTTGGAGGTGGAGATTATGGACAGAGAATAGTGAACTGCAAGCTTTACCTCAATTTTATATATCTGAGTTTTTAGATTGATGGAATTGAAATAGCTTTTCAAGTCTTGTTATTTCTAATCGTTCCATAAAGATCATGTTTGCCCATGAATTTAAACAAAACAGATTTTGGCTCTCTCTATTCACTCCACTTTTTGTATTTGATCAATCTAATCCACTTTCAATAGCAATTCGCAGGAAAAAGAAAAACTCCCTCCAATAGTTAACCTTCCGACAATTTGCTACAGTCTAACCTCAATCCCCTCATTTCAAACACACTCATCCAAATGAAGCTTAACAGAATTCATAGATTGTTGTGAGTGAAGGTGGGCAACACACACTAACAAGGGTAGGCTACATTCACTAACAGTCCCTTTGGGAGAAAAGTAAATAGATGACAACATCCAATTACTCATTTAGATAGACTAAAGAAGTGAGAAAATGGCGGACATATGCAAGGTCTACTATGTTTCTCACCATTCTCTAAAAAATGGTGATATTTGGTGAGAAACCGTAGTCCTTTCTTTTCTCACCTAAAATCTCCTTCCAAAGGAACTGTAGAAGTGTTTCGAACATTCTTCCAAATTTTGATAGTTTTATATGAAATAGTTAACCAAAAAATATAATAAGAATGACGATAAGAAGCTATTGGCCTACCTGAAAAATGGGGCAAACAAAATATGGTGGAGTCTGGCAATGCTCTTCAGAGCTCAACCGAAACGATGAGCCTCCGCATGAAATCCTCATTCGTTCAAGCATCCTCAATACATCCGATGCAAGATCTGGCCGGCCTTTACAGTTCTTGTCACAGCACCTCATTGCCAAGTGAGTTAACTGTTGGGCTTGCACAAATGGCCAGTCCCCAGCGGTAGGATCAAGCAGGTCTTTCAGACTCCCCTTATCTAAAGCAGATTGCACTTCCTTTAACAAACCCAGAGCCGTTCGTCCAGTCAACAACTGCAGTAATATAGTTCCGAATGAATAGACATCTGATTTAGCAGTCAGCACTCCTGTCGCAAGAAATTCAGGGTCCATGTATGCAGAAGCGCCCATTGGATCAGTTCTGCAACACGGTATTGTGTTGTTGCTTGAGGATTTGTATTGTGAGATAAAGCTATATACTCCAAATCCGCTGAGCTTGCACACAAGGTTGGAATCTAGAAGAATATTGGCGGGTTTGAGGTCCCCGTGAACAATTCCACGGGGACTGCAATAATGGAGGTAAAGAAGAACAGAACATAGCTCTGTTGCCATTTTGATTCGAGTTTGCCAGGATAATGGGGGAGTGTTGTCTCTGCAGCTCAGTCTATCTTCAAGGCTTCCGTTAGGAAGATATTCATAGACAAGAATCCAAGCTTCTGGGCAGGCTCCAATGAGAGTGACAAGGTTTGGATGCCTCAAATTGGACAAAATATTGACCTAAACAAAAGAGAAAAATTCAGATGGCGTCCAAATCAGATAAAACTATAGAAGAACAGGTCGCAATCTAGATAGGATCAGCGGGGCTCCAGGAACTGTACCAAGGTGTAAATTATCATAACAATACTAACTCTTTTAGCCAACAATACATACACAATATCTCACACTTTAGTATCAATAGTGCGATAACAAAGCATAAAAATACATAGGGTTTTACAATTGTCCTCGATGAGTTTTCATATTTTGACCCAAATAGGATTAAACCGGTGCATTAATCGATCATATATATCTTAAGGAAATTGTGGCAAATAGGTTGGCACGAACTTTTTTCGAGATATGCTCTTCTTATTTCGGTATTTCCTACCTAATTAGGATGATATGACAAGATTTCTTGTCTTAGTCTTGAATCCAAAGAAAGATGGTTCAAGTCAATAGAGCTTCGCTTAGAAGAATCTTGAGTGTTGCGATCAACAAAAGTTTCAGTAGACGATGAATCTTGCAGCATAGTTAATTTTTTCCCGAACAATTTGTCCATGATTCCATTAACTAAACAAACAAAGACAATAAAATCAATTAATGTTATGAATACCAGATTAGTTCATTTAGACCATAGGCAATAGACATTGAGTCTAACTATTGTTTTGAGAGAAGGCAGGGCAGGGCAGGGCACGATATTGATACCAATAGATCCTTCATTTTCTCTCTTTTTTAAATCAATACATACTCTATGCAAATGTGTTTGTGCCTCCCAAGACTTCAAATCCCCATCCCTAATTTTCTAGATTTTTCTTTGTCTTTTAATTTTTTTCAAATTTGGAGAGAGAGAGAGGATGTGGGAGGGGGAGGGGTAGAGAGAGAGAACATGGGGAGGGGCGAGAGAAAGGGGAGAGGGACTTCAGGGGAATTGAGGAAAAATTATCCAATGCCCCAGTGACATTTTCATGTGGGGGGGCCAACTCATCTCACATCACCTATGAAGCACGGGTACTCTGGAAATGTCACCATACGCGCACCAGGTATGGGTACGGCGTCGGTACAGCAAAATCGTACCGGGTATGGCAAAATTGTACCGGGTACGTTTGGTATCTTTGGGTATGGCAAGGGTACTCCGTCAGTACACCTAGGGTACTTCGCGGGTACGTTTTAGCCCAAGAGAAAGAGGAGAGGGGGGGGGGGCCTAATGCTGTGTTTGGATGAGTTTTTGAAAAAATTTGTAGGGTTATGAGTGGAGAGATAAATGAGAGTAATGATTGAAAGTAGAGGTAATGATTGGAAAGAAATAGAGAGAGAAATGAGAATAATGATTAGAGATATGTGATTAATGATTGAAAATAGGGGTAATGAGTGTTTTTTGAGTTGAGAAATTTTTTTCAAAACACAATCCAAACAAAGCATAAATTTGATCTCGTGTGTTTTGTGACTTTATATGAGAAATTGCATATTAAGGCCCAAACTTTGAATTAATATACACCTTCAGCCCCTGAAGTTTTTAAAGCATTATACATCCAACCACTCTCATTTGGATAAGAACTTAGTATGAGATAAATTACACTTACATTAGTATTGTATAAAGAAATGTTATTATTATGAGATAATTTTACATATATTTATATAAATAATATAAAATTATATATATATATATAATTTTATCTATGTTGCTTTTTGTTGGTAAAATGGGTTTATATTTTATTTTATGCAATAAAAAATTGTAAAAAATTATATATATATTTGCCGTACCCGTACCCTACTTTTTTTGGGGTTTTGTCGTTTTTCGTACCGGTACCCGTGCTCCATAGCTCATCACATATTTGGGTGGTTCCCACTACAAAGTGTCGGGCCCGCACAAATTGTTTTTTTGTCCCGTGCATAGAACGGGTACAACCTATGAAGCACCGACACCTCTAGAGGTCGAAATATCGCAGTGTCGGGACACGGCGGGGACATGTATGGGGACACGGGAGGGACACTGCTGGGGACACAGGAGAGACACTGCTGGGGACACAACAGGGGCCAAACTGTTTTTTTTTTTTTAAATTTGGAGCCAAATTGTAATTTTTTTTAAAATTTCTGGGTGTCAAACTAAAATTATTTATTTATTTATCTATATAAATAAATAAAAATACACGTGGCGTGTCCCCCGCCGTGTCCGTGTCCGTGTCCCCGTGTCTGTGCATCATAGGGTACAACGCTTGTTTGAAAGTATGAGTGGGATTTGTTTGGTCTAATGTATGAGGTGTTCTACTATGAGCTATCTGATTGGCGTTCATAACGTATTGGAGTATTGGACTGAGTGTTCAAATAAGGCCCAAAATAAAATTACAACTAGTAAAAAAAAATATTAACTCTCTGGCTGTGCAGCCGCCACTAGATACAATGTGATGTGCTGTATAAGGCACTAGTGTGGAGGGAAGCGAATCTGCTTAACACTTGTGCATCCAAAACAAATTTCCTTACATTAATCACAGTTACAAGTATAACCCCAATGCATGATTCATCATTTGCGCACAAAATAAATTCCATAACAATGCCACAAAGTAAATCTTATTCTGTTTTTTTTTTTTTATAAATTAAAACTGAACTAACAATCCGTTGCTAGTAAGTTTTTCCATGTAAGTCACGCCCTGTGTGTGGTTTGTTAAGTTACTTTAGGATATGTTGAAAGGAAAGACACTGGTTTTTGAGGTTGCTTTAGAAAATGTTGAAAGGAAAGACACAGTCAGCACTCTTAAGGGAGAAACTAATAGCAGAGTTTTTGGCAACATGTATGCCCACCAAATCTACAAGCTAGACATACTGGAACGAGTCGCTTGAAAGAAGACCAAGGGTGACACCCAACAATTAGAGATTTATCTACTTAACTAAGGTGTTGATCAGAATCCTTGGAAATAAGGCATTTGAAAATGTGCCATAACTCACACTATCCAATTCTAAAACAAAACAACATAATTCCGCAGGCAAGATTCTCAACCTTTTACTTCGAACTATATCCTTCAGCTATGTAAATCTATGGCTCAAGGAATGTCAGTACTATAAATGCATAGAGAATAAGAAACAAAACATCATACCTCTTTCTGAAATTCTGAAGGACCCTGCAAGCTATTAGGGTGCAGCATCTTTATAGCCACTTCAGTGTGACGAAGGAGACCTTTATAAATACTTCCATAACCCCCTTCCCCAATCTTCAAGGAGGAGTCAAAATTTCTAGTTGCTCCTTCAATTTCGGCGAGAGAGAAATCAGAAAATAATTGAGGTGCAATGGTATTGGAGGCCGCCTCTTCTTGATTTTTCCTCAGCTCCTCAGCAACTTTGAGCGCCTTGTCGCGCTCCGCATGCAACTCGTCTCTTTGCTTCTTATACTTCTGCAACAGCTCCACAGCAGAGAACATCTTGTGTTCCAACTCCTGTACCATCTTTTCAGAGTTTGCAATTTGGGTCTCCAAAGATGATCTCTGTTCCGTGGAAATACGGAGCTCATCCAAGACTACATCTACCTGCTGCTTCATCTTTTCAAGTTCTTCTCTCCCCCTTAATAGTGCTTCTTCAGTTTCTTTCCTTTGTCTAAGTTCCTCAGTATATACTCTTTCTGATGTTTTAGCCTGCAAATTGGCAGTCAATTGGACCGTTTATGTAAGATCATTGAGGTTTTCAATTTTCAGTGCTTAATTTCACCCACAGAACATTTACTGTGAGCACAGGTGATGGTCGCATAAGCCAAAGTTTCAAACATCCACAACCAATGGGCCACTACAAAGAAATTAAGTACAATAGAGTTCCATTTATTGTGCACTTAGAATTCTGTCTTCCCCTCTAGAAGATGGTGAACTCATGTGAAAGTAGAGCACCAAAAGTAAGTAATTTGTTGACCATTCTGACATGCAAAAGTAGGAATGACATTTCTCTCATGGTATATCTCCTATCCGTGATAAGTATGAAAATCACAAGCCTGCATTGTGTATTCGACATCTGACCAACATAACAAACAACAACTAATGCATGATGACTATAAATTTACTCTACGGAAAGCATCAATGACATCTTTTTCTGCTTTCCTACGTCTCACTGACTCGTCAAAGGCTTCTTGTCTGGAATTTTCAGCCACTGCCATAGCTTGCTCCAGCTGATCATAAAGTTCATCCTTCATATGTCCTTCCTGCTCTAGTCACGAGCCCGTTCAGAACTTACATAATAATTTTTTTTAAATGATTAAGTCACTAAATCAACTCAGAACACTCTTGCTTGAGATATGTGGGCTCCCCGACCGGTGCGCTCGAGAGTGCCACCCAGATTTTTGAGATGGATGATCCGAGAAACCGAGGGTTTGGTTTGGAAAAGAAAGCTTTTGGCCTTGCAAAAACATTAAGATTTTGAGTCAAGGGGACACGTTACGAACGGGGAAGGCTTTGTTGAAAAAAGCACCCCGCTCGCCTGGTAAAAACCGATCTCTACTGAACATTTTTAAACGGGGAAAATTAATATCATTTGGAAAACTTAAACCTTTAGAAAACAAGTACAGGATAGAGACATGGGATTGGATATATCACTTAAACGTGCTCGTGGTGCTTACCGTACAGTAGATACCAAATGGATGAATAATGCGCAGAAATGAGATTAACAGTACAACAACAATCTGCCCATGTCATATAAACGCCGCACGGTGTAGCAGATACATCGCACGGTGTTATTAATACATCGTGCGGTGTACCTTTCTATCAACAGTCCACCAGTATTATTCAGAACCTTGTGCGGTGTGTATCTGGTACATCGCACGGTGTGCTCAAAACACCGCGCGGTGTACTTCCTTGTATATTTCAGAACAGCTTTACATTTTTAAGATAAAATGAACCGTGGGTTAGGAAAACAGCCTCTATCATTTTATCCTTTCTGATCCACTGAAAAATAGTGATTAGATCCTTCCGGTTCATTTGATCATAGGAAATGATATTCAAGAATCTCTTTTAAAGTATTTAGAAATGTTTTAAACAAACTAAAAGTGATCCTTATCATAAAGCTATGCTCTGAAATACACCTGCAGTCTCTCAATAGTATCAGCAGAATGGGCAGCAAGTAAGTATGATCCATGGGTTAAATGAAACAACAGATTGAGAAAAGCATACTGGAAACAGAACACCGCGCGCTGGATTCCACTACATCGTGCGGTGTATTAGTACACCGCACAGTGTAGTGTTTCCAGTGCAGTCACTGGTTTTTGCTTTGTTTGCTTTTGAAAGTGATTTTTAAGTCAACGCTTAACACAAAGAGGCTAAGCGAGACTGCAGAAAGCTCCCCTCAGGGCTAAGACCGAGCTTAGCCCAAGGAACTTGCTTTTTACCTTTATCTTTGAGCTTGAATGTGGATTGAAGAACGTGGATTTGGGGCTTTGGAGTTGCGATCTTCCAAAGTCAGTAGTTTACTGAGCTTTGGAAGAGAAAGAAGAATGGTATATTTCTTGAGAGAGAGAATGTCAAAGTAACTTTCTCAGGAATGGAAGGGGTGCCTTTCAACCAGGGGGGGGGGGGGTTATTTATAGGCAAGAGGGCCAATAATTATCAATGCAAATAGGGGAGGTGGCTTCTAGGCTGAATAAAATTTATTGATATTCTCTGCAAAGCCGTTTTTCAGTTATGGCTCCAGCAAGCGTGGCCGACAGCTTTCTGAACCTGTCAGAACTTTTCCTTGAAATGCCGTGCGGCGTACCACAAAACCTCGTGCGGTATAATAATCAAATTACATCGTGTGGTTTAGGTGATAACACCGTGTTCAGGTCCAGTTTTGGGCTTTTCCTGGCTCTTGGGCTTTAGAAGTCCGCATTCAAGCTCTAAGAGGTATCGTTCTTTTGTTTCATCATTGGGGAATTTAAAGATCATTCGAAGACCGGATTGGGGTGTCTACAAGATACAAGTTAAATGACGAGGAGTCTCAAAATCAGTGTACAAATCAAACTAACGAACATGCTCCATAAGAGCATCAGCATCACACTCTCTAGACAATCCTGTTAATCTAAGTAGCATGTGAAACCTCAACATTGCCACTGCATCAGCCTCGCCTGTGGCTCGTCATTTTCTGCAAACGATATAGTGACTCGTCAAAGGTACCGAGCCACTGTTCAAAAGCTAGTTATTTTGTTTTTATTGTTTTCATTTCACTTCTGACCTCAGGTCCCTCTCTTCGTAATAATCTTTCTAGCGCCATGGCCTCTGTTTGCTCCACTCTCGATCTGGGGCTCTTTCTGTTTACACCTGTTATCTTGCACCATAGTCAAACTCATGGTTGTATCTCTTTCTCTCTTTATTAGGGGTGTTACAAAACCCGACGGACCGAAAAAAAACGAAAAAACCGACCAATCAGTTTGGTTTTCGGTCGGGGTGATGGAGGAATTTTTCCGGACCGGACCGAGGTTTCCTGGAATTTTTACCGAACCGAACCGATTGACTATATTTTTTACATATGTATATACTTTAAATTATAGAAATTTTATATTTCGGGCGGACCGAAATCCCCGACTGAACCGATCCCACCCTGAACCGAACCGAACTCAACTTCGGTCGGGATCGGGAAATATTTGGACCGAACCGAATCGGTCTTCGGAAATTTCACCCTGAACCGAACCAAACCGAAATCACCCTACTCTCTATAATTTCTGATCCCCAGCCACTAGTTTCCCTTACTCTTTTTCTCAATTTCATCCGCACAGAAATATATTGCTCCTTCTTGTACTTGGGTATGATTCGATATTAATTGAGGGAATTTCAGTATTGCGTTGTAAAAATTGGAGTATTTGGATCTCTTTGCTACCAGTATCACAAATGGGTTTCCTTCATTAGGCAATCGCTCGCCTCTTCAACTCTTCAATTTGTGGCCGAACATGTGTTTTGGCAACTTCAGTTCACTCACAGTCACCGGCAGTCTTGGCGAGTTCTTGTCCGATAGTGGTTTCCAAGGCAAAATACCATACAAAATCAAAGATAATATTGCGATAGAAACGAAGATAACAAAAGAATATTTTGTTGAAATAGAGTTGAAATGAAGAGCTTGATGCAGTGTGGATTGGAAAGTTGCCTAGTCAGTATAGAATAGTGCATATTTAGGTATAATATGGCTCAAAATCTATTGAGGCTGATAACGATGCTCTAACACTTGTACACAAATGGGTAAAACCGGTAAATAGTTATCCTATACGTACCAGTACACTGGAAGGTGATGTGTGCCGATGATCATCCTGCGAATGATGGATAGCATGTGACTCTAATCCATCCTCCTTTCTTGGAGTTGCTGTCAAAGCAGAACTGAAGACCATGTCACCAGATGATGAAAAAGGCGAATTTAGAGAAGGACTCCTCCAAGAAAATCCACCCCATCGATCAACGCTCCTTTCAATATTTAACGTGAAGTGAGGAGTTACCCCTCTTGAGCCATTTGGGGACAAAGCAAAGACTTTCATTCCACCAGTATCAGACCTTACTCTGTGGAAGTCGGGAACAGAAGTACTGAGGTTTTGCTGATCATTCTGCAGTTTGGTAGTAGATATTGACCTCCAAAAACCAGACTTTCCATTTTCAGTGGATGGACTTGCCTGCCCTATCAGAGATGCGACCTCCACACTAACTCCTAATCTACCTTCCCTGTTTAGATATGAAACAAATATTAGCGATTGAAACACTGAACCAAAAGATGCTTCAAGGACCATTCAATCTGTGACAAGGGAAATTAGTAGCAGTCAGAACTCGTAATTGTTGAATGGTATAATTGATTCGAAAATGTTTTCACCAGATGCTCCACAGTGATGTTAAGAAGGCCTAAAAGCTTCTTCATAAATGTCAGATATCATCTTATCTCGTATTTTTGCATTAACTATTGGTAAATTCGTGCTCCCTCTGTCCCTTTTTGTTTGCCTATCTTTTCTCTTTGAGATGTCCCCCAATGCATGTCCACTTTTTTTGTTAATGAAAAAGCGTAGTTTATTGATTTGGTGGAATCCTTGAAATGAGGAAGGGAAAATATAATCAGGGGCACTTCCAACCATACATCATGATCAAACGAATATCGACTTTGAAAAATCAAAGCAATAACACTTTTAAGTTTTCCATACTATCCCCTTCAAAGAGTCATGAATACATTTAGAAGTAGTGATAAAGGGGCAATGTTGCAATTTTATACCTTTGCTTTTGAAGTTGAATGTATTAAACACACATTCCCTTGAGAAGTTGGACCTCCAAAAAGGGATTGACATTGTGGAACAGAGGGCGTAATAGTTAAGAAAAAAATGTCGCAACTGAGAATGTGTTTTTACGAAGACGTCACTGCTGAAGAAATATCATACAGCCAACGTCAAATAGTTGGGACTGTGTCTGGTTGAGTTGTAAGAACAACAATATCGAGCATACCGACCAAAAAAATATCGAGCATACCTTATGTGGATGAGGTTCCCTCTACAGATAAACCAAATGTGACAAGACATAGGAGCTTGTGAGCGCACATAAATGGCTTTCTTGGACTTTGGCTCCATCATGTTCCTGCAATGTTTAAGGCTAAAAGGTTACCAATCTTAGCACGTAAACATTATTTTTTTTGAATCAGCAACGTTAGCATGTAATTGCCATACTAGTTTCTATCCAGAGAGCTATGTATTGTGTGTTATTTAAAATTGCACCTCAACTTTCAACAGCGATCATAAAAGCACAAGATACCTGATGACCTGTATCTGATAGCAATAAAACCATAATTGGTAATAGAAGTATAACTCATATTGATCACAGGCAAAGAAGCAGATTCCCAATTCTCTTGACCACATAATGGGGAGAAGGAAAGAACAAACATGTATTTGACTGCAAATGAGATGGGAATTAACTCAATCCAGAGTTCCAGACCAATCACTAACACCCCTTCATAAGCATCCCAATAGTTGAAAGCGAACAGTTCCAAGGTCAGAAGAATAAAAGCTAGGAATATGGGAACAATCATCAAGAGACAGTCTCCAAGGTAAGCGGTTGTTTCCAACTACATCACGGTGCAGGAGATGGACATAAAACCATGTAAAGAAGATGCAGATGAACAAGAAAACCAACACATCATGGTGCAGGAGACGGACATAAAACCGTGTAAAGAAGATGTTGATGAGCAAAGAAAATTAAACTGGTAATAGGATACCAACTTTGAATATTGCTTGTCGGCTGCAGCTCCCATAACAAGATTTTTGATTCCATGCTGGGAGATGAGTTCGACGATCCCTTCTTCAATGCATTCCATTTCAATGTGTAATATGTGTGCACGAACCTAGACAAGGTTAGAAAGCACAAAAGAAATTAAAGTGAGTGCACTGATCCATTGGAATTTGGGACAAAAGACTGTCCTCATTTCAAGAATCAATTTTGTAACTTGAAGCTATTTGCAAGCATGGATAGCCAATTAGCCATTGTATTGGCTCACTAAACTCAGCTTCAACTTTCTCTCCATAGTTTATAGAAATAAAAAAATTTACTCATATATTTTGACGAAAAGCAAAGACTTCTGCTTGCATGATATCGTTTCACGAATGTATGGCATTAGAGAAAGCCACATGTACTGAAAGAAAATAGGAGGGAATATACCCCTGCTTGCTCACAAATCATACTGTATTCAAGCAGAAGCTTGTTCATGTTTTCCCTCTCAATTTCTCGGTAC
The DNA here is from genome assembly GCA_020567845.1 of Rhododendron henanense subsp. lingbaoense. Lineage (NCBI taxonomy): Eukaryota > Viridiplantae > Streptophyta > Magnoliopsida > Ericales > Ericaceae > Rhododendron > Rhododendron henanense. The sequence goes on along the minus strand of CM036324.1, from coordinate 13,931,595 downwards.
GCCTTGACTTGCTTTTCTTCCATTTGGGTCACTGGAAACTTTGTACCCGCTGCAAACCAAAATGAAGTCATAAAGTTTGTACGTTTTAAGTAGTAATCAAAACCATTTCTGTGTATCATCAAACAAAATCAACATGAAAAAAGCTCTGAACAGGATAGCAATAAAAATGCAGGACAGGGGAAAGAAAAAAGAGGGGAGGAGGAGGGGAAACAAGAAACAGCTAAATGAATAGACCTCTCCCTGCTTACTCATGAATGTTGCACCAACAAATTGTACTCTGGTTACATTTACCACCCACAAGTTTTAGACAAGCAGGGAGCTAACATTGGCCAACATATCCAACATGCTTTAAAAAGAAAAATATCCAATCGTCAAAAAAAAAAAAAAAAAAAAAGAAGAAGAAGAAGAAGATATCCCACCTTTATTTACCCAAAAAAAAAAATATCCCACCTTCAAACAGACAAGTCCACCCCTCACAGATTGAAGCTGCATAAATGGCCTTTCAATAGTTGTATTCATTCTCAAAAACTAAGGGTAAGGGATCACGATTACCTGTCTGGCTGTCACCCAATAAAGATCCTTATTTCTTTTTGCTCAACAAAGAAAAGATTAATATGCCAACAAATATATGTAGAAGATGATGTTTCTTGTACAAGAAATGCGATTCAACCTCACTAATGCAGTCTATGGGCAGATAGAGCTCATCTAAGCGATTAAGGGTATTTTAGTTAGTCACATAAAGAAGAGAAACTGAAAGTTCTACTTCTCCTCCTGTGTTTGGTTCTTAACGTGAAAAAAGAAAACATTCAATGGCAAACAGGGGGACTATTACTTTCCTTGTCACTTTCTTTTATTTTCTCATTTTCCAGTCAGGTTTAGTTATTAGGAGTATTTCTTTCCTCTGTTCTCTAAACCAAACAAGAGAAAGTTATTTTCTTATGGTATCCTTTTTCCTTTGTAGAAAACAAACCAAAGGAAACAATGACACTATGCTTATAATTTCTCTCCCACTTCCTCTCTCTTTTTTTCTCTTCCGCTCAACAAGTCGTAAATGCTGAGTTTGGATCTTGGTTGATGAGGATTTCAGGAGGATAAAGAAACGAAGAGAGTTTATGATTGTGGATCTTTTCCAATGTTTCCCCTTCTCAATTCTTTTAGCCTGCAAACCCTCCACAAATCCAAGATCCAATCTAGGTATAAACAACAGTCTTGCATCTATACTCGCACTTTGCTTCACACGAGAGTTTATGATTGTGGGAATTTTAAAGTGACTCAATTTGGACTCTTGTCTTATCACCTGTTCGCCGTAAGGTGGATGCGTCTTTCATTAACATAGATGTCCCTTCCCCAGTGACTATTTGTCAAATCATCGGTTGGTCTAAATATATTGCATCCTTTGTTCATTTTGTAGAGTTGGTTTTCTAATACTTTCATTGAGTTAGAGATTTTTTTTACTTGAGAGAGTACAAATACAAGTTTGGTTTGCCAGACGCATCGATTGTAGTGTTGCTTCTATGGAGAGTTCGATCAAGTAGTGTTGGGAGATAGATATCCATGTAAACCATAAGCACCGTAGTGGGACAAAGGTGAAATCTTGTTCGTCCCACATAGGTGAAGAAATGGAAATGGAGCTAGTTTATAAGAATCGCAAGCAGCTACTACTGTATAACTCGAGGTTAACCTTTTGAGCCACAGGGTTAGGCTAAGGGTTAGAAGGTCAGCTGGTACGATCGCTACTGGTGGTATTGGAGCTTACACCAACTGGGCGGATCCCGCGAGGAAACGTGCTTGTGTGGGCCTAACAATTGAGGAGCTTGAGGTGCTTGAGCGGGTGCCACATAAGACGAGCTTGAGGAGCTTGACGTGCTTAAGTGGGTACTTGTTTCACATCGCTTGGTGGGTGGAAGTTGTTGGACCATGGGGCGCAACGAGGACATTGCGGTCGTAAGTGGAAGAGATTGTGAGATCCAATTTGTCCCACATTGGTGACGAAATGGAAATGGAGTTCGTATTATAATGAATGTGAGCAGCTTACAAATAACCTCGAGGTTAACCTTTTGAGCTAAGTGGTTAGACTAAGGGTTAGCACGTCAGCTAGCACGGGTCGTTACGACAAATTATCTTAGGTACAGAGAGCAACACTCGCCTTGATCAATTTTCATGTGATTTCCAGGTTTTGAGTTCTGATTTTATAGCATTTATGGTATTGGTTTCATCACAAAAAGTAAACATATTTCCTCACAATGTCCACATTAGTAAAAGGACAACACATCGGCAAAATCACTACAATTTCTTTACATGAATCCTATTGAGTTATCATAGAAACCAAAAGGCAAAGCTATACCAAGTCTGGAGCATGGATACAATTAAACCAAAAATTGGATTAGTGTTTTTTTTTTTTTTTTATGCAAGAACAAGACGAATCGATCCACAAAACAACAAAGAAAATGAAAAAATAAAAGATCAATGTGGTTCGGCAACGCGTGTGCATCCACGAGGAGATGAAGAACAATGCCGTATACGCCACTATGAAGATTACAAAGTCCAACTCTCTAAAAGCCTCTTCTCCGGACACTCGTATCGACCTCTACCCTCCGCTTCCCTAAGAGCTCCTCTACAGTAACTCGAGATTACACCAAAATTAAGACACCTAAGTAACCTCACAAAGTTAGTTATTACAAGTGATATTAGGTGACTATCTATCAAACACCTGGTGTTCAGATAATATCACGATTAAACACACCAAAAAGTTCATCACGAATTCAACATTAATCAAAAATATGGCGGAGAGTTATCAAGAAATTACGGAAGGGAATCCACCGCGAAGGCTCGTGGACGTGAAGGATGCATATATTCCTCTCTCCTGAGTGATGCAGAGCCCAAGACAGAGTCAATTTGCTCTCGTTCAGCTCCTTTCCCACCGCAACGTATAGCTTATCATCGACGATTTCAGGGCCGATTTCAGCCCTAGTTGCCATGATTCGAGGGGTGCCGATGTCAGCGTATTGTATCCGGTTGATCTGCCGCGGTGTCCGAGGCAAACGGCTTACCAACTAGAGCCATGGCATTTCTTCGGAGGACACTCTTCACTTAACTCATTCGGATTCTCTGTCTGTCGATCTTTCACGCGAGGTTGTGTTAGGTTGTTTTTTTTTTTTTTTTTTTTTTTTTTTTTTTTTTTTTTTTTTTTTTGATCATTGTGTTAGGTTGTCTTTGGATGGCTGATATCTTAGAGCATCCATAATGTAATAATTAAAACCAAAAGCTTACTCAGAGCATCTTCAGTCTTAGACCCAAAATTTTACCTAAATTTTGGTCAAATTTTGGGTAAAAATTCATTCTGGATCGGACTTTTTCTAATGGCAAAATGATCTTTCACCTAAATATATTATTTTTTTAAGTATTCAATGGCAATAATAATATAAATAATAGAAGGGAACAAATTTGATTTGAGGTAGAGAGTGATTGACTACTGTGAAGAAAAAGAAGAACTCGGCCTACCTCTGTAACCACCGCCAACCACCCAAATAATCTACCACTTACCACCACCTAAAGAACTTTGATACATATATTCTCCTTTCTTTTCTATATGTAGGAACTAATTCTGGCAGCGACAGCCATGAGAGAGAGAGTTGTAGGTATCTAAGCTTGGGAAAGTCGACGCCATGGTCTCAGAATGGCATGGAAGGAACCGTTGAAAAGATAAAAAAGCCGTTGAAATACTGGGGGGGAAAATGGGGAAGACTTGGGTTGTCTTAAATTTGGGATTTGGGGGGGGGGGGGGGAGGGGGAATGGGTAAAACACAAAATGAAGAAGAGTTTGGGTCAAAGATTGAAGAGGTTTTTTTGTCCAAATTTTAAATTTGGGTCTTAAAATGGGTCAAGATTTGAGATTGTAAAGACCCGTAAATTCGTAAATTGATTTAAATGTTTTAAAAGGAATAAAAGGATGAGGTTGAATTGAAATATTGAGAATTGAGGTTAAAATGTTAAAGTCTTATGCTTGAGGGGTAAATGTGTGATGTGTGTGTAGTATATGCATATAAGTGTGTGTGTGAGAGAGTATAGGGAATAACTTTCCCAATTCCTTCCCCCTCTCACTCTCCCGACCCCTCCTCCTCTCTCTCGGCTCCCTTTCTCTCTTTTCCCTCTCTCACAATTTCAACCAAAATCACCCAAAACCTTCACAAGCTAGCCTTCAATCTTTCATTCCTTCGCGTGGTGGAGCTCGTTCTTCGTTGGTTAGAGCTCGGTAGAGGCGTATTCCATCCGGTTGCGAGTTTTGGAGCTAGGGCTTGGAAATCCTTTCAAATTCGTTCTTGAATCTTGAGGTAGGGAGTTCTAACTCTTAATATATGTTTATGACTTGTTTCTTATAGCTTGATTCTTGCCATTGATCGTGGTTATTGTTGTTGAGAAACCCATTGAAATCTGTAGAAAATCTGCTCGACACCCTTTGTTATCGATACCTTACCCTTTGTTATCGATACCCTTGTGTTCCAAAACCCAGAAAATCACTTGTTATCGATACCATTTGCCTTTGTTATCGATACCCTTGCGACTGGAATCAATTTTGACCCAGAGGTATCGATACCTTTGCCTTAGGTATCGATACCTGTTGCTTATCTCCAGCTTTTGCTGTTTTACTTCGTACTTCACCGTTTTGGTTTCCAATTACTTCCAACCCCTCTAAAACACTTTTAAACCTTCTCTAAGCTTGGTTGTTCGTCCCTTGATAATCCGTTGATTGTTCTCATTCCCTAGGCACCGGTTAAGCGTAAGATTTTAGTATCTTTGTTAATGGAAAACGTATCGTAGAGTGTTTATGAGTGCCGTTTGATGTATGAATATCGTGGTGGGTATAGATGGTAGATGGGAGCGGCATAACGACTTCAAGGGTAAGGTAGTCACTTGTATCTTCACAACTCGTTGAACCTCTCAATCTTCCTTAGTACACTTATTACGGGATTCAAGTATAGGAACTAGTAGGTCGGATACCATGGAAACCGCTTGTAAGTGGCATGTTACGTAGGTGCGGGGATATAATTGGAGGTATGGTGAGGGCATGTGTATTTGCCTATAAGCGATACGGTAAATTGTTGGCCTTGTAACGCCATGTGATTGATGGAATGATTCTTGGATTCGATTGAGTGATTAGATGTTCGTGAAATGGAAGTGGAGTGAATGTGGATAACAAATGGATAGAGTATTGTAGGATTGTATATAAATGGGCTTAGTACGTTGTGTGCGACGCAGATATGTTAACTAATGAAAAGGCATGAACATGTATAATTGTGGAGCTATATAAAGGTAGATTAAAGTTTTGTGGTACAACCGTTAGATTGATGATGAAGCTGATTATGAAATGATAGATGGTCGGTTAAGCGATGTGCGTTTCCGCTAACCAGCGACTTACGAAATGATGATGATATTATTTAGGGAATAGACTCGGGGTGACCCTGCGCTCGAGGGAATAGACCCGAGGTGACCCAAACGATTGTTATTTAGGGAATAGACTCGGGGTGATCCCATGCTCGAGGAAATAGACCCGAGGTGACCCAAGTTATTATTATTATTATCAAGGGAATAGACTCGGGGTGACCCTGCGCTCGAGGGAACTAGACCCGAGGTGACCCTAGTGACTATTGATGGGAATGTCAGACTAAAAGGAAAGAAAGACTCTGTGATGAAGGGATTGGACAATGATGACTGTAGACACGAGAACGATTGTGGTATCGTATAAAGAATAATAAGATGAATTGGAATGACACATGAACTAGTGTGGGCTGACGTAAGTTTATTGATGTATCTAGTCTGAGGAGTAACGATTTGTGACATTCCGGTGGAGTCTAGAATCCTCTGCTCAAAGCGTATAGCTCGTTGGTAATCATTCGCTCTGTGGGCATCTCTGTCTATGTTTACTCATTCTCGATGCATGATTCACTTCATTTTCATATAGTTTGAGCATAGAACTCTCTACTGGGCACGTGTTTTGCTCAACCCTATCTTTCTTTCAGGTACACCCGAGGATAGTGACACGAAGTGCTTGGCATGCATTTTGACATCATCCCTTCGAAAGCTAATATGGAAATTACTTTGGCATCTTCTGTAAAACTCTTTGGCAGTGTAATATTGATTTCTATTTTGACTATCGTTGGATCATGGGGGACTGTAAACCCTAAAACTTCTTTTCTATTATGTTATTTGGATCGTCTAGCTTGACAAGAAACTTTGAATTTAAATTGCAAATATGGGAATGAACCATAATTTGGGGTATTATCTGTATTATTGCGAGGTATCGTTTATCATAAATCTTTATACTTCATGTTGAAAATCGAGGGCGTGACAGAGATGCTCTAAAGTTAGCAATATGTGCTCAAAAAAATACTCATATTGTAATAATCAAACTTAGCAACATGTTAGCAATTTAATGGATAATCAAAACCAAGAGCATCCACAATGTAATAATCAAAATCAAAAGATTGCTAAAGTTAGCAATGTATGCTTAAAAAAGTGTTCACATTGTAATAATCAAAGTTAGCAACCTTCTAACCAATAATCAAATTTGAGCATTTGAATAATCAAAAGTAACAATGTGAGACTTCACATTGCTAATTTTAGCAACCCTCTAAATGAATAATCAAAAGCTGATGTGGCAAGTTTTGATTATTCACTTTTGATTATTACATTGCGGATGCTCTAACAAACTTTTGCCAATGACCAAATTTATTGGACCCTACATCTTCTCAATCAAATACAATCATCATGGGAAAGTAAAACTCACCCTCAATAAAGCAAATGTTTCATTGGTAGGTGAAACTCACTCTCTACTTTGGCAAGTGATTGTGCATTTGGTCACTTTATGAATTTTAACAAATGCTCTCCATTTTCACTTATTTTACTAAAATGCCGGCCTCATTTGGCTTTAAAGGTGGAACAGTAATTTTTTGTCTTTATTCAAAAAAACTTGTATTTGTTAGTTTTGTATCAAACTTTTATGATTTATTGATTCGTCTTGGCAAAAGAAATCGGAAAAGTAAAAAATTTTGATCGAAACTCATAACTTTTTTCAAAAAGACAAGAATAAGTAAAAAAAAACTGACTTATTGACTTATTTTTGTTTTTATTCAAAAAATTATGAGTTTCAATCAAAAAAATTTATTTTTCCGATTCCTCTTGTCGAGACGGATCAATAAGTCACAAAAATTTGATGCAAAACAAACAAATGCAAAAAAAATTTTGAATAAGGACGAAAAAATAAGTCACTCAACTTTTTTATCCAAACCTAATGTAGACCATGAGATTGAGGAAAAAAAACTAACCGTTGAATTTGAATTTTTGCCAACTCATTTTGATTATGGACAAAAAATAAATAATGTGGGACTTGACATTGCTAACTTTAACAAGCTCTAAATGGATAATTAAAATCTAATGTGGTAAGTTTTGATTATTACATTGTGGATGTTTAGGGGATGAAAATGTGATTCCAGAATTCTAATATTTCTATGTTTGTGAAGAGTGGGAATGAGAATGAGATTATTGATATCTCAATTCAGGAGGAATCACATTGCTGAATAGGAAGAATCTAATCCCTCCCACTCCCATGGGAATCTTGGATTCATGGCTCGATCAATATAAATGAAACGTTTGATTTGAGGATATTTCCAAGGCGAAAGTACATAAATACCCCTTCAACTATCACTCTGTCTCATGGAGACCCCCTCACATTTAAAACCGTTCATACAAACCTCCTCAACTACTAGAAATGAAACTCTTTTAATGGAATAGAGGAAATGACTAGATACCTTTTTTATATTAGGCGAAAGTACATAAACACCCCCTCAACTATCACTTTGTCCCACGAAGACCCCCTTACGTTTATATTGTTTTTGCTCGTCTGTTGCGCTGATATTGTTTTCATTTCATTTCTTGATCTATTTTACTGAAATTTTTAGAAAACTAGGTTTGTTTTATTTTTTTTTACCAAAGGAGATATGGGCCTCAAATTAGTCACTTTCTTAGGTAAGAGGTAGCCCTTCCGTCTCCCATAAGCCATTTACTTCTTAGGCCATCCACAATGGTATAATCAAAAGTCAATTGTTTTTAAAGTTAACAATGTTGGTGCAAAAGATGGCTCACAATGGTATAATCAAACTTAACAACTTCCTTAGAAATAATCAAATTTTGGGTTTTGGATAACCAAAACTAGCAACCTTTTTTCAATAATCAAAATTTGTGGATTCCACGCCACATAATTTAACTAGTTCCAAAATTTGTATATACGCATGTTTTAATTGGTATTTTTTTCTTCTCTTCTTCGCCTACTCTATATCTTCTTCACTTTATCCACAAACTATTTCTCTTTCTTTTCCTCAAAAATTGAAGCTCATACCTTTCGATCATCTACAATTCAATCCATCATCGCCGGATTAAGGTATTTCACTATTCTTTCCCGTTTCTTTTTTTTTTTCCCCAAAAAAATCATAATAGGAGGGAAGAAAGTCACCGATTTTTCCCCAAAATTAATAGAGGAAATTGATATATTTTTGCCCAAAAAAAACGTAAATGGAGGAAAGTGAATTGCAGGAAACAGAGGGGGAGAGAAAGTGAAATTGTAGTGGACTCTTATTTTGGTTATGGACTAGAAGTGACCATTGTGAAGCTCAACATTATTAAGCTTAGCAACCTCTTAAGTGAATAATCAAAAGCTGATGTGTCAACTTTTGATTATCCTTTTTTGATTATACCACTGTGGATGGCCTTAGCTATAGTGTTTCTGGCTTAATGGCATGCTCAACTATTAAATATTTGTAATTTGAAGTCAAAACCTTTTTGATGAATTCAAATTTAAAAAACGCCATAGCTAGGGAGATAAGAAGTATCAATTAAATCGCTCAAACCACCTTAACCAAATCGGGGGATTTTGTCCAATTTTTTACCTGTGATTGGTCTAGGCGATTTTGTTTCTGGGAAAACCAAATAAATTGGTTCGGTGGTGGTTCATATACTTGAAAATCGTTTGACACCGAAATCAACCAAACATAACCCTCTCGATATATAATCCTCTCTTTATTTTTTTTTTGAAAACTTAATCCTCTCTTTATTTGATATTCCAATTAGTCAATTAGTTTCCTAAACATTCTGTGGAAGAGTTTGTAATCTAGGGGTATTCAAGAAAACCGTCCGACCGTAAAATCGGTCCGATTCGGACCGAACCGAACCGTCCTATTTGGTCCGGTTCTGCGGTCAGGTTATGGTTCCAAAAAAATAAGAATCGTTAATTTTGGTTCGGTTACCGGTTCTCAATTAAAGAACCGTGGTTAGAACCGAACCGGACCGTTTAGAACTAATATATATAATTATATAAAAATAAATATATGTGTGTAATTTGGTAGGTTAATCTCTTTTTTGCTAAACTTACTTTATTTAGAGATGAAATTTCATTTGTTAGGAAAGCTTTTATTTTCTTCCTTTCTTTTCTGTTCTAGTAGATTACCTTCCTATTCTTTCAATTCTTTGCAACCTTATTTAATAGATTAGTCTTTATAATTTGGTAGGTTTTCATCAGTGTTTTTCGGTCGAGTGTCAAGTATTTCGTAAACCATATTGGGTTTTGATTCTTAATAAAATGTCTATTATTATTTTATGAGTTATTTGATGCTTTAAATTTTTAATTTTATGAGTTTATATTTTGTGAATAAGTTTTTGGATGCTAATTGGATAGAACCGAAACCGAACTAAAACCAGACCAGTTTTGCGGTTTGGTTCTGGTTAGGTTCCACGCATATATTGCTTAGGTTATGGTTCCCAATTTCCTAGAACCGTTTGAAATGATCCGGTTACTGATTTTCTAGAGAACCGGACCAATCTGGACCGTGTACACCCCTATTGTAATCCATGCCATGCATGTAATTTACTGAGCTGATTTGTTTTCTAGCTATGATTTGTACACAGAATTGGTTTTGAGTTTGCTGGTTTTGTTCGAGAAGGAATTAACCCAATTATGTAAAGCCCAAAGCGATAAACTGCACTAAACCAAAGCAGCTAAATATAATGCGGTTTGGTGCAATTCGTTGGTGGTATTGGTTGGTTTCAGTACACAATAATTGAAAATCGATTAAATTGATTCGGTTTATTTTTTTCCATAAAAAACGATTGTACCGAACTGCTTACATCTCTAACTATCGCTAAAATTTTAGCATAACAGTTAATGTTCTAGGAAAGATTATATTACTGCCACTTGGCACTCGTAGGGCTCTTCTCACTAAAAGAATCTTGTCTTGTTACTTATGTCTACAGTCTACACTATGTAGATAAATACATGGTAAAAGTAGACAAAGACTCCCTCAACTATTATTTTTTCTCACGAAGATTCCTAACATTTAAAATCGTCCATACAGACCCTCTGTTTGCCATTCAATCTCTCGGCATCTTCACTCTTTTGCAGATGTAAAGATGCAGAGAGATGTTGGCAAAGAAATGGAATGACAATTTCTTCATTAAGGCGAATGGTGATTCTATTTGAAATGATCATTTCATTATTTAATGGTGAACCAAAAACATAGAAATAAGTATGTCATTAGAATGACCATTCCATTCCAACTTTGATTTCATCGAACCAAACATACCCTTAGTTTGATACCCTAGTTTGTTTGATCCGGCTCCCATCCAATTTGGAATCCTCCAATCCCCTTTGGTTTTTATTTTTTGTTGGCTTTCATAGGTCTGTAAGGATGATCTAGACCATTCATCTATTAGACTTTGCCAAACGAAGATACATGACCACGAGAAAAAATAACTTGACTAGACATCAAAGTTACATGAACAAATAACACTCGTGCAAGTAGTGAACCAAAAATATGATCTGAGACTTAACTATACGATTTCTCATGCACGAATTTGATATTCTTATGCAACTATAGATGCCGAATAAAGCTGATATTTTAGCGTGGTGATTTTTTTTTTTTGCGAGGTCTATGAAATGAATGATTTGATTAATCCTTTTGTGGGTCTGGAATGAGGCCGCAAAAATTGAAAACAAGAGGGGACTGGAGGAGGATCTCGCCAAGTTGATAGAAGCCAGGTCTGTGGGTGTTGAGGGCACAAAAAGAACATGAGCTAGTAATTCATTGTAAGTTACCGATTTAACAAAGCCTTCTATCAAAACAATTGCTTCCTTGGAGAAATTCAAATGTCAGGGATTGGGAACTACACACACAATATCACAGACACCCAGAGTTAAACGCGATCGGACTCCATGGGGAAATACACTACTCTCTTACGCACACAAGGCCATTCAATGGGGGTTTCGGCGAGCGTGGGAGGCAGAGGATGACATGGGTCTGTCTCTCTGAAGCTATATTCTCAATGGGGACCTAAGTCATTGATCTCTGCCAAACGTGTGAGAAGAAAACGCAGTGAATATAGATGTACGCAGTCATTAGTCCATTTGGTAATGCCTTCAAAATCCGGTATTCTGTCTAAGCCTTTTCATAAGGAAAACAGAATGGTGGCCAATACATCCAATATTGTCTAACATTCCCACGTATCAAACGTCTTAAGAAATAAGAAGTCAATACACAATTGTCTTTGAATCGAACGACAACATAACACAAAGAACATTAGCGCTGGAATATACTTTACAGTCGCCACAAGTAACGAAATAATAAACAATCTCCAAGTCATTTCGGCGACCATATATATAGTTCAACCTACCACCAAATGTACGAAATTCTGATGCTATATCTAATTAGTTAGTTCAAAGTAAAACACCCGTTCAACTGCCTACTGACAATCCATGTGCGTAGACTCCAGGGGAAATCCGTCAGTCCCACCTGCGCAGATAGCCGAAAGGTGTGATCAGCAGAAACATAGAGGCATCCTGCATCCAAGCAAACCTGAAGTTCGCCAATGTTGATTACAAAAGACACTTTTCTAGATGTATAAAACCTTTTCCTTCATGAACACAAATAGTACTTTTTCTTTTGCGTAAGATTATATAACTTTGATCACAGCTTTTAAAACAATGTAGACAGATTGGTAGTAGGGACCCAAATTATGCTAAAGAAAACTTACCTACTGTGGTGCCAAACTTAGGTTTCAAATGTACTCTAGTCTCTAAGTACGCATTCTCTAATGCCATTTCGGTTGACATAATGGTGTAAGACAGATCTATGAAAACTCAGGTTACTGTGGTGCTTTAAGAGTTTGGATAATCCCTAAAATAATCATTACTTCGAAGAAATGCATTATAGATAAATTTAAAAAAAATTCTTCTAAATATTGGCGTCACAACTCACAAGAGGTTCATTGGCCTGAGTGTACATGTGTCAAGAGGAAAAGAAGTAAGGTAATATTGAAACGTAAGATCATCACCAGTCCAATAAAAATAGGAACTAAAACAACTTGAACACAAACATACTTTAGGGTAATCAACATTCTGGTTTACGCCGGCAAAAGATAACCTTTGGATCCTTTCTTATTCCAGCATACACCAGAGCTTGGAAGTACATAGGAGCAGCAGCCTGAGCCTTGGCCTCAAAGGTAATATAGTGATTGCAACCAGAAACCGCCTGAGAGCCTACCTTCACGACCCTCAAAAACTGGTAGTTTGTATTCTGCAGAAAAACAAAAAGGTTTGAACACCAGTAATACCGAGTAAGAGGACCTAACAAAGAGGCGATGATAGAATAATTAGGTGGACGCGAAAAAACGCAGAAAGACACGCATACATGTTTATTGTTGAAGTCTTCAATAGCCTTGCTCGAACACTTATTGAGCTCCTCGAACACCCTGGGGTTCTTGTCAAAGTTTGGACATGGATAAATTAAGCCACAGTTACCCACATTGTTGGGAACGTCAACATCAAACCCCTGTAGATCACGAATAGGAAAGTTAGAAACAATATTATTGAGAGCATGCTCTACCGGGGTAGCCAAATCCATTGCCAAAGCTATACTTTGGCGGGACCTCTCATTCCGGGCACGATAAATGGCTCTAGTACCTAAATTTCTTTCTCTTTATCACTGTATGCGTTAACACCAATGGCAGAGCAAGATTTTTGCGAAACTACATTGTGTGTGGTAGAGCGGGCGGACCAAAGCAGAAGCCGAACGCCACACGTCGTTCACTATTCGAGCGCAGAGGCTAAAACATATACAAAGAGTCGTTGTGACGATCTTCTTACGCAGGTATGTGTCTCTAGCTCTAACCGGAAGAGACTCTCAATTTCAATAAAAACTAAAAACCTTCAAAGAAATTAAAAAAGTGGGTAGTTGTATGCATTACCCCGGTCTCAAGGACCTGTTGATTGTATCTCTCGTACTCGGCTGGGGTCATGCATCGTGGCTGATGGTATCTCTCATGCTCGGCCGGGGTCATCGATCTGGTTGATGTTGGTGTTTGTTGTCATGAATGTCCTCCTCCGATGACCCACGCATTCCGTTGGGACGACGAGATCCGACATGTAGATCGTGGTCGACAACGTCGTTGGAGGCCATATTTTCTCCTCTCCACCTTACGCAGAAACCTAGCCTTAGGAGTGATATCGTATAGGAATTTTGGTAACGAAGTACTATTACTAGGGTCGGTGTTACAGAAAAGACGCCCAAGCAGCAACCAGTAAATTAAATAGCAGTCGAAAAACTAAATACTAAATAGCCGACCGGACGAACTGGGCTAGATTGTGTAATCCAATCCGTCTTCTATATGGATTACTACATTTCTCAACCCTCTAACTTTTCTCCAGAAAAAATTTATTAAAATCCGGACCGTTGATTGTCAAAACGGACGATGGCTGTGCCGTGAGTAAGTCTCAAATTTCGTCCTTCAATTTCTAGAGGGTGGTTAACTTCTTACAGTTTTGCACCTTTTTTTTATTTTTTATTTTATATATATTTATCTAGTATTTAATTTCGTAGTCTTTTGCGAATAAAATATATAGGAATAGAAACAAATACTATAAATAAGGGAAAAAAGGGCCCAGGCGACATAATGGCTGGAAAAGGCTCTCAATGAAAAGCAAAAGTTTTACGAAAATGATATGAGTACCGACCATTTTGTAGAGAAATCGTACCGACGGCCGCGCCGGGCCATCTCCGGCCACCAGACGGCCGATCCAAGCCGTTCAAAAAATCTTTAAAAAAAAAACCAAGTGGGCTTACGCAGGAATCAACGGCATCCGATGTGTGTAGGGTGCTTGATCTAAATACCCTATTTTTAATGTATATATGTACACAAAATATGGTATTTAGATCAAGCATCCTACACACATCGGATGCCGTTGATTCTCGCGCAAGCCCCCTCGGTTTTTTTTTTATAAAATTTTTGGACGTCTTGGATTGGCCATCCGGTGGCCGGAGACGGCCCGGCGCGGCCGTCGGTACGATTTCCCTACAAAAGTGGTCGGTACACATAGCAGTTCCCCAAGAATATTGAAGATTGAAAGAATTATAAAGGACTACATGGAGAATCATTCTCAAATTGGTGGTATTTGAATCAAATGAACAGATATAAGATCTGCATAGTTATTGAGCTAGCTAGCTCCATGGAGATTGAGCTAGCTCAATCAATACTTGTGACCAAATTTGAATGCTTCTTGAAGGCCACGAATTTGATTAAGAAAAAAGGAAAAAAAAAAAAAAAAAAAGGTGTTGGAGATCATATCAAGATATTCGACCTTGGAAGGAACTTGATTTTTTATTTTATTTTTTAAATAGTGGAAGGACCTTGATGGAAGACAGACAAATCAAGAGACAAAATGGATAGAATTGAAAGGGCAAGAATTGTGTGAGAAGATTATTCGTCAACAGCTATATTCCACAGAATAAAAAGGAGAAAATGGCATATATACATCTGCTAGCAAAGAACTGTAAAATCTTACAATACAACAAAATTTAACATGATCAGTTGATAACTGTATGCAGACATCGACGAAAATGCCCTACTCCACTACATTGCATTCGTAGACGACAAATTTCTCCAAAGTTCGCTTACATTTTGCGCAAGTTACAGTCTCCTTGAGTCCGTCAACAAATGGTATAATATCAGAGTGATGGCAAGGCTCAGCTACAAGAGGTTTTGGTTCAATTGCAGTTCTAATTGCACCTGCTAGCCCCAAAACAGCCACATTTTCTCCCCACTCTGGAAAACGACCCAAGCATTCCATGACTTCTCTCCCTTGAAGCCTAACCATATCAGTAGAAGAGCCTCTCCCAATAAGTACCCAACCTTTTTCGTTTTCACCAGTGTCCATTAGCTCCGACAGTTGTTTTAGTATCTGATCTTTATCGTCTGTGCAACCTAATCGGAGTTTTGATCTTCTCATGCGATCCAACCGATGCCAAAAGAAGTTAATCTTGGTGAAAGTTAAGGAACCGGTTAGCTTTTCATCACGTATGGTGGCTACAATGCTTCTTATTTGCTCACTTGGAATTTTATTGCCAACATAAACCATCTTCAGTTGAAGGCCTGAATTTATAATATCCCGTATCTTATCGGTGAATTCTTTGGTCCAATCTATGTTGTTGCTTCCATAAACGCAAAGGTTTTGGTCCTCTTCTACCTGACATTAGTGCGTCAAACATTAACACAAGTAAGTTTTCGTTTGATCAATGCAAGAAAGTTGAGTTGAAATCTTACCCATTTGGCAACCAGAGGGTCAATTCTGTCAAGCAATAGTTGGAAATTCCAAGTTTCTTCTCCCCATAGCTCATTTTCTCTTGAAATAGAAAAGGGATAGGCCATAGCACCCCATACCATTGCCATATCAAAAGCATTTGAATTTGTAATTTTACCTTGGCTATCCAATACTACCATTATGGGATCCTGTTTGAAGTTCCATTCTTGTTGGATGAATTTAACAACAATAGGGTGTAGTGACCGTGGTTGGCGAATTGTATACCACGGCAAGGATTTTGACAAGAATTCATAAATCTGCTCTTCAGTGTGAGTCCATGTATCGAATGTTGGAATGGGAATCCATAGAACTTCATAGCGCCCTTCTAACGTCAACCGTTGGGGGTGGTCGTGCATCTGTTGCACCAACAAGAGCAACACTTCTATAGGGAGCAGCTCTGGATTTGAGACCAAGAGTATCACTACCTTGTTTTTTAGGTCAGACAACCCAATCTACCAATAAGTTCAAAGCTCTTAGTTATATTCTCAACGAAGAGATAATGTATAGGGATACGTAAGGTATTACAGTTCTCTAAAAGAAAACATACCTTTGCTTTCGTGGAACAATCCGTCAACGGAAAGTTATCAATTGAAGCAAATAACATATCAAGCACCTCTTGATTGTCAATGTGGGGCTCCTTAAATAGATTCAAGAGCTTTTCATGCATCTTTGTCTCTATTAACTCACACAAAGAGGTGAAATTATTAGGATTTGATGTTGATGCTTGATAGTAATTCCATTTTTAGGCTTTCAGTTGTGAAATCAAGCTTTCAGCTGTGAAATCAAAGGACTCCAGTTATTCCAAAAGAGTCTAAGACTAACCTATCAGCTGATAACAAAGATCCACTTGCCGCTTGAGGCGACTGCTAATATTGCTCAACTTATACACCAAGCTTGAGAGTTCCCATGATGCACTTATTTCTGAATTTAAATGCCTGAAAAATGAAAACAAAAACGATTTTAAATGATTTTAGCATGCAAACTATAATTAACAGATAATCAAGTATGTCCTTCACTATTGAAGTGAAAACATCCTACTAATGGGCAGATTGAAGAGTAGGAACATGCACTTTCATATTCTTCAGGGCTATCAAGTCTGTGATTTGAGAAGAGCATGCCAAGGCACTTCTAATGACCCAATAAGTAGTGATATAAATCCGAGACTTTGCAACCATAATAGCGTCATTTTCCACGACTACATGTTGCAGAGGCAATCCTTCGAATTTGATGATGCACTTTGTCACATCTATAATGGTTTTCACCAATGCGCTCAAAGACTTAAAACGAGGCTTAAACAACCTCGAATCGTTCGGCAACTGCTTAAGCAACGCAACCGATGCTGCCAAGGGGTTGGAAAGGCAAAGATGCATTATTAGCCAGAATTCACCATAGCTTGTTGCAAAAGCTGAAAGCACTAGGACTGCTTTTGCATCCCATTTGTAGTGTTCCAGCATCTCAAACAGTCTCATTGTCGTTTCATGTGTATTCCCTCCCACAAAGCACTTGCAAAGTATCTGCAATAGAATTGATAGTATGCACCTATATCTCATATACACAAACAAATTCAAAGATATAGAGAGTGGAGAGGGAGAGAGATTGCCTCGCTTGAAAGCTTATAAATGGTATGTCCCAGTGACTCTTCAGATCCAACCACCTCAATGTTGCATATATTGCTCTCGGCTATGGCCCCAACATGTTGATCAGAAACCTAAAACAAGGTATTTTATGGTAATTGAAATCTTGAAATGGACTTTTGGTTGCATTCAGTCAACTGGTGAAAGATTAGTATGAAAGATGAGTTCTTCTACATAAATAGCAATAGAACTAGAGTCGAAATGTGTAAGCTTAAATGGTTCTTATTGGCAATAATCGTCAGAGAGTAGCTATTCAGAGAATCAGATTGATTACATATATGGAAGCTGTCAATATACATTTCATTGAATCAAATAAGAACCCATATCTTACTCTGGTTTTCCATGATATACAAGTCATTTGAAGAGAACATGAGTCCAAAAAAATAAAAGCTTTGTTAAGCAGAGGCATAGGAGTGAGTTAATACTTGAGATATGGTAGCGTAAGACATGACGGTCTCCATTGCGTGAAGCAATAGCTCAGTATCAATGTGGCGGCCATCAGGGTCGTGGGTGAGCGCGATCTGCTTTATGAGGAAATCATCCTCCTCCAAAGACGACGATGATTTTGCACTTCCTATGAAGTTCATGGCCAAAGAAAGCCTGAAGGTTATAGGTTGATAGGTTTGATATGGCCTTCTGACCTTGCTCTTTCGCTTTATTAGGGTTGTGGGTGAGCGCAATCTGCTTTATAAGGAAATCTTCTTCCTCCGAAGATGACGATGATTTTTCACTTCCTAGGAAGTGCATGGCCGAAGAAAGCCTAAAGCTTATAGGTTGATAGGTTTGATATGGCCATGTGACCTTGCTCTTTTGCTTTATATGGGATGACTTTAGTAAAAATAACAAGCATGTTCCCTGCTTTGCTTGGACAAGTCACATTCTCATTTATTCCTCTCTCAAATAGGGAAAAAAAAAAGTGGCTGTACCAAGTACTAACATATCTAACAATAAACACCAGTGACATAGAAGCTCTTGGTATGTGGCTTCAAATGTTTGTACTTCTCACTTTAGGTACTTACTATGGATTGTGACACACGGAACTTATTTTCATTAAGCCTAATTAACGGGAACAGGAAAAGAGAAAAGGTAAAGAATTCGACAAAAGTAAAAGGCAGGAGTAAAACATAAAAAAAATCTCTCTTCGAAGCAGTGGCGGACCCAGGAATTTGACACAGTGGGGGCACCAATTTTTTTTGTAACCGTAATATACGAGTTATAGTTAAGCACATTTACTCCAAAATAATTTTAGCTACTTGGGCAAACTTGCGCACCTTGACTATATGTGTTAAAACAATATTATCACATGTTCATCATCTATTTTTCTATTCAACCTTGCTACTGGTACAGCAATCTGTGCACAGATTGTGCATAGATTTTTTTGTGGGGCCCACTACGGGTCCCACACAAGTGATCCGAACCGTTAATTATGTTTAAACCATTTTTTCAAGGGCCTCCGCAAAAAATTAGCTCAATCTGATGATACATATAAGTGCTTGATCTAATCATCTAACTTTTCATTCGGGTTTTTAGAGAATGAAAAGTTAGACGATTAGATCAAGTATTTATAGGTGTCGGATTGAGCTGATTTTTCGCGGGGGCACTTGAAAAAATGTTTTAAACATAATGAACGGTTTGGATCATTTGTGTGGGACCCGTAGTGGACCCCACAAAAAAATCTGTGCACAATCTGTGCACAAATTACTGTACCAGTAGACTTTCTGTTTTCTATTACTAACTCTACGATTACAGTTTTGGGGACCAAAAGTATACAAATGCAATGTGGGGGTAGACTCGAACAGTATAAAAAATAAGGTACGCACTACTATTTTCTACTGCCTTTTGGAAAGAAAAAAAAACAAAAAAACACATATTTCTACTGGCTTTTGGAAAAAGGCAAAAAAAAAAACCCGAAGGAGAGTGTGGGGTAGTCTCGAACCCACGAACTCTTGTTTACAAGGAGAGCATTTTATCACTGCACCAACAGAGAACTATGTACATGCATTCGACATAAATAATATATATACAAAATTGCAAAAAGAAAAAAAAAATTAAAGGGCGTGGGGGCACATGACCCCACGTGCCCCAAGGTACCCCGCCCCTGCTTCGAAGTGACCAGCAGCTAATTAATAAGTCTCATTTGCTCTAATGGCAGGCCAGAAAGTGGTAAGTGACTAGTATATGCCATGATTGAAAGCATATCAAGTTGCTTTAAGCCAAATTCTCATAGGTTGCGTTTGGATTACAGATTTGTGGAAATACTTGCAAAGAGGAAAGAATAGTGTTGATCTATGCATTTCCGCTCCCTGCTATCACTCTAAAATAGACTCACGGGTACGATGTAGAATGTCATGAACAGCACAAGTGATGCCCCCCTAACACCAAGTGATTTTAGGAGAAATGGTGGAACTTGGGAAACCAAAGATACATGAGCTTTTTCACTTTCAAGTATTTACCTTATTCTTTCCTTCTGAAGATTGTCGTACGGATACATGCTTAAAATACAGTTTCAAAGTCCACTGTTTCTTGAAGAAAAAGTTGTTAAAGCAAATAATGGGGAATGAGATGTGGGGGACTCATATTTCACCTTTGAAGGTTAATGCATTTTTCCCACTTCATATAGAGCAACATTATTCCAAGACTGAGACAGGATCACACGATGGGCCTATCGAGCTTTTCTCTACCACACGATGAATCTATTGACCTTTGATCGTGCTGTGGAGACAGAAACAAGGAAGAATCACTGCACTACAATGCACCAAAATGTGTATCTGTCTGTTGGTCATCTGAGATCATACTAGAATTAGGCAATGCTTTACTCCAGAGCATTTAGAAATTAAGGTGCTGGTTCACCTTTTTCAGGAGTTAATGAACCATGATCCATCTGATAATTTTCCCCAGCTACCAGGCTGACTAATTTCCTGCAATGTGCATCAAAAGAGAAAATTAAGCACTAACCTGAATTTGCAAAAGAGTGGCCAGACTTCATTTCAAAGCCAATGGTGCTTCAGAGTCCACTAACTAGAAAGAATGGCTTAAGCCAAATTCATATACCCAAGCTGAGGTGACCAACTTTCTCTTTGGCCTGTTGATGAGCTAATGCCATTCTTGGTAAAGTCGGCAACTGCTCAACTACACTTTTCTTTTTCATCATTATGTTTACCCTCGTACAGATTTCGAAGGGGAAAATAAAAATTGTTTGGACACAGAGATTCATACATAGATACATACGCAGGTGTCCAAAGCTATTCAATGTATGCGTCCCGCATGATGCATCATTCATGTGGGAGGATCTGAGTCCGAACATCTATGTACGTATCATTGCTAAAAAGAAAGGAATAATTTTGAGCTGCTGAAATGCGAGTATTTGACCAATTCATTTTTAAAAAGGATCAGACATAGTAGAATCCATTTTTGCCACACTCTGATCTTCACAGCTGTCCACTATTCTTGATCACAATGGATCCATGTTCGTTATTTTTGTTAGTCAGGTTCGAAATTTATTTGAAGTTTTGGCAAATTCCACGTGTTATTTTTGGCCAATTCCACATGTTTGTTATTTTTGTTGGTCATGCTAGAAATTTATTTGAAGTTCTAAGAGTGCCCTCATATTGGCCACTCTGTAGATTGTACCAAAGAAAGTAAAAGAAAGCAATCAGTTGACATGATAATATGGGATAGTGAAGACTACAATTGACTATTCCGGTACCTATCATAACAGAAAAAAGACTACCCAAGAGTACTTTAGTTCCAAAGAGATGCGAAAATCGCCAAACAAAGTGGTCCAAACTTAAACTTAAACTTAAATAATTCTAATGATAAAGAACTAAGAAGCATAGACATGGATAAACGTAGGAGACATTTTAATGCGTCCTTAGCATGTTCCAAGAGTATTGCCAACATGTCCTAGGCTATCCACAATGTGTCTAAGTAAAACAAAATATAATAAAAACACTGGACAAGTATTTAGGCATGTCCAATACGTGTCTAGAGAGTGCCGTGTGGTGTCTACAACCAACACATGTCGGATATGGATACTTGAGGCCAGCAGACTTGTCTGTGCTTCTTCGATACAGAAACCAGCCACAAAATTGGCCACAGAAAGTACATGGATGGACATGGTTTCACAACAGATATTTGTGGTACCCAATCTTGGGTGGGGGGGATCATATCCATCCATGCAATTTTGGAAACTGTTTATTTTAGGAAGGTGAAAGTACACAGAGACCCCCACAACTATCACTTTTTTCATGAAGACCCCCTAACATTTAAAATCGCCCATACAGACCTCTTCAACTATAACCATTAACCAATCAGCACCCTTCTGTCAA
Organism: Rhododendron henanense subsp. lingbaoense; assembly: GCA_020567845.1. Lineage (NCBI taxonomy): Eukaryota > Viridiplantae > Streptophyta > Magnoliopsida > Ericales > Ericaceae > Rhododendron > Rhododendron henanense. The sequence goes on along the minus strand of CM036324.1, from coordinate 13,909,957 downwards.
AAAAACCGTTAAGATGAAGGGGTCAGCGTGAACAATTTTTATTAATGAGGGGGTTAGTGTGGGCAATTTTTTAGGGGTAGAATCATCATTTCCCCTCATTCAGTTAACAAAATTAGCCAATTTTTCATTTCATATTGTTGAGGGGGTCTATATGAGTGGTTTTAAATGTTAGGGGGTCTCTGTGGAAAAAAGCATAGTTGAGGGAGTCTTCATGTACTTTTTACCTTTCAGGTTTTGACCATTAGGCCAACCCCTTGGGGTTGCAATAAGATTGTACCTGACAAACTCCCAATGCATTAAATGTGTACTTGACAAACTCCTCTAATTACTTTTATTCCACAAATACCCTTTGTACGAAAACTTGCCCCGGCAAGTTCTCTCACTGGCAAACTAGGTTGGAACAAAGAAGTAGAGACCTAATTGCTGAAGTTGGATTGTAGAATCCCCTGAAGTTGGATTGTAGAATCCCCACAATGAAGATCTCTGTTTTCACTTTGGAGAGCGCTCACTTCTAAATCGAAGTGAAAGTTGAGGACACAATTCTTTTCCTTGTTCCTCCTGTGTTAAATTAAATAGATGAAGACTATCAATTTTGTGCCAAAATAAACAAACTTTAATGTTATATCTCCAGGATAAGAAATAATGGCTTAACTAGTAACCAAAATAGAAAGATGCCAGTAAAACTATTCATATAAGCATGTGGGACAGGAGAGTAGACGTGGCTAGGGGTCAGAGACCCAAAAACCCAAATGTCACGCCCTCGATTTTTAATATAAATAAATAATCCTTTTCAATAAAAGAATTTCGCATAATATAGATAGTACCCAAAAGAGTGTTCCCAAGTGATCACTTACAAAACCAAGTCCCCAAGTTTTAAGATTTACAATATTGGCACGAAGGCCCAAATTCCATAGTTAGCCTAAGACAGTAAATTTAAAGAGTACATGATGTCTAAAGTTAAAAGAGTTCAAATAAGTTTACAATTACATCCTTTCAAGAGATCAAACAAAAGATGATTGAACCACTTCTCAATGACGGCTTTCGAAAAGATATGAGGTCAAGCATGCACACCATACACTCTGCGTCAAGATTCTTAAGATGTACCTGAAATTGATAATAGGTTGAGCTACACTAGCCCAATAGAGAATCTTTACACAAGCTATATGAAAATGTGATGAGGTATGCATCTAGAATGAATGAGTTCCAATAAACGGATAAGAGATACAAAGGAGCACCACAATGAACTGACAAACTACGACGACAAGATTCTATACATCTTAAAGACATCCCTACCCATTCGTACATCAAACTAGGGGTTGCGTTAGGCACACGTTAATCTAAATAACCCACGACAATTTCTCAAATCATCTTAAGACTCCTCGATGAACGCCACAATTAACTTCCTCATTTCTTACCATTCGACATTAAGCCCCTTTTATAAAGAGAAAACATTACTTTTTACCCATGATTCCATTCGCACGTTTTCGTATTCAAGACTTACATTTCGGGTCTTGAGAACCCCGTACGTTTCCCAGAGATCTCCAACATGAGTCCAAGTAGCTCATTCTCCATTAACACATCAAATAGTGAACTTAAGAAAACTTTCCGGGTTTTAGGGCCCCATATACCCACAATACATTCCAGGTACTCGTGACCCCGTACATCCATTTCACATTCCGGGTCTTAGGGCCCCATACACCCACAATACGTTCCGGGTACTCGTGACCCCGTACATCCATTTTATATTTAATCCTACGCACTTCCAGGACTCCAATTTCAATAAAGTAGACAAGAATAAGATGTTGATATTAAGTAGGTTGTTCACATATTAACTCGTATTTCCGTTTTGTTTCCAGACTCTTTATCTCGATTCACCCGTCGTACTAAATGGCATCAATTGTCAAGCTATCACATTCGAGGGTAGCTTCAATACATTCTAATTATATAGGGAGTCATAACACGGAACGAAACAATCTTAGGAATAGCCAACAGACATTGACAGACCGACACACCTCTACTCAAATGGTCATAGCATCCTGTGTGCTAAGAGTCTTAAGGTGATTCCAGCGGCAAATGAAAGCTAACTTCAAGACCTTCGAATCGATATAAAATTTGCATGAAACAGATACCGGACGAGGAAGTTATGGCCGTTCGAAGTAGGTTGAAACCCAGAAAAACGAGACAGATTCGTGACCTGATTTCTAAAATCCACCATTAATACAATTCTCAACGGTTTTGGGTGATTCCAACGGCATTAGAACGGGCTCTAAGTCTACTCTATATCATATGAAGGAACCAAAACCTATTTCCGAGTTTAAGACGACGAAAAAGCCCCATAAACAGTGACCTGCTCTGCAGAATTTCGAAAATGAAAGGAACAACCTCAAACAACGAAGCAAGGCACGATCTAGCTACACAAACACCGCATAAACGCATAACAAGAGTAAGAAATCCCTACCACAATGGGTTTTGTGCAAAACCCTAAGTACACCAAATGCTATATGCTTGAATCCACCAAAAACAAGCTCCACCCAAGCTTGGCTACAAGATCTATGGTGAATGTAACCCAAAAACAAGATAAACAAGCAAAGATCAACAAGTGATTGAGAGGAGAGAGAAAAACGTGGGTGAGAGTCAAGGAGTGAGAACAAGAATACAAAACTTACCCTTTGTTCACCAAAAGCAAGATTCAAGAGTATTTGAGGTAGAAATCACTTGGATCTTGAAGATTTGAATTAGAAATCAAAGGATTTGAGTGAGATTGGAGTGGGATAGGTGAGATGGGGTGTTACTAGGGTTATTTCGTGGGTTTGGGTGTGAAAAATGGTAAAGGGGGTATTTATAGTGAGCTGTCATGCGTGCTAAAAAAATCAGAAATTTTGCATGATGTACCGGTACCGTGGAATGACAGTACTGGTACAGGTACCCAGAAAATTCAACTTTGCATAGTTTCTGGTCGCGATGTACCTGTACCGAAAAAAGCTGTACCTGTACACCATGGACAGATTTGAAATTTTTGCCAACGTTCATCGAATCAAACCCCGATTACCACCAACACTTCCACACCACTTCCACACGTCATTTCAACCCCGAAACTCAAAGTTCAACTATTCTCCGAATGTCCGGTACACAACGGTAGGCATATCCGTATAACCTCATTAATAACATATAATTTAATATAATTATGATCTTTTACATATTAAACGATTAAAGATTTACGGGTCTCTACACCAAAAGGCAAAAACCTTTCTAGCAAGAACTACAACAGGAACAGAATTAAATGACACAGTCTACAACAGGAACAAAATTAAAAGAGGTAACCTCATTACAGTTACTAGCCTTGAAGATTGGCAACTGAATAACTAATACAAAGCTTGTGGTGTAATTTTGTTAGCTTAGAGTGCCCCAAAATCAAAGGATTGTTTTCATTTTATGAAGCAAACGTTCCTCAACAACGATACTGATAAAAAAAAATAAAAAAAACACAATTACGGCATTCAAACAAATCCTGGCATACAGATCAAGCAATTCAATGTTCAAATTCCACAAATTTTACTATGCATTTTCAAAACTTAATGTCAAATCTTCAATCAGTTATTCTGCCAATTTTTAGTGCTCTTCATCACTAAGAACTATAAAGGCACACAATGTGCCTGATAACATTTAAATACATAAGAAAGTCTCATACAACTTGATAAAAATTAAAGCATTCCACTTTACTCTAAAGCATTTCTTTATATTGGGAAAAGCCCACATTGCCTAATTAGTCTTGCACTTTTCATCGTGTATTCGATCGAATACCCTACTTCTAGATGCGATTGGTATAATGTGATTTTTCATTCAAGACTAAACACCCGGTATGCATAGAAGCAATGGGATGCCGTACACGGAAGCTGTCCCAGTACACTATCATATAAGTACACGTGAAACAAAATTCATGAATAAGCGCATAATCGTTAGAAATCTTCTTAATACAATCAAAACTTAAAGAGTAACACCCACATGTTCCACTCCCACATACTGACGAATAAATTAAATGTGGAAGTGTTGAAACTATACACCTTATCCAACGTAGTTAATTTGTAGATTGGATTTATCTCTTACTACATTTTAAAATTCTTGGTACTAACTGTTTTATTAAGATTAATGGTAATTCCAACCTATTCGATTCCATTCAAACGATTCCAAAGAAGCACATGGATAATCCCAGTAGATGAATGATAGACCAAAACCAAAACACTGGGTAAGCAGAATTACCTTTTAAGGCTGCAAGTATGCTTATTTTTCCTTGATTTTTTTTTTGAGAAACTACTTAGAACTCATTGGTCTCGCTCTTCATTAAATCTCCACTCTGTAGATACAAACATAAATACCCAAAAAACCTTCTTAGCCATCGTCAAGAGTAAAATTTGCTTACACAGTTGGGAACCAAATCCATGGCTAAGTTAACCAACTCTACTTCATATTCCGCGACTGTTAACCACACACACAAAAAAACACAAACATGCAACGACCTTTTATAGAATATGTAGTCTAAGCGATGAGACAAAAGAATATGAGGCATGAGGGATTTGAGTTATGGAGATGATCTAACAAAAACAAAGCATTTTCAAATATGAAATCATTTCTTCAAACTACTACGATCTAGTATACAGGAGAAACTCAAAAGATAAGCACACATTAATAAATCAATCCAAGAGAAACCACCTAAGTACAAAAAGCAAACACTGCCACATGTCTTGAAGAGTAAAAATGTTTAACAGTGACATAGCTCAGAAACACAGACTAAATAACTTAAAAAATGTAATATTTCTGAATGAATTCACACAACTTCAAGACAAAATCTTAGCTTATGAAAAGAGCTTGAAACATACTCAGACACACGAACATGTCACGCAAACACGTACCATATTGGCGATCTAGGAACTAATCTGAGTGTAGAAGGAAAATTGGTTAAAGGAAAATATACAAAGTGTGGGATACAAAAGCAAATTTCAATGCTGAGTCTCATTAGAGCCCTGCATTTATACAGGAGGGTAAAAATCATAAGGTCCATCCTTCAAGTACACGCATAATAATAATAAGTGAAAATGTGTTAGAAAAAGGAGGATTTGGTACTCCACCTGATAGAAGTTGTTTTGAGGGCGCAAAAGGATTGGCTTCTCATTGTAAGCATGTAAAAGCTTCTTTTCAGAAGAACTCAATGCAAGTTCATCTAGATTGGACACCCCAACCATGATCTTTAGCTTTTCTCTGTATGGAACAGTGGTTACTTTTGCAAACCCTTTAACCTTTTTCCATGTCATCTTTAATCAATCTCTGTAGAACAAATGAATAGCTTTTAACCTACTATGCAAGTGATTAATCGACACTCGGTGTATAAAGAGAACCAAGAAGAAATTGAGCTGCAGGAGCACTTCATTTGGAAACTGACTCAAAACTCCGGTGAAACCAAATTTCCTAAGCTAATGTAATTTTATTTGATCTGAAAACGAGGGATCCCACTTTTAAACTTGTAATTCTTGCAGTTCAATTTCCAGTAGAATGATATAGACAGTAAGTTCCAGATCCAAAAAAGAAATAGAAGAGAAGTTTTGTTAGAGTGTTGCCGTTTCAGAGATGTTTTGAAAAATTTTCAAAGGGGCGAAATGAAATAAAATCTACAAGAAATGTAAAAAAGTGAACTAATCTAAGTTCATAAAAGCCTGATGATAACCAAACATGTTTAGGTTTTTAGATTGGTTGGCTATTTCCTTGAAAGGAGAAAGTATTAAATCCAAATGCAAAAGTTTTATGGGACAAAGTTGTGAAGCATTGTCAAATGCAATTGATATCAGTGTTGACGAACCTTTTGTTTTTGCCATGTTTTCATTGTTTTTTGATGTGTTCATTATAGTTTGATGCGTTCCATTGTAGAATTGTTATATGACAGAGTGTTTCTGCTTGGTCTCTTAGAATCAGAAAAGTTGTCAGTTTTGACAGAAACAAATGGTAATCGGGTTCCTTTGCTTTTCAAGAGCACTGGAGTGAGCACAGAGCCATTGTGGACATCAAACATTTGATCTCATTGGACGAAAAATTTCTGCTAGCCCAGCATAATCAGATTCCATTCTAGCAAAAGGACGAAGAAAGCATTAGTTATTGCGGATCACGCCTCCTAATTCATTGTCATCGACATTCGTGATGGAACCCGCAAGTCATCCCTTAGGAAAGTAAATTTAGAAGAATGCTACAAAGTAAAAGGACTACCACTGTACCAATACAACAAATGTATAAAACTGTATTCGGCATGAACTGCTATGGTGCAGTGCCAACGGTTAGAAAGGACCCTAGACGCCCTATATTATGTACAGGACTTGCGAATATCAAAGACGAGATTTTCTACCTGTGAAATAGGACTTACAGTCCAGATGACGAACGATTTCATAATGCACACAAATACCATGACCCGTAACTAAGAATAATACGTTGAAGAGACTAACTATTGGACCAAGAGTATCAAATTAACTCCAAACCAAAAACAAGAACGGGCTATTAGTTCCTGAAGAGGCATATTCAAGCAATGTACCTTGATGCTGTCCAGAAATTGAGGAGAGACATCTTTCTCAAAAGTATCAGAAAGCTTGAAATAAAGTACAAGACTCAAGCCCTCACTTCGCTATCACCAAGAAACATTGAGGCAGGATAGGTAGGTAACTGCCACAGAGCAATTTTAGTCAATAGATAGCAATATCAAAATTCGCAGAATTCGTAACTTTGAATTAAGCTGATGAAGTTCAATTCCCATATCCGACCAGAACAACACAATGCAGAAGTAGCAAGTTCAAGTACGAAATACATGGACGACAAGATTACGTTGAAATAGCACCTGAATATTGACAATTAAGAGTTCCGGCAGTATCCCATATTCTTTGACAGGAGGAAACTCTAGGTGTTGTGCAATGCGATTAAGCTTTCTCGTGCTCACAAATAAATCAACACCAATTGGGTTGTAAGGAGTACAATTTGTAGCAGGATTTCCGCTTATCTCTGAATCAACTTTTTGAGACAATCAAATATTTAATAGAAATTTGGACGAACACAACTTGCCATAAGTTACGCATGAAGTTACACAACATACCTAAAATAACTATCGCCATGAAGCTTAAAATTCGAAGGTCCAATCTCAGACATTCTGGAGTTGGCTTCTCTTCATTGCAAAATGGAATCAGGAGCCCCACCCTAGGACAAAACAGAATTCTTTTTGACGCACATGTACCATATTGAAATGTGTGTGCAGAAATCAACACACACATAAAACCAAACTACAATACTCAACTACCAGTTCATTGCAACGACATGAGGTGAAAGAACCAAATTTCATAATTTTCAAGTTAATACGGAATCAAAGAACTAAGCTCATATATATATATATATATATATTGGATTCCGAAGGCACTTAATAGTCAATGAAGGTAAAGCAAATTTTAGAAGTCAGCCTTGGCGGGGGAGAACAGTCTCACATTGCTTGGGTGTGGAATGAGAGATCACCTAATAACATGAAGGACCCCTCCACTCATTCCCAATTGGTTTTGGGCCGGATATGAAGTTTCCCCAATATCCATACACAAAAGAAAGTTGAATTTCAGGCCCCCACGCCGATTGATCCAAATATCCAGCAAATAATCAAGAAAAAAATAGATTAGGAAAGCACTTGCTTCACGGTAAAAGAGTATTCTGGACACATTCCAAGAAAGAAAGACTCAAGCATATCAAGTAGGGCAAAAATCAACCAAGAGTCGCCCTTCCCTATTGGCCAACATACAGATTTTAAACTATTTTAAGTTCTCCAATTGTCTAGGTGGATTGTTTTTGGGGGCCACCTTTCTCAATGCACTGTTTGCTTATGTGTTTTGAATGGTGCATTTCTCATTTGTGTATGGCTGTATTATTAGTGTGATAGTATGTGTCAAGGTTCTGAATACCATTTCGGACATGGTACCGGATTTGTCACTGGAACGGTACTTACCGGTACCAGTATGTTACCGAGTATCATTTCGGATATATCGTTAAAAATATTTAAAAAATACATTTAATTATAACCTTGTTACATATTTGAAAAAAAATCGGTTAACATTTATTTTAATAATCAATATATAGGTTTCTCCTTACCACGTGGTAGATCAGTGCACAAGAAAACATGAAGACAGAAATTAGGGCTTCTCTTTTTATGAGAGATGTAGCGCCGCTCCTCTCTCTCTCTCTGCAAGGTTCTCTCTCATCTGTTATTGTAAGGAAGGTCTCTCATCAATCATCTCTTCCAAAGGCACAGACAAGTTTGAACTTGAAGAGGCGTGGAGGAGAAGACGAGTTCAAAACGACCGGAGCTGCCCGTTCTCTCCTGTCACTCTCAGATCTACCCATTCTCTCTATTTCTCTTCAATTTCTCCCCTGTTTACGTACCGCCGGAATTCTCAATATCGGCCGGAGCTTTCTGGTACTGGCCTGAATCGCCGGAAAGCAAGCCGGAACGAAATCAGACCTACATGATACCGGTTTCTTTGCAAAACGGCACGTACCAGCCGGTATGGAACGAGATCGATAACCTTGGTATGTGTGACTCCAAGAATGTGAGCAGGATTTCGTTATTTGCAACAGCCTATGATGCACGGACACCGACACGGGGACACAGGAATTCTAAAAAAATGGGGACACGGACACGGCGGAGGACACGCCACGTGTATATTTATTTATTTTATTTATTTTCCCAATTTTTTCCAAGTTTAAATGGCAAAATATAGACAAAACATAACATCCATAGTTCTAATACCATTCAAACAAAACAAGACATCCATGATCCATAAGTTGAATACAATCCAAATACCCAATTGAAAACAAAACATGATAAACATCCATAGTTCCATAATAAATTATGGGACATGGCATGTTCCATACGTGTCCCCGAGGTGTCCCTGTGTCTCCGTATCCGGACACTGCGATACCTCGACCTCTAGAGGTGTTGGTGCTTCATAACCCAGAAATTTTAAAAAAAATTCCAATTTGACCCCAATTTTTTTAAAATTATAGTTTGGCCCCAATTTTTTTTTTTAAATTATAATTTGGCCCCCTGCCGTGTCCCCATCAATGTCCCTCTTGTGTCCCCAGCCGTGTCCCTGTAAAAAATTCAAATTAAATTATGGGACATGCCACATGGTGTGTCCCATATGTGTCCCCGTGTCCCGACACTGCGATACTTCGACCTCTAGAGGTGTCGGTGCTTCATAGGCAACAGCCTTTCAGAGTTGAGCAGAAAATTTTACACCATTTGGTTTTGCGTAGTATTATGATTGCCAACAATGATAACGAGAATGGAGAAAAAAAGACTCACATGTATAATCAGAACTGGGGATCAAAATTGAAAAGGCTTCTTTGTGCATCTGTAGGATTACCCAGCCATCGGCATAACGACAATGTTGCAGCAATCACTGATGAAAGCGACAGCATCACGAGGGATCCAAAATGTGAAACATCATTTGCAATTATTGTGAGTCCTAATAGTACTAACTCCGCCAGACTTGCAATAGAAACCTCGGTTATCCCGATGAGATTACATTTGGACTATGGGATTCCAATTTGAAGAATCTGCGCCCCTACGACGTCATAGGACATATGTCCCAATCTGGACAATACCTGCATAAGGAGTGTATCCACTTTTTTAATATAATAAACCACGTTTATACATCAGAAAGATACATACATACATTACCAGAATATAGCAACCACGCTACAACACCGAAGCTCGATAGTATTCATGTATGCAAGAAACTCATTAAATATGTACATGCATATGTATACATAAATTCAACCTAAAAGCACATCAATTCATCCTAAAAAGCAGGTACTTTTACCTTTCTGAAGGTAACCCAACATCATAAAAAGCACACACATGGGTAACACCTAAATCAAACCTTTTCTTGCTAGAACCATTGACACATAGAAAATACAACTTCCAATATGACCATAATTACATTAACTTTTGTTTAAATATTGTGGTGTGTTACTTAATCCTCCAAGATGTCGACACACTTCTCTTTCTTAAGGGGGAAACTGAGCATTACAAAAGGGTAACAAATCTTTTAAAATAGAAAGACAGTTATTTGCAAATATCCACTTCATGAGTTTCCAAACTATTCTTGGCTGTTTTGCGCTTAGTTTAATGTTTAAACTATTGGTTATACTGATCTTTCACAACTCTTGACCACCTATTTTCATGAACGAAAGATCTTCCGATAAAAATAATAGGAGACGAGATCCCAATAATGTAAACTATGTGTCTATGTAGGTACTATGAGTGTTATCTATGCACGTGCCTTCTACTTTTAGAATGTTTTTCTGCACTTATTGTATAAGAATGGCTGACGACGATCCATAACAGGTTTTAGAGCTTTCTACTTGCGAGTAGGCTCTTTGATCTAATCTCCACCTTCAATAGCAACTAATAGTCTCCAAATTATTTTCATAAACTCAAATTTTCCCCTTTAAGCAACTCTAGCTTTGTGTTCCTTAGAATTTCCTCTTCCACTTCATTCTGTTTGGTAGGTATGGGTATAATATCACCAAACAATGGAAGTGTTGTACTAATTAGTACCCCTTGTCTGGGGAATCACAAATGAAAAGAAGAATGAAGCTCAAATAGTATTAAGCATTGCCCACTGAAAAGCTGCATTTTAGTAGTATATATCATCATGCATCCTTTTGAGCACAATTGCTTTCATAACCTTTCATTTGGCACTTTTTTTCCCCTTTTTGTTTCTGTAGCTGTGCCATGAGGTGGAAATATTAGGAAGATAACTGTCTTTTCCCTCTTTTTTGCGGTGTGAATAGTTTCAAACTAATCCAATCGTCGTAAAAGTTTGGCCAAGGCTCATGAAAACCAAGAAGGTATGACTCAAGTCTATTTTTGTAGAAACGTGATAAAAGAATGTTGCCATGATCATTGGATCCAAATGAAATTTTCTTCTGACCAAAGGATTGAATCAGATCATCACAGCCAGTCCGAAAATATAGTCCCATGATCCCAAACTGCAGTCTAATCCACATGAATGGAATGGAGTCAGTTCATTTTCTTACTTTATTTATCTACTCTCTTTGGTGTGGTAGCCATCTATGTATGTGTGTGGACATGTATTGACTTAATATTGATTGTTTATCTCTGTTAAGTGGCCAATGGCATAACATGGGAAATTACAATTATGTAACTTACTGCAGTTCTAGAGCCTTTCATGGATACCTTGCCATTTCCAAGGTATTTAGAGGACAAAGTCCGGCTAGCCTCCTCCGGATGTGGCTTATGTTCAAACTCCTAGTGAGGAATTCAGGCTGCAAATCACTATCCCTTCGTATAACGGCAGCGTATTGTGGACCTAAACCTGTGAGACATCCGGTTCTGATCCACACATCCTTATATAGCCTCATATGGAGACCAACATATGGACCCTCAATCCACATCCTCCTAGCGAGCCGATTCCCCAACTCCTGAGTTGGAGCCTCATATCTCAAGGCATGAAAAGCTACCTGAAAATGCAAGGAGGTAATGAAATGAAGGGAATTGCTGTATTTTGAATCAGTGTAACAAGGGCATTTTTATCCATTTTACCTCACATCGTAGCTTTTGAAGATCAGGTGGCAGATTACTTGAGAGGTTGGAATCTAACCCTTTGATAGATTATACGGTCTTCGACTCACCAAGGTTGCCCCTCCCCTTCCCTTTCTTTGTCGAAGCCATTCTTTCCTCAAACAAAGAACCCAATAACACAGGTGAGAATTCAACGTTTCTTACAACCTGAACCCATAATCAGGTATCAATCTCACAATTAAAAGAAAACGGTTACAAAGTTCTCGTCCCTATAACAAAACATGGAAGCACTGAAAAACCTACCTTTGAATATGCCAATGTTCTGTTTTATCTTTGAATATGACAATATTCTGTTTTATCGATGGAAACATATTTGATCAGTACGTATTTGCAGAAATAAAAAGGCAAATGCACATTCACCTAGCAGCTAAGGTCTCCAAGCCATCAATCACGACAATAACTTAAATGCTCCGTCAGTCACAATTTTAGGTTTACTTTCCATATACTTTTCTCTAGCCCTACTACCCGTAAACCACAGCCGTAGAAAAAGAAGAATAAGAACAGAACCTCCTTGTAGGTGGAAACAAGAAGAAGAATCAATTATGTAAGACTGACAGAACATATAATGTATCTCCTCCATGCCAATAAAGATCTCCAAAACTTATGTGGAAACAGGACAGCAATATGGGTAAAACCAACACTTTAGTATTATGTTACAAAAACAATAAGAACAAAACCTCAAACTTAGAAACCTACTTCCATATTGAGGGTACCTGAATAATTGTCAGCACGTGGCAAGCCTTGTAGGTGCCACGATATCCTCTACTAAGGTAAGAGATTCTATATTGTCGAGCCATTTTGGTGTCACGGTAGAAGAAACCGTTCAAGCTATGAGCCTAGCCTAGGGAAGGCACATTAACCACCAAGTTTGGTCATCTAGCTAAGACATATCCCCTAGACAAGCTGAGCGTAGACTCATAATAAAATTCAAAAAGGCAATCCCAATATTATGTGCCAAAAGCCCAAACCCAACAAGAAGACACTATTGAAAGAGTAGAAAAAGTGCAGAAGCCATAATACTTCGTGAGCAAATTAGAAACAAGTTGAGAAGAATGATAATTTCGTACATAACTATTACACGGATATATGTGCGTGTGTGTGTCTTATTGGGCAGAATATTTACCGACAATCTGACTCTAGCATGCTTGATCAAGATCTCATCAGCATTCTATATCTTCCCCAGATGTAGAGAGACATTTGATGAGGCCCAAACGTCACATAGATTGTATTCACAGAAGCGAGATTAAGGTCTTATCTCATTTGAGGCACCGACATGTACAGTTTGTCCTTGCTGCAAAAGACAATTTATTAACTTAGTTTCAGTGTGAGATCTAATTAAACAAAAGTATTCACAATAGTGTAATAGTAAAGAACTAAACAATGGAAAGCAAGTATACAACCACAGAAGAGATACAATAAAACCTTCTTTTGGGACATCTGAAGGTTGTGCTCCCTTCAACACATGCTGCACAGCAAAGCCTACTCTATGATGGATAGGAATAATGCCACAGTGGTCAGTATTCTCCACTATGCACCTTCACCAATTGCCTCATTACTAACAAAAATCACCAAAAGATAGAGCACCTTACTCAAGAAAACAAGATTAATAATTTCAAAGCAATAGCTGAAACAAAGCTAAGCTTACCCAACACTTTTCAGCAAAATTACTGAATACATGTGCACCACAAGCTAGCAAAGAAATGAAGCTACCTATAGGAATATTTGCTACAGTGGAAGAGAGCATCACAATGCATTAGGGAATTTGCTAGCTAGGTACAGCTCTACAACAACCACTTGCCACGATTTACCTCTAATTCAACCTTCATGATGTGCTTCTTACCGGACCACATCTTTACCATGTACCCCAAGAGTTAGGATGAGGAAAGGAAATGAAGCGGGATATAATAGGGAGACCTTTATCTGCCAAACTATATTTGCTTTCTAGGGAAAATTTCAAAATACCCCCAAACTTTACACTCAATGTCTAATAGACTCCCAAACTGCAACTAAGTTCAGTTTTACTCCGAATCTATGCTTCCGTTATTTAATTAACCCCCCACCGTCCACTTCAGTCAAATTGAGAACAGAAAATGGTGACATGGATATTAATGGTGAAGGAGAATAGTTAGATGACTTAGGCCCCGTTTCCATTAAAAAAAATCGCTAAAAACTTAAAGCATTTTATCATGTTGTTCACTCTAAAAAAAAAAGTTATTCCATTTTAACACATCGTTCACACTAATAAAAAATTTGCCAACAACTTCTTTCTCAACAATTTTTTCACTCACATACCCATCAACTTATTCACTAGTGGAAACAACTTGACATTTGAAAGTTGATTTTGATAGGTCTTGTAGAACTAAAAACTAGCATTAATCATGACTTCTTGAATAAGCCTATTGAATGAAATCTTTGTCTGTGACACTGTCCTTCATTATCGCCCCAATCAATGTTCTCCTAAGTCTTCCAACTATTTCTCTGCCACTGTCTTTCATTAGTGCCGCATCTCAATTCATCCTAATAGATTCATTTCAAATTTTATACTTTCTCATAATGCCAACATCGATTTCAATACTCTCGTCCAGCTACAGTAATTGTGCAAATATATTCTCCCTAACCACCTAACATGGGTGCATACAGCATAGCAGATCTTATATCAGGCTTATCAAATGTATCCTTTCAACTTCATTGCTAACTTCCGTTCAAAAAAAAAAAAACACTTCATTGCTACCCCGTGATCACACAACATATCTGATGCACATCTCTTTCATCCATCCCTCCCTAATTCCAAGATTCACATCCTCCAAAAGTTGTCCACGTTTCTGAGTAAATGACCAAGATATCGAAAGTCTCCGCTCTTAAGTATCAGCTGCCTATAAAGTTCTACTCAATCTTCATCTTAATCTATCTTTGCTAAAATTACACTCCATCTCTCAGTTCTCCTTACACAGTTCAGATTCCAGTGTATATTATGACAAGTCTAGCTCATAGTTTACTTTTCTGTTTTCCCCAGCCAAAACTATATCTTTTGGCCTCTGCAAACAAGATACACCAAGTACCATCCTCTTGAATACTCCTATTAAGTTCATCCACAAGGACCACAACTAAGGTCAGCAAATTCAAAAACTTTGAAACACTCATTTTAACCTAGCTTACAAAACAGAAAACAGAGTGGATGGCATCTATGTAGACACTATCAAATGAAGATGATGACTTACCCCATAAAAAAACGAGCCCTGCTATTCGCAGGGAAGGTTCGCAGGGATCCACGCAAGGAAAATTATGTTTGGGCCCATTCCGGGTCCCAAAAAAATCTAGAAAAATATCAATAAATTTTTGAATATTATTTTATGGAGCCCTGTAAAAAATCAGCTCCAGTGGATATCGGTAAGTATTACTTTTGGATTCGTAGGGCGAAACTGCTCAATTCGCCCCTACGAATCCAAAAGTAATACTTACCGATATCTGCTGGAGCTGATTTTTTACAAGGCTCCATAAAATAATATTCAAAAATTTATGGATATTTTTCTAGATTTTTTTGGGACCCGGAATGGGCCCAAACGCAAATTTCCTTGCGTGGATCCCTGCGAATCTGTCCTTGCGATTAGAATTTCCGTAAAAAAACAAACAAATACGAGCCTCGTCAGCAGAAGAAGTTACTCCCTTGCTTTGAGGCATTTCAGGAATGATTTCAAGCTTGGTAGGTGTCACATCATTCTCCCAAGAGTATATTCAGCCACACTTTCATTTTCCGTGCCTAAAAAATCGCGAATGAAAGGTTTTCCTTCTGCAGTTTTAGCTCTGATCCTTGGTTCATCCTGCTAACTTCATAGTTTGGGCAGCGACCTTCCTCAACACAACAGCAACAGAATGTCAAACAATTAGGCAAATAGGAACGGGCACTTGTTAAGGACAATAAACAAAGAAATGGAAAATGGGAGAAGTAAATGCCAGGATTTTGTCTTGAACAAGGAGGAAAAGATGCCAGGAAGAATAGCATCGACTGTTGCTTCTAAATTGCGATGAACTCGTAGCTCAGTCTTCGAAATTATCTCTACACCACAACTAAAGGTTGAGGGACCTTTCCTCTCTAGTATTGTTTTCTGAACACCCCTCCGACTTGCTTCTTCATCCCCCAGAGTCACACTCTGAAAAATAGATAAGTAATGTGACAAGCCATCACAAAGTAAGCCATTCTTCTCCTAGAGAATTAAAATTACAGACCCAAATAGTCATAAAATCCCATAGAGTCACAAAATGAGCTTTGGTACATGATCCATGCATGTCATTGGTACCACTATGCGAGTACAAGACACAAACAAAAAACAATTCAGAAATGGTATAGCTGTATGAGAATTACTTAAAGTAAACACCTGATAAGTGGAAGTAACAATTATTCAAAGTATCTATTAGAAATTGCATATCAAGTAGAAAGCACACATCACAACCAAATGCTATCTCACCTGTATTCCTCCAACAAGCATCCCCAACGAAGGATTCATAGTTAAATTCTCTATTGTCACCCCATGAGCAGTGGCAACTATCTGAATGCCACGCTGTGCAATTGTGCTTGCAGCAATTGCTTCTAGTTTTGTACCATGATATTGATACATGGGATAGGGAAAGAAAAAAAACTACAATGAAGCATTGGATGTTGAAGAAAAAGGTAGAGGCAAAAACAAGTCCATGCGCAAGATTGAAGCACTACAGTCACAAAAGGCATCAAATTCAGTACCAATAAGCCAGCAGCAATAGAGCCCGAACAGTGGCAAACTGGATCAAACAAAGCCACACAAAATAGGCATGTATCCATATAGCAATGGCAGCAGCAGCACACCAAAAGCGAGGCTAAAACCAAGGCAAACTGATATGAATTGGTTCCAATAAGCGAGGCCAAAATCACTACCTAGAGGAAGTTATTACCTAAAACTCAAGCGAGCTGCAAGACAATAGCGCTGCGTTCCTCCAAGTAGACTTAGACTCAAAGTAAATGACAATATTTCTTACCCAAAAGAAATTGAGACACATTCAATAGACACAGATTTTGTTTGTATTCAAACTGATGTAGTATGTAGTAAGGGTAGTTATGTCTTTTGTATTGAGTCTATATATAGGTGTTGGAGTCCTTTCTTTGGTAGCTTTTATCATTTTGAACAAATATTATCAAGAGCTAGTCTCTTTTGTATCCCATTTGGGAGTTTCTCTCTCTACATTATCTATGGGTATCTTTGATTGCATCATTTGGTATCAGAGCTTCTAGGCTCGATCCCCACCGTTCATCTTGCCGGAGACTTCACCGGAAACCTAAACCTTGTCGGAAAATCTCGCCGGAGCCCCCAAATCACTCCAAATCCTCAGATCTATCCAACCCAACACCCTATACTTCGATTTCGACCCTATTCAGCCCTGAATCGAACTAAAACCCTTTGGATCTGACCTGTTCGAACTTAAATCAGCCATTTCGGCACTGTTCAAGCTCGATTCGGAGCATTTTGAGCAAGACCCAATCATTTCGAGGCTTATTCTACCTGTTTCGAGCATCAAACAGGTGATTTCGACAACACCCAGCCTTGTTCGAGCTCGAATCTGTCATTTCGGAACTTAAATCGAAGTTTCAAACCCAGATCTGCCTGTTTCGGACCATTTCAGAGCCTGCTACAGTGATTTCAAGTCTGCTACAGTGATTTCGGAGCCTGCTACAGTGATTTCAAGTCAGATCCGTGGGTTTTGAGGGTTTTTGGACTGATTTCAACCATTTTTGCTGATTTCGGACCAGATCTAAGGTGGGTAAGTGTCGAATCCTTATTTTCTTTGCTGGGTTGTTGCTAGATTGCTCTGTAGTTGTCAATTCGAGTATGATTACTACTGATTAAGTGTTTTAGGGGTTGTTTCTGTTGAAATTGGTGGCTGAGTTGACTGGGTTTT
This sequence comes from Rhododendron henanense subsp. lingbaoense, assembly GCA_020567845.1. Taxonomy (NCBI): domain Eukaryota; kingdom Viridiplantae; phylum Streptophyta; class Magnoliopsida; order Ericales; family Ericaceae; genus Rhododendron; species Rhododendron henanense. Next base: position 13,892,358 of record CM036324.1, on the reverse strand, counting down.
CATTATTTGGGGTTGATTAACTTGTTTGAAGTTGATTGTGGTGTTGTAATGGCTTATCGGGCTAGAGGTAGAAGAGAAGGTAGAGGTAGAGGCTTTGTGGTGAACAATGGTGAAGAGAATGAGTTTGACAACCAAAACCAAGAGATTCAGGAGTTGAGACAACAAGTTGCTACCCTAACGGCGATGGTGCAAGGCTTGCAAGTGTCGCGTGAGGGTAGTGGAGGGTCCGAGGACTCTCATAGTCACTTTGACAATCCATTTGGTGATCCAAATTGGTGTAGGCCACCTTCCACTCACTCTCCTTATAACTGGGAGCAGAACATCAAGATTGAACTTCCCGAGTTCAATGGAAGTCTTAACCCAGATGAGTTTGTTAATTGGATAAATACAGTTGAAAGAGTATTTGATTATGGAGATGTCTCCGAGGAGAAGAAGGTGAAGTTAGTGGCTATCCGTCTCAAAGGAAGAGCTTCCGCTTGGTGGGAGCAATTGCAAGGAACTAGGCTACGAAGAGAAAAGGGAAAGATTAGAGAATGGGAGAAAATGAAGAAGAAGCTCAATGAGCAATTCTTGCCTTTCAACTATATGCAAAACCTCTACAAGAATTTGCATAATCTCAAACAAGTTGGAAGTGTAGATGAGTACACGGAGGCTTTCCATCAACTTGTTACTAGAGTTGATTTGAATGAAAGTGAAGATCAAATGGTTGCAAGGTACATAAGTGGGTTGACAATCACAATCCAAGATGCCCTTACTATGCAAACTTTGTGGATGGTTTCGGAAGCTTATAAACGGGCCTTGGTGGCTAAAAAGCAAGAAAAGATGAAGTTTTCGAGATCCGGGCAACAATATCAAGGCGGTTCCAAGTCAGGGCAGCCCTTTTACTCTTATGCTAGGGGTGGTTCTTCCTCTAGTGATGGCCAAGGTGCTTCTTCCGAGGTTGGTACTCAAAACCGAGCGGAAAGGACCCCAACACCTATATATAGACTCAATACAAAAGACATAATTACCCTTACTACATACTACATCATAAGAAAGGACACTTCAAGGCGGAAGATATGGCTACGTTTATGAAGAATATCCACTCTCAAGTTAAGCTCAACATTGAGAACTCTAATGTGAAGTATAAGGCGGCCGTTGATGCACACAAAAGGGAGGTTTTATTCAAAGAAGGGGATCTTGTTTGGGTTATCTTGAGCAAGGATAGGCATCCTCACGGTGCTAACATGAAGTTGAACGATCGGAAAGTGGGTCCTTGTGAAGTCTTGCGCAAGATGAATGACAACGCTTATCAAGTCCGCTTACCCTCTCACTTGAGCATCTCCAACACACTCAATGTGCAACACTTGGTGCCCTATTTGCCGGAGGACACTACTGTAACTTGAGGACAAGTTTCTTTTTAGTAGGGGAGTATGATGTAGTATGTAGTAAGGGTAATTATGTCTTTTGTATTGAGTCTATATATAGGTGTTGGAGTCCTTTCTTTGGTAGCTTTTATCATTTTGAACAAAAATTATCAAGAGCTAGTCTCTTTTATATCCCATTTGGGAGTTTCTCTCTACATTATCTATGGGTATCTTTGGTTGCATCACAAATCAGGATACTTCTAACCTTTTCAAGCTTTGGTAAAATAAAATAAGGTACCCTCAACAAAGATATAGTGTGAATAACGATTTACCATAACTGCACTCGGGAATAATAGCCGCGAAGATTGGTAATCCTGTGAAAGACATGAATGAAAGACATATTCAAATGCAAGGGAGATAACTAAAATTAGCTGAAAAATAGAAGGTGAAGAATATCACAAGCCAAAGTCAAAACGACGGTATATGGAAGCAACACCAGGCTGCTGGCCCCCAGAAAGCCCAAGGCCACGGGCCACTACAGGGAAAACTCCAGCAGCTCCGGCTTGAATTAATCTCAAGCAGGTTACTTCCTCGAAGACCAGAAATTCCAGCCTGGAGCAGTGTAGCAGAAGAGTTTCACCCCAGTTGGATATACCCAAATTTTCACCAACTTGATTTCCCCAAAAACTAAATAGAAAGACACAGGTTTTCCCATGGAAATTTCCACACTTTCAAAGCATTTAAGTAACAGAACCTTGTGTTTTATGGAGATTTGAACCATTGCTTGAAACTATAATTAGTGCATGCCATGGTTTTCTATACTCAGAGAAGACTTCATGACTGAATGTTCTATGGAGTCTGAAGGTTCCAGAGCCACGAGGAATGGAGAGCAAAGGTGGTCTGTAGAAGATGTCCAGATTTCAGTGTACTGAGATGGGGTTGTTAAGTCCTCCTATTTTGAGGCTGTATTGACTCATAAAATTTTGACTCCTGATTGATAGTGGATTAGGAGATCCGTAGAATAGTCAATGCATTGTATATAAGTTTTTTCTTTTCTTTTTTTTTTTGATCCGCAAAAACGCCCCTCGGGCCTACCATTTTAACAGTATGAGAAATGCTACCCCATCCCAGTCCTTCTGCACTACCTCAAAGTCTTGCTTCCATTACTCGACAGAATAATGCCATTACAAATCAACATTTTGACAGTACATATTTCCATGCTAATACAATGTACTTAAACACAAGAATGAACAAACCAATTTTTTTCATCCTCGGTTTCAGATAGGATCCATCTGAAAACACCCATATAAGCTAATTTTATTGGCACCACATTGGATAACGTAAGGTGTCCAAACTTCGCAAATACAGTCACAGAGCAACAAATGCCAACAAGCAATGGGGATGTCAAATTGTTTGCACTATTGCAACCCTCATGTTGGGTAATTCAAAATTCACGGGTGACCAAGAAGAGGCATTCTAATCAGCAGATACAACTATTGTTGATACAGTTAAAATTCCAAAAGCAAACTATTGGGAAAGAAAATGAAAAAAAAAGAGTCAAGAGCACACCTACAATAGTCCCATGAAGTATACCAGCAGGAGTAGGCATGGTTGAAATTTCGAGTTGCTCCTTCAAAAACAAGTAGATATGGCCCACTATCTCATGATTCTCATCCAATGCAGTATCAAGTGAAAAGATGTGCTTACTGATATATAAAGCAATATACCTCCTGTGAAAAAAAGAGAGAAACATATGATAGACCAAGTCACTTAGAATATGAAAGTAGGTCAACAAATGTAACTTAACGAAACACAAGCAAGCCTGAATATTTTAAAATTGTTGTCACAAATAGAGCACACTATCATATTAGGACCAAACAGAAGTTATAGTTTTTGGTTGTTAAATTCCAGAGCAGATTAACAAAATACGACATTACGATGCTGAATTATTAATTGTTTGCATCAAGGAAAAAATCACACTTTGCTCAGGTTTCAGTTCTTACTTTGGTCTTGGACAATAGCTTAAGTTAAACTTACAAAAAGACAAATTTTCTGGTGACCATAGACAACATCCACGGAAACAGACAGAATAAGAGAATTATGTGTGACTTCTTCAAATGAAAACTGACGCCATGGTCATTTAGTATTCGAGATAAATCCTTTAAAATTAACAAAAAGAAGGACGTCAAGGTTACAAGTAATGAGGTAAAATTGTTTCATACGAAGATTTAAACTTCCTATCTTCTTGGCAAATGAACGACAAGTAAACAAGAGATAGAGTAGGGGAAGGGAGAGAGGACATTCATTTGAAAAATACCTTTCGCTCAATCCTCGAGGGATAGGCCCAGGCCACCTTTTGGCATGGCCAGCAAAAGGAAAATTTCTGAGAAGGGCAGCATTCCACAAACATTCTTCTCGAAACAGGTTAGCCCACTGCTTCTTCACACAAGATAATTGCACCCATTCCAACATGGGAACCCAGATGAAGATTTCTATTAGCAGGTGATCTGGAAGGTTCCCAATTGGGTTATCAGCAAAAATGGAAGTGATAACTTTGCTACTGTCGGTCATTAGGCTATGGAACTGCTCAATACATAAGCAAACAACAGAGTCAAATTACTTATAAAAAAAAAAAACCCAGAGTCAAATTAAAAGGAGTTTTGAAAGAGCGGGACTCTTTATGACCACTAACAAGCAGACCAATTCATCCACAACAAAATCAAGTTGCCCAACTTACCAAATTCTTGAGAGCCACAACTCTTTTCTGGTGGTTCAATTGAGTTTGAAGTTTCACCTGACATGACATTGGACATAAAGTAGAATCAATTAGCAAAATCAGAGCAGGATTAAAAATGAATGAGCTAATTCTCCAACTGTCCACATTGACCTCATGCTTAGTCTCGCAATGAGATTGCAGATTGGCTGAGGTAGACGCTCATGTCTTCTAGATTATGTATCATGCATCGGCATTGTTCTAGCGATGTTATGAGCCACCTTTAACTATTGTGTTGTACTTACCAGGTGTCCATATAGCAAGAAGGTATGAGCATGGGTCATCTGGTTCTCGATTGTCCAACTGTAATTTTAGCAAGTCCATTGAATTAGAGTGTCCATCTAAACATGTAAGAGTCTAACCCCTTCAAGTAGAGGATGTGAATCTGGAAGCTCGTAGCTGCAGAATGTAGGATAGGCAATTGATATAAGTTAGCAAGGATCAACACTCATTACATCTATCTGGTGTTTTTAAAATGTGGTCTCTTTTCCAAAAATTTCGTTAAAAACAAAATGGGAAAACATGTTTTCTTTTTAAGTGTTCTTAACAAGAAAACATTGATAGCAAAGCCAATTTGAAAACTAATACACAAAAGAAATGTTCTTCAAATGAGAACCCAAAGGGTTAAACCTATAGAATAAGACCAGAGATCACTACTTGCCTGTTATAGCTTATCCCATGGCCATATTCAGCTTCAACAATGGGTAGAAATTATCCGGATACTCCAAAACCGCCCCCAAACATCACAAATTGGGAGGCAGAGATTGAGAAATGAGATCGAGAGAAACGCATGGCACAAGGAGAAATCAATAAATTTGAAATACTAAGAGAGGCAAAGATTGAGAAATGAGATAGAGTACTTACTGTATCAATTCCATTGGCAGATGGAGAGGCAGTAGAAACAAGCTTTTGTAGATAGAAAATCAGTAATGTCAGGAGACAGACCGTCTAGTATTGGAGGATGCTCATCCGAAGAAATCAAAAAGGAAAATCCAGTTGCTATTGCTATTTCCAAGATTCCCAATCTAATACAAAATATCAAAGTGGTCCAGTTGACTTCCGAGAGATATTAAGCAATATTCTTGACTATACATCCAGAATGAACAATGGAAAAAAATGGACTACAATTACTACTAAAGACAATTAAAGATCAAGTATAACCACCACAGAAGAACAAGGCATTTAGGGATCACAATTGTTTCATCATGAGAGCAGGACAAACAACTGTATAAAACAAAGAAAAGAAACCTGGACAATTTGGAAGAGCTAGAGATCATAGTATGGAGGCACGCATGTAAGAAGTTCAATCATTGTGCAGCCAACACTCCATATGTCAGAAACAGCACAAACCCCTGACATCTCAATGACTTGAGCATTTTGAATTTCTATCAAAAACTCAAGTCAATAAAAGCACCACACATATGCTGAAAAGACACATAGGAGTACAAGAGTATTGATTGATCTTCAGGAAAAGCACATAGGAGTAGTACTTCAATTTACACACCACACATATGCTGAAAAGACTTGTCTCTGCTTCCGATGCACTAATACAAGCAAAAACCATGACCCCAACAGACGTATGCTTCACACACACACACACCCCCACCACACCCCTCCCCCCTGCCTCTCTACATACAAAGCAAAACCAATGACCGAGGCTCCAAATCTCCGAAAATGGACAAACAGAGTTTTTGATTTGTATAAAAAAAAAACAGTACAATGGCTTTCCTTATCGCCATAATGACTGCACTAACAACTCGAACAACTAGCATAAGGTGCAGTCAGTTATACGGGTACGCTTCTTGTCCAGCGAGCACAGTTCTAGGAGTATAATATTATAGACTATTGGGGTTGTGAAGCAATGGTGCCCACAACACAAACTTCTCGCTTTTTCAGACCTACAAAGAGAGAGAAGAGAAAGAAACGATCTCTTTCTTCGTGCAGAAAAAAAGGTGGGAATTTGGGGGGATTTGGATGGAATAAATCGTCGGTACCTGTCGCCGCTGCAGAACTCGAAGAGGCGGCCGCAGCCGGAGAAGATGAAGAGGCCGATATCGACGTCGCAGAGGACAGAGAGTTCGCTGGCTTTCTTCATGAGACCGCTGCGTCGTTTGGAGAAGGAGACCTGGCGGCTGTTCTTTCTTCAATTCGCTTCGACTCAGGAAAGGCCAGAAAAGTTCCGTATAACCAAAACCCTAACATCTTCTGGAAGAGGATCCAAGATATTGAGAGAGAGAGAGAGCGCAACAGGAATGAATCGTTAAGCGTGATGCGCGATGCGCGATTTATAGGTTGAGGTAGGTGACGAATGCCGATGGCTGATATCAGACGGATCGGACGGCTGATGCTTGTTTTCTCAAAGGCGGTGCTAGCTGGATTACGTCATCAACAACAAGGCGGCAACGGTTGTTTTTTTGAACTGCGATAGTTTTTTTTTTTTTTTAAACTGTTGTGTCAATATTTTGCAAATTATTGGTTTGTTGCATATTTGATGGTTTTGTGTTAGTAATATATTTTGTAAATTATTAGTTTGTCTCGATGAGTGAAATTTTAAATTCAAAAAAAATTATCAAAATCTTTAAAAAAAATTATTGAAAGCAACTTTTTAGATTATTTTTGTCTTTATTGAAAAAATTCTAATTTGGTTCGTAATTTTGTATTTTTTCCGATTCCTCTTGCCTAGGCCTGTGAATGGACCGGATTGAATCCGAATTCGATACGAATTTAAAAGTGCTTCAATCCGATCTAAATCCGAACTTTATGAATTGTCAGAAGTTTTTTTACTTCTAGGATTTTAGCAAAAAAGAGGAAAAAAAATACATTTTTTTCTCAAAAAAGGGAGTGAGAGAGATGGGGGACATACTTTGATGGGAGAGGGGACATTGAGGCGAGAGGGAAGAAAAGGGCCAATGTTTTTTTTTTTTTATATAACCGAGGAACTACTCTATAGCCGAGCTACAATTAGGCCCGATTTTGTAACCCAAACCTCGGGGGAACTAGAGATTTGAACCTTTTTATCTCCCTCCCCTCCATGGTTGAGATTGTTATCCTCGATCTCAACCATTGCTTTACAAAATTAGAGCTTAACAATCAATCAGGCTCATGCGGTGCGCAACAGCAACGAATGCTTTAAAGTCTTCCAACCAAACAGATTTGTTTAGCATAGGGGGTCAAACTTAGAACTCTTTCTTCTTCATCTTCATCTTCTTCTTCTTTTGCTTGAGGTTAAGGTGTCGTTCCAGTTTTTCTTAAAGTTCTTTTTTTTTTTGCAAAAATAATGCTTGTTCCAGATCTCTGAACCCTCCCTTTTTTTTTTAAATCTTCGACCAAAACGATGTCGTGTTGATCCCTATTCCCCACAGCCGCCCGAGTGAAATGACAATACTGTCCTTGCCCCATTTTCATCTCCTAGGGCTTCCACTGTACGCCATTTTCATCTCCGCAGCCCTCCCTCTCCCTCTTTCCAGAAGTCGCCATAACTGGTAGGATTCTACCTCCAAAACCTAGTTTCAAGCTACATTGTTCACTGTACATCGATTACGATCCAATCGAACCCCAAATCTAAAACGGCGACACACACCCGCACACATACAGAGAGAGAGAGGAACCTTGGTCGTGTGGGTGCTGGTGCTTGGCAGATTGTGGCCATTTATTTTTGGTGACCGTATGTAACCGTACGCCCTTCGGCCGAACCTAATGAAGATTGAAGAGAGAGAGAGAAAGCATCTCTGGGTCTGGTATGTGCGTCAAACAAGAGGGAGGGTGTATGGGGAAGTTGAATTGATAGAAGGGGCAATATGGTCATTACTACAATAATCTTTTTAAAAAAGAACAACTTTTTAAGGGAAAGTGGAATGGATCTTCTTTTTTGGTACTGTTCATTACGGAAAAAAGGAACTTTGGGAAACAGAAGCAAAACTGGAACGGCATCTAAAAGATATATGGGCTCGTGACTGCAATTAGCATGCATTATGTCCAGGCTCATAGTAGAATCAAAATCTTTTTTTATTTTCCTTTCTTTTTTGTGTGTATGAAAACAGTAGAATTCAAATCTCTAATAATTTGGTTCGGATTGTTAACGGATTTGGTGTATTTGGAAGCAGCAATAACAGAAGCCTTAAGGCCATACCCACCTGTTCCAATTGACTTCAAAGAGGTCACAAAACGACGATTTATTCGCAAATGGCACATACGTGAAAAAAAGGGTGCTAGGGTAATTTTCTCAATGGCGTGGATGGAATTCATTTGAGGGAAGGGTTGCTTGGACTTTAAGCCGGAGAGATGGGTAATTAAAGAACGGGAAATTGTGAGTGAGAATCAGTTTAGGTATCCTGTTTTTAATGCCGGCCTTGGCTTAGTGTTGGGAAGAAGTTTGCTTACATGCAAATGAAAATGGTAGCTGCTTTTGTCCTGTTAAAGGTATTTTGTTAAGGTGGTTGAAGCCTGAAGGTCAAAATATAGTTCCAAAGGTAACTACCACACTTTATATGAAGCATGGGTTTTTGGTAACTTTGGAGCCTAGGTTTAGCTCAATATGAATAAATTTGTGTTTCGTAGTTTTGGAGAACTAAGGGTTAGATGTGAGAAGAAGTAAGGGAATAAAGGGATGACGATGTTCCATTATTCATGATGTCCATGTGTACGTTTTAAGTGGTTTTCCCTTTTAATATGCTTCAAATTCATGCTAAATTATTCATGAAATCACATTAGGAACTACTTGTAGGCATGATACATACATGTTTTGCAACAATGAGAAGTAGCATTAGAGGTCAATGATGAATTTGAGCCTTGCTAGTTTCAAAAGAGTATTTTAGAGCTTACCAAAAACGGTCAACTATGATAGTTCTACCTTGCAACACCCCATTAGCTGTATTTATTTGTCGTGTGTGTGTATATATATATATATATATATATATATAGCAGGTTATATGAGGAAGAGAGAGAGAGAGAAAAGTTAAAATGCTTATGCAATTTTGCTTGCCAATTGATTTGTATATAGCAACGTGACTATAGAAACTATAAGAGTGCCTTGCATTATTCTGTGACATGAATTTTCGAAACCAATTTAAACATGGCTCACAAATCACTTATCCTTACACCTATGTTACATTCTCAAATTAATGTGATAGTTAAATAACAAAAGAGATGAAATACAACATTTAAAATTTTCGGATTTACCTACTAAACTTTCCAACTAAACCAAACGCTTCGATAACATTGATACAAGAGTACTCTGCTCGATACTTTCTACCGAAGATTTTTTTTAGGTCTAATGTGAGCTTGCCTCGATGCAAGAAAGAAGATATCTAAGACCGGCTACAAAATTCAAATTGAACCCCACCACAATTTCAAACCAGGGGAAAAAAATCAATTTTCAAAACCAACCCGTGGCTGTCGTACGATCTAGTAATAGCAAAAACCTATTTTGCAACAAAATCGCATAAAATGAGTGAGGTTGGGCCTCACTGGAGATGGCTTCTCTATAGTCCCAGGTGCAATCACCCTTTTTAGGGCCCATTTAGGATACACTTAGTAATGAGAAACCCGTTCATTTATCATTAATAATTAAAATCGTTCATTTTGTAGAGCTATGAGGATGTTAGTATAATTGTCAGAATACTAGGGGAGGTTGCTACAATTGCCAGAAACCTCGGGAGACGTCAGTGAAATTTAACCCAAAAACAAGAAAAACAGTGGAGATGGGCGTATGAAGATAACATTCCTACGGAGAAATAGTTTTTTCCAGAAAGGAGCGATGGCTTTGGCTCTGAGCATGTCTTCTGCAAGGCTCAATTTTCTGGAGATGAAGAAGATGAATATTGGTGTATTCGAGCCATCATCGTCATCGTCAGCAAAGGGGCGTTCTCTACAACCTCTACATTGCACACCACTTCAGCAAATCGAGCACCAGGTATCTTTTATATCATAGCTCTCTCTCTCTCTCGTGTGATATATGTGTATTTTTTTCAGGGAGTACAATTTCTTGGTTATTAAACAGGTAGAGGCTGTATACATGAGGGCTGGTAACCAATCGAAAATATTAAGTTATTGTTGGAAGTAATATATGTTGGTTATTAACTGGCCTTGCTTATGCCCAAGAGGTTGTGGTTTTGGAGTAAGTGATGTTAGTTACGCCCTAAAGTCGTGCTTATGGGACAAGTGTTACTGTTTATGTCCCAGAAAAAAGCTGTGGTTACGAGGCAAATGGCATTTGTTATTGTTAAAGCATCCAACTCAAAATCAATTGGCAATGAGTGGAGAGGCCGCCCAGGCTCATATACTAGTTTTAGAGCCGATGTAGGACAAGCTCTAATACTCCCCGGCATGTGCGGCCCCTAACTCGCAATTGGTGAGGTAAACAAATGATTTAACACATACGACAACAATCAAACCATCAATGGGGTAACCAACTATTAACGACATAGAGTCTTGTCCAAAAACCTCTGAAAGCCTAGCTCTGATACCATGGTAAAGCATCCAACTCAAAGCCAATTGGTAATGAGTGGAGAGGCCGCCTAGCCCAGGCTCATATACTAGTTTTCGAGGTGATTATTAACCGATGTGGGACAAGCTCTAACAGTTATGTACTACCAATATGATTCAATCATAGCTCCTGATTTTATGCCATTTTCATGGCTAGATAGCATCGGTTTGAACATATCCAATGAGTTGTTGGGGATAATGGGGGAAACTATCTATGCAAAACCTGATTCTAATGCTACTGCAGCAAATCAGCAAAATGTGCCAAGGATTTTTAAGTGGGGAACATGGTGCTATTGCAGTTGATTCTTATGTGATAAGTGAAAACGTAGGTATTGTACGTGACAACAACATTTGTTTCTTAACCAAAACATAGCAGTCTTCATCAACGTTGAGCTTTATCCTGTTGAAGGATATAGTTGATGATTGTCTTGGCCCTCTTGGCGTTGAGGTGAAGTCTCAGACTCTCAGAGGGACAAACTATACTATTTAGTATAAATTCTTACCCAATTGGACCAGCAAGCAAGCGACTACTGAAAGAGTAAATGCAGTAGATAACCCAGATATGCAGTTGTAAATGTCCTCACGTTGTCCTTAAACCTATGTTTTTTTCCAAAACTCAAGAGTTTGATGCAAGAGCTAAGAGGTTTAAAGGCTAAGTGGGTCACTGACTTGATCTAATTTTAGTAGACCTAAATTTATTAGCAATTCACGTGGGCCATCTTAGTTGCAGTAGATGTGTTATTTGCTTTTTTAAGGCCCACCTATGAGCTTTCTATTTGACTATACATGCAGCGTTAACGAAATGAGAGAGTCGCTTGCTATTTCTATCCCTTGAGACCCGGTGAAGAACAGCTTTCTTCAGTCTCAATCCCCTAGATTCATCTATTATCCTTGTCCATTTCTCTACTACACCAGAATTAAAAGTGAACAATAGCATGATAATTTATCCAAGTGTTACACTCGGAAGTGAAAGGGTAAGGTTGTAAGGGTAAGGTATTTTAAAAACTATAAAGAAGTGAAAGATTCTTGAAGTAGTTGGTGTGAGATATGCTCTCTTTCAATGCATATAAACGTTTTTGAGCGTCTTTTAATATGTAAAAAGCAGCACACAACATAAAGAAAAAAAATTCGAAAGACCTCAACTCATTATCATTGATGAGGATGCAGTCTTTTATACCAAAAATTAGTTAGCTTTGGCTAAGAAGTCATGTCCTCAAGAAGAAGAAAAAAAGAAAAGAAAAGAAAAAGGAATTTTAAGTTTAGCCATCAAGCAACGGTTTTGGCTGAAACAGAAGGTATTCCTATTTCTATGTCATAGAAAACAGTTTCATAGGACTACCCAATCACTTTTTTCATGTACATTTCTTTTAAATACTTCAACTATTCCATTTCCTTCTCCTAGTTCGAGTCCTTTATCCAATACACCCTTAAAGAAATCGTAAGAATGTCGATTTGATACTGTTTTGTACAAAGTTTAACAGTAGTGAGTAGTCTAGGGATCTTAGAAACCTATACGCGTAATACTATTCCATAAATACTGAGGGCAGGATAATTTTGCAGACTTTGTTGGCTTAAGCGCATTAGTTGTTTGTTTGCTTCCTTCCTAGATCACATAAATCTTTGAGGGCTCTGAATGTAATTCTCACTTTGCTGCTGTTTAACTTTCTTTCTTTTCTAATTCTTCTTGCATTTGAGCTCTTTCTTACTATGTTCTATTTTTGTCAATTCGAAAGGTTGAACCACAAAGTATGTGTGAACCTTGTGGTGGAATTGGATGGCTACTTTGTGATTTTTGTAAAGGCCAGAAAACCAATGTGAAATCTGCAAACAACCGTATCTACCGCCGTTGTCCATCTTGCAAAGCTGTAAGTAGTTTCTTAGAGTACATATTGGAAACACGCAGAAAACAGGTGAATGGAAAAATAGATGTTCGACTCCTTTAGCCAATGGAGGTTATTTTATTTTAGTGGAATTCTACAAGAATCGTAATACACAACAGGCTGGAGGGCTGATGTACATGTCCTTAGGTTTGAGATAGGAAACAGCCTCTTTGCATGTGGAAGTGAGGCTGCACACATCTGACCCTTCCCATGCTCTGTAGTGGCAGTAGCTTCTTGTATTAGACTTCCCAATTTTAGTCTTCTTGGTAACGGTAAATCTGTCCACACAGATAATCTGTGCACAGATTTTGTTGTGGGGCCCACCACGGGTCCCACACAAACGATCCGAGCCGTTCATTAAATGTAAAACATTTTTTCAAGGGTTCTCGTCAAAAATCAGCTCAATCCAATACCTATAGATGTTTGATCTAATCATCTAATTTTTCATTACCCGAAAATCTGAATGAAAATTTAGATGATTGTATTGAGCACCTATAGATATTAGATTGAGCTTATTTTTTACGGGGACCTTGAAAAAATATTTTACATCTAATGAACGGCTCGGATCATTTGTGTGGGACCCGTGATGGGCCCCACAACAAAATCTGTGCACAGATGTATGTGTGGTTAGCAGGGTTCTCTTGGTAATTTGTTAAAAGAAGTTAAATATTTAAAAAAATGCAATTGTAAGAAATTTTCAGTCTTGGAGTTCAAGTATAAGTAGGTGGCCTTATCTTGCTTGTTTGCAACATGTCTGTGTGATATGGAGTATGGACACCCCCCCCTTCTAACTATTTACCTCATTACTGCCTGCAGATTGGATGCATCCTATGTTCGAAGTGCAAAGTCTTCAAATGTGTTACCTTTCCTAACGTTAGTGATGTAGCCGTTTAAAATTGCTCAATTCGCTGGCTTGCATCCAACACTTCTACAACTAGAGTTGACTCCGGATATTTTGAACTGCTTACATGCAGGTACTAAGTTTCTTTCACCTCATGCAATTTCAAACCTCAGAAGGTGTTCTTTGAGAAACATTTTTTGTACACTAGCATATTCGTAGGGAAGATGCTTATGTTTTCTGATCTATGGTGTTTCTTTGTTTCCAATTGCAATTGGAGCAAATATATCAGTGAAAAGTTTAGAAGTCATTTCCATTCTTTGCTGAATGCGGGCATTTTTGCCTTTGACATGTCTGGGAGCTGGTTAGAGAATGAATCCATTGGCCCTTAGCTGGTTGGAGAATGAAATGGTGTGTTTGTTGTCGTCTTTGACCTTTTTCCTTCTCTGTACTTTCTTTTTGTAATTTTTTTCATTTGTTTGAGTTTTCCCTTCCTAGGAAGTTCATGGCCAAACGCCTAAAGCTTATAGGTCGATAGATTTGATATGGCCTTGTGACCTTGCTCTTTTGCTTTATATGGGACGACTTTAGTAAAAAAGGCAAACATGTTCCCTACTTTGCTTAGTCAAGTCACATTTCATTTATTCCTCCCTCAAAAAAACAGTGGCTGTACCAAGTACAAAACAAATCTAACAGTAAACAGCATTAATGGAGAAGCTCTTGATATGGCTTCAAATGTATGTACTTCTCACTTTATGTACTTCCTATGGAGTGTGACACACAGAACACATTTTCATTTAGCCAGATTAATGGAACAGCCGAACAGGAAAAGAGAAAAGGTAGAGAATTCAACAAAACTAAAGGCAGGAGTACAACAGAGGAAAGATCTCTTGCAAGTTTCCAGCAGCTAATTATTAAGTCTCATTTGCTCCAATGGCAGGCCAGGAAGTTGTAATTGACAAGTATAGGCCATGAATGACAGCATATAAGGTTGCTTTATGCAAAACTCTCATTGGTTGCGTTTGGATTACAGATTTGTTGAAAGACATGCAAAGAGGAGAGGATAGTGTTGATCTACACATTTTTGCTCCCTACTACTGCTCTAAAATAGGCTCATGGGTACAATGTCGAATGTCATAAACAACATAAGTGATGCCCCCTAACACCAAGTGATTTTAAGAGAGATGTGGGAAACCAAAGAAACATGAGCTTTTTCACTTTAAGTATTTACCGTTTTCTTTCCTACTAAAGATTCTCGCATGGATTCATGCCTAAAATACAGTTTCAAAGTGCACTGTAATCTTGAAGGCAAAGTTATTGAAGAAAATAATGGGGAATCTTATTATTTCGCTTTTGAAGGTTAATCCTTTTTCCCACTTCATATAGAGCAACATTCCATTCCAAGTTTCATACAGGATCCTATGCCATATTTCTTTCTTTCTTCTTTTTTCTGAAACCTTTTCTCTACTGGATGATGAGTATATCGACATTTGATCCTGCGGTAGGGACAGAGACAAGGAAGAATCCGTGCACTCCAATCCACCTAAGCACCAAAATGTGGAACTCGTGTAACTGTCTTTTGATTATCTGAATACATAATAGAATTAGGCAATGCTTTACTCCAGAGCATTAACCAATTAATGCAGGAATTAATGGACCATATCCATCTCATAATTTTTCCAGCTACCAGGCTGACTAATTTCCTGTAATGTGCCTCAAAAGAGAAAATTAAGCAATTCCCTGAATTTGCAAAAGAGTACCCAGACTTCATTTCAAAGCCAATGGTGCTTCAAAGTCCCACTAACTAGAAAGAAAGACCTGGCCAAATTAAGATACCAAGCTGAGATGGCCAACTTTCTCTTTGGCCTGATGATGATCTCATGCCATTCTTGGTAAAGTCGGCAACTGCCAACTATTTTCCCCCTTGCCATTCCGTTTACCCTCGTACAGATTTCAAAGGGAGAAACAATTAATCCATGTTAGTTATTTGTGTTAGTCATGAACAGAATTTTATTTAAGTTTTGGCCAACTTAACACGTGAGTTCTTCAGTTTATCATATCCAGCATTTAAGATATGATTTGCTCAGATTCTTGATTTCAATTAGAGGGAAGAAATTGCATAGTCCAACTAACTACGCTTTCAAGAGTGCCCTCACATTGGCCACTCTAAACCAAAGAAAGTAAAAGGAAGCAATCAGTTGACATGATAATATTGGATAGTCAAGACTAGAATTGACCATTCCAGTTCTCTCTCTCTCTCTCTCTCTCTCTCTCTCATGGTAGTTGGTACGTGGATGGACCATAGGTGAATTGACTACAATTAATTACCAAACAGATTGGGTGGCCACTTCTGAGCTCTTTCACCCTTTCTATATATTAAGCCATGTAACTCCATGGTGGTTCTTATATTAAACTGAGAAGCCTACCTCTGCTCTCACAAATTATTAGCAAATAATGGAGGTGTTAAGAAGTTTGTTTGATCACACGTGTTTTTCAGACATGGCAATAGTTCTGCTACTTGTGTTCATCTTAAGCTGTGTGATTCAGAAACTCACAAACCAGGGTCCCATGTTATGGCCAGTGATGGGGATCATACCATCCTTATTCTTCCACTTCAACCATATCCATGATTGGGCCACAAAAGCTTTGATCAAGACAAATGGAACATTCAACTACAAGGGAATGTGGATGGGCGGGTCGCACGGGATCATAACCTCTGATCCACTAAAAATAGAGTACATGCTCAAAACAAACTTCAAAAACTTTCCAAAAGGGAAGTACTACAGAGAAAGGTTTCATGATTTGCTTGGGGATGGTATTTTCAACGTCGACGGGGAATCATGGAAAGAGCAGCGAAAAGCTGCGATTTCCAAAATGCATTCCACCCGTTTTGTCGAATACTCGGTTCAAACCGTACAAGCTTTGGTGCACCAGAAGCTGCTTGAAGTAGCAGAAAATGTGGTGAAGTTGGGAAACTGCATTGATTTACAAGAATTGCTTCTTCGGTTTACGTTTGATAACATATGCATAGCAGCATTTGGAATTAACCCGGGGTGCTTGTCTACAGACTTCCCTGAAGTTGCTTTTGCCAAGGCTTTTGAGGAAGCCACTGAACTGACTTTGATCAGATTCATGGTGCCTCCATTCGTGTGGAAGCCGATTAAATTTTTTCAATTGGGATTTGAGAAGAGGCTAAAGGAAGCTGTGAGAGTTGTTCATGACTTTGCTGAGAAGACTGTGAGAGACAGGAGGGTAGAGTTGAGTAAAACTGGTAGCCTAGAAAATAAGTCTGACCTATTGTCAAGACTTATGGAGAGTGGAAAAGGCCAAAATTCTCATTTCACTGATAAACTACTTATGGATTTCTGCATAAGCTTCATTTTAGCTGGGCGCGACACAAGCTCAGTGGCCTTAGCATGGTTTTTCTGGCTTATTGACAAAAACCCACAAGTGGAAAACAGGATTCTTTACGAGCTAAATGGGATTATCAATCAAAGGAAGGGGAAAAAGGAAGTGGACACAATTGTTTTCACAGGAGAAGAGCTAAAGACAATGGTGTATTTGGAAGCAGCAATATCAGAAGCCTTACGGCTATACCCACCAGTTCCAATTGACTTCAAAGAGGTCACAATCGACGATTTTTTTGCAGATGGCACTTACGTGAAAAAGGGTGCTAGGGTAATTTACTCGCTTTTCTCAATGGCACGGATGGAATCGGTTTGGGGGAAGGATTGCTTGGAGTTTAAGCCGGAGAGATGGATAAAGAACGGGGAATTTGTGACTGAGAATCAGTTTAGGTATCCGGTTTTCAATGCCGGGCCTAGACTTTGTGTGGGGAAGAAGTTTGCTTACATGCAGATGAAAATGGTGGCTGCTTCTATCCTATTAAGGTATTCTGTTAAGGTGGCTGAAGGTCAAAATGCAGTTCCAAAGGTAACTACCACACTTTATATGAAGCATGGTTTGTTGGTGACTTTGGTGCCTAGGTTGAGCTCAATATGAATAGATTTGTGTTTTGGAGAACTAGGGGTGAGATGTGAGAAGAAGTAAGAGAATAAAGGGAGGAGGATGTTGTTCCATAATCCAATGTCCATGTGTATGTTTTAAAGGGATGCCCTTTTAATGTTCATCAAATTCATTAGAAATTTGTTATGAAGAAACATTAGTAACTACTTGTAGGCATGATACACATATTTCTTGCAACAATGGATGGGTAGTTACACTCTTTTTTTTACGATCCACACTCTTTTTTTCTTTTTTATTCACTTGAAAATATAATTTTACCCTTTCATTAGTTCACTTTGCGCACCTCAAGATATAGTATAGTAAGTTCATGTGCATAAAAACTGAAGAAGTAGTATGAATGGTAAAAAGAGAGCGTGAAAATCAATGCCCCTATAAAAGCAGCATTAGAATGATGAATTTGAGCATCGGTAGTTTAAAGAAGAGTATTTTTGAGGTACCAAAAAGGGTCAACCATCATAGCTGCCTTGCAACTTCAACACCCCCATTACTAGTCGTTTTAGCAGGTTATATGAGAAAGAGATCGAGATCTGAAAAATGAAGAAGCTAAAAGACTTGTTCCTCATTATTTTCCAAATTCTTTCCATCTATCAAATTGATCGATTATGCAATTTTGCTTGATCTCATTTTGACATTATGATATGTAGCAAAGTGAATGATAATGCTACTTGAAATTTTCCTACCAAAAAATCATTCAATGCTATTGGGGCACCGCCACATGGCACTCGGGCCTCTTTAAATGGGACCCAAGACAAAGTGTGTGGCTCGGGGGATGGCAATTTGAACCGAACCGATGGGTAACCGAACCGTAACCGAAAATTTTCCCCGAACCATAACCGAAATTTTCCCTGTGGGTATGGGTTTGGTTGAGACCTTGGATACCCGAACGGGTATCGGTTCGGGTATGGTTTAGCTGTTACCCGAACCGATACCCGAACCGAACCGAACCGAAATAATAAAATTACATAAATGCCCTTTATATATATATATGCACGTGTAGTGTAGGGTTTCTCCACAATCTTACTCTCTTCTCTCGCAGCCTCTAGAACTCTCTCTCTCCTTCTCTCCCTCTCTCTCTAGTCTCCACTCCACACAACATAGACAGTCTTCTACCAAGCCCCCACCGAGATCTCCACCATGATCCGCGAGTTCAACGGCAACGGCGACGGCCACATCGACGAGTTCATCGAGCTCAATACCAAGGACGTCCGATTCTGCGTGCGAGCCTTGCCCTGAGAAATTTGCAGTCAATGGGACTCGATTTCCCCAAGGGCGTCAGTGTGCTAGCTGTATGTCCCAAAGAGATGGTATGTTCAAGGGAAGCAAAATGGTGCGGAAATCAATTTGAGTTTTGTAGTCCACCAGATCTCTCTCTCTGTCTCAGTATATGTATGTAATATATAGGCTTATTTACCTTTTTGGTCCCCAAAGTATTAGCGAGTGGCCAATTTCGTCCCCAATATAAACATTTGACCAATTTAGTACCCAACGTTTAAAATTTGTGTCGATTTGGTCCCTATCCATAACGCCGTTTCTTGATTCCGTCAAAAAAAGGGGCATTCTTGGTATTTCACCTTTCTCATCTTCTTCACACTCCACGCCCGAAGTCGCGGAAGATCGAAGACAAGTTTTGATCAGTGGGTTTTGTGCGCCTCACAGAGACGATCGCCACGGTATGTGGGTGGTCGAGTTTCGTCACCGGATGAAGGCTCGGGAGCCATTCGATCGCACCGGGCGGAGACGGCGACGGGCGTAGAGGCTGTTTTGAAAAGCCCGAAGTCGCGGAAGATTGAAGACAAGTTTTGATCAGTGGGTTTTGTGCGCCTCACAGAGACGATCGCCACGGTATGTGGGTGGTCGAGTTTCGTCACCGGATGAAGGCTCAGGAGCCATTCGATCGCACCGGGCGGAGGCGGCGACGGGCGTAGAGGCTGTTTTGAAAAGCCCGAAGTCGCGGAAGATCGAAGACAAGTTTTGATCAGTGGGTTTTGTGCGCCTCACAGAGACGATCGCCACGGTATGTGGGTGGTCGAGTTTCGTCACCGGATGAAGGCTCGGGAGCCATTCGATCGCACCGGGCGGAGGCGGCGACGGGCGTAGAGGCTGTTTTGAAAAGCCCGAAGTCGCGGAAGATCGAAGACAAGTTTTGAGCACTGGGTTGTGTTCACCTCGAGGAGACGATCACGGATTGGGGTAGTACGTCGCCGGAGGAGCTCGGAGGTGGCGGCAATGGCTGTTCGAACGGCAGAGGCGAGCGGCGGAGGGGCGGTTTAATGGTGGTTCGTACCAGGAGTCGTCGGATGGGAGATTTGAGCACGGGGTTGTGTTCGTCTCGTCGAGACAAGCTCGGGAGTGGTCGGAAACACAACCCCGTGCTCAAATCTCCCATCCGACGACTCCTGGTACGAACCACCATTAAACCGCCCCTCCGCCGCTCGCCTCTGCCGTTCGAACAGCCATTGCCGCCACCTCCGAGCTCCTCCGGCGACGTACTACCCCAATCCGTGATCGTCTCCTCGAGGTGAACACAACCCAGTGCTCAAAACTTGTCTTCGATCTTCCGCGACTTCGGGCTTTTCAAAACAGCCTCTACGCCCGTCGCCGCCTCCGCCCGGTGCGATCGAATGGCTCCCGAGCCTTCATCCGGTGACGAAACTCGACCACCCACATACCGTGGCGATCGTCTCTGTGAGGCGCACAAAACCCACTGATCAAAACTTGTCTTCGATCTTCCGCGACTTCGGGCTTTTCAAAACAGCCTCTACGCCCGTCGCCGCCTCCGCCCGGTGCGATCGAATGGCTCCCGAGCCTTCATCCGGTGACGAAACTCGACCACCCACATACCGTGGTGATCGTCTCTGTGAGGCGCACAAAACCCACTGATCAAAACTTGTCTTCGATCTTCCGCGACTTCAGGCGTGGAGTGTGAAGAAGATGAGAAAGGTGAAATACCAAGAATGCCCCTTCTTTTGACGGAATCAAGAAACGGCGTTATGGATAGGGACCAAATCGACACAAATTTTAAACGTTGGGTACTAAATTGGTCAAATGTTTATATTGGGGATGAAATTGGCCACTCGCTAATACTTTGGGGACCAAAAAGGTAAATAAGCCGTAATATATATATAGCTTGATATTTTCCAAGATTTGATAGAGAGAGTCTGGATCGACAACATATTTTGTGAGATTTTGATAGATTTTGAGCTACTAAATCAGGGCTTTCTCGATGACTGTATACTTGATGGTTCCTCTCCCTCCCCTTCTCTGTGTTTGGTTCGGTTATCCAATCGGTTCGGGGAATCTCCGAACCCCGTTTGGTTCGGTTATGGTTCACCACTCTCCTACCCGTTCGGGTTTCGGGACGGATTTGGGCAGCCCTTCGGTTTCGGAGATCGGGTACGGATATGCCAATATCCGCCCCGAATGCCCCGAATGCCATCCCTCTCCCACCACAATGTAGTGTGGAGAAGGGGTCTGGGACACTAGGGGCACATAATAATTACTCCTATGTAAATATGACCCAAAATTGTTGATCCTTGCACCTTCCTATGAGAAATATTACATTTTCAAATTGATGTGACAAAAAAGAAAAAGAAAAGGTAACTCATTCTTTTGCTTGCATCTTGCGAAGGCATCACCGATCTTGAAGCATAATGAAAGATGAAATAGACGAACCACAATAACTAAACCAAACTCCCTGAATTTGAAGAATTAGTGCTCGATCATTGCTGCCAAAGTCTTAATTTATCTTGTGCGAAGTTTCACCGGATAGGTTCAATGTGAGAACAGCGGCGGATCCATGTTATGAGATGGCGTGACATGCACCTCTATTTAGCTACACTTTTACATATATATAGGCCTTGTTTGATTCGTAGACTGGAAAAGATCGGATTAATTTCATCCCTAATTTCACCCAATTCCATATTTGATTCGCATGGGATTATTTATGGGATAAGGAGTAGAATTTTAAAAAATATATTTTTGAAAAACAATTTTTGAAAAAAGAAATAGTTTTGGGTATTACAAATTAATTTGGGAAAAGCTTTTTTAGAACTAATTTTTGAAAAAAAAATTTGAAAACAGATTTTGTGAAAAAAAAATAGTTGAAATTTTTTTTGAAAATTTTTGAGAACATTTTTGAGAACATTTTTCAAACAAATTTTAAATCATTTTTTAAAAGTTTTTGTAAAACATTTTTTGAAATTAATATTAAAGAACATAATTCTGAAAACTCTTTTTGAAATCAAGCCCAATATCATCGAAATATTTCTGAAAATAATCCCTTCTTTATTAATCCTTCGTAATCCCACCTTATTGGGATAAAATTAATACTGGGATAAATAATCCTGACAGTCATTTCGAGAACCAACTATGGGATAACTCAGGATTAGGTATAGTTAGCCCATTCCAGACAGTTAATCCACGAATCAAACGAGGCCATAGGATATATACATTCTAAAGCAACATGTTTCTATGTTATTGGCACCATCCTTAGTACGTTCACTAATTTACCCTGTAAACTTAACGAAAATGATATAAGGACCGACCAAAACCCACCGAAATCGTACCGATGGCCGCGCCGGGCCGTCTCCGGCCACCGGACGGCCGATCCGAGCCGTCCAAAAATTCTATAAAAAAAACCGAGGGGCCTTACGCGAGAATCAACGGCATTTGAGGTGTGTAGGGTGCTTGGATCAAGCACCCTTTTTTTGTGTATATATGTACCCTCGGTTTTTTTTTAAAGAATTTTTGGACGGCTCGGATCGGCCGTCCGGTGGCCGGAGACGGCCCGGAGCGGCCATCGGTACGATTTCGGTGGGTTTTGGGTCGGTACGGACAGTAGTACTCGTAAACTTAAATTGAACTTTTCATTTATGTTCTAAAGTTATTTTATACCTACTGTATAAAATTAGTGAGCTTCATTCAAAAAATGCTTTAAAAGACTCAAAATTTTATTTAGAGGGAATTTATTTTTTCTTATCAAATGTCATTTTAGGCTTTGGGATGGGGAATTGGGGATTTGTTTCTTTTGGGAAGAGAGACTAGAGTTTCTAAACGCATGGATTGTTAAGAAATTTTCATCAATAGAGTCCAATTACATATGTTAGCTTTCATTCATTATGTTTTTAATATTTAAAAAATTATTTCAACTACTTGAATTTTATATTTCAGTACGCCTATAAAAAAAAAAAATTCTGATCCCGCCACTGTGGGAGAAAGATGAAATCTAAGATCATCCACCAAATTCAGATGAAATCTAAGGGGTTGTTTGATAACCTAAATTCAGCACTTAAAACTGAATCAATTAAGTAATAAGTGATTCAGTAGGTTTGATAACCACATTTTACATTGCTTAACAAATTAAGTGTCACTTAAAATGTAAGCTAAAAAGTTGAAAAAAATTAAGTAACTTTGAGCTACTTAATTCTGGCTGAATTTTGTGTACTTTCATTCAACCACTATACCACCACCACAACCACTCCTACCAACACCTCCACCACCACCACAACTACTCACACCAACACTTCCACCACTCCACCACCATCACTACCACCACCACCACAACCTCCACCACTCCACTACCACCATCACTACACCACCACCTACACCACTCCACCACCACATCACCACCACCAACTCCACCACCATTACCACCACCATCACTCCACTATTACCACTATACCACCACATCACCACCACCAGCTCCACCACCACCACTACTCCATCACCACCACTACCACTCCTACCACCACCTCCATCACTCCACCACCCTCCACCTCCACCATCACCACCACCACTCCACCACCACCACCAGTACCATCACTACACCACCACCACCACTATTACCACTCCACCACCACTACTTCACCACCATTCTTACCACCACCCCCATCACTCTACCACCCTCCACCTCCACCTCCACCTCCACCGCTACCACTACCACTACCACTACCACTACCACTACCACTCCACCATCACCACTACTCCACCACCACCACCAGTACCATCACTACACCACCACCACCACTCCACCACCACATCACCACCACCAGCTCCACCACCACTACTCCACCGCCACTACTCCACCACCACCACCACTCTTACCACCACCTCCATCACTCCACCACCCTCCACGTCCACCACTCCACCACTACCACCAGTACCATCACTACACCATCACCACCACTCCACCATTACCATAAATATATTGTGACTATTAGTAAATTAAGAGAGGATTGGAACAAAATTAATTCATAATTTTTTTAATTTAATGTTTAATATATTTATCAAACAGCTTTTCAGCTTAAAAAATTCAGCATTCAGCTTTCAATACTTAATTTTTCAGCTTTCAGTTTCAGTTTTATCAAACAGCCCCTAAGATTGTCAATAGATTTTCAAAACCAACCAATGGCCATTTAAGGGGATCTTGGTGCGATCTATTAATAGCCAGTGGGGCTCCAAAGTTATTTGGGAAAATGACGGCTAAAGACGTGTTTCGATAATTAATACCCATCAATGATATTTGCAGGGGAGGTGATTTTGGCATTCCACTTTTAGCCAATGGCACTCCACTTTTAGTTTTGTTTTCTCACATGATTAACACACAAAGTGGAGTGCCAGTAGCTAAAATTGGAGTGTCAAAATCAATTTCCTATTTTCAGCATTAATAAATGTTCTTAGCATGTCCTTAGCGGGTATTAATTATCAAAACACGTCTTGAGCCGTCATTTTCCCAAGTTAATAAAATGTTGCAAAAATTTCCGTGTGAACGAGTCGGGTTGGGTTTGAAACTCATTGGTCCAGTCCATACTTGAGTGATCCGGGCCGGGCCACAAACATCAGCCCAACCGAATTTTCATTCCTACTCGGTCTGGCAAACCCCATTTTCGTATGCCCCAAGACACTGCTATTGTATTCTCTCTCTCTCTCTCTCTCTCTCTCTCTCCCTACCAGATCTTCGACCCAAATCAACTTCACATCGCCATTCACAGTGAGCTTTTGAAGTATAGAAGTATGTACCCTGTAATTCCTTCGTAAACTAGTGTTTGATTTCAGTGTTTAATGGTTAGCATCAAGATGCAATTGTGCTATTTATTGATCTTTTAAATTTCCTATTATGTGTTAGGTCGTGCAATATATTGCAAAATGTCTCAGGCAGCAGTAGATGTTCCGATGAAGGGTGGGTTTAACTTCGACCATTGTAGAAGGAACGAGATGCTCTCCAACAAAGGGTTCAAACCTCCGTCTTTTCTCAAAACAGGAACTACTATTGTCGGCTTAATTTTCGAGGTTCGTGTCGAGTTTTCTTGTTCGGATTCCTATTTTCTCTGCCCTAATGGCCTCGACTTATGATGCCTCCATAATATCTGAATCTGATAAATCGGCCCGGGAATAGCTATCCGTGTGTCTGAGAGCCCTCATAGCCCAGGCACAACAACGCAATTACCTGGGGTGCGCCCTACCACTAGTTTATTACCAGGAGATAGATCACAATGATTGTTCATGAGGTTGGGAAAAAGGTTTTGTGTCGTATGTTTGGGAAGTATTTTTGGAAAAATCACTGCAACATCTGCAAGCATGTATCTACGCAGGGATCGTATCTGACTTTAACTTCTGCCGTTTTTAATCTCTAGAACAATTTCCTTGAACCCAAACCGTAGAACCAACCTCTTGTTAGCTTGGCCGTGTTATAGCGAGTGTTATATCGAGGTAATAAGGTCAGCATCACCAAATCATGGTGTTGGTGGATGCTGGATAACAAAGATTTTAGAGAGCATTGTAGCATTTGTTTGTGACTTGATGAACGCTAGAGTTGTGCAATTGGATGTGTGCCTTACCAATTTTCCCTGATTATGTCTTTCTTTGTAACCAAGTGTCTAGTCAGGTTGCGCACGCCCTCACTAATGCCCTCGCTAATCGCAACTCCCAAGGTCATGAAGATAACAACCAGGTAAACGGTTCCAATAGTTCCAATGGTTTTTGGCAGGCAGATGGAGTCGAGTTACAAAACTTGGGAGAGTAAGCCTCTTTTGCAGCCATGCCTCCACTCGACCAATCCCTTAGGGTTGATTATTTGGTTAGAATTACTGTTAGTAAGTTGCAAAAATGTTGGAGAGAACCAATTGATGCACATGCACCTTGCATGGATGTCATCTATATTTTAAGATAACGTTTAAGAACATTCAAAAAGTCAACTTCCTCCACACCTCTAAGACATTGAATGAGGCAAATTTTTTGGAAATAATTCTTTAGCTATGCAAACCTACATTGTAACCACTAACTATTTGGGTTATGATTCCTATGGACTGTATTATAGACCAATGGTGAATGCCTACAGACACACATGTTTTATTTTTTGGCCCAACACTTTTTGTAGTTACAAATATCTTACCACAGAAAAGCTATTAAAATTTAAAATCACCTTGTCAGTG
Organism: Rhododendron henanense subsp. lingbaoense; assembly: GCA_020567845.1. Classification (NCBI taxonomy): domain Eukaryota; kingdom Viridiplantae; phylum Streptophyta; class Magnoliopsida; order Ericales; family Ericaceae; genus Rhododendron; species Rhododendron henanense. Next base: position 13,866,583 of record CM036324.1, on the reverse strand, counting down.
TCTCCATGTGTGACTCCTGTGTGTCCCTGCATAAAAAAGTAGGTAAATGCAATGGACACGTCACGTGATGTGTCCCCTACGTGTCCCCGCGTGTAACCGGATGTCTAACGCGGATACAGTGATCTCTAGAAGTGTCGATGCTTCATGGGTTATTTGAAAGGTGGACAAACAAAATGGGACGGAGTAGTATGTATTTCTGGACATATTGTCATATCCCAATTCCCAACATGAGCAGAAGAGGTAAGAAGAGAACTGAGAATATCCGGTTCAACTCCTCTTCAGCTAAAGGGGGCAAAAACTGGAAGTTTAAATGAATTCTATGTCAATAGATTCTCGCTCTCTGCCATGGAAGTGAGTTATGAGCCTATGAGGGGAGTTAGGTGTGTATAGTGGTGAACCCTTTGGAGATATTTCATGTAAAGCCCTCTTGCCTTATTATTCCACCCATGCATGACTTGCCCATTTATTTTGATTTCCGGCAATGAATCAAGGAATGAATAATTAGATGATTTCACGATGGCAATGGTCCAGGGAGAAGCCTTTGCTTTGATGTTTGTAGAGGTTGAAAATCTGGAAGTTCGACAAAACAGATTGAGGTATCAGATAGTTTGACACGTGCAACACATAGGACAAATAGATCGGTTCCTTTTTGAAATTGACTTTAGTGTTGTAGCTGCCAGCTCCATGTTGGGTTTGTTCACAGTTTACACTGTTATTCGATTCATAGATTGGGAGTCGATTGTCTTTGTAGATGCTTCTCCAACTCTTTGTTGATGTTCACATTTTATGTTCAGGATGGGGTTATCCTTGGTGCGGATACAAGAGCTACTGAAGGGCCCATTGTTGCTGATAAGAATTGTGAGAAAATCCACTATATGGCACCCAACATTTATTGCTGTGGAGCAGGGACGGCTGCTGATACAGAGGCAGTGACAGGTAATTTCAAGTTCATGCTCTGTATCGGAATTTCGGTAGATGGAGTTGTGCTACTACAGCATTATTTTTGTTTTTTTTAAACTAATTTTCAATGTTATTATCTTTTTAGATATGGTTAGTTCTCAGTTGCAGCTACACCGGTATCATACTAGTCGGGAATCAAGGGTTGTGACAGCTCTAAGCCTTTTGAAGTCTCATCTTTTTAGGTAAGTGTAGATGTTACATGGTTGTTCTAGATATAGGAGAGCTTTTGTTAGGAGATTACATATCAAGATGTCCTGATTCTTTTGGCTTAACCAGCTATCAAGGTCATGTTTCAGCTGCTTTGGTGCTTGGTGGAGTTGATGTCACTGGACCACATTTGCATACTGTAAGTTATCTCTACAAACAGGAATCTGAAGTTATCATGCTTCATGACACATTACAGATCTAACTATATATTTAAATGATTGCCAGATCTACCCACACGGATCAACGGACACTTTACCATTTGCAACTATGGGTTCTGGTTCCCTTGCTGCTATGGCTGTTTTTGAATCGAAGTACCGTGAAGGGCTGACTGTAAGTAGTGTTTTCTGATTCGTAGGAGTGTGTAGAAAGGAATATTGTTTTCCTTTGTGTTAAAAAAAAGGTGTTAATCATGTAGCTTCAGTCTTTTGTAGGATAAAGGGAACAGAAAAGAATAGATCCAATAGGTAGCTTTCCTTGGGGGGAAAAAGGGTAGTGGAAATAATTTAAAGCTTCACTCACACAGAATTTAGGTTCATTTTTCCCTCTTTGTTTTCTGAGGTAGTCAAACAAGGAGTGGTGGTTATAATTTGCCATTCCCTTTCTCTTATATCATTAATCCCTGACACAGACATGGACTTAGGGTCCTTTTGATTCACAAGGGATATAATCTAGCAATCAGATTCAAGAGTATCTAATTCCTGGAATCCCATTAAAGCATTTGATATGCTAAGAGATATCAAATGGAGATGCCAATTAGGCTAACGTTCCCGAAATGGTGAAGTCTTGTCCCTAACTTAAAGGTGAGGTTAGGGTTTTATCCACATTGGAAAAAGTTTGGATTATAGTATTAACTTTTAAGTTGTGGGAAAATGTTACTTTCATGAATGACCATCATCCATAAAAAATTCTTGCTAAAAATCTGAGTGTACCTATATTTCTCTGTAGAGGGATGAAGGAATAAAGTTGGTGACTGAGGCTATTTGCTCTGGCATATTCAATGACTTGGGGAGTGGAAGCAATGTAGATGTTTGCGTAATTACCAAGGTCTGTTATTTCGCTGACATCCCTTGGACAAATAAATTCTCTTTGTGTGCATGAAGTTCTGAATCTCCTGATATTTTCCGGGCAGAATAGCTTCTAAACCCCTTTTCACAATTTTTTCCCTACAGGGGCAGACAGAGTACCTGAGAAACCTCCAGTCACCAAATCCTCGTACCTACACCAATGAAAAAGGCTATACATTCTCCAAGAAGACTGGTTAGTGATTTTGTCCTAAACCTTACCTTCATGTTGGAAGGTGTGGGTTGCTTCATATAACTCTTACATTCTGTTAGCTTTTGGAGGGCTTTGTCTTATTATTCCGTGTACTAAATAGAAGATGTCGGTTATCTTGAATGGTATTGAAATTGTTAAAAAAACTGAAAACGGCTATTTGAAGTAACCTTCGTTTTTAGCATTGCTGCATAAAAATGCCAGCTAACCTCATCCTTGGTTCTCTTTCTCAAATTGTGGCAATAGACTATTATGGAAATGTGATGATTATGGTATTTGGAGTTTTTCTTTTTCTGTTTAAAAGTGTATGACGGTCAATAGAGAAGAATCCATGTAGTCATGTAGACAATTAGTTTATGGGTTCTATTGCCAAGTTTCCATGTTGTATTTCCTTGGTTGAGGGAAATTATATTCTAATGGTAACATTTGGTTGTGATTGCAGAGGTCCTGTTGACAAAGATTACACCACTGAAAGAAATGGTAGAAGTAATTGAAGGAGGTGATGCAATGGAAGAATGAGCTATTGTGGTTGACTATTTTGTATTGGACTTTGTATTGAGTTCTACATACTTGTGTCACTATTTAGTTTCATACTGTATCAGTTGTCAAGTTAAACTAAGTTGTTTTCTTTCTGCAATTAACGTCGCAGTTTAGTTCCTTTTTTATGTTATTTGCGGTCTTGAGGTAACATTGAATCTTGGTGTGCCAAATGGTCTTTTGTGCATTTTCGGCTTATGCAGTACTCAATACTATGCAATGCAATACTTGTTACTGGGAACAGCAAAAATATATGATGCATCTAGGCTGTTTATTACTCTTAAATATGCTTTGGAATGAAGCTGTATGGTCACTGTCTGAAAATGTCACCTAGGCCAGGTAATAAAATGTTGCACTGTTGTGCGATGTTGACATTGATTGCGTTAATCTGCGGTCAAATTTCAAGTTAAAACTTCTGAGCAAACAATCTTTAGTGGCTGTCTGCGACAACTTATTCAGAGAGGAAATTGATTCGTAGCTTCTAAATAAAAAGAAGTTTTGGAGTGTTAGCCCAAAATTCTATAAACGCGTTTTGGATTTTAGGTTATTTTGGAGCAGCAGTTTTGGACCTGAAATCTGATTTCAGGTGCTTTTAGAACTGATTTTGGATTCAAGTGATTTTAAAATCTTGTTTTCAGCTTTTGCATCAAGCAATAGTAGCGTTCTCTGTAGTCTAAACCATAATACAAGAAGTTGTCACTACTGTTCATCATATTAGCCATAATTTCAACTCTGTTCACAATTGTAGCACCTCAGAATGATGTTACTGGGGCTAAACGGCTTTGTGCTTTAGATTAGAGGTCAATATTAACCCAAAATACAGGAAAACAAAATGCTGCTATTCATGATTAAGATAGTATTAGCAGAGTAATATCAATCCCTATTTACATGATTTTCCTGCTTTATAGATGTAGTACTCCATTAAATATCTTCATCAGTATTCTTGTGTCGAATAGTCTTTTCACCATCGGCAGCTATTGAGCTCAAACTATAAATACCCCAAGAATGTTCTTTCCAAAGAAATCCAACACCGAGTTTAACCGATTGAAAGATGTCGTAGCACCAATACTCATCGTGCTATCAACAATTTTGAACCACTGACTCCCCGGTTCACACGTATTTCCTCTACTCAAGCATTTGCAAGTATTCGTGACGATAATATTGGTTTCAGGGTCTACATCCAAGCAAACCATTGTGCCATTATCGAGCTGGGATGAGAGGTGCATTTTTGAATCTGAGATTTGTTCCCATTTTGAAGTGTTATCACTGCAAAATATGCTAAGTTTTGCAGGCTTTCCCAACCCATCTGCCTTTAAGCAGAAATATGTTCCCTTTACTGTCAGCGTCTTCTGTTGTGAGTAGGTCCAAGCATCAGACCCTGCGCATGAGCCTAGCTTTAGTGGTTCTAGCAGTGACTTTCTTAGGACACAGAGGCCAGTAAGCGGATGGAAAATCACTTTGTGTAGTTTGGCATCTGATAGTCCTGGCCCTGCATACCAAGCAAAGCAAAACCAAAGCCACTTAGGTATGGATGTCTTTCATGACCTAAAGAGGAACAGTATTAGTTTTCGAGATCAACAAAGATTTGAACCTCTAAAGTATAGTTCCATTCTTTCGTTGACACTTAAAACTTGAGATTTGCCAAATGTGCTCTTTAAATTTCTAGAAATTTTTCAATGTGATGGAGTTGGCAACTGCTGTCAAGTTGTTTCAACCAAAAAGCCACGTGCCATTCGATAGAAAGGTCAAATTCAAAAACGAGTATTCAAGAATCAAAGTGGAAAAGTTATTTCAAGAGTCAGTGCGGGAAGAGTTTCAATGGCCCGTGGCGTTTTTGTTTAGAAAATTGGGTGAGAAACTGTCAGCAGGTAAGATTGGAAATGAAAAAATGGTTGATGACCAATTTGGAATAAAACGAAATTCGAGGGTCGAAGCGAGAAATAGGTTACACTCAAAAAGGGTGCAAAAAGTATAATTGAAAGTAGTTTTTGGTTGTTTGTTTTGCTTACCTCTGAATGGTGATTGAATGGCAGAGATCCTATCCAAGAAGCTTGAATTCCTTGCCTCACACCAATTCCAATTCAAGATCCCATAAGTCTCATCTGAACCAATTCCCCCTTCTCTCAAGTAATAACTCCCAGCAAGGGTCCACAAAGCCCATTCCCAGTCCATTTCAGCTGCCACACCCATGAAACAATCTAGGTACCTATTGTCATTGACACTTACACCCCTTTGGTCCACCCCAAACTCACTCACAAACAATGGGTACCCTAATTGGTCCACCACAAACCCTGCCCTCCTCATCAAATTACCCACAATTTGCGCGCAAACTTGGTTAGGGTTGCCAGTTCCCCATGCGTAGGCGTCGGAAAACGAGTACCAATGCACCTCGAACACAAGCTTTCCGGCGAACGTTAGATTCACGGGGCGCTGGAGGAGGAAGGAGAGGTCTTTGGCGTAACTTAGGCCAGAGAGAATGACAAGAACATTTGGATTTGCTGCATGCACTGCTTCAGCTCCTTTCTGCATGTACCTATAGCAAGATTTTTTGAGGATTATTGAGGATTAGATAGTGTATTCATAGAGTTTCCTATGGTAACTTACTTGTGTCGGGTAACAAAACTGAAGTTCTCGCACAGTAATGAAATATGTCAACGTACATTTAAAAGTTCCATCTCTTTGAGGTATATTAAGAACATAAATTTCCTCCTTTATAAATAGCATGCCATCACTATGTTAGATTCCTGAATCCTGTATATGTACCTGTACCAATCATCGACGTTCGACTTGTTCCCACGAAGTTCATTCCTCAAGCTCATGCCAACAACATTGGGAGTGTCCTTGAACATGGTGGCCATCCGGGTTAGCCCTCTGATCCAAAGGTCGGGATTGAAGTACTGGTCCCCAAAGAAACCGCTTCCGTCGTCGTTGCTGCAACACCACCCTGGCTTACTTATGTGATTGTCTATTATCACCATCACATTGTTGTTTGCGAGGCTGGACACCACTGTCTGAGATATTCAATTCAATGACTCAAAATCATGACCAACAACAAAGTTTTTAGGCCGAAATTTACTTGTGGCTACGGACTAAGCAAAAAGACTTGGGACTAAAATATCCTTGAATATACATAAGCAGCCTCTATGCAAAATAAGGACATTTTGGTCATCTTATTGGGAGGTGAAATTCACGTTATGTTTGGTTTACTAAATCCTTGGGACCTTTTTGTTTGACCTGAAATGAGCATTGTATTAGACTATATATTCCAGGCGAACAAATATCCAGTGAGTTGGTCAAAATATTCTTGACCCCGAGCAGACATGACTCGGATATATAATCGCACAAAAAGTGGGGAAATACAATACTATAGAGGGTGAGGTTATAAATCCGATCATTATTAATCTGTGAAGTCATACACCTCTTCACTATTAGTCTCATCAAATAAATGAACTACTTATTAACAGTTGACCGCCCTGAGTTTCCTAGTGATATGGCACTCTTGTGGTGTCCTTGCCATGTCGGCGGTTCGAGCCATGGTACCCCTCTCTCGTAAAAAAGAAAAAGAAAAAGCAGGACACTCTGGTTTTTAGAATTGCTTTGGTATTCTTATATGATTGTACTATAAGATATGAAATTTTGAGTAATTATTTTCACATCCTCAGTTTTCTTTTTTCAAAGAAATGAATTGCTGTCTATTGATAATCAGGTGAAGTTACACGTACACTCGCCCAAAAGTACTTTTGGGACAATAAATGGTCTGAAATGGGAAAATAAGATACTATCATCTAAATACTTATGAAATTAACTGCCTACTTTCTTATAAGAAACTTTTTACCATTATAGACTTACAGTAAATATCTGATCGATTTCCTAATGCAAAATTTTAGGTCCATCACTGTCCTTAAGTAATGGGCTGCTAAACGAACCAAACTACTCGAGTCTGAGTTCGTGTTCGTTCATTAAAAGCTTGTTCAAGATTGGTTTGTTACATAAACAAACCAAGCTTGAACACTTTTTTTGAAATTCGTTAAGATTTCAAGCCAAGCTTGAATAGTTACTACTTGGCTCGTTCGGCTTATTATGTATAAAAAATTCAAGCTACTTGAGATCGGCTCATGTTTGTCTTGATTAAAGTTTGTTTGCGATCGGCTCGTTACATAAACAAACTAAGCTCAAACATATTTTTGAAGCTCGTTATGTTATCAAACCAAGCTTGATCAACTACCCTCTTGGCTCGTTTGGCTCGTTTATCACCCCTAGCTTGAAGTGCCCTCGAACTGTAAGGGATTGTTTGGTTTTGTATTAAATGTCAAGGAGATAAACCTATCTCACATAGAATAAACCACAGGAGAGTATCAGTTTTTAAACAACCCTTGGTTGTCCCCATCATTTCATAATCAACCTTTTTTTTTTTTTTAATCAAATAATCAACCAATTGAAACAATAGTCGTTGAAGTAGCGTGAAAGAACAAGGAAGTTAATTAATTTATCTAATACGTCATTTTCGCCACCTCTGTTATCATCGTAGTGGACGATACTTCAAGCTTATCTTAGCCGTTGGGCTTAATTAATTTATTAACAATTGGACAAAAAAAATCCTTAATTTTACTTGGGTCCATTGAATATTCTTCGCTAATTCTAATTAGTGAGGTTTATTAGACCGTTTAATATGGAAATCGCAAATGAACCTTCATGCGTAGGTACTTTTTCCACTTTTTTCGAACGTCGGATAAACTAGAACTATATACGAAACCGAGGTGGCCTGTGCCATTTCCCCCAATTTAGCTCCGCCCCTGTCGAGCGGAGCATACAAGAATCAAGGAACCTGATTCCAGGCTTCGTTGGTTCAATCCTAATGGTCAGCAAATTGGCCCGAACATTCGGTTATCAAAATAAAAAGTTAAAACAAAACAAAATGAAGAAACGAACCAATAGGAAAAGCAAAAAAAAGCGAAAGTCTTCTTTCTTCCTCTCTTTCCTTTCCCTCCCCACATCAAAAACCACAGCTTTCCAGGAAAAGAAAAGAGGAAAAATACGTACCTGGTAAGCATTGATGAGAGAAAGATCAATCAAGGAGGGGTTATTAGACTGGAAACCAGCAACGGATTCAATCAACCCAAGCCTCGTGAACGACTTTCTAACAGTTAAGTTAGCCAATGACTCGTTCGTGGCCAGAAACAGTGGCCAAGTAAGCCTAACACAGTTGAAGCCCATGGACCCGATCTGCTTCGAGATCAGATCCACGGGCTGTTTACTAAGGCCTTCCGCCACCACGGCTTCGAGATGGGAGGCCCAATTCACGCAGGCCAGCTTGACCCGCCGCCCGGTTTCGTCGACGATCCACCGGGAGTCGGTGGAGAGTGGAAGCGCCGCGGCCGGCGAGAGGAGGAGTGCTAGGGAGAAAGAGGATAGGAAGACGAGAGAGAGGAGCCTTCCCATGTTTTGGATCTTTCTTTGCTTTGGGTGCACAAAGGAAATTCTTAAACTCTCATTTTATATGTGAGAGGTTGGGGTAATAATTGTCATGGACATGTTTGATTAATATATACTCATTCCGTCCCGATTTAAATATATTTTTTAATTCTAAAATATATATATTTTTACATATTATTTTTTATTTTCTTACATCAAATTAAAGTACTTAATGAGCATTTTAATTTGGTGTAAGAAAATAAAAATATGTGAAAATGTATTTTTTAGGATTTGAAAATGCTCAAAAAATCGTAGGGAATATTTAAATTGAAACGGAGTAAGTATTATTTTCTTGTTGTTAATATGATTATTTAATAAGTATTATTTACTTATGTTACAAACAAAGTCCGATGATGGATTCCTAAGGCTCCATTCCTCTAAATTTCTTATTTTTTAAATATTTATTTTCCATTTTACGAAGCAGATCATTCTCTTACAATACATTATCTTTAATTCAAAAAATAAATACTTATTTGAAAAAACAAATACTTTTTTTAGTTAGTACAACACACCCTAACTCAACCTGGCCCACCAGACTATACAAACAAGGTATTACATTATTATATAGACTCCTCTATTTTAATCACTCATACTAATTAATTACGGATAAGATTGTATATGTATATATGAGATACTAGTAATTAACTAGCCTAGCCGAAGTTTATCTCCGAAGCTACTAGGAGCATATACTATGAGAATATTGCTTAAAGATCTATTAATGTGGTGAGAAATAAGTTATCCCCATTTCAATTGTATTTACACAATTACACATATAGATATCGGGCGTACATACATGCAGAGAGGGAGAGAGAAGTGTTTACTGGAAAGTCCAAGAAGAAGAGGAAGTGTGAGAAATGAGGTGGGTTAGGGCTCTCAAGGATAATATAAACGATGGAAAACTGCAACTTTAATTAGACCTCAATGTATTTGTCATTGGCTTTCCCGATGCCATATTTTTAGTCAGTTTAGGACTTCACACCATAAAACAGGCAGTCATTGTCCCATATTTTTCCCAATTTTCCAATCAATTAGGGGGAGTCATTGACTTGTTGGTAAAAAAGATTTCTCCGCACATTTGAAACATTTAAAGTGGGACGGAGGGAGTAAGTATTTATTTCACGACAACGCTTAGCACATGTTGATGTTGGAAATGCGTTAAGAAAAAGGTAGAGATGGTCCTACTCGTATGGATTTGTTAACGTGCAGAACTTCTTTTTGATTCCAACACTATGCTTTTGGGGTAAGTGATAATGTTGTGTTGACCTTTTGACTTTGCAAGACTTACAAGGCAATGCATCAACAATTAAACATATTACTACCAGATTGCTTTTGCCCAACGAAATACGAGCTCAAGATCGCGTGCGGAAGGTGAAATGAAGGTTAATCTTCATGGGTCTCGAGTTTATAGGCTTGATTTCGAGAGAGAGAGAGAGAGATGGAGAGGAGAAATGGGAATGGGAAAATGATTTCCCTGTCACACACACCACACACATATATACACCATATTGCACCAACACCCAAATTTTCTAAATTCTTGCACATTAACCCACAACCATGATCTCCCTACTCATCCATCTTTTATTCTTTTATAAAATATCTAAAATTATTAAAGAAATTTACGGGTCTCTACAGTGATCGTCTCCTTTTCTTTCTTTCTTTTTTTTTTTTTCTTTTCTTCTGACTTTAACCTAAATCTGTTAGCCTTGGATTCATCGTCATCATATTTGGGTTTTGGAAGTAATCTACTCCCTCTATCCTAAAAAGGATGATAATTTTTGAAATTCGTGTCATTTTTCATCGCTTATATCTTTCGATCTATAATGTTTTTTATGAGTTTGAAAACTTTGTATAATAGAACTAATCGAGAACTATCAAACAAGATCCACATTGCATATATTTTGAAATCCATATTGAAAGATATAAGAAATTGGCACAGATATCAAAAATTGACATCTAATTTAGGACGGAGGGAGTACAAGTCTAATCTATTGAATTAAAAAAGAAAAAGAAAAAGGAAAAAAGAAGAAGGAGGGGCTTTGTTTTGAAGGTCATTTATGTCATTTGGGACATAAAATTAACAGAAGGGGGAATCCCAATTATTCCCAACAATAGTTTCAGAAACCTAGGGAGGTCTCAGTATATGTCAGAACAAATCTCCCGGCGCCGGCGGGAATAAGAACAGGTCTCTCTCTCTCTCTCTCTCTCTCTCTGTGCGTGTTTATCTATCTCTGCTTATTGTTCTGTTTATGGGTAATTCAAACTGTATTTTGGAGGGTTCGGTCTTTATCTTCTTCGGAGTTCTGTATTAGTACTATTTGCTTAGCTTTCCCCTGTGTAGCCCTTATGATTACTATCTTGTTCGCTCTTGGCTTGTATATTGTCTTCTCCATACCCAATTCCCCATGTTATTGTTTCAGCAATTTGCCCTCATGATATCGGCCTAGCTTTTAAAAAAAAAAAAACTTTTTGGGCTTTTTCTTAGATATTTCTAAAATATTTAGTAAAAGTCATGACTTTGCATTTTCCGATTCCTCTTATCTAGACGAATCTATAATCCCAAAAAATTTGGTGCAAAAACAACAAACGTGGAAAAATTTAAATAAGGACTAAACAAGTGAAAGCCCAAAAAGCCAATTTGAATAAGGATTCCCCAATATGTTCCGCAAGTGTCCATTGAGTCACTCGAGGGTGTCTTAGAATATCTTGAGCATGTTTCAGAGTGCCCCTAGTGAGTCAAAAAACTAGGAAAAAATAAGAACACTTCCTATGTGTGTTGGCCAAGTGTCCGACTGAGTGTACATGACTTCCGGCAAAGTATCTGTGCTTCATAGACTGCAACCGATCTTGATCAGGACAGAATATTGGAGTGTGGTTATCAATATTTGGAGTGCCAAAATCAGTTTTATTTACTAATTTGAACCAAACAAACCCATGTGCACACGAATTATGTTAAGTTTTCCTTGTGTTTTAGATATTCATTGTTTCTCTTTATTGTCATCTAGCTATCAAGCCCTCATGAAACTTGTGTGATTTTTTTTTTGTTCTGTTTTTGTTTTATAAGCTGGATATCCATTTTTACTCTTCCTGGACATTGCAAAATCAAGCTCCCCCATTACTTGGAACTACTTGTCTGTTCAAGGCTTCAAGCGTACTCGTCACTTTGGAACTACATGTTTGTTCAAGCATACCCGATTACATTTCATTCTCCTGTGTTACTTTCTCATTCACAAAAATGTTCCTACGAAACTGATATTTTTAGCTATTAACCATCATCTTTCACAGATTCATACACAAACAAGACTTCCCTACTTTTTGCCTAAAGTCTACTACTATATTTGACATCCCCAATATGTTCCGCAAGTGTCCATCTAGTCTCTCGAGAGTGTCCTATAATATTTCGAGCATGTTTCAGAGTGTCACTAGTGAGTGGGAAAAAACTAGGAATAACTAAGAACACTTCCTATGTGTGTTGGCCGCGTGTCCGACGAGTGTACGTGACTTCCAGCAAATTTTATGTGCTTCATAGACTGCAACCGAGCTTTTTTTTTTTTGAACAACTGCAACCGATCTTGATCAGGACAGTTTACTTATTTGAACCAAACAAACCCTTGCGCACAAATTATGTTAAGTTTTCCTCGTGTTTTAGATATTCGTTGGTTTCTCTATATTGTTATCTAGCTATCAAGCCCTCGTGAATCTTGTTTGATTTTTGTTTTTTACATTTTTGTTTTATCAGCTGGATATCCATTTTTACTCTTCCTGGACATTGCAAAATCAAGCTCCCCCAGAACTTGGACATACTTGTTTGTTCAAGTGTACTCGTCGCTTTGGTTACTTTTAAATCAAATGCGATGAGTAATAAGAAAGGCACTCTTAGATTTTCCTCCAGCAATACTTGTGGAATAACAAATGAGGGTTACTTGCCTCGTGAGATATTGGAGGACATTCTAACAAGACTCCCAGCAAAGATGGTCGGCCAATGCAAGTGCATCTGCAAGTATTGGCGCGCTCTAATTGAGGAGCCCTCTTTTGTGGAATTGCACCATTTCCGTTCCAAGTCTAGACCCGGTGGCTGTTACCGCGTAATCTATTTAACTACCGGTGACTTCCAGAATATACATTTTTTCTCAGCCAATTACGAAGGAGGACTGGCCCAGCCCTTGTTCACCTATTTAAAGTCAGGTTCATGTGAAGTTGAAGCATCTGTCAATGGCTTGTTATGTTGGTACCTTGAGGTATCTGAATCCATTTTGATTATGAATCCTACCACCAAAGAACTCATTACCCTTCCCCCATTTACTAGGCCAGCAAACCACGTCCGTTATGCAGGACCATTGGTGTCATTTGGGTTTGATCCTTCCACTAAGCAATACAAAGTGTTGAATATGTACCATGTACTGAAAGAGAGGCATGGACAATTGGAGCACTCTCATTGCGAGTGTGAAATTTTCACTTTGGGCACACACTCATGGAGAAAGATTGACATTGTTCCCCAGGCCTCCCACCTTGAGTTTGGTTCACGTGGCGTTTGTGTTGGTGGAGTTATACACTGGAGAAATAGTTGGTATTATTCGATATGTTCTCGTACTGTTGATGGTGAGGTTGTAGTGGCATTTGACCTCAAAGAAGAGAGATTTCGGGTGTTTTCACTGCCTAGGGAATTCCCACGCACGCGTTGTCTGGTAGAACTTGGAGGCCATTTGGCTGCTTGTGAGAAATCCTTTCTGGAACTCCCAGAAAATGTACTGGTGGAGCTTTGGATACTGGAGGACTATGACAACTGGAATTGGGTCAAAGAGAGGATCACGCTGCCACGGGATATTGTTCGACCACCAATTTATACAAATGGCGCAATTCAGGCAGGTGAGATCCTCCTGCATGTTCTTCTGACGCTGCTGCCTGTGTCTACTGACATGGAGGTGTACTATTATGGTCGGAACAAAAGAAGTTTAAGAAAGATTGAAATCACAGGGCTTTCTCTTCCGGATCCAGTGTACAAGGGTGTCTTTAATCTTGTTGAAAATCTGGTTTCCTTGCGAGATATTTAAATTTTTCTGTCATTTCCTTTTCTCTATGTAAGTCTTGTTATTACATTTCATTCGTATGAGACCTTTTTGTCAGGCCATCTCCCTAGGTGTATTGATTTGCTTTTGATTGTGAATGTTGTTGTCCAATGAGTCATTTATGGGCATTGGATTATTAGACCATTACGCTTATTGATCTGGGTGTTTAAATAATCACTTCAGATCCTCTGTGATAGTACCAATATACCATGGGTTGCACACTAGTTGCATCTGTAAATTTACTTTGTGGATCAACTTCCACCCAAATTCACGAACCCCGTTCCGTTAAGATTTTTATTTTTTAAGTACTTTTTTCCTTTACGAGACAGATCATTCTCGCAAAATATCACATGTTAGAGTGTGTAGTATTAGGTGAGTGGGGGTTTGTCCCACATCGCCTATTTGACTTAATGTAAACTCCTCCTAGAATATAAATATATGTTATGTGTGTGAGGATAATATACTCAACACACTTTTCCTCTCCAAACAACATGGTATCAGAGCGGGTTCTTAAACCGCCCTTGAAACCCTAAAATCTCACCTTCGACAGCCACCATAGCCGCCCCAACCCTCATTCAGTGCCGACATCATCAACCCCAATCTCGGCAGTCCTTTCCTCCTTCCGAAAACCCTTACCGCCTCAAGTTCCCAAGACGACAGGGGCCCATCGCCATCACCGCTGTCACTCCAGCCTCCGACAACTGCTCGCCAGCCTCCGGCGACACTCCCTAGCCTCCGGCGACCTTCCTCCGCCCTACCCAGCCTTCGCCAGTCCTCGTCGACTCCGCCAAGCCCCGACGACTGCTCACCACCCTCCGGCGCCCTCTTTGGACCTCCGGCGACCCACGCCGCCTGTTGCCCGTCCTCCGGCGACCCACGCCACCTGTTGCCCAGCCTCCGGCGACCTCTCCGGTACCCTCTGGCTGCCGATCTGTTGTTGATTTCGTGGTGGCAATCAAGATAGTAGTAACCTCTTTATGCAGGGCCTGCTGGATTAGTGGGTATGGAAAGTTTATTTTCACAATCTGCTGGGTATTGTCTTATTTTCACAATTTCTCAATTTTACGGGCAGTAGATTGAATATTCAGAGAGACAATTGTTAGTTACTATTTCAAACTAGTTTGATTTGCTACAGTGTAATTCTTTGGTATGTTAGTCTACTATGAGGTGAATGCCGTAGTTAATTCTGGTCGGTACCAACAGATGTTTGGAAGTTGTTATTGGTAATTGTTGAGTTATTAGTAGTATTTGGTACGATGTCTGATGATAATAAGTCTGGTTCTGGTTCGAGTTCTACACCCACTTCTACTGTTATTGGTAGTTCATCTAGCTCCTCTCGGTCGCGTGATCGGCGCCCAATTACTTCTACACTATTAAATGGGAAGAATTATGTACTGTGGGCTAAGGCTGTTGAGGTATATTATTTGGGTGAGTCAGAGCGTTCCTATCTGACTGATGATCCCCCTGCCGTGTCCTCTTCCACATATGCGGCATGGCAGGCTGTAGATGCTCGTATTCGGACAGAATTGTGGAATAGTATGGAGGAGCAGATTTCTAGTACATTGATGTTTTGTGACACAGCCAAGGAAGTGTGGACCCAGGCTCAAGAGCTGTTTTCTGGGGTAAATAATCTCCATCGCATATATGATCTTCATCAGTCCTTCTTTTCAGTCTCTCAGGATGATTTATCTTTGGAGGCTTATTATGCGAAGTTTAGTCGCATTTGTAATGAATTGGATGTGTGTGAGCCATTATCGACTGATATTCAAATTATTCGCCGCCAGCTTCAGCGTATGCGGGTTACTCGGTTCTTGTCAGGTGCTTCATCAATTTATGGGCCGGTGAGTAAGCAGATTCTGGGATCTCCAGACCTCCCTTCTCTTGGCGAGGTATTCAGCCGTCTTCGTCAGTCGACTGCCTCAACTCCTATCCCACCTACTGCTCCATCTTCTGATCGTTCAGCTTTGGCTTCTAGTTGTTCAGAGGGTTCTGGGTTCTCAGTTAGTAGTGGCCATGGTCGTGGCCGTGCTTCTGGATTTCGTGGCCGTGGCCGAGATTCTGGGTTCAGTGGTCGTGGTGGTCGTGGTGACTTTGGTGGGCGGTTCACTAATTCTGGGGGTCGTATGTTTGGTCGTGGCCGCTCGACAGGAGGTGGTGGCCGTGGTCGTGGTCATGGTTCTAGGTTCTGTACACATTGTGAGGGCACAAATCACACAGTGGATACTTGTTATGATCTTCATGGTTTTCCTTCTCAGGCTCACCAGGTGGCTGCCTCTGAGGATATTGGGCAGATTACTAACCCACCTACAGATCATATGGTGACTATCCCAGCAGCAGAGTACCAGCGTTTCATGTCCCTTCAGTCTTCCCTTGCAGGTTCATCCTCCACTGCTACGCTGGCTCAGACAGGTCCTTCTCTTGCTTGTGCTGCGTCTTCCTCTTCTCACAGCCCTTGGGTCATTGATTCTGGCGCCACTGATCATATGACTGGTATTTCTACTATTTTTTCTAATTATCAGTCTGTTGGTACCCATTCCCATGTTCGATTAGCCGATGGTTCTAACACTCCTGTGACTGGTTTGGGTTCTGTTCTTGTTACTTCCCTCCTTACTTTACAGTCTGTCTTACATGTTCCTCGCTTACCCTTTAATCTGTTGTCTATCAGTAAACTTACGAAATCCTTAAACTGTTCCGTCACATTTCTTCCTCATGGTTGTTTGTTTCAGGATCTTGCAACGGGGAGGAAGATTGGTGGCGGTGTTGAGCGTGGTGGCTTGTACTACCTACTGGATGGTGTGCCTTCTCAGTCTGTTGCTCTTCGGACCTCTGCATCTCCTTATCAACAACACTGCCGCCTTGGTCACCCTTCACTTCAGAGTTTGAAACGCCTCGTGCCAGCTTATCGTTCCCTTCGAGAATTACCTTGTGAAGTGTGTGAATTCAGTAAACACCATCGTGTACCCTTTTATCCCAGAGTAGAGCGCCGTGTGTCTAGACCATTTCAGTTAGTTCACTATGATATTTGGGGGCCTATCCACGTTCCCAGTGTCTTTGGATTTCATTATTATGTCATTTTTGTTGATGATTTTTCTCGTATTACATATCTTTATCTTATGAAGGAAAGATCTGAGTTAAAGTCTGTTTTTCTATCATTCTTTAATGAAATAAAGACTCAGTTTGATACTTGCATCCGTATTTTTCGTTCTGATAATGCACGCGAATATTTTCATGGTGCTCTTTCTCAATTTTTTGATGAACAAGGTATTCTTCACCAGTCGGCTTGTGCACGGACCCCACAACAAAATGGGGTTGCCGAACGCAAGATTCGACATATATCAGAAGTAATGCATGCCCTGTTATTTCAAATGCATGTTCCTAAGTCCTATTGGAGTGATGCTGTCCTAACTGCTTGTCATCTAATTAATCGCATGCCTTCTACGGTTCTTAGTGGTCAGACACCTCACGAGGTCTTGTATCCTGGGCGGCCTCTCCACTTATTACCACCTCGAGTGTTTGGGTGCACCTGTTACGTTCATGACCTTGATCCTGATCGTAGTAAACTTGACCCACGGTCGATTAAGTGCATCTTTCTTGGTTACTCACGGACTCAAAAAGGATATAAGTGTTATTCCCCATCCTTACGGCGTCATTTTGTGTGTGCTGATGTAACTTTTAATGAGTCCTTACCATTTTATTCGGGGTCCGACGACCCTGCTAGTACTGTATCTGAGACTGTTTTTCCCATAGCTGTTCCATCTGGCTCCCCCCCTCCCCCCAAACCCTTGCAGGTATATGTGCGTCGTCCGAAGGGTCCTCCAACACCCCCGGCAGGCCCACCTCCAACTGAGCAGGCACATCCTCCAACAGGCCCACCTCCGGCTGCACCTCCATCTCCACCCCGCCAGTCGTCTCCCCCCCCCCCATCGCCAGATCCCCATGCTCGTCGATATCCTGTCCGTGACAATCGTCGCCCTCCGGTAAAGTATAGTCTCTCTACCTCTTCGAGTACTTCTCATCCTATTGATCGTTTTGTCTCTTATTCTCATCTCTCTCCGTCCCTTCGTGCTTTTACCACTATTGTTTCTTCTATTTCTGTTCCTAAAACTGTTCAGGAGGCCTTATCTATGTCTGAGTGGCGGACAGCTATGGAGGATGAAATGACTGCTCTTCATCACAATGGTACATGGGACCTGGTTCCTCTTCCGGCTGGTAAAACCACCGTTGGTTGTCGGTGGGTATACACTATTAAATATCTTCCCGATGGTACTGTTGAGCGCTATAAAGCTCGCCTTGTTGCAAAATGATACACTCAAACCTATGGTGTAGATTATTCTGAGACTTTTTCTCCCGTTGCCAAATTGGGTTCCGTACGGATCTTCATCTCTCTTGCTGCCAATCTTGGTTGGCCATTGTTCCAGCTAGATGTCAAAAATGTCTTTCTCCATGGGGATCTCCAGGAGGAAGTCTACATGGAGCAACCACCTGGGTTTGTTGCTCAGGGGGAGAGTCATCAGGTCTGTCGTCTTCGTAAAGCCTTGTATGGTCTTAAGCAATCACCTAGAGCCTGGTTTGGTAAGTTTAGTGATGCAATTATGAAGTTTGGTATGCGACGCAGTCAGTCTGATTATTCTGTGTTCTCCCTCACATCTGATCGCGGGAAAGTACTGTTGATTGTTTATGTGGATGACATTATTATTACAGGTGATGACCAGCGAGGTATCGATGAACTCAAATCCTTCTTACATCAGCAGTTTCAGACAAAGGATTTGGGCAAACTACGATACTTCTTAGGTATCGAGGTAGCACGATCCAAAGAAGGTATCAGTTTATGTAAGGACCCGTATTTTTCGGATATTATTTGAAAGTTTTATAAATGTTAGAAATTGAGAAAAATGTGAAAAATTATTGAGTTTATTTGAATTGGGGTTAATGTGATAGAGTTATAAGTGGAAGGGGTGCTAGTGTGATGTGTATATGTATGAGTATATATATATAGGAGTGTGTGGTGTAGAGAAAAACTTTCCCAAACACACACACACCCCACGCCTCTCTCTCCCTTCGGCTCTCTCCTCTCTCTCTCACCCTCTCATCCAAAAATTTCACTTCAAGTTCAAAACCCACCAAGATCCTTCACCAAATCATCATCCTCTCGGGCTCTCGACCTTGGGTTTCGTTGGAGCAAGCTCGGAGAGGAGTATTTTCGGAGGATTTCGAATTCAAAAGCTAGGGCTCGATCAATCTCGTTGGGTTTCGTTCTCAAAGTCGAGGTAGGGATTTCTAACTTTCTCTATATGTTTATGAGTTGATTCGGTGTCCAAAACTTGCTTTGGATCGTTGTTTGGAAGCCTTGTGTTCGCCCTTGAAATCTGTCAAAAACGTGCTGAAAAACCCAGGTGCTACATGTAGCACCCTTTTTCTGCTACATGTAGCAAACCCAGATTTCTTTGATTTTGGTTTGCTGGCTACATGTAGCACCATTTTTCTGCTACATGTAGCAAACCCGGATTTCTTTGATTTTGTTCGCTGGCTACATGTAGCACCCTTTTTCTGCTACATGTACCAAAACCCAGATTTTACGTTCTGTTCGCTGGCTACATGTAGCACATTTTTCTGCTACATGTACCAAACATGAAATTTCTGAAAAGTTTCTCCTTTCATGGTTTGGACCCCCGAACACTTCTAATACCTTTTAAACACCTTCAAATCATCTCTAAGGTTGATTGCTCGCGTTCCAATGATTCGTTGATCATATCTACTCCTTTGGCTCTCGTTGTAATAAAGGAAAACATCGAATTAAGTGAATATGGCACTCGTACGTTATTTATGCATTTGGTAGATTGTGGTAGATGTTGAGACATGTTCCAATGGACGATATGGACTTGTTAAGTGCTTTGACATGACGTGGTGATTCGTGAAATGGAAAAACGTCCCGTAGAATTGTTATTGAACATTATAGGCTATGTAAGGCATGTCGTGGGATGTATAGTTGGTTGATGTGGGTCTGTCTAATAGTCCGAGTGATAATAGGATAACTTGCAACCTCATGATTCGTCTCGTTGATTTTCTCATTGATCCTCCCAGATTACTTGGCGCTCATTCTATAGGATTCTCGTATAGTTAGGATTTAGTG
Organism: Rhododendron henanense subsp. lingbaoense; assembly: GCA_020567845.1. Lineage (NCBI taxonomy): Eukaryota > Viridiplantae > Streptophyta > Magnoliopsida > Ericales > Ericaceae > Rhododendron > Rhododendron henanense. Next base: position 13,846,942 of record CM036324.1, on the reverse strand, counting down.
GGTGGTGTGTTGTAAAGTTATTTGCGGGTTCAGTACGTTACGTCGGGCATGGTGTTATACTTGAGAAAAACGTGTGAACTATGTATTTGCTGATTTATGACATGGTTGATTGTTTGTAACAAGATGGGATATGAATGACAGTTTGAGGTTACTGACACAACGAAAACTTGACACTACGGGTATCACCACGCGGTGGTGAGACGACCGGAATTGACACTACGGGTATCACCATGGACATTCGGTGAGACGACCGGAATATGCAAATGAACGGGTATCACCATGGACATTCGGTGAGATGACCGGACCACGAGCGATACATGCGAAAACTCTGAATGATGATATATGGTATGAAAGAGATATACATGGTTGGCTTGCTGAGTTTTTGAAAAGAAAGGATCTTGGTTTTGGTTAAAGGATTTTGACAAAAATCCTCCGGTATTCTTGAGCGAATCAACGGTTTCCGATATTTGGGGCACAAATCAACGGACTCCGGTATTCAAGCTCGAATCAACGGAGCTTGATCTGGTTTTGTAATACTTTACAATTTCTTTTCCAAAATTAGAAGGGAAAGTTTTATGGAAAAAGGGTTCGATGATGAACGGAATGGAAACGAGAAAGATTGTGGTGTTTATGAGAAACGATGAGATGGTTGAGGATTGGTTATTGGTTGATGTAGACTGATGCGAGTCTATTAATGTTGCTAGTTGATATGTGAATAGCTAGGAAGGCTTATAAGACGTCTAGAACCCCATAGTCGTAGCCTGCTTGTCCGTTGTGGTAAGCCTTTGTTTCTTGCGTTCGCTTATTGAATTCACTCACTCTTGGCGCATGTTTCTTCGCATTTTCATATAGTTTGAGTTTAGAATTCTCTACTGGGCTAGTGTAGCTCAACCTATCAATTTCAGGTACATCTCAAGGATCTTGACGCGGAGTTCATGGTGTGCATGCTTGATTCCATATCTTTGAAAGCCAACGTAGAGAAGTGGTCTCATCATCTTTTGCATGATCTTTTGAAAGATGTAATCGTAAATTCATTTGAATTCTTTTAACTTTAGATATTATGTAATCTCTAGATTTATTGTCTTTAACTAACTATGGAATTTGGGCCGTAGTGCCAATGTTGTAAATCTTTAAACTTAGGGATTTGGTTTTGTGAATGATCCTTTGGGAACTCTCTTTTGGGTATTATTTGTATTATGTGAGCATCATTTATTGAAATGGATTATTTATTTAGTTGAAAATCGAGGGCGTGACAGTTTATCGCAAAGAAAATATGTGTTGGATATTCTTGAGGAAACATGAATGTTGGGAACGAGGCCTGTTGAGACTCCTATGGATCCCAATGTCAAATTATGTGTTGACCAGGGGGAGCTACTTACTAGTCCTGATCAATATCGTAGGTTGGTTGGTAAACTAAATTATCTTACTATTACACATCCCGATATCTCATTTGCAGTCAGTATGGTGAGTCAGTTCATGGCAGCTCCTCGTCTTCCACATTGGGAGGAAGTTCTCCGGATTATGAAGTATCTTAAGTCACATCTGGGGCGTGGGCTGTTTTATCGAGCTAATGGGCATTTACGAGTTGAGGCGTTCACTGATTCTGATTGGGCCGGAGGACCGTCTGATAGGAGATCCACTACGGGTTATTGTGTTTTTTTAGGTGGAAATCTCGTTAATTGGAGGAGTAAGAAGCAAACAGTGGTTGCTCAGTCTAGTGCAGAAGCGGAGTATAGAGCAATGGCACATACAACGTGTGAGATTGTATGGTTGCGATCGTTCCTCAAAGAGATAGGATTCAATGTGAAGTTGCCCATGCCTTTGTATTGTGATAATCAAGCAGCTATTCATATTGCATCCAATCCGGTGTTTCATGAGAGGACTAAGCATATTGAAGTTGATTGTCATTTAGTGCGAGAGAAGTTGACCGAGGGTGTGATAGCTACTCCGTATGTGTCTACAGGCGCTCAGTTAGCTGATTTGTTTACCAAGTCATTATTTAAACCACAGTTAGAGTTGTTATGTAACAATCTGGGACTTTGTGATATTTATTCTCCAGCTTGAGGGGGAGTGTTAGAGTGTGTAGTATTAGGTGAGTGGGGGTTTGTCCCACATCGCCTATTTGACTTAATGTAAACTCCTCCTAGAATATAAATATATGTTATGTGTGTGAGGATAATATACTCAACACACTTTTCCTCTCCAAACAACATCACATTTAATTCAAAAAATAAGAGAGGGTTGAACCGGGATCTCTTATAAGATTAAGAGGGGGCCAAAACAATAACTATTTTTTTGGTATGGGGTCAGGTGTGTTCGGGGTAGCTTATACACACCTTGACTACTCGCTGGGAGTAGGAGATTTGCAAGGAATTACTTTTTTTGTAGTATTACCCTATAGTTGAACCCTAAACAATTGTGTGGGTGGCATATCCATCAACCACCCACCCTTCAGGTTTCAAAATAAAGAACTACTTAAGTCATATTTTTCATACCAAATTAGGCCCCGTTCCCCGAGGGAATTAAGGGGTTGTTCTTCTAAAAAAGTCATTCGGCTTTCCCGTCAATTTTTTTTTGTCCTTATTCAATTTTTTTTTCAATTTGTGACTTATTGTCAATTTTTTGGGGATTATTGCTTCGTTATGACGAGAGGAATCTAAAAAGTACGGAGTAAAAAATTTTGGTCGAAATCCAACTTTTTTTGAATTTCGACGAAAATTGGCTTAAAAATTGACAATAAGTCACAAAATGCAAAAAAAAATTGAATAAGGACAAAAAATAAGCCACTTTGGCTTATTTATCCGAACAACCCCTAAGTACACTTATCTTTTTTCAAAATAGAATATGCACAACACCGTTATATAATTTTTAAAGGTAGCTATATATGGACTGTGCACCACAATCTAATGTTCGATCCGTATAGGATAATTTTTCTAATGTTAGCGCGTGTACATTGAGAAAAAAGGGCCTAAAAAGAAGTGCGTAGAGGATTTGGATGTGCATAATGTTGCAAAAACAAGGCCGACTTGGAAGAAGCTCTTACATTTATGAGTATGATTGACTCCGGAGAGTCGAGAGTATTTTTATGTGGCCAAACAGAGTTCTGACCTGTGTAGTGTTTGACATGCTACCGAGATAAGCCGAGTGCAAGGCTACAAATGAATAGTTGTTCAAATTGATCCAGGTTGATTTGTTATCCTCGTTTATTGAGCATATTCTTATTATTAGCCATGTTTATTGTCGCTGTATTGCATATACCACTCGGCCCTTCTTATATTTTTTAAGTGCGGAACAAGTTAGTGGAGATCCGAGTTGAATTAATGGAAGGATAAGTTTTATATAGAGATTCGTTGGATTGTTTTGAGGATTTCACACATTTGTAATTATTTGACGTTCTAGGCCCATTAGTTGTAACATTTGGGTAGATATTTTTTCCCCGGCATTGTAAATTCAGGTCGTCACAATAAACGCCAACAAATATAATAAAATTTGTGTCATAGGCTAGCAAATGTCCCCTCCGATAAAGATAAATGTATCATTTAAATTTACAAAGATAAACAAATATGATGAATTTGTCTTATATAACAAATTTAGCATATAAGATAACAAATGTAACTTACGTTAAATTTGTCAAACGTGATTGTAATAGGGCTGCACATGCTTGTGCAAAGAAAGCCTTTTCTTGTAGTTTGTCCGGTCTGTGGACAACTACTTTGTCCCCATGAGGTTCCTCTCTCTCTGATGTTTAGGTGTTTTTCCGCCTTTCAGATTAATAAAATCTTCTCCCTTTTGTCAAAAAAATAAAATAAAATTACTCTCTTCATCCCAGTTTGTTTGTCCAATTTCGATATACATGTCTTTTAAAAACTTGTCTATATCTCACAATCTATATAATGTTTTATATAATTTCGAAAATATCATATTATAGAACTAATTGAAATCTATCAAATAAGATACATATTGTATATAAAAAAAAAATCATTATAGATTAAAACATGTGGTGTATCATACCAAAGTTTATAAAGATGATATTAGCGAGTGAAGTTCAAAGCAGTATTCGTGATTTGAAAATATTGTCTGCCATAGCCACCAAGGTGACAGCAAACTTCGACCCAAAATAGTAATGACAAAAGGAAGGGTAATAGGGACTGAACCGGAATTTCTTATTAGAGGGCCGGGGCCACAATAATAACTCTTTTTTTTTTTTTGGTATGGTAGTCCGGTGTGTCCAGTTTAGTTTACTCGCACCTCAACTAATTGCTCGGGTAGAAGTTTTGCAAAAAATTACTTTTTTGTAGCATCACCCTAATAGTTAAACCCTGAACAATTGTGTGAATAACATACCCATCAACCACTCATACTAAACCCTTCGGGTTCAAAATAAAGAACTACTTAAGTCATACGGAGTATTTTCATACCGAAGCAGGCCCGTTCGGCCGTTCCCAGAGGGAAATAATTACTTCTTTTTTGTTTTGTTTTTTTCCCGAATTAAAGACGAAGTATTTTTAGAGAATAACTTGTCTCAAAGTCAAAAAACAAAAAATAAGTACTTAAAAAATTTAGAGAATAACTTGTCTCAAAGTCAAAAAACAAAAAATAAGTACTTAAAAAATTAAAGGATGCTGATTTTGGCGCTTTATTTTTAACGTGAAGTTACTAATAATTTTATATACAAAATAAAACGCCTACATACAAAAATAAATTGTGAAAATCAATTTCCAAAATAAAAACCTTAGCAGAACAGGATTTTGAGGGGCCAACATGTAAAAAGACAGTCACCCCGTCGAGAAACTTATAGGGATACGGGCTTACCGGCTTGGCATCCCGCCCCCCCCCCCCCTTCCGTAAGCCCAGGTTTCGTCTCTGGGTATCTTAATCTTAATCAAATAATCAGTGTTCATGGGACCCTGCCGTTTTCGCTCCCAAATTACATCTCCCCCCTATTGGGTTTCTCTCTCTTGAACCCATAGAACCTCTCTCTCTTCCTCTCTTCCGTGATCGACAGTCAAGGCGTCTCGTCGAAGCCGTTTTCTTCGAGTTCCTCAACAATGTAAGTTCGAAACCGTGTTTCAATCCTCTGCAGTTTCCACTTTTTTTTTTAGGTTTTTGAGTCATCGCTGCTCGTTTTGTTTCGAATGTTGCCGCAGGGGAGCCGTTAGACTGGAGGTTAGATGTCCGAAAAGTGTTGGCGGAGTCGTGATCGATCCGCAGCCGGATTGGGGTTTCGACACGCTCTTGTCGGAGCTCAGTTCGATAGAAGACAAGCTTAATGCGTCTGCACCGTTTCCTTTTACCAAAACCAAGTCGAGGTACACTTTGCATTTTTCTACTTTGCTTTTAATTTTCTCGGCGCAATTGCCTGAATTTCGCTAAGAGCATCTCAATGGGCTCCCAGTTAGGCACTTAAGGTGACATGGGTAATGATAGTAAATATTTTTTTCATTTTATTGCTTCAATGGACTTTCTAAAGTGGCTCCTAAGGTTGACTCCTAATTGGTGCCCTAAGTTTAGGGAAGGAGTTGGGAGTGAAGAGAAGGGGGGAGTGGGAGAGCGGGGGAGCCACTTAAATTTTTTAGGCCTAAATAAACTCTAGGACACACTTTAAGAATCAAATTTAGGGGGTCCATTGGAGTAACATTCTACTCCTAAACTAACAAATTCTTAGCACATAAAATTGCGCCCCATTTATGATTTATGCTTATATGTCCACCTTAGGAATCAGTTTAGGAGCAGTTTATTGGGAGGGCACCCGGAGATGAGAGCATCTCCAATGGGTGTGGTATCTGGTATCTGGTTTATTAGTGGTGCGTGCTTAAGAACTAACAAACAAATATGCGCTCAGTGCTCTAGCGATCGTGTTATTTAGTGTGCTAGAGTGGGTTAATTTAGGTGTGTGCTAGAGAGTGTGCCAAGTACGATGATAATTACCTATTGTTTCTTCCATTGTTACTGACGATTAATTACCTATTACGGAATAGCAGTTTGTCTGAATTTGAGATGGCACGGTCCCTCTGATATCACACTCAAGAAAGTAATTTTTGTTTTGTTCGTGCTATTGTTTGAATCTGTGCTTAGATCACCAGATTTGATGAAGAAGTGTAATCCATTAACCAAAGTGATGAAAAAAAACTAGGGTAAATTATAGTTAACCCTCTCAAACTATGCCTCGGGAACACTTTACCCCCTCAAAGTTTTATTTTTGGCACTTAACCACCTCAAACTAATGGGTATGCAAAACCGTTAACTTCCGTAACGGAGAGGATGTAAGTTACCATTTTGCCCTCTATTGAAAACGCTTACCAAACGGATCAAAACCCATTTGTTTTCCAAAACTCTACCACTTTGTATTTCCTCCCCCTTTCCTACATTTTCTTAGCAGCTAGAAAAGGAATCTCGCTAGGTTTCATACAACAGAACAACAAAATGAATTTCTAGTCCAATAAAGGAGAAGGCCAGAAAGAGAGACGTAGGTTCTTCGCCGGCCTCCAACAACCGTGCTGACACCGGAGTCCACTTTACGGACGACGACTAATCTGTTTGTATTTTTTAGTTGGATTTCTTGTCCAACTTTTGCCAACAATCAGCCACCATAATTTGCGCAACCAAACAAACCCAAACCACCTTCATCCAGCTGCCACCACTGCTTCACCGAAGTGAAACTTAGCAAACCCAGAAGACGACTGAAATCTATGCCGGCGATGGAGGCAGCGACCGCCGTGGTTTCATAGATCTATCTCAATGGTGCGTTAATTGACAACCCCACATAGGCGTTGAGTCGAAGAAGCGAGGAGGACTGGTTGAACCGAAGAGGGCGTTGATGAGGAAGATGTTGCAATAGCACGCGCTTGCGAAGCTGGCGAGGGAGACGACCATGATGGAGACGCCGATGATGATCCGGTGGTTGCTGGTTCTCATGATTTGATCTCTTTTCTTTGTGTGTGTGTGTGTGTGTGTGTGTTGGGAGGAGGGGGGAGCAGTAGCTACGAAGTTAAGGTGGAGTGAGAGAGTTGTAGGGTGGGCATCGATGGGGTCGCCGAAGAGGTCTGCCGTGGTGGTGGTAGAGCCAGGCGGCGGAGATTGATTTGGCTGGATTTTGGGGTACAAGGAGGTTTGGGGGTGTTCTTTGTCGTCTCTGTCGAGATCGAGAGAGAGAGAGAGAGAGAGAGAGAGAGAGAGAGAGAGAGGGGGAGAGAGAGAGTCTCTCAAATTTAAATGAGAGGGCATGTGAGTTGCATGTGCCATTTTCCATTCAATTTGTAACAGAATGCTAACGGAAATTGTATTTCCATTAGTTTGTGGTGGTTAAGTGCCAAAAATAAAACTTTGAGGGGATAAAGTGTCCCCGAGGTATAGTTTGAGGGGGTTAACTATAATTTACCCAATTTGGTGAACCGAGTAAGAAGGTTTTTTTTTGGGGTATAAGCTCGTAAATTTTGTAAAATATTTGACAAACTGTTTAGAAGAGGAAGGCTTGGAGCATTCTATCTGTTCATAAAAATGGTGAAAATGGGTTTTTGAGGTAAGGTAGGATTTTTTTTGGGAGATTTGATGGAGAATCTTTCAATTGGTTCCTGTCAAATCAAGCTTTTAACTGAATGTATGCTGACTTTGTTGAAGGAAGAGAGTGAGGATTGGAGATGCCTCAGGGAGTCTATGTTAATTATTTGGTTAATGCTTTGCTTATTTACTACTTCCTTGTTCTTTTATTCATTGAACTACCTGATTATTTTGCTTACCCTATCTGAAATTATTACATTACTGGCTGTTTGATTTCAGGGATGTTTCCTCGGCAAAGTCTGTTGAAAGGAGGGCTTTTGTAATGCGCATAGATGAGATAGAGGATGTTGAAGAAGACTACGAGGAGGAAGCTCATGACCAACTTATGGTTGCTGGGAGAAGATTTGCCTGTGATGACTTTTACATCAGGTGCCAGATTCTAGTTCTTTTGTGTGGTTATAGGTTTATGAAATAAAACGATAAAGTAGCCTCCAGGAAATAGCATGAAATTGCTGTAAGCGTGAAGAAGGTGCATAAGTATTAGTAAGATGAAACTTGGAGTTTCATGGGAGGGTGCTGTGAGATTTGTAAATTGATAAGAGAGGCAATAGTTTATGGTTTCGGAGGATGTCAGGGTCTTGGAATTACAAATTATGACAGCAGGTTGAGAGTTTTGAGGGAGTATAAAAAGAAAAATCATGTCCTCAAATGAGGAAAGTGGAGCAAGAGACCCTGACTTTTTTAGTGATCTAATTACTCACAGGTATTGTACTTGGAGGTTTGAGTCACAATATATGAAATAATGCAAAAGATGGGATGCATCATCTCTTTTCTTGTTCTTTTACTTCTCTCTCTCTCTCTCTCTCTCATAATTTTGAGTTCAGTAAATTACAACTACCAATACCCCTTACTTCTTCAGCGACAGCGATGATTCTGAAGTAGATTTGCCATGCGGAGCGCCATATCCTTTGATGGACAAAGTAGGATTGGTAGAAGGTGAATTGTTAGAGCTCACCCATGAACATCAGCTTAGTGTTACGGTGCGTTGCATTGTTGACATTTTATTGTTCATCTCCATTTATAGCTCTGAAAGTGTATATTTTTGTCAGTTATATGTTGCCCAATCTTAAACCCATTCTATAGAAACTTGAGCTGTTATTTTTGTGTGACTGTTTGTTAGTTTTTTGTTTTGTTTCCACCCCAGTTCCTAATAAATGCCTATGGAAATAATATTCTAGATTCAGATGGACTCTACCATGGACCCGGTTTTGGAGTGCATTGACACCTATGATTTCCCTGCTTTAGTGTTACTTGAGCTTCCAGTAACGCATCATATAGACATATACATGTGTGTTTACACTTTACACACACTCATGCACATATATATACACCATCTATCACCCTTTTTTGGTCCATCTTTTTTGACAAGGTGTATTCTCAAAAAATATGACACAAGAGATATGGAGGTCATACTATTAGGGTTTAGGAATATTACGGAGGTGTTCATTTCAATTGCATGTTGGCGTGGTTATGATTCCTTTCTAGACATAGTCATAGACAGGGGTACCAATGTCGGGTGCCTCTCTCCTGGGTATATGTCTAAGTGTCAGATTCATCTTTGCCGTTGTTAGTGGCATTTGCAAGGTTTTAAAGAGAATTTCATGTATAAAATGATAGTTGTATGCATACTTCTATGGTAAAACCTATGTACTAAATGTGCTTCCTATGTGCATGTCCAACTATGAAGCACCATCGCGCGTATGTGTTCACTGTCTGCATGTTGGGAACATCGGAGACATGCCACGGTACTTACACGTAACTTATTTGAAATTTTATGCTGGGACCACGTCTGGGATACACGGGTCTCAAGTGAGACATGTATGGGGACATGGCAAGGAGCCAACACATGTAAAAACTTAATTCGAGGGTCAAATTATAATATTTGGATACTATAGCACAAATAGTATTGGTTGCTGAGATATCATATGGAACTATTGATACTTTGTCTTGTCCCTTGTGTGGATGACTTTGCCTTCTTGATGGATTATCAACTGATTATGTAGAATTAGTGTTAATTTTTATTAATTTTGGTTGTTCATGTTATAGTATTCAGTTGATTTTTTTTTGCTTGCCCCTATTGTGTGTGTATCCCCATTTTTTAAGAATTGCTGCAAACTGTGTCTGTGCACATGTGCGTCGATATCCCTGCTTCTTGGAGGTCCAATTCGTACCTTTCCCGAATGTCAAGTATGCAACACACATATATTATGCTTTTTTGTAGAGTCTAGGTGATATAGATTCCTTTATATTCGCATTCCTTAAGAGTTCCTCTGCCTCAGTTCTTTATTCTATATTTTTCCTACTTGGATGATTTTTTTTGAATATCTACTTGGATGATTCAGACCTTCTCAAAATAGCACATTAGCCCATGTTAAAGTTGTGCTTCCATTTCAACATTGTGATATGTTACATGTTTTCCAATTCAGAATATGGCTATTTCTGCATTTGTATCCTTTTGTGATAGGAAAGATGTCTCTTTCTGTCTCTCTCCACATTTATCTTCTTATGTGTGATTAATATTCTTTTGTCTACTGAAGTGCCCTTTATCTTTATTGTGCAGGAGGTAGTCAGGAACCAGGTTTTAGCACTGGAGACAGATCTGATGGATGAGAACAAGAAGTTTATTTATGCACTTGATCGTGTTAAGAAATATACTGAAGCACGGCAGGAAATCGAGAGAAAACAGGATATGCAGTATCAACGTGAGATGTAAGCTCCACTATTCTGATTTTAATTCTACTTGTTCAGTTTGAATCTGTTTGAATCTGAACGATTGCATTATAGCGTAGCTTTGTTTCTTATATGTGATACTGTTGACTTCTTCTGCCCAAGTCTGTCATTTTTGGACAAGATCTTAATTTTGAAGCAATTATAAAACATAGTCCTACTGAGGTGCTAATGTCTTTGGTGTTTTAACTTTTACATAGGTGCTTTCTTCAAGGCTTAAGAACTTTAAAGAACTTAAGGAGCTTGACTGAAAAATCTAAAACCATCTGAATGGGATTCTGAGTTTGTCAGATCATAAATGTGTACATTTTACATGTAAATCCATTAAAGGGGTGAGGAAGGTTGTAACTTTCTGTCAAGGCCCCATGAGTCTATCTGGAGCTCAGTCAGTTGCCTAATGGTACTGCATAGTCCACAATATAGATGCTACTCAGCTATCCCATGGGTTGGGGTGAGGGATTTAGGAAAGTTGTCATGAGCACTGTACCAAATGATAGTGCAAATGTGCTTTATAAGCTCGCAGGGACATGGGATCCAATTCGCCTCTTGCTTAAAGCATCTGGAGCCTTTGTGATTGTGGGCTGGTTCATGTTACCACGGACAACACGAGTGATTAAATTTAGGCATTCAATGTCCTCAGTTTCCTTGTAATTAAACTTCTCAGAGCAATGGTCTGCTTCTAATTCCGGACTCTTTTGTGGGGGGCATTTCACGACATATGTTTCAAAGCTGGCTCAGGATGAACCAAGGACATCATTAACTAGTAGAACCAGTTGGGCTATGGCTTTTGTAGTCATGTGACAGGTCAATTTTGATTTGTTCTATCCGAGTCTTTCTGTGACTAAGCCAGCTTTGTATTAACTAGTGAGCATTGTGACAGTGGAAATCCCAAATATCTAACTGTTAGCTACCCAAAAGCAAGAAAAACGTAATTGCAAGTCTATAGATGTGGAAACTTGAATTGATAGATAAAGGAGGAAGAGTTAAGGTAAAATCCAGCGGAGAATAGGTGGTAACCCAAACTTCCCACAGGACAACGAAACATGAGAGAACTTGATGCTGCGATTGAATACCTTGAAGCTATAGGGAATCTAGAGGAGCAAAAAAAAAATAAAAAATGGAGAATCATTTGTTTAAATTGCTGGCTAGAGTTGTACCAGGGAAACTTGATGAGTTCTCCAGGACGTCATGAAGGACCAGCAGGCAGTTATTCAAACAATGCTGTAGAATCCCCAAATTTGGTAAAATTATGCAACTGATGGATGGAGGAATTTCGGATCCGGTTCATTTCTAAAACGGTTAGGCGAACTGATGTAGTGAGATAAATTTGGGCATTTCTCTTGTGATCAGCTTGTAGTTGGTGTGTCAAAGGAAGCCAAGGAAACTAACCCTTCAGATGTCTTATGGGGAGATTTAGCTGTAAAGGTGAAGAGCATATTTGTCAACAAGATAATTATTTGCCTACCAACAATACGGGGCTGGTTTTTTAATATCGTGATGACACTATGAGAGTTAGATGTTCTGATATTATTGTATGAGCGAAGCCCTACAATTTGTTGGAAATTATTGGTCTAATTAGGTGTACAGTGTAAAGAAATAGACCCTTTGCGATAACAGTATGCAAGCTAAAGATTTTTGAGAGACGTAAATCTGTTGAGAATTTCTCAACTTTAGAACCACCAATGGTTTAAGGGAAAAAAATGTGGTGTTTGATACTCCCTCCGTCCCATTTTCTTTGGACTTTTTTGATATTCGTGCCATTTTTAACTTCCAGTATGAATCTCAAAAAATATGCAATATGCATCTTGGTTGATAGTTCTTGATTAGATCTATAATACGAAGTTTTCAAAATTATGAAAAGTATTATAAATTGGGAGATATAAGAGTTTAAAAAATGGCGCAAATATCGAAAAAGACCAAAGAAAATGGGATGGAGGGAGTATATTATAAATGTTGATATTGGTTGTTGATTCCATTTTGGCTCTACTTTTTCACCTTGTAGTTTCCTCCTACAATAGGAAAAGAACATAATTTTTACTTCATGTGAATTGAAGTGCAGAAGCACTGGATAATCACTTAACAGCAATTCAGAGGGACCACGAGCATAAATCCCAAATAGAAGAAAGAAGAATTAGAGATGATGCAGCTATTGAGGAGGCCAAAAGAAGAGAAAAGGCTCTTCAGGAAGAAAAGTTGCGGCAAGAAAAGGTTAGATAAGAAGCAGAGGCTTGTTAACTTGGTGATCCTTTGTCTGACATGTCATTCATTTGCATAAAAAACAATATGCATGGTGACACTTTTCATGCTGTTTGTTCAACTCAACCAAGAAAAAGGCAGTTTTCTATAACGGAGAACCTGTCCTAAGCAGAGCCTTTCAGACCCATGCCAAACTCGGGGCTCAAGCAACTTCTTGCTAGAAATAGCTTTTGTTTAAGTCAAGAACATGAATTTTAAACTTTTAATGTTTTTTAGTTCTCCAAAACTTCACTTTTTAGGGCATAATTTCCGTTAAAGCAAATGTTTCCATGCATTTCCTCGCTGTGTCTACTCGAATGGTGTAGCACATTATGTTTGGAGCAAGTCACTCTTCATTTTTGGTTCAGTGGTGGGTTTACTTTCCTCATGCTGCATAGGAACACCGTGTCAATTGGTTTTCTCTCCTTTTATTTGCTACTGGTTCTACTTTTCTTTTTTCTTTTCTAATTTTAAATGTTACAATGTGAACATGGACTTTTTGCTAATGGAAAAATAAAACATTCATGAACAAACAAGGGTGGCAGAATACTGGAGGTGTGGATAATAAGGTTTATGCCCCTTGGTGCAAAATAAGGTTTTACTCATGAACATTGTTGGTGCTCAATATGCTTTTTGTTTTTGTAATTTTGTGGAATGCAATACTTCCCTTCCACCCACGATAGATCCCTTTAATTCTATGGAAACTGTCTTAAGAATCAGAAATATGAACACTTCATTTTTCTAAAAAAAGGTGGACTATGATGTCAGTAACCATCGTGATTCATAACAACACACGCCATCAATCAGAACTTTTCTCACATACTGAAAATCTGGTTTGCAAGGAAACCTTATATGGGACAAAGATGTCAATGTCTTTTCCAATATAATGCATGCAGGATCATATTGTGCTCGTTTGCCAAAGTATTATGTTTCCTGTGTGCACTCATGGCTCTGTATCGGATTGTGATTGCTATGATTCTTCTTAGATTGGTTCCTGTTTTTCTGCCCACAATTGGTTTGCTATAGTTATCATGTACATCTACTTCCTGGGAATTGGTGGGAAATTCTACTGGTAACATGATAGCATATCTCCTTTTCTTATGTAAATGATAGATATTGATCATTGAGGTTGTATCTTTGGATGCAGGCTAGACTTGAGGCTGAAAGGAAGAGAGCTGAAGAAGCAAAAGCAGCTGCTGTGGAAGCTGATAGGAAGGCAGCAAAGGAAGCTGCGGAAAAAGTTGCCAAGGAAGATTCAGCAAGGGCTGCTGCTGCTGCTGTGGTTGCTTCAGCTGTAGCTATTGGGCGCCAGACAGATGCCAGCTCAGTAGTTGTGAATGATGGATCCAGGAAATTTAGACCCGATGGAGTAAAAGAAGTTCTACAAGCAGGTATGTCAGTTCCAAAATCTTATGCTATTTCTAGGGGGCAACCCTTGCTCTTCCATGTGTCAACTGTTTTATTTGCTATGATTCATCCTTTTTAACCTCCAACTAGAGTGCAAAGAGTCATGACTCACGTCAGTTAATACCACTTGCTGCTGAAGCCAAAGAAGACTAATGTGTGTTTTGACTTGCATAATTCAATCTAATGTGAAGAATCCTAGTAAGCATAAGTCATGATGGTTTTTCTACCTGAGTCTGTATTTTTTTCCCCACCTTTTGTCCTTGTAGTCTTGCTCATGTACGTAAATAACGTAACTCCATATTTTTTCAGTAGAAAATAAGCATGCTGCTTCAATTGAAGGATGTGGTCTGAATTTCGTTCCCACTTCCATTAGAAATTTCATTCTCATCTGGAATTGCAATCGACTAATCAATTTGATTGCAGGAAATATACTTAAGTGTGCAGAAAGTGCTATAAAATTAGAGGAAAGAAGACAACAAATTTACAAGGAAGTTGCCATTAAAAATGAGGAGCTGAGATTGGGTTCAAACACTGTAAGTGATTATGTGAATGTTATCAGACTTTGAATCTCCAGAGAGTTTAGAAATGGCTCCTTTACTCATATTTTAGAAGTGTTCTCCTGTTCCGGTTAGTGTTATGTAACTTCTGCTGATATTGAGCGTCATATTGTACTTGTTGATGCCTTCCCTTGAATGTAGAAATGTAGTTGTATTATTCTCGAAATGCAGATGCTTATATCGTTGCTACAGAATTCCTCGCATTACTTTTATATTGGAATTGAACTTTTTTTTTTTGACAAGTGCGAGATCTTATTGAGCTCAACCAAAGAAACAAAGCCTAGGGATGGAATCCCTTACAACAGCCAACAAATACAACCACAAAGACAGCCAGCATCTAACAAAAGAATACCAGCCTTTCCAGCCTGTCCCTCACCAGGAACAGGGACAGCAGGAATATCAGCCTTTCTAGGCTTCTTAACACCCTTGCTACGACCCCTTCCCTTCTTCTTAGGTGGAGAAACCCCAGAAGTCAGATCAAGAGTCAACCCAGCATCAAATTCCTCATCAGTGGGGAGAGTAATAGGATCTCCAACTGGATCAAGAGGGCCCTGACCCTCATTACCAGGTATACTTTGAAAGATAGAGAACATATTTTCCCCGGACTTAGTACCAGAAGAAGAGCACAAAGGCTTAGGAACCATATGAGGTAAAACCACCTCTGTCCCCACCATAACAGACTTCTGCTTAGAATTCTCCATAACCCTAGGAGCACCCTTATCATACACAATGCCAGGAGAATGAACTCGAGAAACCACAACAGAAACACCAGCAGATTCATCAACTGTAGAAGATGGAACACCAGCAGCATGATTAAGAGCAGAGGCAGTCACTACAGTGGTTTTAGCAACCCACACCTGCTGCAGGTTTAGGCTGGCAATGCTTATGTCCAAACACATGGCACAATTTACACATGAGGGGCTTCCACAGATACCAAACCCTAATTGTAAAGTTGGCCCCTGAGGGTAAATTCAGAACAAAGCTTTCAGGCAAAGGAGCAGCGGCATCAACTTCCACACAGATTTTGGCATAACTGGTCTTTTACAAGATTCAGTGAGGTGGTCAGCATAAAGGAGTTTCCCAATTGTGCTTGCCACATGGCTCAACCCATGCTCTGTCTAGAGCTCCAGTAGAAAACCAAACCAAACCGAGCCTTGTGCCCCAATCACTTGGGGTCGGCTCTAGAGCTCCTGTAGAACATTTGTAAAAATGAGAAAATATAGGAATCTTTACTAATTGTTCCTTAACTAGGCTCATCTGGGGGTGCCGTTGTTTAAGCACCATAGGACTACCCCCAAAGTGCTATGGACCAGATTCTATCACCTGCCAACAGGAGCGGTGTAAGGCAATGAAGACACAGGAACTGACCTAGGGCTCGAAGAGCAGCCCTTCTCCGCCAACTCCTGTCGAAGCCTATGAACGTCAGCACTCAATTCACAGATTTGAGTCACCGCAGGGACAGCAGATTCCGAAATCACCAGACGATCGAAGCTTGGAGTGGAATTCTCCAGCACCTCAATTGGATTCTCATGATGAACATTGACAGGAGAAACCTTAGTGCCACACGAAGAACCAGATTTCAGCAGAGAGCCTTCCAGAACCGTAAAATTAATCTCATAACCATCCTCCCCCCTGAATCAAGATCAGAAAGGAACAAAAAAAAACGAACCCTAGAAATAGCCGAGAGAGAAAGAGAGAGCAAAATTCGAATATTTGAATTTATTGGAATTAAACTTATTTTCAACTTTGCAAGTTTTATCAGAACCAGTCTTGTATTTGTATACTGAATCATATGTCTTTATCTGCTTCTCATGCTCAGGACCCCCTCAACCATGGCGCAAAGATACGGAGACTGGTCAAAACAATTACTGGGTTGAAGGATAATGTAAGGTGAGGTGAATTCTTCTATGGTAACTCTTAGTTGCTGTCATCATTAGATATCCCATTCTGCACGCAGATATAATGTTACTGCAATTCATTGAGGCATTGATACCCTTTTCCATGTGTGATGTACCTTTTATTAGTAAAGGGTTGGAGGGGATTTGAAGCTATAATAAATTTTTCTCAATTAGCAAGGGTTACACACTAGAGCTCATTCTAGTACTCAAAGTGGTGCGGTATCCATCACTAGGGATAGGGTTGCAAGCAAACCAAGCCGTTCATGAGCAGCTCAAGGCTCGGCTCGGTTTGTTTATTAAATGAGCTGAGCTCAAATAGAATTTTGTCTCATTTAGCAAATGAGTGGAGCTCAAGCTAGCCGTAGCTCTGCTGAGTCTGCTCGTGTAGATAACCTCGGCATGTATGTATGGGCTTGGCTCGTTTATTGAGTTTTGTTTTGTTCTCGGTTGATTTTTCAAATACTAATTGAGCTCAAGCTCACTGAGTTTTAAACAAGCCGAGCTTGAACACCCTAAAGCTTAGCTCGTTTGCACCCCTAGTCCTAGAGAGCTCCCATAGAACCTATGGTGATCCGATTGGTCGGCGTGACCACACGGATAACTTGGAGATAAGCATACTAAATCACTAATCAAAGAGGAAAGATAATAACATATAGAAATTGTAACTAAGCCAATATGGCACATATATGAACAAGAATCGACATTTTTTGTGCTGATAATGATCCTTGTTCATGAGTCTGTTGGTGTTTTGGTGCAAAATTTGCATGTGTTTTGAGTGTACTGGATCTCTATAGCATTTATTCCCTTGTTCTTAATTTCAGTCGAATACTTTCACGTGAAATACGTGACTTGCATATTGGTGTTTATGGAATTAATTTGCTATTGCAGAACCAAAGCAGATCAATTGGTTGAGATATTCTTTGATTCATCTTGCCCCCAGTCGATCAGTGTAGCAATTTTTGCCGAGAAGGTAATAGTTGTCGACTTTTTACCTTATAGAATGGTGGAAACATGAAGAAAGGAACAGAAAAATAAAAGGGGATATGCTCCAGTGATTTGGTGCCATACTTGCAGATTTATTAGAAAGAAAATGCTCTCTCTCTCTCTCTCTCTCTCTTGTGCGCGCGCACGCGTAAACACTAAATGTATGTGTGTGTGTTGTTATGCTTTGTGCTATTTGTACTTACACTAGGTCGTAACTGGTAACCAAGGAAATTTAGATAAACAACTTAATGTACTGACATGTATGCTGTTTCATTGTTAAGGAATTTAGATAAACAACTTAATGTACTGACATGTATGCTGTTTCATTGTTGCAGATCGTGGACCAGTGTCTTACGCCAAATAAGGCCACATTTGCTTATGCTCTTGCCGCCGTTCTTGTTTCTTCACGGGTACAAAATGTTCCCCTTTTTGTTTGTCTTACGACTCTTAACTTATAACCTTGCTTGTAGTTAGTTTTCTAATAGGCATTAAAATCTGAGGCAAATAAACAGTTTAAGGATCAAGGATTTGTACTTCTGAGCTTTTGATGATTGCATACACGTGAATCTGTTTTGGCAAGTTCTTGGTTTTGGGATATATATGAGACTAGTGCTATGCTGGTTTGGTTGGATCAGGGGCCGTGAGCACTTAGATGTAATTCAGCATTATATGTTTGATAAATCATAAATGTAAATTATGTGGGATGAGTTCAAACAGGAACTTGATATTTCGTTAGAAGTTGAACTTTATCTAGTAGTTTTACAAAATCATTCTGCGTCTAGTTATTTTGCTGGGACACGTTTTCTAAATGGCTGTTTGCACATTGTATGAATTAACTGCATGTCAGACAACTGACTCTTCGAATTGTTGCAAATTATGTTTTTGAACTAGGTTCCACTTGCTATGGATCTTCTCCTTGCCCAGTTGAATAGAGCTTGCATCTACACGGTCCCAAAGCATATTACTTACTCCAAGGTACTCAACCACAAGTTTTAAAGATTCATTTGCTTTGTTAGTACTTTCTTTCCTATGTGTTTTGATTTTTCAATGATGGCATCATTTAGTGAAAATCTTCTCCACGACTCTACAAATTGGCAAATGGGATGCAATAGATATTAGTTGAAGAAAGTTCGGCTAATTCCTGTATCTTCTAGTGTTTTTGTCATGTGAATCTTAACACTGTTCTTGCTTCTTCAGACACTATTTGGAACGAAAGAAGCTTATCGCCAAGCCATTGGTTACAAAGAAGAAGACGGGGTGCTTGAGAGTGAAGAGAAATATGTTAAACGGGTAGACTCATGTATGAGACTTTATGGAGCTCTTGTTCAGGTTTGTCCCTCTGCTGAATTCTATTACAACCGATACCTTGCAATAAATGTGTAGAAATGCACCTACGGTAGTTTTGCATCTGGTTATTCTACGAATGCCTCTGTATCCTTTATAGGGGGGCCCATTTGGTTAACATTGCTTATTTATAAACCAAAATTGTTCGGCATCCACTTTGCTTATTTGGAAGAGGAAATATTGGGATCATGTTGAATAAGCAAATGAGGAACTCGACTGCAAATAAGCAAGCGAACAAAACCCACAAAACCGGCCCTTTGTCTAAGCAATAAGAAAATAACTACAATAACTAAATGGGCCCTCACTTCTAGGCAAAAAGCAAATACACAACTAACCAGACAGGTCCTTAGTTTCAACTTATGGTGCTAAGATCCTGTTTTTTGACAGACGGAGGATGGGGGTGTCCAAAACAAGCATGGTCTGACAGAAGGTTGGGCATGGCTTGCCAGATTCTTGAATGCTCTCCCTGCAAATTTATATACTGGGGTTGCATTGCTGGCATTCCTTGAAGTAAGTAGATTTGACCTATTTACTTGTAAAACTGACTTAGAATGTGTAGATTTTGTTAAAAAAAATCTGTTTTGCTACCAGATGGCAGGGTTTGCTCTCTATAGAAGATACAAAGCTCAGTTCAAGAAGTTATTGAACATCATTTACCGGGACTTTTTAAGTGCACTTAAACAACGGGGAGGAGATGCAAAGCTCACGATAGTCATCACTAGTATCCAGAGTTACATAGAATCAAACAAGTTCCTTGAGGAACCAGAAGGAAGGTCCCTGCAGAGTTCTTCACTATCACGAGAGTGTGCTCCGGATGAGTATGCCCAAGCACCATCATCATATCATCGCCCATCAAACAGGGGTTTCTACCAGTATTAGACTTCATTGCATCTTCAAAGAGTTGAGTAGTAGTTGCGCGAGGTGTAATATAAACCAAATCTTCGGGCAGGAAAAGAGGAGAAGCTTTCCATCCCTGGTTCTGGTGTAATCCTCCATATTCATTTATTCTGGAATTCTTATTTTTAGAGTGGGATTCCAACTTAGCTCCCCTTGATTGAGATTTTGAGAAAAGTCTCTCTTTGGAGGGCACTGTTTGAAGAAAGTTGTATGCTGTATTTGGGGTAATTATTGTCTATCGTTTACCCCTGTTGTAGAATCAGAGAGTGGAGTAGTAGTTGCACGATGTGTAATATAACCAAAGCTTCGGGTGGGAAAAGAGGTGAAGTTCTCCGTCCCTGGTTCTGCTGTAACTGGCCTGGCATGGATCCTCAATGTTCATTGATTCTGGAATTCTTATTTTTAGCGTGGGATTCCAACTGAGCTCCCCTAAGTGAGATTTTAAGAAGACTTTCGCTTTGGAGAGCCATGTACGAAGGAAGTTGTAAGCTGTATTTGGGGTAATTATTGTGTTGTTGACCTCTATTGTAGAATCAGACGGGGTATATCTTATTTATAATTTTTACAGTGATGGAATATTTATTTGCCAAGGGGTTTCTAGTCAAACACACCCGGAGGTAAGCCTACATAAAAATGATGTTTGGAAAAGGTTTTTTGCTCAGCTTTTTGGTTATTTTGGTTTCGTGCTAGTTGTTTGGATTTCAAAATTGTAGTTTAGTCTATACGGTGTTTGAAGTCACTTTGTTTTCGCTCCAAATCGAAGTATCGGAATAAACCGGTCAAAACGAACCAAGCCGAACCAAACTGGAAATTTGGTTCTCAAAATGTCCAAATTGAAACGTCCGGTTTAACTTAAAACAGACGTCCGGCTTAACTTAACATAGGCCTAATCTGGATGATAACCAACCATTTATGTCTCTACGTGAGGGACAAGTTTTGTCGCAGGTAATATCAAACAAGGAAACTCCCTATCACCTATTGCAAGGACACAATTGAACTTACGAAAGCACAGTTTCTTCAAGGAAGGAATTAATAATCCTTCAATCATAAGAGGCTTCCCATCATATATACCAAGGAAAGCATGGATGTATGTTAGGGGGTATTCCGGTTTCTAGAAAAAAGAATTTTTAGAAAAGGAAGGCAATTTTAAGCTAAAAAATAATGTGTTTAAAAAAATAATTTTCCTACTAATATGGATCTTGTTTGATAGATCTCATTGAGATCTTTTAAACGGTGCAAAAAAAATTAAAAAATTATTTTTCATTTTTACTATATCTTAGCTTGAAATTACTTTCTTTTTGAAAAAGAAGGTTTAAAAAAAAGCGGAACGGCACCTAATGCTTCAGAAGCAGTATAATCATGAGACTGCAACAGAGCTTTGACCAATGAAAGAGACTGACCTTATGGATAAACCCCTAACTAGACTGACCTGGTGACAATACTGACTGACTACAAAGAGAAAAACTTTTTTATGGAAGTTTCTGTAAATAAAGTTTACGGAAGTGAATCGCTACCGTCCAAAAGTATTTTGGACGGTCCAGATTTTAATGAAACTTTTCTTTGACCAGTCATAATTGAAAACGAATCTCAGCCATTGATTGTGCGAATGGACGGTTGAGATTGCGCCGCTCCGTGAACCAATGTTCTAAAAGTCGGTAGGCGCTAGTTGGGCGGCCAGCCACCTTCAAGCGATTAATCGGTGCATATTGATTAGTAATCGGCGATTAATCGTTAGTCGGACCTAATCGGATAGACCCTGCCAGCGACTAATTGGTGATTAATCGCCGATTAATTCCTTGTTTTAAAACACTGTCGTGAACAGACTGTTCACGGAGCGGCCGTGAAAAAGTCTATCTCGACTACAAAAAGCAAAACCAACACCTGAGAGATAAAGTTGAACTTGAGAAGACAAACCATGAGGAAAGGGAAAAACTCTATGCTGATGACTCCCCCAGCTGCAACGGTCCTTGGTTACACGATAAACCACTGAACATTAGAGACAACAGATATGGAGCTAAAAATGAGAGACACAAGAAAACAAATTTTGAGGAAACACTGAGCAGAGAGCCAGAGACTAACACCCTTATCTGGACATTGACAATACTACGACCCAAAACTTGAGACAATCACTAAGCAAGCAAACAAACAAAAATAACGAAAATGATATTGGTACCGACGGGGTCGGTACCGAAATTGTAGGGACGGCCACGCCTATACATATATACACGAAAAAGGAGTGCTCAGATCAAGCACCCTATACACCTTGGATGCCGTTGATTCCCGCGTAGGCCCCCTCGTTTTTTTTTTTTGAATTTTTGGACGGCTCGGATCGGCCGTCCGGTGGCCGGAGACGGCCTAGCGCGGCCGTCCCTACGATTTCCCTACGCTATGGGTCGGTACCAATAGCATTACTCCAAAAATAAACACTGACGAACACAAAACAAAACCCGAAGGCAATATTATACGCACTAAGAAAGAGTCTAAGGTCGGGTTGGACGGCATACATTTTTTAAAATCTCTAAAAAATTGATGCACTCTTCAATGCAATTTTTTTTTTGATTACATCACAAATCAAAGCCCGAAGGCAATACAGATTTCATCAAATGATACAGGAAAGAACCAAAACTACCTAGTGGTGATACTTATGCTGCCCCAAAACCAACAGAGAAGGAAAGCAAATTAAGAGAATGAGATCAGTGAGAACAAGAGAGATGAATGAGATCAATTGTATGCGCGCGCGTTCCCAACGAGTAATTTCCTTAGTGTGTACATGTGTGTGCATTTGTGTTACACTATCCCCAGCCAACCAATTCTACTCCCGCCCTTTTTTTGCCCGATTACCCCACCTACCCATTTTTCCCTTCCTCGGTAAGTTTCTTTCTTCTTTCTTTTTCCCACACAACACACACACGGCTGAGAAGAGAGAGAGCAGCAGCAGCGAGAGGGAGAGAGGAGGCAGCCGGCCACCTCACCGTCACCGGTCACCACCTCCGGTCACCATCATCAC
Organism: Rhododendron henanense subsp. lingbaoense; assembly: GCA_020567845.1. Taxonomy (NCBI): domain Eukaryota; kingdom Viridiplantae; phylum Streptophyta; class Magnoliopsida; order Ericales; family Ericaceae; genus Rhododendron; species Rhododendron henanense. The sequence goes on along the minus strand of CM036324.1, from coordinate 13,824,329 downwards.
CGCCGGGCCCATCACCTCCAGCCGCCTTCATCGCCGCCGCTCATTGATCCTCACCTCCAACTGGATCACCTCCTGTCGCCATCACCTCAAGATTTTTCTACAGATGGGTCACTCCTTTTGGATCAACCCTATACGTGTGAAAGTCGTGGACGTTAATTTTCATGATTCAATTCGAAAATAAGAGTGAGGGATGCGCTTGTAAAAAATAATAAACAAAATTCAAAATATTAAAGAAAATAAGAGTTTTTTATTTTATTTTTCCATAGAAGTTATAGTTATATTAGTTGATTTTTGTAGCAAATGGTAACATTGACACATTGTAGATGGCTTTATTATACCAATGCTACATAAAGTCTGTTCAAGGGTGAGTTTTGAGTCCCAATCCAGTCAAAATTCAAGGAGAAAAGTATTTTTTTTAACCATTGAGACAAAAAGAAACAATATTTCAAGCGCCAAGACTCAAACCACTGTCATTCATGAGGGAGCACGGCTCTCTACCACTTAGAACAATAGAGCAAACTCATTACTTTTTGGCATATTTTATTTATATTACTTATTTAGTTTTGGGGGCCCTCCTTTGGGACACTATTTTCAGTTGGGTCACGTAGCCAGTCTGTGCCTACATTAGATCCGCCCCTACCACCGATCAGCACCACCACCACCTCTTCGACCCGCCACTGAATCTCTCCGAACCCCACTTCGCCGGACGAGAGGTAGTTCAGAACTCACCTCCCTAAGTATATATCGCGTTTATATGATGATTTTAGAGTTCCGGTGTGATAATAATGGAACCCGACGTCGCCGGTCAAAATCCGGCCGAAACCCACTGTTTTTCCGTTTGAAACCGCCACTGGAAATTGAAATGGGTTTTGGGAATAATCACAGTTTAGCCCTCGAGCTTGTTTAGCTTATGGATTTAACTCTAGTGTTTTAGAAGCTAATATTATAAGTCCCGAGAATAATTAGTTTCGATTCGATCCTAGTTTTGGTTGCAAATGTGAATTATTATAATACCGTCAACACTCCGAAATGATTTAAAGTAGACGTAGATTTTTTGTCTAAAAAAGGAAAGGAAAAACGAGAGGAATCACTTTATCAGTTTATCTTTTTTAAATAATTCCAATCGCATGATTAATTGTTATCGCGTGATTAAATGTTGTTAGCATGTTTCGTTAAAATGTTGAATTGTTGGATATATTATTGTGTTTGTAGATTGGACAAATAAGCTCCCGGGGTTGGTTGCGAAGTATAGACTTATAACCTTAGACGTTGAACTAGGATTAGTGAAAAATGGAATAAAGTGAGAGGCTGTGACTTTGATTCCGGGCATGGAACCCGTGGTAATGTATTGTTGGAGGTTGATTGGTGGTGAATTGGTGGATTTTGTTTGACTTATGAAACTCTGGGTACGATATGGTGGTGATCGACTCTTGGAATGTGGGACGGGACATAAGGATGGTATTGTGCTTGCGTCACAACCCGAGACAGAGTGTGCTTGTGCGTACCCGGTGAAGTTTTATACTATATTTATGGTTGCGGAAATACCTGGGTATGGGTAGGAACGGATGTGTGATCCGAGATTTCACATAGGTTGAAGAATAGTAATGAAATATTTAATTGTTCTTTTTTTATATTATTTTCAATGCATGTCAATTATATTCCTGTCGCTTGTAAGTTAAGGGTTTCGGGTGGGTTTTGACTACTGAGCGTCTTCGCTCACGGTACTACGTTGCCCTGGTCTTCAAACGCCAGGTACTGAAGACGAAATAGAAGAAAGAGCAAAATAGGACTGTATCTTCAATTCTAACTCATTGATTTTCTGATCCTAACTCATTGATTTTCCTAACTCAAAAAGACAACGTCTAAGAATTTCCAATCCTAACTCATTGATTTTCCGATCTATCTTCAATTCTATCACCAAAATGATCCGGCAAACGAGTAGAGTTTGCGGTTTCGATCATAAAAAGAAAAAGAAAAAAGAATTATGATAGTGAAAAAAAAAAATGGAAGACGAAGCCATGTGGAAAGAGAGAGATCCGGGAAAGGGCTCAAACTAATCAAGAAGTTTGTTTTTATAGTGAAAGTAGTACACATAGACACCACCGGTAAAAATGAGCCATTGTCTTTATATTCCACTAGTAATATTCTTAGCCTTCTTCTTTTCCATATCCAAAAACGACAATCGCATGAAAAATACGTGTTATCGGAACATGATCCTTGAGTATGTAGGTGGCTATATAAGGAGATGGATGGAAGAGGCATCTTTTTCTTTTATAGCGATAACTGCTTAAGGGACGGCTAGGATTATCTTGATTCAACATCGATCGGCCCATGTTTTTATAATCTTCTGATTCGTCTCGTCGAGAGTCTCGTCAAGACGAACGATTAACCCCAGAAAGTACAAAGAAAAGCTAAACAAAAAGTTACGAAAAATAAAAAAAATACTTGAATAAATTCTAGACAAATAAGTTTACAAGAACGCAGCCTTGGTATCCTATTGGGTGTTAAAGTTGGTTTGGATTACGTTAGAGCATCTCAACTCCTTACTCAATTTTTTACCCAAAGTTGAGTAAAAATTTGGATAAAAACTTGATTTGGTATGAAGCAATCCAATGGACAAATACAAATCTAGGTATAAATTTGAGTAAAGATTTCATTAATGGCATAGTTGTAAATTTGAGGGGGAGAAAATAACTTTCAAAATTTGAGTAAGAATTTGGTTCAAACCAAATTTGGGGAGAAATTTGAGTAAAACTCAAATTTGGAGTATGAGTTTGAGTAAAAAGTGGAGTGGTGTTTTGGGTGATTTTTACTCAAATTTGAGTTTGAGTTCAAGTTTAAGTAGGGAATGGAGATGCTCTCATACATTAATGATTCTTAAAGATAGTGTTTATTATGTGATTTTTAGGCAAAGGGGGACGAGGGTGCAAGCGGGGGCCGGGCCCATGCACTGCACACCTCCCAATTATCTCACTAACTATATTTTCAGGTTGATTTAGAAAAGTTTTATAGAATTGGCCTTGCAAGTCGAAATTTTTTTGATAAAGTTTTTATGTATGTGTGAAAAAAAAAAAACCTAATTTTAAGAAGTTGACCATTTTCAGACGTGGTTATAACATTAAATGCTATTATGTATATTTACACAATTTTGCCTTTTTCTCAGAACTAGTAAGTTATATTATAGACTATCTTTTTTGTTATTATCGTAAAAATACATGTGATTCGGGCCCCCATTGAGGACAGATTTTGCGTCCGCCACTATTTTTAGAGATCTTTTATTAAGTGTTAAGAGTTAACTATGGTTAAAGCAGCCCCGTTCGGCTAAATAATCTTTATTCAAATTTTTTTCGTATTTGTTACTTTTGCGTCAATTTTTTGGGGATTATTGCATCTCCATGACGAGAGGAATCTAAAAAGTAAAAATATGATCGGAATCCATTTTTTTTTGAATAAAGACGAAAAAATTGGCTTATTGGCTTATTTTTGTCTTTATTCAAAAAAATTAGGTTTCGATCGAATTTTTTTACTTTTTAGATTCTTCTCGTCATGGAGATGCAATAATCCCCAAAAAAATGACGCAAAACTAACAAATATGAATTTTTTTTGAATAAGAACATAAAAAAAAGCCAATTGGCTTATTTAACCGAACGGAAGAGTGGGTTAGTGCAAGGCTCTTAAGATGCTACCAATAGAGTGGAATTGTTCACCCTTTTTTGTGTGGGGGTGAACAAATTAGTAATGAGAAAATCTTATTTACGGAGGTACTGCAAAGAAGTGTTTACAATACTCAATCGTGACCGTCCAAAACACTTTTGAACGGTCGGGATGTTAATGAAACTTTTCAGGGGAATAGTTTCATTAAAATTCGGACCGTCCAAAATACTTTTAAACGGCTGTGATTGACTGGTGCTGCAAACATACTGTTTACCGCACCTCCGTAAATAAATATTTCTCCTTGTTAATACTAGTATATGTTGTTTGAAGTCATTTTGTTTTTTCCCCAAATCAGAATAAATCTGTCAAATCGAACTAAGTCGTACCAAACCCAAACCCTATGTTTTATTCGGTTCGCAAGATGTTCAAATTGAAATGTTCAATTTACTCAGAGGGGAATGATTTTTGCGCTCCAAAAAAGCCTAAGGCGCTCCATCTTTTGTCTTCGCTAAACAAACTTCTTGAATTATCCTTTCAATCTAAAATTTTTCTCCGGAAAAGTTCCTTAAAGTACGTAAAAACGTAGAGCGCCTGAGCTGTTTTGTGGATTGCGAAAACATATAAAGAACTCTTCCAGGGAAAAGTTCCTTAAAGGACATAAAAAGGTGGAGCACCTGAGTTGTTTTGTGGATTGCGGAAACATACAAAGAACTCTTGCAGGGAAAAGAAAGAACTTTTCCACGGAAAAATTTTAGATTGAGAGGGTAATTCAGAAAATTTGCCTAATGGAAGACAAAAGGTGGAGCGTTTGAGACTTTTTTTGGAATGCAAAAATCAACTTCCTTAATATATAATTTTAAAAAATATCTACTAGTAAATCGGACCAAATTGAACCGTTTACGCCCGTAAGCGAGAGTCGGACCAGCTTGACGGTTTTGATGAGCAGTCACTGTACTCGGAAGACTTCCGATGAAAGATAGCCCCCAAAGTTTGTTTCCTGTGTTCCGAAACCATCATAATCGCCCCCACCTCCCTCATATAACTCTCATCCAACCGTCCAACAGATTTACCAAAAGGTCAATCTCTTCCGTGGCACTCTCCTACCACGATCGTACGTACACCCCCACCGCGCCAAATTACAAAATCCTTTTCCACCTTCATAGGAACTCTTTGCTTTTCTTTTTACTACGGAGTAGTAAATTTCTTTTCCTCGTAGAAAAGGAAATACAGTTATTTCCGGGAAATGATTTTGCCACTCCCCTGCAAGTAAAAATACACTTGCAAGAAAATGACGTTAATGAAAAAGGAGCGATAAAATCAGCGGCCTTATTTCCGACGTAGTACCCAAAAAAAACCCCAAAAAAAAAAAAAGGAAATACAGAAGGTAGACTGGTTGGTAGCTAATCTCTTCTCTCTTCTCTCTTCTCTCTTCTCTCTCTAAATTTTCTTCGCGCTAGGACTGCACAAAGGTACGACGATCTCATGCTCAACTTCCATTTACCAATCTAGTGCTTCAATCCAATCTCAATTTCGATCTTCCGTCATATTTTGAGGTACTTTATATTCATTGCATCTGCTGATCAATGATCGTAACTTAACCGCCCCTTCTCCTATCCCCATTCTAGGGTTTGCAATTTTCAATTCTTCAATTCCACCTCGTTTGATATCAACTTTAACTCTCGCATCGCACACCGTCTATGAACGCGTGCTCGATCGATCCTTTATAGCGACGTCTACTTATGTAAACCTAGGATTTAGGCAAACCTCGGATTTAGAGATTTCAATTCCTTAATTCCACGTCGTTTGGTATCAACTTTTACATCGCACACGGTCGATGAAAGCGTGTTTGATCGATCCCTTATAGCGTCATAGCGACTTGTTCATATATAAACCTGGAATTTAAGCAACCTGTAATAAGTAATAATGGCCAGCGCCGGTGAGGAGGAAAACGATGCCGTTCTGAGCGACGTCGAGGGCGACGATCCTGTACCGATTTCAATACAGAGTCCCTCGGCGGATGACGTGTCCGTCGAGAGGTTTAGGGAGGTTCATGCCGAGCTCGATCGCGAGCGGCAGCTGCGCGAGGCGGCGGAGAGCGCCAGGTCCGAGCTACTGGTGTCGTTCAACCGGCTCAAGGCGCTCGCTCACGAGGCGATCAAGAAGCGCGACGAGTTTGGGAGGCAGCGCGATGAGGCGCAGCGCGACAAGGAGGAGGCTGTGAGAGCAAACGAGAAGTTATCAAGTGAATTAGCCGAGGCCTGTAGGTTAAGAGAGGAGAGTTCAAAGCAATTAGATGAGTTAGCTAACGTGAAGGAGTCATTTAGGTCGGAGATGGAGACTGCATCTCAGATGTTGGTTACGGGTATTGAGAAGATATCAGGGAAAGTTAGTAATTACAAGAATTTCGCACAAGGTGGATTGCCTAGGTCTCAGAAGTACAATGGGTTGCCTGCAGTTGCTTATGGAGTTATTAAGAGGACGAACGAGATTGTTGAAGAGCTTTTGAAACAGATTGACTTGGCAACTAAGTCTAGGAATGAAGCTAGGGTACAGATGGAACAGAGGAGTTACGAGATTGCTATTGAGGTTTCGCAGCTTGAGGCGACGATTAGTGGGTTGAGAGAGGAGGTTTCCAAGAAAACTTCTGTCGTGGAGGATTTGGAGAAATATGTGGCGGAAAAAGATGGGAAGATGATTGAGATTGAAAAGGAGATGTCGGAGAAGCTGAGTTCGGCGGAGAATGATGTGGCGGGGTTGAAGCAGTTAGTTGGTGAGTATGACGACAAGTTGAGGAACTTGGAGTCGAAGATGGACTCGCATAGGTCGCTATTGGTTGAGCAGTTGAATCTAGTATCGAAAATTCATGACAGGCTTTATGGGGTTATTAAGATAGTTGATACCGGTAAAATGGACCAGTCGGAAGTGTCGGAGTCCATGTTTGTTCCACAAGAAACAGATGTTGAGGAGAATATTCGTGCTTCCTTAGCAGGGATGGAATCAATATGTGAATTGACTAGAATTGTGGTTGACAAAACGAAGGATTTGGTAGAGGAGAGGAGTCGCGAAGTGAAAAGTTTAAGCGAAACTGCTTCTCGGTTAGCCAAGGAGAAAGAACATATTGGGTCCCTGTTGAGAAGTGCTTTGTCACGAAGGACTTCAATGGATTTGTCATCGAAGACGAATGAATTGTTTAAAGTTGCAGAAAATGGATTAAGAGAGGCCGGAATAGATTATAGATTTAGTAATCATCGTGGGAGTGGAAAGGATGCTGCTTCTTATGATAAAGCTGAGGGTCCAGAGACAGAGAAAGATGAAATATACGCTTTGGTATGTGTTTGGCTGGCTTAACTCATGTTTTGAAGCTCTTATTTATAGTCCTTTGTTGGGATATTGATTTACGATATGCAGGCAGGAGCTTTGGAGGATATTATTAAGCAATCTCAGCTTGAAATCATTGAGCTGCAGCATTCAGTGGAGGAGCTAAGGTACTCCCTTTTCAATTTCGGCTGTATTTGAAGCTGTTGTTTTGTCAAATTTGTGATCTGTACTGGTTCCATCGTACTATATATATGCAATACATGAAAAGGTAAGGAAACTGGATAAAAGAAAATTTTGAATCTGTAATGCCTAGAAATTTTTTAGTAGGCTGAGTAATAATTACTGCAGGAATTACTGTTTTATTCTTTAGCATCTAAAAGACAGTTTTTACCCAAATGCTTTGAAAAATCATATGGATTAATAACCTTTGGCTTGTAAATTTCACTAGGAGGTCATTGATATTAGTCTCGTTGTACAATAGATGAATGTGTTTACCAATTGTTGGTCTACTTCCATATTTGTAGTTGCTTTGGGAATGACCTTTCGTATAGCCTATACGAGCATCAGATCTGTACTTACAGTGGACTGTTTTAAACTTTGTTACTGGATTAAGGGCAGAGACAAGTTTACTTAAAGAGCATGTGGAGGCTCAAGCCAAGGAGCTTAACCATAGGAAGCAACGTCTGGAAGAACTTGAAGAGAAGGAGAGAGTGGCAAATGAAAATGTAAGTTACTCTTTTCCAGGGATTTTTCTTAGGTCAGAACTTGGAAACATTTTGATTTCTCTTCTTTCACTTAGCGGCATTTTAAGTGAGTACTATATAAGAAAGTGATCGGTTGAACTTGGTAGTTTTGAATTAATCCAGCAAGTGTAAGAGAGAATGTAAATTATGTGCATCAAGTAATCCTTTGTACTTGTATATCTTCAGATTGAAGGACTTATGATGGACATTGCTGGTGCTGAAGAAGAAATTACGAGGTGGAAAGTGGCAGCGCAGCAGGAAGCTGCTGCAGGCAAAGCTGTTGAGCAAGAGTTCATGGCGCAGGTATGCTGAATAGTCTGCACTGAACCTTTTTACTTGGATATTCAAGTAATACTCTTCTGATATGTAATTTCTTGTCCCTGTTTGTCCAATTGTGCTCCTCACTAGTAGATTGAAATTGTCACATTAACATGCACTCACCTATGAAAGAGTGTTTGGGAGCAAACTCAAGGAATGATTACTTGTAGCGGCTGCGGGAATAGTTTTTCATTGTTTTGAAGGCACATATCCTCCTGCAATAGTGATTCCTATAAACACGTACACACTGAACCACATAAAATGTTTAAACCTGGTAAATGCTAGGTGAGTAGGAGACACAGGCATTGTTTTAGGTCCTTAATTAGGTTTGGCTTGTCAAAGTTGTTGCAGCACCTGGTTTAAATGTGATTCCACTGCATCCAGGGGTGGTTGCAGTGTAAAGTGGTGTATTTACACATACGTGGATATAATAACAGTTATTTAGGCCAGAGGTTCTCTCTCACTTATCATTTTACCTTTGCACAACTTGGATAAATTACGGGCCAGTCCAAGTAATTGGCCCATATTCCCAAGAACTCCAGCCCAATCTGAAAATGCACCATCAAGGAGAGGCCCACAGTTTCCTACCTAGACTTGCAAGTAAATAAAAATGGGCCATTCCCCTTGATGGGAATTAAGGGGCAATTTTTGAACTGGCCCGTAATTTATCCTTGCAACTTTGTTCCATTGGTTTTGTAAGCTATGTGTGGATTTTGAACTCTAGAATTACGAGAGGTTTTTCGGGAAGAAAAAATGGTAAAAGAAGAAGTATAGATGGTTTATATACACCATTCAGGAGAGGTAAGTTGCTTACTTTATGATTCTAGAATCGTGCAAGGGATTCTTTTTCATGTGGTTTTTTTGGCTTATTGATGAAACCTTTTTGTCCTTGGCCTTCCTTTGTACATTGGTGGCATCCCCTTGATGCCTTGTCAATAAATTTATTGATCATAAAAAGGGGGAAAAAAATAAAAAAAAAAGAGCTTCCGGAATAACCAGAGGTCTTTCTGGAAGACTTTATGGTACAAGAATCAATTTAGGTGGTTTATTTTGTCATTGAGGAGAACTAAATTGCTTATTTATGATTGTAATATCGATTTAGGGATTCGGATATATGAGTGTACAAGCACTTTTTAATGTGTATGCTTCTTTTTAGGTTTCAACGTTTGTGATAATAGGCTCATTGTTTGCCTCTTTTCACGTTCAGATTCACATTAGAGCTAGAGATAGTGTTTCCACCAGTGAAGTTCGCCCTTCTCAAAATATCTCTTGGTGTTACCTACCACAAATAAGATTTAAGCTTTAGCCTTGCAAGTATATGCAAGTTGCCAAAACTTCAATCCACCGCATAGAAATTCAGATGATCATAGTTTTATCTAAAGAAAGAGTTTGGCGTATCTAAAGAAAGAGTTTGGCGAATTTTATATATCAGCTTGCTGTGCAGAGCTTCTCTCTATTGCTTGATGACTGTTCTCTATTTGGCTTGATGACTGTTAGTTACGAATATTGTGCAGAGCTTTCTGTATGAGCTCGATAAAAGTACATTTCAGTCACATTTGCTGATTCAAGTACTTGATATGTCATGTACACAAATATGAAACCATCTTTTGATTCCAACTTCATGAATTCTGTTGTAGACTTGTGTTACTATCTTACGGCGGCACCCATGGCCGCACACACGCACTATTTTTTCCCCACGACTTTGGTTTCTGTTTCAGTTTATTGGAACATCTTTTGTTACTTGAATTTGCAGTTGTCAGCCGTACGTGATGAGCTTGAAGAGGCGAAGCAAGCTGTGCTTGAGTCAGAGAAGAAGCTAAAATTCAAGGAAGAAACAGCAGCTGCTGCCATGGCAGCAAGAGACGCCGCTGAGAAATCGTTGAGATTGGCAGACTCGAGGGCATCTAGGCTGAGGGATAGGGTTGAGGAGCTGACCAATCAGCTCGAACAGCTCGATACCCGGCAAAATTCGAGGGGGGGCCTAAACAGCAACAGATACGTATGTTGGCCGTGGGAATGGCTTGGGTTGAACTTTGTTGGTTCCCGACTGCCAGACGCACAACAACAGAGTTCGAATGAAATGGAGCTCTCTGAACCCCTTATCTGAGTATACTTTTCCCTTCTCCTTTGTGTATTTGTTGTGATCTTTAGAAATTTAATGGTCATGAAATGGTAGTCCATAGAAATTTGTTTTTCCAAGGCTTTACTATTAATTAAGCTAAGTTGACTACAAAGTCTATTGTACACAAGTGGCAACCTCACTGAGGCAAAGTTTTTTTTGTTTTTTTTTATTTTTTTTTGGGGGGGTGTGGGGGTGACTGTTCTGTTTAGTCAATCAAATGTGCTCAAAATTCATATCAATATACCTTCGATTGTTCCTTCATCTTGTGATTTATTTTGGTAGAGATATTCTTTTTAGGGTTTTATCAGGGCTCAGTTTCTGTTGTCAAAGTTTATAGTTCAAAGCAACGAAGAGAAGAAAATAAAGATGATTTATGTGGCCAATTTGGTGAGATACCCATCTTTGTGATGATGTTTCCAAATTGATGGACAAGGCATAATAGTAATTTAAGGGTTTGTTTCTCCATAGGTTTTCAAGTCTTAGGTGTCATAAACTTTTGTGAGGCCAGTTCACATAGAACTCTAACCCAGCTTCTAAGCAGGTTCTCTGATAGTGGACGGTGAAATTGGTCAGTCCAAATTGATCAAAGTGCGCGTAAACTGGTCCGGGTATCCTGGATACATATACTATAGTTAAAAACGAGCTATGCATGGAGGTCACCTCCCTGCAACCAAATGGTTGAATATTGATGACAGCCATCAATGTGGAGGTACCAGATCCATGGCAAACAAGAGATTCATAACATAAATACAAATTACCAGGTTTATAGCCATAGAATGTAAATCAAACCTGTTCCAAAAATGGAAAAACAAAAACCAAACGGAAGGAAAACTCAACCACATAGCAGTCTCCATGTCTCAGCGTTTTGTCATGCATTTCTTCCCTACCAAGACACCACTAGGAGGGCCAGTCACCTCAATGAGACAATGCCCAAACAACCAGTACGAGTACCGAAACAAACTACCCAGATTTGACCTTGTTCTCAACGAAGCCTTCACCTCAAACCTGATTCTGTTCCCCTCAATCTGCTGCGTCATCTTCTGTCTCTCTCTCAGAGGCAGCCCCACCTGGCTACTGACCAGATGAACATTCCGAAACGCGGACTCCGCCTTCATCACCTTGAACGGTTCCACGTAAGTCGTCGAGACGAGCGTGTTTTCGAAGTAAAGATTCACGTAGATGTAGTGGAAATCCACGGTCGCCTTTTTGCTCGGGTTGGTGAAGTTTGCGAGGATGGTCATGTCGGCGTTCAGGAGGTAACCCATGTCGAGATAGGCCGCGTTGAGGGAGGTGGCAGAAATGTCGAACTTCGGTCCGCGGGGACGGAAGAGGAGGTAGACTACGAGGACCACTAGGCCTCCGAGGACGACGGCGATCCAGAAGAGCGCGCAGACGACTCCGATTAGCCACGTGTAGGGCGGCGTTTTGCGCTGGTGGGGCATTCTTACTTTCGAGGAGGGGTGGGTTGGTTCGTCTGGTGACGGCTGAGGTGGATGGTGCGGAGGTTGGGTTGGATGGTGCGGAGGTTGGGTTGGATGGTGGACGGGGAAATGATCAGTTTCGGGTCCGGGCGGGGGCGGGGGAGTTTGAGTTTGGTGTGGAGGTACGTAGGGGAGGAAACGATCAGTTTTGCGTGGGCGAGTTCGAGTTCGGTGTTTAGGTGGAGGGACCTGGGTTTGATGAGGTGGTGATGATGTCTGTGGTGGTGGAGGAGAATGGGGAGTGCGAGTAGGTAGTTGTTGTGGATACTCGTATTGCGGGTGCAGGCGAGGATGTGGGACTTCATGTGGTGGCTGCTGGTCTGAAAAATGGACGAAATAAGGATTGGTTTCGCGGTGGCCGGACATCGGAGTGTTTGGAGATGATGAAGGGAAAATTTGTGAATGAGAGAAAAAAAAAATGGTGGATTAGGGTTAGCAGGTAGGGGGATGGCTTGATGGGAAGTTCTTCAAGTAGGGAGGAGGATTCAGGAAAAGGCAAAGAATCAGACATTTGATAAGCAATGGAGGCAAGTAATCTCAGTGGCACTTTTGGTTATTTTTTGCGCCTAAATCAATAGGGTGAATCAGAAGCTTTTTGGGGGTTAAAAGCCTGTATTTAAATTTAAGATGTTGCAATTAAAAAGTCCGAAATTGGATTTTGGATTGGTCGATCAGTCTGTCTTTGGTGTGCACCTGGTGTCTCGTCACTTCAACGATGTATTTGTGGCTTAATTGGCCGGATTGTGCCTCCCACGCTTTCACTTTTGAAGTAAGTGGAATGATGGCTCTGAAATTGTGGTTAACGAACTAACCCACTACCCCACTACATATACACTTACACATTTCTGTGGCCATACAAAACAACAGTACTTGTTAATAGTTCGGGTGGACTTGTAGCTTTACAAATTTATTAGGTGAACTTGTGGGCTTATGAAATGTTTATAATGGACCTATCACTAAATCTCCCATTTATAATTAGGGGAGATGATGACTTGTAGGGTTGATGTCTAGGTTTGTGGGTCTTACCGGGCATTTTGGGTCTCACTTCGATGATCCGTCACCCGTTAATAAGTAAGAAAAAGATTTGAAATTTTTGTGCATACTGTATACTAAGAACGTGTCAAACACTTGGTGTCAGAATCAGAATCAAAATATGGATGACAACTACAGATAAGAAAATACTTGATAAAAGAGCAAAACTCAAATTTTGTTTCATAAAAAGGGGACAAGCTGAAGGGCTACTCTACAAATGTTTTTTGGGTAATTGTACTGTAACACCACATTTAGAGAGAGCCGGAGAGAATTGGGCAAAGCCTTTTTCTGAAGATCAAACCCAAACCCAGAATTGAATTTTTAAAGTCCATGCCTGTATTGGTGTAGGAGGGATAGGAGGGAAAAGGGTGGTTGGAACTTGGTGATGAATCAGGGAAAAGACCGTTCACTTTTTAGAACTCGTCATATATTTTAAACACACAGAAAATCAAGTTGATCGAATATCGTTTGATAGGATTTTGGGACACATTAATCTTGAGAGAAATGTATTTCAATCCGGTATTGAAACTCCAGTATTCAAATCCTTTTGCTTGTAAGATAATATGTATTCTGAAATCATATTAACCAATATTAGATTAATGGGATTTTGGGTGTGATTCAGGTTCTCGACGAGCTCTAAAATGAATGGTCCTGATTTTTGAGGGATAAAATATGATAAAGTAGTCAAATGTAACATGAACCCTCCACTCCATTTGATGGACTTGAGAATATGGATCTTATTTAATAGATCTTAATTATAACAAAGTAAAACACTATAAATTAAAAGATATAACCAATTTCAAATGTTACGTACTTTCCAAAAAAAATAACAATTTAGAATCGAGGAAGTATATGACTGGTCAAAAAAATATTTGAACCAAACCTATTGTCAATTTTCTATGTGCAAAATAATTAAGTTTACACTTTACATCATCTATAAAGAGAATATCCACTTATATTGACTCTTCTAAGTCTGAAAAGAACTCATAAACATTTCAAATGGATAACTTCGATGTTCTTTGTAAAAAGATCACTAATTCCTTATCCGTAGACTAGTGGTACGCCACATGTATTGTGATTGTTAAATACGACACGATTCATGACTTTTGTATTGGTAAATTAAGAGACAAAATGACAAAAAAAACTGAACTAATGAATTAACTAGTTGCCATGGAGAGAGTCTTGACCCGGCACGACACAAATAAATCAAGGTATATCTATATAATAAGAAATTATGGGTTTTTGAAGATATATTTAAAATAAGAAAGGACGATTTTTGAAATATATCTAAAATTAAGGGTCCATTTTTTTATTTTATTTTATTTGATAAGGGTCCATATTTTTAATTTGCGTTTAATGAATGGTTAGGATTAATTTTTTGCTCAACGGCTCAGATTGATATCAAATCTCTATTCTATTGAGAAATTTATATCCTGAGTTTTGACCGCAGAATCTTGTGTACATTCTTTGGCCACCAATGACAGCTTGAACCTCTCGACTGCTTCATCCGCTTTTTGCTTAATTGCCATCGGAGCGGTCTACTGCATCCAATCAACTTAATTTTTGGTGCGGTATATGTTCTCGGAGTAATTTTTCAGTGCCGGGTGGGCACGGGCCATGTGGTGCCGAGCACGCATCTCGGCCTCCAAACGTGTTTTGGACGGCCCAGATCCATTTGGGCTTGAGGGGGTGTTTTGGTAATTTTATACTAAAAAATTATCCAAACAGATCTAGACCGTCCAAAACACGTTTGGACGGCCGAGATGGTGCTCGGCACTAAAAAAACTTCTCATGTTCTCGTTTCTTGCACAGACCAAAAGTAGGAGGATTAAAGATTTTGTATTCGTTTCTTTCTCTCTCCCTTGACATTCAAGTAAAGAATTCGGTTTTCTCTCTCCCTTGACATTCAAGTAAACAATTCGAAAGAATTCGGTTCTGCCTATGCCTTCCTCTGAATCCTACCACCAGATGTTTAATCCCAATAATTTATTACAACGAGATTTGCTAGTAGCAAGCACAATTAACGCACACAAATGCACACACACTCATCACATATCGGAAAAAGTCTGTGCCCACCCGGCACTGAAAAACTTCTCATGTTCTAAAAAGTAAATGGTTTCGGTCATTAATTAACACAAGCCCATAAATAGTGCAAAACGGGCCGAAACTAGATCGTCTAGTTCGTTTATAGGACCCGAGAGGATCCAGTTCCGTAAACAAACTAGACACTAGACGGGCTTCTTAGATTAGACTTGACCCGACAATTATGTTTCTAGTCCAAACACCCGTAAATTACTTTATACTCCGTAGTTCGTTTTTTGGTTAATAAAGTGACCTTTAATTGGATAGTTAATTGGATAATCACGTGATCTTTCAATTCGCACAGTCTAACGAAGTTGGTCCGATTACGAGTTTACGACATGTACATGTTTTATGTATGACGGGAGAAAACGAAGAAAACTAATGAAAATGGGTTGGGTCGGGCGGGTTTGAGTATGACTTGACTCATATTCGACTCAACCCATTTTAACCCGTCTAATATTGACCCGTATTCAATCTGTCCATATTCAACCCACGATCCATTTCAACCCGCTCATTCGACACGTCTAGTTTCTACCATCGGCATTCCCCGAGGGTTTGGACTTCGTAGTGTACTAGGTATAACAGCCCAGGCGGCGCAGGGACTAGTAACGAACCCTACTTTTGTCCTTTTCCTGCCACCTTTTATACTGCTAATTCCTTTCACACAGTCCATAGAATCCATGGCGCCATGCTGCGCGTACGATCCTCTTCATCTCGTCCCCCAAATATCCCTCCCGTTACAACCGAACCAGCCCCTCGACTCTCGCGGAGCGTTCGTCGTTCACGCTCGCTCCGCCGTCTACATATGGATTGGAGAAAAGTGTGCTTCAGACATGACCGATTGCGCCAGGACCGCCGCTTCTCACGCGATCGCGTACCGAGTTGCCGAGGGACCCGTTGTGTTCGTCAAGCAGGGCGAAGAAACGCCTCAGTTCTGGCTTGTTTTCGAAACCGAACAAGATCGTTTGCGAACCCCAGAGATTGCAAACGAGGGCGGATCGGTTGAAGGACGTCCAGTGGTTTCGCTTCCAAAGGTTCCGAATGACATTATTTTCGGAGGTATACTATCGAGACTCCCTGTCAGAAGCCTTTTACGTCTCATGTCAGTTTCCAAGTATTGGAAATCGATGATCGCTTCGGATCCTCACCTCGCTTTAGACCAGATGAATAGGTCTGTGAAGAGTACGTGCAGTTTCGATCGCCGAAGGATTCTGATTTGGGATTTGGATTCGGTTTTCTTGCAAGACAAGAAATGGGTTGGGAACAGTTTCTTCACCATACGAAAGATCACTTGTCCAGTTGAGGATTTCTCGTGTTATCTGATTGTGGCCGCGTGCGACGGCTTGGTCTGTTTGCGTAAACGAAAGATGGACAATGTGATCTTGTTCTGGAACCCGTTAACGGGAGAGACCAAGAGAGTGTCGGAACCGCCCGTGCCGACGACGCCTCCGAATTTCAGTTATGGCCTTGGTTATGATTCGTCCAGTGATGATTACAAGTTGGTTAGGATTTGTGCTGAGTTAAGTGATGCCGTGAATAAGGTGTTCCGGACGATGGTTAGAGTGTACTCACTGAGACACAATTCTTGGAAGCAGGTTGAGGACTTCCCCGGTCAATTGCTTCGTCCATTGCTTCGTCCAGGCGTACTTGGGGTGTTCTTTAATGGAGCTCTCTATTGGACTACATACGATACGCAGAGTGAAGATGAACCTTGGAAGGTCACCGCGTTTGATTTGGCGAAGGAGGAATTCAGTACCCTGGAAGTACATAGTGACTTCAAGCCGGAATCCTCTTATATCCAAATACGGTTACTAGACGAAAAGCTCTGTTTGTATTATCCTCCTCCACATAGGGAGAGATGGGAGCGCGAAAGGGGCAGAAGTAGTTCTAACTTTTGGTTGATCAATGAACATGACAATAGTGAGACATGGAGTGGATACGCAATCGACATACCATCTTGTAAGACGTTCACTCCGCTGTGTCTGCTGAAGAATGATGAAGAAGTCTCGTTGGCATACGGTGAAGGGAAAATAGGCGTTTACAACTTGGAGGATCGTACATTAGTTAGGGATTTACATATTCCTGGCATTCCTAAAGATTTCGAAGAAGTAACCTTTACGGAGAACCTCATTTCACCGGATACGTATAATGGTCTGATTCGTTGATACAAGGACTATTGGTGGAGTAGAAGGAAGAATCAGGCCAGTAGAGATGGACTCAATTTCATTCGGTTGTGCGGTTTGTTTTTTTTATTTCAGTTTTGATGTTCTGTTTGGTGGTATTTCGAGTTTTTCCTTGTTTCCTAGTACGCAGTTGTTGATCTAGAATCTCTAATGCTAATTAGAGCATTGACTTCTGCTGGTTACGGGATGAATTGGTTCTTTAAATTCTGTTTTCCGTACCCTTCGTGAAACTTGATTGCACCGATACAAGACATTATTACGGTTGGTTAAGAGAGGAAATGGATGCAAATGGTTTTTGGGCAAATCGACAGTTGCAATAGTCATGAGCAATCCTATGGACACAGACAAAAGGGTACAGATTCTGACACAAATGTATCCGAAATAGTCTGATGCATCTGAGCCTCACACGGTAAATATAGGACTTATAACACGTCAGACGGTTCTAGACACATTTTGTGTCGGAATCTGTGCATTTTGGTACGTGTCCGTGGCATTTTTTTGGTGAATCATTAGCTGTTTGGACTATGAGCACATATCGCTGAACAAAAAACTCCTTTGAGGCAATTATATGGTTGAGGGCGAGATAACGCTTGTATGAGAAGCATATAGATGCAAATTTGCTTACAAGAACATCCATTTTGTGCGTGCTTTGGATTAGGACGATTCTCTTTCAGCCATTTCTTCTGTTTCAGATCCTGAGTTGACTAAATCTGTAATGATGCGAGTAGTAGCTAGGTTTAAATCATTTGATAGTATTGCTAGAGGTTCTGATGCGAGTAGTACTTTGTCGCTGTAGCAGTTGTTTCACCCATCCTTGCACACACAAACAGAAACTAAAGCCCTAACAAATGGAGGGTTGCTGCTAACTATGTATTGCTGAGACTTGGTTTCATCCGTAACCGAACGAACACAATAATTTTCTTCCGTGCAAAAATAATTCTAGAGACATCACCTGGTAAAGTTGGGGATTTGAAAATTCCGTGTTGGCGATTGCTGGAGGGTTTCACCTTTTCCAGGGCTGGTATTCTTCCTAATAGAAGAAAAGGGATACTGGGATAGGGAAATTTGCAAGTGGATTACTGAATAGCTTTTCGTTTTCATTGTAATCTAAATCAAGCTGTGAAAATTACTCAATCAGGTTATCGAGAAGTCGGCTACCCTGTTTGTTTACCGGATTGCTTATTCGGTTCTCTAATAAGCAGCCCAAATGACTGGGAGGCAGTGATTCCTTTTCATTCTTTCTCATTGTTAGCCCGAAGTTGAGTTTCGAATCTCCTTAACTCTCACCTTTGACACTTCTGATATGAGCTGACTAGAATCGACAGTAGTCAATGCGATCTGATAGTATTGGTAGAAAGAAAACACCGGTTCATTACTCGTCGTCTAACTGGCCTGCCTTGTCGTACTTATCTTCTCATACTTCAACACTTCTGGCTTGGAATCCCCAAATCCGTATCCTGCTGACACTGCTTGCTTGGTGGAAAATGCTTCTTGAAATTGTTAACTAGTGCCAAAAGAAACTTTCCCTTTGACAGGCATTTCCTGACAACCGTGCTGTTAAATGTGTCAATTACTTGATTGAATGTAAGGAGAAGGGTAGTTCAAAGGGGAAAAAAAAAACTTTACATGGGCGTGCGCAAGATATTGGTGAAAATTTATTTGGAAATATGACAGCCCTCATGGGTTATGAGCAGCGGTGAGTTGAAATCCCAGGCAGTAGGAACGGCTTCTTTTCTGCTTGCGTGATGTTTGCAGAGAATTTCATTCATCTTTGCTGCAAGGAGTGTACAGGAGACATTCCTGCTACATGGAAATACGAATTGCCAGTAGACAATTGTGTTCAGAGGAATACTTAGACAGGGATGACAATTTATCCTGCTCCATCCACGTCCAATCCCCGCCCCAAATGCGGATAGTGTTTTTTTCATTGAAAAGCCCAAAAATAAGTTGCAGAAAAAAAATTGAAAAATAGGATACGGAGTTTAGATATGGGGAGGAGAAATCCATTCCTCATTTGGTACGGGGACGAGGGGGTGAGGAATGATTGCTAATACTGGATGAACGAAACCGCCGCATTGCCATCCCATTATTAGAGCGCAATCAGTCGTCTTTCTACCTCATTAATTTGTTTAGGTTTTGCAACATTGAACACCATAGGTTTTGCTTTATTTGAGCATAATTGCGGAACATAGTTTCGTTTTGTAAACAATCTCGATACGTTGTTCAGCAGAACTTGGTCAAGTTCACTTCTTTTACTTGCAAAGTTTGAAAATGGTAGATTAGTTCTGTTTTCATTCATCCCATGATTCCATTTGCAAAGTCTGCTTGTGTTAGAACCACTCCACAAACAAATGAGGCATTCGTAATCTAAACTTCCAAAATGCTTCTTCTATTTAAGAGGTCAAGCTTTCCAAAATCAGCTCAAAAGTTGCATACATCACACAAAGGGGTCTTTTTAGTTCCCTTATGTACAAGTACCCTCCTCGTAGGGGATGTCAATTTACATAGCATTCCGAGCTCTTAGAAGAGCCATTGATGGGGCAAGTGCACTATTTCTCGAGGCTCTACTTGTAGACGGCCTTGAACCAGAGTTCTCGTTACTCCGACTATTCACATGAATCACCTGTGCTTTCTTGGCGCTTTGGGCTTGTACGTGTTTATCCCACACACTCACCTCATTTTCTGCAGAAAAAAGCAGGAGGCCAAAAACACAAACATAGATCTCAAGACACTCCACCCCATGAAAACCTAACCCAAACTAGTGAAGCCAATAGATACTTGCCTAAAAGAAAAAAGATTTCAAGTTTTGGTAAAACTATAAGCAGAGATTGAGAGAGAAGCAAGGATTTGGGGTTTGTAGATGATGGATATAGAAGAAAGAGGACCAAAAAGGGTTGCTTGGGTTCAAGGAGGAATCAATGTAAGCAGTAAAATTTGGGATTATGAAACAACCAATCAAAATGTGTAACACAAGTACAACAACATGTTAGTTCACTTTGATGAATGCTAGTTTTAGCGGGATGGATAGATAATGTTTGATAGACCTTTTCCCAACAAAGACGACAAAATTGATGAAAGAGAAGAAGAATGGACAACCCAAATTGAAGTAGATTCATTTCAAGGCGCAACATTAGATTAGATATACTTTCTTTCACTTTCTTTCTGTTTCTGTTTCCATCAGTTGGTTTCGATTTGCTGATAGACTTTCCACCCAATGAAAACCAAACCTACAATAGTGAAGCCAACAATGATGCTTACCTTCGATGGGGGCATGAGTACCTTCGATGGGGGCATGAGTTTGCTTATAATTATTGCTTGGACCCGCACTCCTAGCTTCATTGACGATGGGAGCCTTCTTAGTCCAACCGGAAGATGCTTTTGGAGGATCTGAGTTGCCATTGTTCATAACCCGGACATCTATAAGTGACATAAAACTAATCTGCAGAGGAAACATGATTTTCAGTAAATTAACAAAAATGAAGCAGCTTGTGATTTGAAGTAGATTGACTTGGCAGTGGAGTAGATAAAAACAAACTTGCCCATCACTCCAATTCCATAGTTATATTAATAATCAGACATGACATATATTACACACCGAAAAACATGATATTGTGCTAGTAATTTGAGTACTGCTATGAGTACTGACCAAAACCAAAACCATAGGGAAATCGTACCGACGGCTGCGCCGGGCCGTCTCCGGCCACCGGACAGCCGATCCGAGCCGTCCAAAAATTCTTTAAAAAAAACTGAGGGGGCCCACGCGGGAATCAACGGCATCCGATGTGTGTAGGGTGCTTGATCTAAACACCCACCCTACACACATCGGATGCCGTTGATTCCCGCGTGAGCCCCCTCGTTTTTTTTTATAGAATTTTTGGACGGCTCGGATCGGCCGTCCGGTGGCCGGAGACGGCCCGGCGCGGCCGTCGGTACCTATATCATTTCTGTAGTAATTTTGGTGTGGCACTAACAATTTTTGGTGTGGTGTTACTAAAATTTGGTGCAGCATTAGTAAGTTTGGTGTGTCATTGATAAGCTTAATATTGGTGAGTAGGTATTAATTTTTGATGTGATCATAGTGAATTTAGTGTGGGGTGGTAGATTGTGGTATTTATGAATTAACTTATTCGGTAATAGTGTGGCCCAGTGGATCATTCAACGCAACCATTTAGCACTCATTGCATACATGTGGAATTCGGTTAGAACCCACTATGAGCCATCTCCTAAGTGGACTGCGTTTGAGTGAATTTAGAGTGGGTGGCTTTGGGTGGGGTCATATGTCTGGGTCAAAATTGACACCCCTACCTTCACCTTTACGATTCCATTCATAAGTTTCCTTTCAAAATCCGTGTTGGATCATGGACTTTTGAAGGGCTTTGTGGAAAAAAACAAAGTAAAGGAAAAGACAACAAAACAGTAAAGTGAAGCAGCTAAAATTATTTTCTTTTGGTTTTCCTATCATGTTCCTTTCCCGTGGTAAATTCCTCTACAAATCCATGATCCAAACGCATCCTAATAGAGAAAGAGGAAGAATTCATCATCTACAGCTTGAGTACCTCTAAAGATCCATCTTGACCATAAGGAGAGTAATCTTCTAGTTGTTCATATCCATCTTCATCTTGCTGATTCTCAAGATTAACTGGATATCCTGCTAATGGTGTAAGTAGAATTTTTTTGGACTTTGGATCGCACCATGCTGTTTTGCCAACCTAAAGAAATCAATGTAAAAAAGTAAAACATGGTATATTTTCCAAAGAAAAGTTATGTAAGCAATACATGTTATTAGCATCATACTCGAAAAGTGGAAAGCTTAGGGCTCCAAGATGATGATAACTCCACAAGGCGATATGCAATTACTTCACCTTCCTACAAATAAAAGAAAAATAATAGTGTTATCAGTTATGTGGAAGCTAGTTAATAATATGTCAACAGGGGAATTGTAATTCACTCGGACCATCAAACCAAACTTACAAAACTAATCGCAGTTAATCATAGTCTTTGGCCCTTTAAAGGATTTGATAAATGAAGCCCATCCTTACATTGCTTAAGCTTGTGTTGGGATCAAGGATTCGAGGAGGGAAAAAATGCATAAGAGATGATAAAAAGTTTTTTTGGTTCCCTATAACTTTCCTTACCCTTGGTAAATACCTCCACATATTCTTCGTTCAAACAAAACCGAAAAGAACAATCAAGGAACCAAGCAAGCAGATATTACATAGTGCACATATCTACTTACATATGCAAATATGAACCTACCATAGGCAACCTATTAAGGGGTGCAAGTTCATCAAAGTCAACGGTAGCATTTGGAGGTTCCCCTTTATCAGTAGTCATCATTTGAAAATGTTCTTTGTTGGAGGCTTTGTCGTCATGTCTTCCGCTCGATGCAAAATTTTCTCTGCCCCATTTTGTACCTCTTCTCTTGCTGGTGATCCTGTTCCCTTGGAGAGTTTCCTGAAGCATGATGTGTAAAGAACATGTTTACCCAAAAAATCCAAAGAAACAAGACCATAATATTTTAAATATGCATGCTCAAACAAACAAACCGATGTAGTGGTTTAAATGGTAGTTGATGAAACATGTCAGTAAATCCAAACAAGTAGTGATGAAAATCATTAGTCGAAAAATGAGAAAATGTTAGCTCTCCTTACGTCAAGGCCGGCGCATAAGAGATACACCACCCTTAGCTCATCTTTTGTCTCCTCAGGACAACAAAAGAAAAGGCAGTGTTAATTGAGTCTGGAAACGAACAATAACAGATGGGCCTGAAACTGTTACACCACCTTAGCTCATCTTTTGTCTCCTCCGTACAACAAAAGAAAAGGCAATGCTAATTGAGTCTGGAGACGAACAATAACAGATGTGCCTGAAACTGTTAACATAGCCTTGCCCTTTTTCCCTCCATTCCTTACTCTCTATAATCTGATCCGCATCTTCCACATGTACATCAGAAATAGAAAGGCGAATAGGCACTCTATACAACCCAACATTTTTTGTTCTTGGGTTGGATACTGATGCATTTCTCCGCAAGATATATATATTATGAATAGGCGTTAAGTTACAACAATAAGGTGCAAGCATAAAACTCGTTGGCTGACAAGTTGGGAAACTAACTAAATCTCATGTCTTAATCTTTGCAAAACTGCTTGGTGGAGGAATTGCTTGCAACACACTAACAGAAGTAAACTTGTCATGCTCTTAATGAACCAAGTCCGCTTAAGTGAATAAAATTATTTGAAGCATACGGTTTGGAGAAACTGGGAGGAAAATAACAAAAAAAAAACACTACCCATCTTATTTAAGGAAATATGCTATATAGCTAAAACCTATTCAAGTCATTCTCACACGCTGAATCAGAAACATTAACAAGGAGATAAGTGTGAGTTACATGAATGGTCATTGGAATACTTCTTCCAAATTGAATAGATATGAAGATAGAGTGCAAGCTATCACTTAAAAAATGAGCACTCTGAAAGACAATCACAACCACGATTCAGAAAGAAAAAACTGGAATTCATTAAAGCAATAAAATTCAGGCGAACGGGGTACATAACTAATAGCACAAGAAAAGAAAGCAAACACTAGCATACCACGGATACTAGGCTTTGCTGGGCAGGCTGGCCTGCATCTGACAAAATAATAGTGACGTATTATAAATCGGCATAATAAGGTCCACTTGAAGTAATACAATTGAGAAGCAGATAAGTACCATCAAAAGAAAATCAGATTCAAGTGAATTGAGTACCAAAAAGAACTGAAAACGAAATACTAGATAGAATGTCCACAAAGGTCCGGAGAAACTTGAGCAATTCAAATCTCACGTTGAAAATCAATTAATGTGTAATTGCCTGTTACCATACAGATGAAATGTGGTAGCAGCAACTTACAGAGATCATTGCTATGAGAGAAATGCCTCATATGGTTTGTCATCAACAGACCAAGGTAGAGCGAAGGACAGAACATAGGCATTTCCTAAATAAAACAACAAAATCCAACAAGTTCCAGAAGCATGTTCACCTCCTACCAGTGCAACAAAGAAGAAGACGGATTGGAATGTACTGCATAGTTCTTTTAGTAGATCAACCATATAAAAATTCCTAACTATGTTTTACTCTAGCCAATAAGATTTCTCAGGACAAGTTGATTCAAAAAGGGGAACAGGAGTCACCTAGCCGTTCGTATTTTTCTAGGAACGTAGCAGTGAACGGAGCTACCGGGTAAACGAGTGAGCTTAGACTTATGTGTGTGTGTGTGTGTGTATAATATATATATATATATAGGACCGTATATGGTCCAAGCTCAAATAATCAAGCAAAATTTTCAGTTTGTCTAGGGTTGAGAT
The DNA here is from genome assembly GCA_020567845.1 of Rhododendron henanense subsp. lingbaoense. Classification (NCBI taxonomy): domain Eukaryota; kingdom Viridiplantae; phylum Streptophyta; class Magnoliopsida; order Ericales; family Ericaceae; genus Rhododendron; species Rhododendron henanense. The sequence continues at coordinate 13,800,054 of CM036324.1, read as the reverse complement.
TCTTTTAGAACAGATATTCCTTGCTCCCAAATTGTCACACCAACCAGATCTTCTACATCAATCCAAACACATTTAAACGGAATCTTGGGGCACAGACAGAGTGATGTATGTGTGCGAAAAGGGGGAGGGCGGGTGGGGGTGTATTTGTGGATAGAAGGGGCCTCACTCTTACCCAGAGGCTCAAAGCGAATGTATCCTGGCCTAGTAATGAGGGGAACAGTCTCATCATCTGCAGCAATCTCACCACCTGCTTCACCGTCTTGTTGCAACCGATCAAGCTGCAAGTTTGAGGCCACAAGTAGTGAAAAGACATCTTTTTCATTGAGAAAGGAGAGGGAAGGGTACATTCAAAGGATGAAACTTTATCAACAAACGGGTCGCAAAGTCCTCAGAAAAAAATGTACCTCTTTCTTTTCAGCTTTTAGTTCCTTCAGCCATCGCCTTCTGGCATATTGCCGCCGAGAACTTCTACTAGGGACCTGACATCAAATATCAGGTAAGCATAAGTTAAACCTTGAGGTTTATATTTGTAAAGTACCAGCTCAGTGAGTTTTCAAATGCATAATTAGAATTTAGAACATTGGGGAACAAATTCAATTCCATTTCCCTTCCTTTCTTTCACTCCTCAAAGTCTTGGGTTTGGGAGTTTTAACCCTCTCTCTCAGAGGGGCAAAGGTATGTTGGGGTCTAGGCCCGAGGCGCAAGGCAAGGCAAATATACATTTTTCCAATGGGAACAACTGTAAACTCCACACCTTGGACTTGTGTTGCTTTGTTAGTCAGGATTGAGTTTGTAAGGTTGAATGGTCCAATTACCTTTGCACCTGAGTGCATCTATCACTTCAGTATTCATACAATAAAAACTATTACACGAAAAGCATGGTGAGGTCCCATCCAACTAATAGGATCAAAAGCGCTAAAAGTAACTATAATACCAATTTCATTCCACACCTTTTTAGTTCCATCAGACGTGTGAGGCACGTCACCACAAGCTTCTCCATTTTCTTGAAGCTTGCCAAACCTACAAAATGGAGATTGTCAATCTCCAAAAAAATATAGAGGCGGCGGCGAAGAAGAATTCCAAAATTAAGCTACAAAGATGGGAAAATGTACATGCCAAGCACATGCGTACTAGCATACCGTGTTTCAGTTTGTCACAGCACAGGCGCACGCGAAAAGACGAGAGATAATGTTATACGGGGAAAAAAGAATTTTTCTGCACTTTATCAAATAAATTAGAAGTTGAACTTCAGATTGGCATCTAAGACTTGGCAAGTCATTGCATTTAAGGACCAAAGAAAAATCAATGCCCTTCCAAGCTCCAAACTTCATGTGCAGCTGATATAAGTTTGTATACACTTCAACCATAATTGCCGACGAGAAAAAGAATCTATCCTCATGTATGCATGTGTAAGTACATGCATTGTTGTGTTGCTTGCTTGCTTATGTGATCCGATCTTGTTTACATTATGTTTGGACCTTGGAATTGAAAAAGTAAAAGGAAAAGAGGGGGAAAGATATGAAAAGATTACAAAGTTTAAGATCTAACAGGTTTTTATGAAAAATAGAGACAAGAAATAAGGAATGGTTTTTGTCAGTAGGTTAAACGAATTTGCTTATAGTGTAATCTTCCTTTCCCTAGACAAATCCAAGAGCTAAACAAAGGGTTTATGTAGATAAAAGGCTAAACACCATTGGAGTTGCTCACTGGCTGTATAAAAAAAATGGCAACATCGGTATTTAGTCAAATCCATACTAAAGTCAGAACCTCCCAACCACTCAGCAAGATCATATGCACATACAGAAATCACATATAAGAAATTATGCAAATGATAGACAAGTGCAAATTCAAGAACAAAGAGAATAAAACTCAAATAAAGATAAGGTTTGTGTCTGAACCCCGTAGAGTAACATTGTCAAATTGACCTCATCAATACAAAATAAGCATGTTCATAAGCAACAATAGAGAAATGCCCAAGTACCTACACAACTTACCTCTTTGATTTAGACAAAGGCTCAACATTGTCATTATTTCTGTCACCATTTGTAGACATACTAGCTCTCTGAGGTTCACTCCTTACATCAGATACTTTCTGCTTCTTGTCAACACTCTTCCCACAGGGGAGGCCATCGTCGTTAAAGCTCTCATTATGCTCCATTTGGAAATCATTTTCAAGATCTCGAGGAGCCACAGTACGTTTTTTCTTCTTCCTGTGATTCATGACACGAATAAGTTGATCTCAGGCCGGAAAGTGCTCATAGAAAAATCCTCAAAGAATCGTTCCAAGCATAAGTTAATAAATTTAAAGAATAAAACGGTACAACATCAGGTAAATTTTAAAAATATTCGGGTGGTGTTCTATAAATACAGAAAAACATGTAGGAAGAAATAACATGGATATTTTACACTGAGATTTCGCACTCCATGGACATGTAGCTACAAACAACAAGGCATTCCTGAGTGTGGAACACTATTGACCAGTAATAAGATCAGGAAAAAGCCAAAAAAAAAACAGCCCATTTGGGCTGTTATTAAGGTTGAACAAAGTGTGTTGAAATGTGTGGAAAATATATACTCCAGTGTGTGAAAGTTTACTGAAGTAAAAGGTGCTTTGGAGTAATTTTCTTTAGCTTACAACCCAGTGGGCTGTTCATAGAATGACGATGATCCATAATATTAAAGTCAGATCATTTTTGCTCCTCCTCGACTGCTTCATTCTTACTAGAAGGATTAACTAAATGCTAACTTGTTTCTTATGTTGTCAATTTACGTTTTTCTGTCCAAGTTGATTCCAAAAAGTACTTAAACAATGAAGAATGAAGGAACGCTGAAATGGCATGGTTCAAAGAGTCTGACACCCATTCAGAACTAGTGAGAAATAGAGTCTCGAAACTACTGCACTTATATTGTACATATCACAAGAATATGATTGGAAGATTCCGTCGTAAAACGTACTCCGGGCTCTGGAGTTTCTTTGATGCTTTCCTTTTCTTCGAAACGGCATTTCCACCAGATGGATTATTTATGAGTAATGTATCTTCTTCCTCTCCAGCCTCAATTTGGTAACCACCAGTCTCCTTTCCAAACTCCTCGTTCACTGAAAGTGGCGCACAAGTGATAACAGGTTGCTTCTCCACAATTCCTTTGTCCTCACTCAAATTTAGCCCATTATCTACCTTGACAACATCACGCAACCTTCGTCCCTTTCTCTGGACTCTGATACAAAGATGTAGCATTCAACAAATTCACTACCAATACAAGAGGAACAGTGTCAAAAAGGATATTGATACCAAGTTAAAACAAGACCTGATTACATCCTTATCCTTTAGAATAGATGTTGATTCAAATGGTGGCAACACAAAGTCATCCATCTGCGAAAAAAATATATGAATGTGCTCAGTGCTTATCAAGAGTTGAAAATAACACAACGGACAAACCCTAATTTTACTTTGTCGCTAACATGGAAAAGAATTATGGGTTTTTAAGATTAACTTGCTTTACCCGAAACAACAAAAAAATGAAATAGGCTATATTTGGAATGTGTACAAAATCGGCCATTTTTCGGAAAACTTTTGTTGGTCATTACTCAATAGTGAAGTTCATAAATTTTGGTCCTCATCATTTTCCTTTCCCAGTTCTTCCCCTTGAGACGGTCAAACAAAGAACAAATTTTGACCAAAATTTGAAAAGTTGGAAGAAGGAAAAGAAAAAAAAAAAGGGACTTTTTGGTGGATACTAACATAGCCACAGGAGTCAACAATAGCAAAAATCCAAACCAGTTAAAGCAAATTGGTCAAAACCGAAGTTAGTTTCACTTCCAAACTGCGTATATTCTTAGCTGTTTCGACATGCAAACCAACAATTTTGACAAGTTATGAAATCAAAAGGAAAAAAGCAACAAATAGCTCAAATTTGCACTCGTAATTTCATACTAATTTGAGATGAAATTGGGTAATGGAGAGAGGGAGAGAAGAGAGTGGGGGGGCTTACAGAGAGGACGATGCCATTAGGGCAGGAGCGATGGAGGTCGAAAAAGTGGGCGAGATAGGAGGAGAGATCAGAAATGGATTGGTGTTGTGGTTTGAGCAGAATCCAGCTTTGATTCAACCCTTGCGATACCTGTGAATCGGTCAGAATGTGGCCGTCGTCTTCGAACAACACACGGATTCTTACAGTGTCCATAGTACACCATGCAGCAGCTGAGACTGAGAACAGAGAAGCGATCGCACAATCCCCAAAAAGGAAATGCTTCTGGGTTTGCTCTTCTTAACCCTCGGCTCGACATAATACGAGCATGAGAGCATCTCCAACCCATCTCTCCAAAATTATAAAAACGAAAATAAACAGGCTCTATTTGGAACCCATGGAAAGTAAAAAAAAATAAAAGATAAGGAAATTGAACGGTAAAATTTACTATTTACTGCACTTAAAATTCTTATTTTCTTTCACTATTTCTCTCCCAATCAAACAATGGAAGGAATTTTTTTTTAATTTTCCTTTCTTCTCTTTTTCTTTTCATGGGTTCCAAACAAAACCTAAAAAAGAAAAAACAAATGTGACATTGAAGAATTATCTCTATGTGTTTTTTTACTACACTTTTTGTACCATGGTCGTTTCTAGAGATTTTGTCGCCAAAATGAAAGCAAATTTCTAAAAAGGACGAGGGATTCTTCCAAAATTCTCCCGGAAAAATATAAAAAGTGAATAAATTACTAAATTTTCCCCCAATATGTCACACCACTTCTCTATTTTGAGAGTTCTTGAGATGGGTTGGAGTCTTGGAGATGCTCTTACAACTCGAGACAATCGTAGATGTGCAACCAAGCTATTTTTTCAAATCTTCAAAATTACCTATTGGGGTTGATCTAGTGATAAAGATTTAAGATTTAAAAGTTTGCTCTCTCTTAAGGTTTTATGTTTGAAACCTTTTAAGCGTTGTCAACTTCTTCGAGGCTAATTCATACAAAACTTTACTCATGTTTAATTGGAACCCCCGTAAGTGGGCAACGGAATTGGGCCCTTGTATCGGTGAATAGTAACATTCTTTAAATTCACCTTTTTCGAATAAAGAATTACATTTTGACCCTTCAAAGTGAAAAATCTCTCCTCTATTTCTTCATTTCTTCCTTTATTTCCCTAATTTTGAAGAAATTCTTACTCCAATTCATCCTCTATTTTCCTTCTTTATTTTGAAGGATAAAATTTGATAATCCAAAAATAGAGTATGACAAATATAGATGGAGGATCCTTCAAATTCACTTTTTGAATGTAAAATGCAAAAATTATTAGATTTGGAGTTAAAGTGAATAATAATTTGTAGCAAAAATGAGGGCGTCTTTGAAATAGAGAGGAGCTATAGAGATTTGTGACTAGAATTTATATATAGTATATTATATACTAGTAAGATTCTCTATATTCATTTTTTAATCAAAATATGTTAATTTCATCCTCTAAATTAAAGAAATAGAGAATGTTGGGTAGGATGCCATCTATTTCATGTTGTTTGGGCTAGTCTTGGTAATCAAGAATAGATGATCTCGAAAATAGATGAGCTCAGCACGTGTTCTGTTTCAATCAATTCATGAAAATATTTTTAATTATATTCGCAGTGAGGAGGCGATTTTGAGGCTCGAACCCGCATGAGTGAAATACAGTAGCACTTAAGTGAGTATCCATTCACAAATTACACTACCAATAAATCAAACCAATCCGAGTCTTATGTCCCAATTACTTGGGGTCGGCTACATGAATCCTTTTTTTTCATTGAGCTCTGTCAAGGGTCACTTGTTCACACAAACCTACTATACTCAAATCATTGCGCAACACAACATTTAATGTCAATTTAGGTCTACCCCTCCCTGCGCAACACAACATCTAATGTCAATTTAGGTCTACTCCTCCATGTAGCATTGCTACCCAAAGCTATCATATCCGCTCTCTTTAATACTGCATCTCCCGGTCTACAGTAGACATACCCAAACCACCTTAGCCTATTCTCCCTCAACTTCTTTTCTATAGGTGCTATACCCACCATCTCACGATCCATTTCATTTCTAATCCTATCTGGTCAATACATGACAAAATTAATTTGCGATAATTCGAGGCATCACATTACAAATCAAGCAATAAGAGAATTGCATTCAAATATTTACAATAGCGGGACATTAAACCCAGTGGCGATATCACATGGAAGATAGTTGGTTCAGGTAACATAGTGAACTTTCAAAAATCTATAGTACTCATAGCATCCACAATGGTATAATCAAAACTAAAAAATTGTTAAATTTAGCAATATTTGCTCAAAAAAGAGCTCATATTGGAATAAACAAATTTAACAATCTCTTAGCAACTCATCAAATTTTGGCCATTGGATAATTAAAACTATCAACATTTTGTCAATAATCAAATTTAGTTGTCCCCACATTTTTCTCAATCCAATACACCATCATTACACAAAAACATTCTCTCTCCTTCATTTTCAACATGTTTCTAAGAAAAATACTTTTAAAACACTTTTTATTTTTTTGCAAAAACTTTTTTTTTATTAAAATTGTTTTTCCCAATTTTTTTATTTTTTTTTTTGCAAAAACAGTTTATTTCAAAACTGTTTTTTTATTAAGACTTTATTTCAAAAACTGTTCTTTCGAGAAAAAGAAATATTTTTATTCAAAAACTGTATTTTTTTTTAACTTTTTCCTGAAAACTTTTTTTTAAAATCAAAGTTTTCAAAAAACTATTTTCTCTTTTTCTAATAACCTGTTTTTATTAGTTTGAAAACTATTTTGAAAAAATTGTTTTCTATACCACAATTTCTAGATTTTTATAAGTTGAAAATGTGATGTAGCAAGTTTTAGTTATTCAATTTTGATTGTACCATTGTGGACCTCTACATTGCTAACCTTAGCAATCCCTTAAATAAATAGGGTCAAACCAAAAGATGATGTGGTAACTTTTGATTATCCACCTTTGATTATTCCACCGTGGATGCTCTCATACATAGAATGGTTTGCTAAGGATGAATAATTGCAAGCCAATAATTGGCAGCCAACCATATATATGTACAACCAATAAAAAGTCACAGTGCAATCCATGTTTGGTAAAACAAAAAAACCATTTTACGAGAGAAAGAACTTTGGCTGATAATGTCACAAACTAGTGTTCCGTGTGGAGGTAAAAACTACTGTAGATTATCAAGTAGAGAGGTACTTTGGTAAACAAATGTTTACGAGCATGCATTCCAAACACAACTCTGAAAACAATTATGTTCGGAATCGTTTAATCTACTTGAATTTATGTGTATCTAACGGTTTCAATACGGCTGTGTCCGGAGTCGTATTTTAAACGTGTGTTTGTAGCATTTTTCTTGGATAAATGAGAAACCCACCCCTAATGTTGTACAATTGTGCCCGTTGTGGCAGTAATATTGTGACAAGCATAAAATTTGAACCCACGCAAGGGAATTCCTAGCACCGCCTCTGACAAGACCATGTGAGGTCGTACTAACTAAATCAAGCCCGAAACATAGAACTTCAACACATAGCCTTGGGACAAAAATAAACTCACAATGAAACACTCCTATACAGGAGAACTGACAGTCAATCATTGTCTTCAACAAAATTTAATCCCTTTACCCCTCAATAGAGAGTGTAAAAAAAGTAGTCAATTGGCTAGCTCTAGTTGATTTGCGGTTTGCTCACATCAAACTACTAAACTTAACATTTTGAGCAATTGCTTTGTCAAACTTCCTATTAGTATTAGAGATGTGGTTTGCATGTTTTTATACGTACCAATTAACTCAAATACATACTAACAGCCTGTTTGGATGCCGGATTTGGTCTTGGATTTGCTATGTGGACGGACTACATCTCCCTCCCCTCCTCTAATCTAGTCTTTGGCTGTGAGAAAACCAACCCGGATTTGCCCCCTAATTTGGGGACTTCGGATTCGTAATCCACCCGTGGCTGGATTTGCTAACGACAAGGGTACCCTTGTCATTGGTTATGCGGGGCTGTGTAATGACCATTTTCGCCCTTGCTTTTTGTACTCCATCACGCGCGTGGAGTTGTGACAGAAACCAGACCGAAGCAGATTTGTGGAAAAATGAGACTGAATGGAGAAGATGATTGGCGGAGAGAGAGACTTACGGTTGGGAAACTATGGAAGATCGGCGGCGGCAGACGAAAAAGACGAGGGGGTTGCAGAGATCGCCGGAGAAGATGCTGGATGGGTGGGGTTTTTTTCGGAAATGGGGAATGAGGATCTGCGAGAGATGGGTTTTTATGTTTTTTTAATATATATATATATATTTATATTTATATACACATATACAGCTTGCCATTTTTTTACTTTCCAATTACATGTTTTTTATTTTTTCGGAAAATAATATTTATTTCTAATAAAAAACATGTTTTCAACCTTTGCCATTCTAAAATAAAATTATTTTATCCTAAAATTAATGGTAAATGTCAATTAAAGCTAATTAATATGAAATAAGCCAATTCTGAGCATTAAAAAAATTAAACGGAGGTAATTCAGTCATTTGACAACTAATGTTCTCATATCCACCTTCCATATCTCCCTTCAAAAAATCATCCAAACACTGGATTACAAATCTACCATTCTTATGAGGTGGGCCCACCCTTCTTACATATCACCTCTCAGTCCATATCCACCCTCCTTCTATATCCATCAAAAATCAAATCCTCCCTCTAAACGGGTTGTAATTGTTTTTCTTCTTTCCACCCCTCGAGGAATGTAAAGAGTTACTGATGTGGGTCCAAATGTATGGAACTTAACCGAAGGGGGGTAAATCGACACAGAAGCATAGTTGAGGGGGTCATCTTCTAACCCACGTGTAATTATTACAATCCGGTCTTGAAATGGCGACGCAGAGCTCGATCTGAAATCGCACGGACTCGTCACTCTTCAGACAGGGAAGCTGGCTTTCAGTCCGACGAAGCGAGCGATGGCGGAGCTCCGCCACTCGACCTCCTTGGGCGGCCGCGCCGTATCCTCCCCGAGGAAGCGAGACGACGTCCTGTCCCCATTGGAGCCGGAAAACCTCCCCGACCACGACGGCGGCGGCCGCGATCGCCACCCCAGAGATCGGTTCCGATCACTCCTGTCCGGTTTCCAATGCTCCAAGATCTCACTTTTCAGCGACGATAGTAGGTTCCACCCGTACAACTCCAGGATCTCGCTCTTCCTGCTCCTCTTCGTCCTCGTCGCCGGATTGATTTCCGTTTTCTCTATCCTCAATCGACTGGTATAACACTCTACCTGTTAAAATATTGCAGTTAAATTTAGCTTTTTGGTAACTGAGGTGTCCGGGCCAGCTTACCCGCACCAAGTGGGCGGTCCAATTAAATCCAGAGCAAACCCTGACCCTGTCCCTGTCTGGAGTGGCTCTAAAGGAGTTGATAGCACCGGAGAGGTTTTGAGCCCTTTAATGGAGCAATCCTAAGTCCCAAGCCTTGACCACCAGGCCAATCCCTTGGGGCTAATATTGCAGTCCTTTGCAGTCATTTTAACGTTGTGACATTCCCCTTCATTATTATCTATTTATTCTTTTGGATTGGTAATGTTTGCAATAAAACAATGTGCCCTAGTTGAAGCTGGTTTCCATGCTGACTTTTATGTCCCTCCTTGTTGGATAGCTTGACAGTATCAAAGCATTGTAGGCATTCTAAGGAATTCGTAGGAGATGAGAAGAAATGAGATTTTTTGTACTTTAAACTGCTGAGTTCATGTGATTATACTAGAGCTGTTTGGTTTACTTGAGTATGTTTCAGCTTTCCGTGTTGGATTATGAGTGAGCGTCATATAAGGCCTTTGTATGCGTGCAGTAGGTCATAATGTTTTACTGCTACTGCGGTCATGCATTAATGCATTTGATCACACATTGTACTGATCAGGATTTAGGATTCCCTTGCGCATATGAGCTTGGATTCTTGCTAGAACGTTCATTTTCTATGCAATATGTACCTTTTAGTTTATTTCCTTAGTTTTTGAGTGATTCTTGTGATTTTGCGGACTTTTGATGTTCACGTTGTCAGCTTTTCATTCTGCATGCTCGAAAAGATTTATGCATTCTGTCATTCTGTGGAACACGTGACCAGTACCTTTCAGATATATATGAAGGTTGATCCCTAGTATTTATTTTAACCATCACAATCTGCACAGCTTTTAACTTATATGTATCACAGAATGCCCCATACTTGTGCAGAAAAGATGGCATTGTTCTTCGCTGTCCGCGAGTAAGTTATGTTTGGTTATATACCTATTTGGTCCAATTTTTTTGATTACTCAAGTTATTTAATTTTTTCATCTGTATCTTACCAAGGTTAAGGAGTCTCCCTCACTCTGGGAGAATCCATATTCAGCCACCACGTCATGGAAGTCTTGTGCTGAGCGACATAGTGGTGTAATATCAGGTAACACTAATTATTTTTCGGGAGTTGAGGGTTCATCATAATGATCTTCGCTTTGCTGTTTAAATTATCTTTTATTGAATGTAAGAAACGGAATGCTAGCGACTGGAAAGTTGAGGGATGTAACCATGTGGCATGATTAGTACGTTAGTGTTTTCTGAGAGAATGAGATCAATCTATAGGTGTTGGTGGAATACTTTTCTGTATCGGTGTTCGGTCATGTAAGAAACCATTCCTTTTGTTTAATGTAGTTTTAAGTTTTCTGATCCCAAATTTTCATCACACTTAACGCCACAGTGACCAATATTGTGTATCAGAGTTTATCCTTTCAAAATGGACAAAGGCCTTGATTGTGGTTTTGGTGGAGCCCGGCACCAACATCTTCTAGCCGCTTACATACGTTCTTTGTAGCACATACACTTGTCGGGCACCAAACTCTCCGGACACTTGTCGGACTACCAACAATCTCCTGACAAGCGTCCGACACTTAAATACGAATTGTCATATTTTTTCTCAACGTTTTTTTGTTGAAATACTTTTGTGAATGATATAAGGTATGCCTGGCATTACATTTTCACAAGTAGAGCTTTATATTGGTTCTTGTTCATTTAATGGTATAAAAGATAGTTTTTAAAAAGTGTCCGCAACCTGTCGTGTCTTCAATTTTTTATAACTTGTGGCGAATGTTGAAGTGTTGGTGTCGTGTCGCGTGTCCGTGTCGGTGCTACATAGCATATGTTAGTATAGATGTATGTATAAAAGGATCTTGGCATACAAAATTTGAAATCTTGACAAAGCACGTCTTTCAAATGAGTGCTCTGAATCAATACTTTGAAATAAACTTCGAGGAAAAAGAAGTTCTTTAACAATCTAAAATCTTGACAAAGGAATTCGTTTTACACAATCTTAAATCTGACATATTTTTCTTTTTTACATGCCTTTTCTTAATCAGAACACCTTAAATGTGGAAAACCGTGTTATAAAAGCCCAAATCTAAGTGCTATATATCCAACATATACAAACCTCCCATAGATTGTACGAACTTCCAAAGCAAGAAAAAGAAGTCCTCTTTGGGAATAGTGACTGGACTGCCTTAAAAGATCCCCTCCAAATGTTCCACCAAACACCCCGCACTCTAGTCTACCACGTCTTTGTTTTGGACTTCTTAGGACAACAAGAACTCCGACTAATGAGCAGCTTGCCTACAAAAGATGGCATCACCATTGCAACATAAAAGATGAACGCGTTAACCTCGAAGATGACTGGCCACAGGGCAATCAGCAGAAGATGGTCAATACCCTCCCATGCTTGCTTGCATGAATGATACCGATGAATAATCAACATGCATCTGTTTTTAAGGTTGTCAGTGGTCAAAATTGGCTTACTAGCTGCAAAACAGCCTTACTTGCCGCCCTGTTCCTCCAAATGCCACTCCAAGCAGTAAAAATGTCGTCATGACTGCAGAAGTCATAGCACAACAATAACAATACCTATTTAATCTCTATCGATGTGGGTATGGGCGGGGACGAGGAGGGATTGGAGACAGACCTAACTTTTGGCAATGTATGCACAATATATGCCTCGTCTGCAAACTCTCGAAGGCATCAATTCATAAAGAATTGACAGAGTTAATGTCTCACATAAATACAGTTCCATTGTTTATTGCACGTATATGTTCTTGAACCATCGACATGTCTGTAGTAGTGGGCTGAATGCTTCAGAAAATAGTCTT